>CM072998.1:14771846-15971846 GCA_037038555.1 Rhynchonycteris naso | reverse complement strand
AAGCAGACTGTGTGTGCTTCTTGGTTAATTGCCCTTGTAGCCTGACTGTTTCCATGACAGATGAGGACATGATTTATATGAAAAATGATTCAGTAAAAGACAAATAAAATGTAAGGACTATACCAACAGTTTCTAAGATGATTTTGTTTTCAATAAATTGGATTCAAATGTTTTAGAAATTATTTGAAGGATTTGATATGCTACTTAAATTTCAACTTAAATCACTTGGTAAGTAGTAGTAATATATTTTAATTTATTTAGAGAAAATGGTAGTGCATTTAAAGTTTTGAGTAATATAATAATTTATATCATATTAATTATTAAACATGTTGAATGTCATTCCTAGATCCAACTGTAAAAGTAAACCAAAAAATAAAGAAAGCAAAAAGTTACATTTCATTACTACTTTCCCAGTTGCCATTTAAGAAACAATAATAATCACAATAAAATTAACCAAATACTTGAGGGTTCAGTATAATCCACTTAATCTTTTTCTCCATGAAAGTTTCCCTTTAGGTAACATGATACAACAAACAGGTTTTCAGTCTCATACAATCTTACATAACGTCAAGTACATATATTCTAGAAACCTGAGGCAGATTCCAGATAAAAACTTTCTAGCAAGTAGAAGCCTTTAAAGTCATACATGCTTATAAGTAAATTTATTATAATGTGTAAAAAAAAACTTTCTTGAATCTTAAAATGTATAGTGCACATATAGTGTATTATGCAAAGAAGAGTAATTGTTAAAGTTCATGAGGAGGTTAGATATATGTTCTAACTACTGGTTTATTGGTTCCAAACTCTTCAATCTTCATTAAACCATTGGGTTTATTAAAAATGACAATATTTTTGAATTGTATTAATATGTTTAGATTTTTATATAGCTTTTAGATCTTAATAGGAACTCATATTTCTTAAGTATCATTTTTTGCCCTGGCTACGTAGCTCAGTTAGGGCATCATCCTAATATGCTAAGGGTATAGGTTCAATCCCTGGTCAGGGCACATATGAGAATCAACCAAAGCATGCCTGGGTAAGTGAAACAACAAACTGATCTCTTTCTCTCTCTCTCTCTCTCTCTCTCTCTCTCTGTGTCTATCTATCTCTCTCCCCCTTCGTCTTTCTCTCTAAGCTCAATAAATTTAAAATAAATTAAGCATTATTTTTTTATAGGAGATAGGCAAATGGGATGAGCTATTTGTGAATTTGTTGGTTAGTTGTACAATTGTGTTTCATACGCAAAAATACGTGAGCCATGGCTAGATATCACTTTCTGGCAAAAGGCTTTAATAAGATTTGAACTACTTAACTCATCTCACTTTGACATTGGTTAGTTATTTTCCCCAGCCTCTGCTACACACACACACACACACACACACACACACACACAAATACATGCATACACAATTTAACAAAGTAAGGATGCCCATCCCATTTCTTCCCAGAAAAGTATCCCTTGAGCTTCATGGATTTAGACTATGAGCTTTGCATACCTGATTTCATTTACTCTGCACACATTTATCTGGTCGATACTATTACTATGTTTATTTTACTGATTATTAGTCTAGAGTTTAAAAAGGTTAGGTAAATTGGGAAGGAAGGCTAAAATAGAGAGTTGGTTGAACCTGGGGTTTTAAGATTTAACTGTGACAATAAAGCTCTGTTCCTGCACTGTGCAATAGTGCCTCCAAACCATGAATGTAAAGTGCAAACCATGAATGTAAATGTGTAAAGAACTTCCACAGATCATTTTTTATTCATCTTCACAGTCTCGTCTCTGAGAGGCATGGTCTTTTGCTCTGTGTGTGGATTCCAGACTCAAACGAAGCTAGCAGCTGCCTTTATCTCAGCCCAATTTTAAAAAGCTAACTTTTCGTATAAATACCACTTCCTTAACTAAGAGCTAAGATCATTTATATTTCTAAAAAACAAAATCAGCCAACAGTAAAATAAGGTTAATTTTTTTTTAACAGGGACAGAGAGAGAGTCAGAGAGAGGGATAGATGGGACAGACAGACAGGAATGGAGAGAGGTGAAAAGCATCAATCATTAGTTTTTCATTGCCGTTGCGACACCATAGTTGTTCATTGATTGCTTTCTCATATGTGCCTTGACCGTGGGCCTTCAGCAGACCGAGCTACCCCTTGCTGGAGCCAGTGACCTTGGGTCCAAGCTGGTGAGCTTTTGCTCAAGCCAGATGGGCCCACGCTTAGGCTGGCGACCCTGGGGTTCCGAACCTGGGCCCTTCCTCATCCCAGTCCGTTGATCTATCCACTGCACCACCACCTGATCAGGCGAGAAAGTCCATTTCTTCTGATGCATTTTTAACTTGCACAAAAAAGTTGCTTGGCAAGAATAATAATGAAGATGCAACTGAAAAACTTTATATACTCTACAATTCTATTTTCCATATTCTTTCTTACATATTCTATTTTAATGTGCACATAAATATTTATAAGTCTGCTTATATAAAACTAGATGTGCTGTTCCTGTGGAAGAGGAAGGAATGTTCAAGCATAAGTTTGACTCCCTGCGAGTTTGTGTTCTCTTGTGAGCAACAAGACCCTGGCATGCTATGGCACTGTGACATTCAGAAGTTTACTGAGGAGATCCAATCTGTTTTAAGACATCAACATTTATTATGAAGGGCCTAGGTTTCTCCATAAATATTCAAAGTAAATGATGTGCAAACACATACCCAGCTTTTACTAGTCATTATGTCACTTTGATATGGAAGAATCGAATGTCATATATCCAAAAAATTATATGCAATTGTTACTTTCAATTCAAAAAGACTGAAAAGTGGACTATGCCTCTGGATCTCTCTCTCTCTCTCTCTATCTATCTATCTATCTCTATCTCTATCTCTCTCTCTCATCTCTAGAATGTGATTGAAGCAATGAAGGGCATCTAACATCTTTAACCTTTAAGGAAATCCTAAAAGCATTCCATGTCCTGTGATCATCACATTCACTGCAATAAGGTGGGACACCTTGCATCTAGAGCACATCTGATTTCCAGCCTTCAATCTCTTACTCTTAAGCTTTAACAGTCTCAGAAATTGCAAAGAAAACAATATAAAAGCACCTTGTAGATTAACAGACCATTACTAGTCTTCGACACTTCAGCAGATGAAACCTCCTTGATCCCGACTATAAAAACGCCCGCTGAAGGCTCTTGAACTCCTCTTTGATTCTCAGCCCAAGTCTTAATTTTCTCACAGTGTTAAAGCTCTGTGTTTCATTAGAGATATCATCTTAAATCCCTGTGTGCCCTTACTTGTTTTAATGGGGTTGCTTTTCTACAGATTCATCTGTATCTATTTTAAAGGTGAACTAATAAATATCAAATATTTTAAAACCTATTGATAATTAAGATTAGGTTGGGTTTATTTTTTAGACAAAACCCAATAGTTACGAGCCTGAACTTTTCTCATTCCAACCTGATCATCACTTCACATGGAGTCCTCAGGTTAGAAGCACACCGATCACAGGTCGGCCAGTTCTGTCCCACAGTTATCAAAGGGATTCTCGCACTTTCTGTCTCAACAAAATGTGTAGCATCTCACGTGATGATAATCAGACATCACAAGACCCTTTTCACTCCACACAACATAAACGATATTTTCAACAGCAGTAAGGTCTATAGTTCCCCTGCAAAAGCAAAATAAGAAAACCTGAATTCTTGCCTGACCTGTGGTGGCACAGTGGATAAAGCGTCAACCTGGGAACACTGAGGTCGCCAGTTCAAAACCCTGCACTGGTCTGGTCAAGGCACATATGGGAGTTGATGCTTCCAGCTCCTCCTCTCTCTCTCTCTCTCTCTCTCCCTCTGTGTCTCCTCTCTAAAATGAATAAAATAAAAATTTTTTTAAAAAGCAAAACAAAACAAAAAGAAAAGAAAACCTGAATTCTTAGTACAAGCCCAGCCCTTAGTGTACTGAATGTTGTTTACGTGCTTAACAGAGTGACCTGGACTAAGAAGTTACACATCATCTTGACTGAAGTGACTGTTCTTGTAACATTTATGTTATTCAGTTGGCCTATTATAATAGAATTGATAACCATACTATCAAGTATACAAAAACAAAAGGGAAAAGTAATTCAGGATATAAAGTAAGCTTCAATTAGTAGGAATGGCTGTATTTAATTAAAAGTAGGAATTGAACATTTATTGAGCCTCTAAAGAATACAGGAGATAGTGCTTGCCTGATTACATTTGTTAACTCATTTGAGCTCATCAATACACCTTTGAATTATTTTTTATTTTCTCCATACTCTGCTGATATACTAAAAAGCCAGGGTAAAAACACTTGAAAGAATGATCAAGACAAAATAACCACAAAATTCATAAGAAAGCACAGCACACGGCAATATTTACCAGTGGACGACGATTTCTCATCCAGCCAACTTCTGCCCCATTCATACACTCCAAAGCTGACTGGCTCCAGAGCAAGGGACAGCATGTTCAGTGATAAGGCCGGCCTTCCTGCCTCTTTTCTCTTTCTAATGTGATTTTTTTCAGTGCTAAGATTTAAGATATAGTAAAACTTCAATAAATACACTAGAATTCTTAATTAATTACTCTTATTTTTCCTACAATTTTGGAAGGCAGTGGTCAATCACAGGCAAAATAAAAAAAATCATATTAGATTTAGTTAAACAAATGTATGCAACTTTTACAATATATCCTGGGCTCAGTATAAATTTAACCTCAAAACCTATGAATCCTTTACATTCAAATTTATGCTATAAAAACAACCTAAAGAGTAAAACACTCATCTAATAGTTTCTGGAGTCAGAAAGGCTTAAGTCTGAATCCCAGCTTTTCTGCTTGCCTATTAAATTATTAGGCTTCAATGTATCTGTCTGTGTGCAATTGAAATAACAATTACAGTATCTACTTCAAGGGTTGTTGTGATAATTTAATAAAACTACCCATGTCAAGCAACTAGGAAGTGTGCTTTATAATGCCAACAATTCAGTTTCTTTTTACTGTAACTCTCTTAAAGTGTGTGTGTGTGTGTGTGTGTGTGTGTGTGTGTGTGTGTGTGTTACAAATCTTTTGGTTATAAATACAGTCAACCCAACACATATTTTGTTATTGAATGTACTTGAACCTGAAAATGCAATTGATTCCGACACCATGTTGAAGAGAAGCTGTTTGAAAATGAGATGGGTCTGGGTTTGAATTTCATCTGTCACTTAGTAGCTTGGTGACAGCAAGTTACTTAAACTTTTCCTGTAACCAGTTTTCTCTTACTTTGACTAATTGTTGGTATAAAAATTAAATGACCTACTTGACACAAAGGAGGCACAAAATAAATAGTAGCTCTTATCATTATTATCATGTATGTGGTTATTCAACCTTTATACTTAAATTTTTTTAGAATATAAATATGTAGTTTTTATCATAGACAAGATTTAACATTAAAAACATGTAAAGGATATTTTAAATCCTGTAATGAAATGTCCTTGTCAGCGCTGGCCAGGTTAGCTCAGTTGGTTAGAGCGTCATCTGGATACACCATGGTTGTGGATTCTATGCCTGGTCAGGGAACATACAATGACAACCAGTGAATGCATGAATAAGTGGAACAACAAATCAATGTTTCTCTCTGTCTCTCTCTTTCTCTCTAAAATCAATCAATAAAATTTTTTTTTAAATATTTTCACTTTACTACCAATTTCAGTGACTTAAAAGATAAATGAATTCAGTGAACTGAATAGAGAAATGCCTTTTAGTTTGCCAAATTATTGACAAATTGTTGAGCCACATGACCTCTTCTCTTGGGTGAGACAGACAGGAATGTTAACTGATTAGAAAGGAGGAACCCGCGATACTAAGCCATTTAGGAAAATCAGTGTTGTTACGAATTGATGCCAGGGAGTCCTGGCATCCTTCCTGATACTTTTCCTCTGAGATTCAAATGTGAGAATTATTTTCCCATTTGAGTCATGCTCAGACAAGAAGGCAATTCAAAGCATAGTAGATGTACTTTCCCACCTGGGTTGCAGAATAGCAATGACATATTTGGGTATAAAGAATAGAAAATGATTATTATACTGCTTTGGCTATTTCAGAAAGAACCAAAAAACCTGCAGTGCACTCCAGCCATGACAGAGTTTTAAATCAACAGCTGTTTAACATTACCAGAATGAGTCTCACAGCAAAAGCGACAGCTGGATTGGGGCCAGGTAGGCCAAAACATACCAGAGATCATTTGTGTTTTAAAAGAAGATTTTATTCAGTGCCTCTGACCTGGTGCCACATACGTCTTAATTTAAGGTGACATAGTGCGATAAAAAAACACAGTACAATTATAGTTTAAACCCAGAGGGTCCAAACAGATAGAAGTATCTTAAAAGCGGAGTATTTTCCAATCAGAGCCAAGCATTCACTTTGCTCAAGAACTCTTGTCTAACTGGTGGAAATATCTAGCATTCTATTTAGAACCATTTAATGTTTATTTTATTTCAATAAGAAGTAAACTGTATCTGTTTTATGGTCAAGTTAAAACAAGACTCCTGCCTATAAGCTTGACAGGTAAAGCCACACCAATCTTTCCAGCTTTAAAACCAGTAAAAAAAAAAATCTGTTTTATGTTTCTAAGACTAGACAACAAAGATATGTGAGATTTTTCCCTTCAGATTTCACGTCCATGTCCCCACCTGACACACACAAAAGCCAAACTATCAAACAGAATGATGCTGCTGATGTCCCACACCTGCACTTTCAGAACTGCCAACAAAGGAAGACAGCCTTCTCCTACCACGCACCTGCTGGATGGGTGGATGCCTTTAACCTCTTCTGCTCTGGATGGGTCCACACACGATACAGGTGGAAAAGCACACTCTTCAAAGGCTGACGCTCAGGGAACAGGCAAGCCAGACTGCTCCACATTGACAGTGTAGTGCTTAATTATAGACGATACTGGGCAATGAGCTTGGAAGGAAGCTATATGTCAATAGAAAAAAAAAATAATTTGTGCCTAATGAATGCACCCAAGGAAAATGAAATGAGGTGGGAGTGGGAGGGGAGCAAGTTTCTAAAAACATCAGAAGATAAATTATTTAAAGCTAAGTAAACTTATGACATATCATAGTATTTAGGGTAACCAATTTTTATTTTATTACTAGAGAATGTATCAAGCATAAATACAGCCTATACATATTTCTGTGTGTGTGTGTGTGTGTGTGTGTGTGTGTGTGTGTGTGACAGAAACAGAGAGAAGGACAGATAGGGACAGACAAACAAGAAAGAGAGAGATGAGAAGCATCAATTCTTTGTTGCGGCACCTTAGTTGTTCATTGATTGCTTTCTCACATGTGCCCTGACCAGGGGGCTACAGCAGACTGGGTCACTCAAGCCAGTGACCCCAAGCTCAAGCTGGTGAGACTGACTCAAACCAGATGATCCTGCGCTCAAGCTGGCGACCTCGGGGTTTCAAACCTGGGTCATCTGCGTTCCACTTTGACACTCTAGCCACTATACCACAGCCTGGTCAGGTGATACATATTTCTGAAAATAATATTTTTGAAAGACAAAGTTATCTCACAAATGTTAGGCATGTGATTTATAGACTTTAAAAACTTGCATACTTAAAGCCGGACCTGTGGTGGCGCAGTGGATAAAGCATCAACCTGGGAACACTGAGGTCGCCAGTTCAAAACCCTGCACTGGTCTAGTCAAGGCACATATGGGAGTTGAGCTTCCAGCTCCTCCCCCCTTTCTCTCTTTTTCTCTCTCTCTCTCACTCTGTGTCTCCTCTCTAAAATGAATAAAAATAAAAATTTTAAAAAAAAGTCAGTTAAAAAAAAAAAAAACTTGCATACTTAACTTAATGCCGTATGTATTCATATTATTTATTTTAAAATGGCATGTAATTGTTTAAACTAGATTTCTGAAATATTGATTTGATAAGTAGATGCACATAAAGAAATGAACAAATATAGTATCTGTTTGGGAAAATGTTTTATTAACTCAACTATTTATTTTAAAGAGAAAAATAAAAATATTAATAATTGTGTAACTTGAAGCATCATCACATTTCAAAAAAAGTCCAGAAGATTTCCTTTTGCAACACCACTTAAAATGGAAGTATATGTAAAAGATAATAAAGTATGGGGACTTTGTACATATTAAAGCAATTAGGACTTAATTATGTTTAAAAGTATTTTCAAATACTGAGTTAAATGCATGATCTTTTAAATATCTTAATTTATAAAATAGTGATTTTGAATTTATATATCTAAAAAGTTTTAATACAGTAAGATTGTGGATAAGTTTTAATAATTAATGGTTTAGATACACAGAAATAATTATTTTTCACTTGCAAAAATACAATGATACTCAAGGGCACCACCCTCATTTGTAACACTGCAATTCATTTCAAGGCATGAGCAAGAAAATGTGAAGGTCGAGTGTGTACCCCATGTCAGACATGAGTTGGAGCAAGAATCCCTTTGGAGTTCCTGGAAGATGAAAGAGTGAATAACTTCCTTTCATGCTCTTTTCTCACCAGAGATAGAACACACTGGCAAAAGCTACCACCTACTCCAGTACTATTCCAAGTTCTGGAATTCTTTCCAACAGTTATAAGGGGGTAATTCTCTATTTAAATACAGTGACTTCAGTCATTAGTCTGACATTGCCACTCAAGGGTGCAAATCCACATACCAGACCAGAACATCACTGGAGCTACCCACATTTCAGTGGCTGTCCTTCTAACCCAGGCTTGAACTTTGGCAGTGGTTAAAAATTCAAGTTGGACTATCCACTGCCTATAAATGAAGCTAAAAAGTGCTGACAGTGTGAGGATAAGGTTCAAGCAAGCTAATAGGTTTTAGTGTCTGAAACTTTTGATAATGTGGCTTTAAGTGTCATGGGTCTTTCAAGGTGGATTCCATCTGTCCTATAAAGTTATGTATTGAAACATAATGCATCCCTTTGATCTTCTTTGTGAAAACCCTATGAAGTCAACAAAATGCCCCCATTGACTCAACAGCCAGATCCCCAACCTGTGGACATGAAAGATTTTAACACTTGTGTTAGTAAACAGTAAGTGAGCTGTGTGTTGAAAGCCTCTCAGGATAAAGATTCAGGGATGGGCTGAGTCTTGCCACAGGTATAGGCTGTCTCACTGATATTTTGTACCAAAATAAAGCAAACAAACACAGTGCAAGCCAGGGTTAAGCCTATAAGGTCCATTTATAAAAATCTCCAAAGTTATTTCCTAAGAAAGCATTTATTTTAAAAGCGCATTGCATTATGTTTCCAAAGCACTTATGTTAGTGGGTAAAAATATTCCTTCAACTTAAATGCATACCATGGTAAAGAACACAAATAAGATATGTGTATGTGCATGTTCATTTATGTACATATATTTATGTTTGTATAAATTTTTTGTTTATAATGGTACATATTTGTCTGCATATGTTATATTGTACACTAAAGGCAGGTGTATAAAGGCAATAGTGTATAGTGCAAATTACATTGACTTTTGCAGTCAGAAAGATCCAGGTCAACCCTGGTCGGTTGGCTCAGTCGTAGAGGGTCACCCAGCACGTGAATGTTCTAGGTTCGATTCCTAATCAGGGCACACACAGGAGAAGAACCCATTAGCTTCTCCACCCCTTGCCTTCATTTCTCTCTCTCTCTCTTCCCCTCCTACAGCCATGGCTTGATTAGAGCGAGTTGGTCCAAGGCACTGAGGATGTCCCCATGGCCTCCACCTCAGGTGCTAAGAAGAGCTTGGTTGCTGAGCAACAGAGCAATGCCCCAGATGAGCAGAGCATTGCCACCTAGTGGGCTTGCTGGTTGGATCCTGGTCAGGGCACATGTGGGAATCTGTCTCTGCCACCCCTCCTTTCACTGAAAAAAAAGAAAGAAAAGAAGAGGGGGGGAAGGAAGGAAGGAAGGAAGGAAAGAAGGAAGGAAGGAAGGAAGGAAGGAAGGAAGGAAGGAAGGAAGGAAGGAAGGAAGGAAAGAAGGAAAGGAGGGAGGGAGGGAGGGAGGGAGGGAGGGAGGGAGGGAGGGAGAGAGAGAGAGAGAGAGAGAGAGAAAGAAAGAAAGAAAGAAAGAAAGAAAGAAAGAAAGAAAGAAAGAAAGAAAGAAAGAAAAGAAAGAAAAGAAAGAATAAAGAATAATTGAATAGATCCAGGTCAAATATTGGCTATTGCTGCTGAGTGATCTTGAGCATTTAGTCTCTTTAAAAATGAATAAATATTATCTACTTCATTGATTATGAGATTAACTGAGACAGCTATATTAAAGATCTGGTTAATAGTAACAATGAACAAATACTCTTCCTCTTTTCTTTCCCTATATCAGCATCATTACCAGACTTAGGTCCAAGTTTTTAATCCAGTTTTAGATTTTATTTAGTCTGCTGCTTCAGCATTAACATATGACCTCAATTTTTGAGTCATTGAGCACAGGCTCAGTAGGCTCATTCTGAATGGCAAGGAAATGTGGTCTGTCTGAAGTCTGCAATTCCCTGTTGACATATCTTCTAACAAGGCAAAATCTTGTCCATCCTTCAACAGCCAGGTCAGGTGTTACCTCCTCTGTTAAAACTGCTACAATGCTGTGGGGCAGCAATAATTAATTGTTCTTTTCTCTGTTGTCCCAAATCTTGGCTCATGCTATTGTCATGGTGCTTATTAAATTGCATTATAATAAGTTCTTGTCCTGTACACTTCCTCTTCAAAAAAAATGAGTTTCATGAGATCGGGATCTGTGTCTTTGTCTTCTTGATATGCCCAGCATGTAGCTCCAAGCCTGGAAAATAGCAAACACATACCAGAAAGGGACAGGGAAGCAGGAAGGGAAATCAGAAAAAATATTTGCCTACTTTCTTACATTGTGTCCTCTATCATGTAGTGAGCAAGAAGTAAGGCAAAAATAAGTAAATGGTAGTCATTAATAGGGGGAAAATCAATAGTGTTAAGTCTTGCCCAATCTTGGCAGTATGATTCTACGTTATTTCAGCGTCTCACTCTTTCACTGCCTCAAGGATTTGCTAATTTCCTAACACCATCTAGCCAAGCTTTGACAGATGGCTCTGAGATCCACACTGCACTCTTGTGTGTGAACCGACAAATGTTCTATTCAGTGACATATGTGTACACATATTAGCAATGTTAGATGGTTCAAGCTTGCAAACACCCCTGAGGACACGCACATGCCACGTGAATTTATATAAACATGTGAGCCTTTTATTTAACTCAAAATTAGTACTCATGTACAGCTGTCCACTGATAGATTTATTACCTTTTCTCATTTAGCCAGTCTTATTCAGCTTCTTTCTTGGTGTAGCTTTTTCCTAGGCATTTTCATTTATACGCACACACACCCCCACGCACACGCCCCTATGCCATGCATATGCATGGGTGCCACCTTCTCTCAATCATCTTCTGCAGTGATTGCCAATGGAGTGATCTGCCTCAAGCTCAAATCTGAACATTTCACTTCCATACCAGAGATTTGATGTCACTAATGATAAAGTCTAAACTAAATACACACCATCTTCCTCTCAGCAAATATACCAGGCTTCCTTATGTCCTTATTTCTCCGCAAATATTGTTTCCACATTCTACAATGTCATTTTTATGTGTCTCTTATTTAAAAAAAAAAATATTTCTTTGCTCTTAATTTTTAGGTCAATTGTCAACTTCACTGAATAATTTTTCATGACACCTTCTCCCCTTGACTGTTGAAGAAATGAGTGCCCGTTCACTCTGCCCCCAGGATATTCTCTGTGTAGATGTGTAGACCATGTCTGGCAATAATGCATATAATTTTGTACATATACATTTGCCTCACAGGGCTGTATGGAACACTGCATATGATTAATTACTTTTTAAACAAGTAAATTACTATATAGATATCACCCCTGAAAAATTCAGAGTAATTTCATATAAACCTACACAAAATTACAAAGTTTAAATGAAACACTAGAAGGAATCATTGATAACCCTGGGGATCAGGGCTGAATTGTTTAGCAGATTAGAGTGGGGTTAGCCACATACAAAAGGATGCTTGGAATTATGTCAGGTTTCTTTTATAAGTAAGATCAAGTCAATTAAGTCAATTAGGAACCTTTACACGGCCCCTTACAAATCAAGAATTTCTTGAGACTTACAGTTTATAGGAGAGCATTTTTATCATCATTGATAGTAAAATGTCATAGCTAAGAGCAGTAAGATAGTGGAATAAGCACAGGAGCAGAAGATAAATGTTTGTCTCATTGACTGTCATCTCTGGGCTGCTGCGGGCAGTGTCAGGAAAACACAACCTTCTCTGACCCTCTGGAAAACCTGAAGCAGCAGCTTTCAGAGCAGTGGGTGTCCTGTGACGCACAGGAACAAAGACTGGCACACAAACCATGCACCCCCGCTTCTGCTTAAGTCACGTGTTCTAGGTCTGGATACATGCCATGAAGCTGTATCACTCAACCACAGAATTATAAGATTAAAAAATTCACGAGATTATTATTTTATCACAAGTTTAATAGAACAATAGTTTGTCATTTGTGCCTCCCCAGAAACTGATCAGCTAGCTAGACTAAAAGTGAAATTAGGGAAAAAAAGAAACAGTCTAGGTGGCCAGCACATGAACAAAGCTGATTGGTTACTCTTAAGACTTTGCATCTTTAGGGACTGATGGAAAAAATAAGCTGATTGGTTACTCTGAAGAAAAAACAGAGCAAGGCACGGACTATTATTCCTAGTTTGGGGTGTAGAGCATAGAGTCCAGCATGCACTAGCAGTATTGTAACTGAAGTATCCTAACTGGATTATCCTGGGGGCACTGGAATTCTACATTATTATTCCATCTCTTCTTTTTTTATGAGTTTCCTAAATTCTTGTCTTTCCTAACTTTAAATTGTTTTATTGCTTGTCAAGTTCTGTAGGATAGCCATCATCTCTAGCTATCTTTCCATTTCTGGTAAGGAAAATTCAAATCTCTGTGTTTGTGGTTATTGAAGCTGTGGCCCACAAAGTTCTATAAATAGGAAGAAATTATGCATCATGTAGTTCAGCCACTTCTTCTTTCAGATGAAAGAAGTGAAGCCCGTGGCAGCTAAATTACTTGTTCTGGACAATTATATGATCTAAACAAGAAGAAACTCCAGTCTTGAACTACTGATTACTTTCCATGACACCTTGTGAGTTCTGTGGCCACTACCAAATTAGTAATATTCTGATGGTGAAGGTTCTTTTTATCGTTCTATATTGTTATAAGCAAAGAAACACGCCATTAGTTCACTTAGAACATGGTCACGCCCTTATTACTTCTCATCCGCATTATTCTCTGGTGTGGAATGTGGAATGAGAGCAACCAGGTTTGATCCTGAGCTGTGCTCATCACTAGAATTCAGACACATCTAATTACATACACTAAATTGTTACACTACATAAAGTGGCCTGGATTTGTTTTATAAAACGGTTTATATAAGTTAGTATTACATTCTACGTACAAAGTCAGTAGTAACAACAGTATAAGAAGTAACTCAATTTCCACAAGCTTAGCCAAGAGTTTTGAATCCCTTAGAGCAGCGTTTCCCACACTTATATGATATGCAGGTTATCATTCTTGAGTTCAGACTCCAGGCATGAGACAGCAAAGAAGCAGTAAGATTGAGAATAGAATCAAGTTTCAGATATTTCACCCTTTGAGTAGTGAGTTTCTTTCATGCTCGCTGACCCCCACCCCCGAGTGAGTTTTGTTTTTGTTTTTCAAAAAAGGTAATTAGTTCCAATTACAGTTTTATTAACTTAAAATCATGTTTGTTTGATAACCAATTTATGGAAACAAGAAGAACATACATTTGCCTTCTTTTAATGTTGCCTTACACATTTTTAAAATAAATTGATCGTACTCTGTATGGCCAGGAGGCATGAGGACATACATGAACATTCGTACTACTCAAAGGGTTAAATAGACTAAATAAACTATAAAGGAAGAAGGATCACTAGAGCCAAAATTTAGCCCTGTGGCTCTGTGGTAGAAACAGTAACCCAGAGGCCCTTTAAGGCCTTGTCATACTCTGAGAATTACAGTCAAAATCTCAAATGATTTGGAATTATGTCCAGATATTTTTCTTAGTAAATTTATTTTTAGATACTTAATAAAAAACATTTGAAAGGGGAAAGATTTATTAAAATGCATTGAAGTAGCCATTACAGTATAACTTTTGCTTTAGCCAAGATGTTGATTTCCCACTTGGAATCTGATGCTATTCAAATTGTTAAGCACTTCAGGTTAGGGATATTTCTGTTAAACTACTTTTTAAGAATGAACAAGCCAACAATCTTAACATTAACATTGCAGATTACCATAATAGAAAATAATAACATGGCCTTGTGGTTTAGCAAATAAAGGTGACTTTTTAAGATCTCAATTCTTGTAAGAGAGAAAATGTAAGATGTATGTTCCATATGTGCACAGGTTAGGTAAGAGAAATCTAAATAGAAGAAACTCTTTTCTTAGCAATCATAAAGAGCAAGGTGGATAAATAACTTTCTGGAAGAGGAAGAACATATGCACAGAAGGTAATTAGATTAGAAAGCCAATATACTGTGGATCATTTTCTAGTCCTCAGGAAACCTTCCCATATGCACAGCATACGTAAAATGACAGATATTGGATCCACAACAATAATTTTATATGATATTTTAAGTTGTGAAGGGGGCTTCATCTAGCTGTCTCAGAATGATGTTCCATAATCAATCAAGGTAATCAGATAGGTTTCTGTGCCTCAACATCTATATTCATTACAAGCTTAACCATGTCTCCAGTTCTATGAGATATTTAATGCAAAGCTGGTTTTGAATAAACTCTATTGTGGTTCACTCCATCCAAAATTCCAATCCCTGGTAAGCTGTTCTTAAATCTCATGCGTAAAGAACAAAGTATCGTCCTTCGCTTTCACTTCCCCAAGCCTCCTGCAAATTTTCCCTTTAATCTTCATTTATGGTTTAAATACACGCGCACACACACACACACATACACACACACACACACACACACACATTTCCGGTTAGCACAAGGTCAGACCAGAATTTTATTTTGTACATAAAAGTATGACCCTTAAAATAATGTGTTTCATTTTCCTATGCAAATGTTATTTGAGGTAAAGACAATACATTCATAATTGATATGATCTTTTCCTCTGCATCAGCTTTGCATTGTCAGGTGCTTTCAGACTTCTAGGAACCTGTCTGCATGTAACATTAGAAATCTGGTTCCAAATTTACTAGTTACCAGTCGCCTCAGGTCTATGAAGGTTAGGAGATGATCTTGAAGAAAAAGCTATAGCAACAGCAGAAGAAAAGCAAATCTATGTAATTTATATTTGCCTCATTAGATGGCAGCACAACCTACAAAATCAAAGTCGAACATTTCAGTGAGAAATAGATCTTTTAGAAGTAGAGCAGGAGAATTAAATCTGTTGAGACTATGTATTACAGGAACTATCATATCATGAATGCATCCATCTAAACTTGAAAATAATTTTAAAACTGATTTAACATCACGCAAGTTTACATTCATGTTAATTCATTCCAAAAAAAAAATGTTTTGAGCCCCTATTTAAGGACAGGGACCATTCTAGATGCTTAAATTAAACATGTACTAAATATGTCAGTTACACATTTAAACAAAAGAAAGATCTCTACATACCTGGAGCTTACATGCCAAGGAGGAAGAAAGACATTTAATGGAAATGACACATCAGTAATTATCTATGTCAATTATGTTAATCATTTGTGTCAGGAAGTTACCACGAATGCCATAGAAAAAAACCATGTGGAGCCAGGGAAGGAGAGACGCAGAGTGCTAGGGTAGAAGGTCAGAATGTACATTAAATGGGGAGGCTAGTGGGCATCTCATTGAGAAAAGGGAACTGAGCAAAGCTTGGAGGCAAATGAGAAACTCTGTCGGTACATAACTAGAAGAGATTCTCAAACAGAGGAAACAGCTGACACAAAAGGCTAGAATATTGCTGAAAGGGGATGAAAATTGTTAAAGGAATAAGAAATTAGAGCAAAGAGGTGAGCCTGTGGAGAGAGGGAGCAGATAATATAAGGCCTTGTAAGTTACATGAAGCACCATGGATTCCCCAAAGTAAAATGGGGACACAATGCAAGGTTTTTGAACAGAGAAGTGACCCAGTCTGAGTTAGATTTTGACAGCATCACACTGGCTTCTGTACCAAAATGAATAATGCAGTCAGGAGGTGGGGGAAAGTGTAAAAGCAGAGACACCAGTTAGCAGACCCAGTACGCCATCCATGTGCAAAATGGCACAGGCTCCAACCGGGGCTAACGAACGGAGTGGAGGGCTGAGGAGCAGTCAGATTTTAGAGAGTTTGAAGATGGAGCCAGCAGGACTCTGGCCAGATAGGACGGAAGGTGTGGAAAAGTGCAGGGCATCAAAAATGCATCCAAGGTTTTTAGCCTAAAAGGATGGAGTTGTCATTAAAGGAGAAGGCAAAGGATAGGGGTAAATATGTTTTGTGGGGGAAAAGCCGTTCTGAACATGTTGACCTTCATATTTAAAAAGAAATGTCACTACAGGACTGGCTATATTATTAGTCTACTGTGCAGAGGGAAGATCCAGGCTGGAGACATATGACTGCGAGTCACCATCATCTATGGGACATTGAAAGCCATAACACTGTATGACAACATCAAGGGCATGAGTATCGAGAAAAAAAGAGAAGCCTGACCAAGCGGTGGCACAGTGGATAGAGCGTTGGACTGGGATGTGGAAGACCCAGGTTTGAGACCCTGAGGTCCCCAGCTTGAGCGCGGGCCCATCTGGCTTGAGCAAAAGCCCACCAGCTTGGACCTAAGGTTGCTGCCTCGAGCAAGGGGTTACTCGGTCTACTGAAGGCCCGTAGTCAAGGCACATGGGAGAAAGCAATCAATGAACAACTAAGGTGTCATAACGAAAAACTGATGATTGATGCTTCTCATCTCTCTCTGTTCCTGTCTGTCTGTCCCTGTCTATCCCTCTCTCTGACTCTCTCTGTCCTTGTGAAGAAAAAAAGAGAGAGAGAAGAGAATGAAAATCTGGACCCTGGGGGTACTCTAAAATTCAAAAGTTAAAAAATGAAATTCAAAAGTTAAGGAAGAACTACTCTCAAAGGAAACTGAGGAGAAAGTAAAAATAAGGTCAGAAGGGACACAGGGGGGTAGTGTGTATTGATGTCAATGCAGGAAAGAAAATGTGCTGTTCACTGGTGGGAAAGTGGGATGAAGAGAAAGTGTGTCAGTTTGGCTTTGAAGCTGAGGAGATAACAGCATACTTGGGCACCTGCTGGAATGATTCAATAGAGAGGGAAAAAATACTGATGCAGGAGAGAGTGGAGAATTGCCGGAGCATTGTCCTTGAGCAGGTGAGGGATGATTCGATCTCGTGCACCAGGGGACACAGGTACTTGGCAGGTTCAAAAGGCAGGGAAGCTAAGTGTGAGGGCAAAGATGCTGAAAGTGAGGAAGGTGTCTGAGAGAGTGTGGCAGTAAGTGCACTAAGGAAGGGCAATGTGATTGCCTGGCACGATGCGGCCACGTGAGATTTGTGATCATGATTATTAAGGTAAGACGGACAGCAAGGTCAAGTATCTTTGTTCGGCCTCGTTCAGCTTCTCTGGAGCAGGATGACAGTAAGCACACAGAACATCAAATCCTCATCCTGTTTTCAATGGTCCTTCCAATTGCCTCATTTCCTGAGCCTGCAAAGGTAAAAACCAAAGAACCAAAAATGTCAGAACAAGAGTGGGATGCACACGAGTCAGAGGACTTAGTACCACCACACAAACTTTCCCTACTTTCTCTGCTGTAGCTTTTCCCACCTTTTGCACATGACACTGGTGCCTACCCTCTTGCAGGGTTGCCCACAAAACATGGTTCAAGGTGTCAAAACGAATACACTGTCTTTTAAGTATGGGCTAATATTCATAGCCATGACCATTAGGGTATGCAAATACCTATAGGCAGGCAAAGCTTTCTTAACAGCTCGGTACCTGGTACCTGATACTTGAAAGAGTATCAATGTTGAAAGAGGAAAAATTGAAGTAGCAGTTTGCTTACAATGGTACTCTTTCTCATTAGCTACTATTTTAGATGGCAGCCTAATAGATGAATGATATTATAACTTTTGCAAACTTGGATAATGATAAATGTGGTATCTCCTAGACCTTGATTCATAGAAAATGCCTTTCTACGAATCAAGAGCCTACTAGATTTTAATATTTCCCCCACCTTGAGTTATATCTAAGCCCTAATAGGCCTTGTATTTTGTGTGTATTTTCTCTTTACTGGTAATCTATATAAGCTTTCTGTTGAAATATGCAACTAGAAAAAAGAGTTTTGCTTCTTTATTCCTGTTTTCTTTTTCTCCATCAGTCCCTATGTAGCTGTCTCAAAGGTTTTTGCTTAATTTTTTCCCTCAGCACAAAGTAACTAACATTGGTAGGTAATTTCTTACCAATGATAAAAAATAAAACTTCAGACATTTATAAAGTAAATAATCCCATACATGTGAATTATTTGTTAAACAGTTTTAATCCACATTTTAGTGTAAGATTGATTTATGCTGTGAATTATTTGGAACACACTGGAGAATGAGAGTGTGCCTTTGCTGGGAATGAAGCTGTTTGTACCCAGCTGACTCCTCCACCTCACCATCTTCATGTTACTTCTGGGGCGTGAACCTTCATTTTCAATGTATGTTGCAACAGGAGATGTTAAGTAACCTATTAATGTTGAAGGATGGCTGGTCAAATTTTTTAGTTACCATGTGTTACTTGGTAATTTTAGGTTGCTCTACAGGATCTGGTAACCGAAAGAAGATTTGGATTTCCTTGACCTGTTGGTTCTGTGACAGGTTGAGTCTCTGAATTTATGACTTTCTGGGGTTAGAACAATAGAGTTTCTCTAGGAGGTTAACACTCCTCCCCTTTTTATTACCTTCCCCTACCCTAGTTTCAATTTCTCATCTTTCAGTTTTGTTTTCACTCCGAGCTCACTCAGGCTCCCTGCAAGAAGTGTTCTCTGTGCGAGGTTTGTGTTTGAACAAACTGAAGGTGGTCTTACCCAACAAGTTGTTAGTTTGACTTAGAGCTCTGTTAGAATGTTGTAATGGAAGACACTGGTCAATACAGTTCTGAGCTTTGATGGTTTTCTAATTTGACTAGGTGATAATTCAACCTGTAATCACCTGATTTTATCACTACCTAAAAACATTCCTTAAAATCAGTACTCAAGTTAATTTCTTTTAAAAATTTGTACCTAAAATAGCAAAACAACTCATGGGGTCTGGCAGTATGCACATAAAATGGTCTTATTTTGAATTTCAATGATTTTCCAAAATAAATTCCTTTGTTTCCTGAGTTTCTGATGAAAAACATGAGTAGTTGTAATTTTATATATATAAAAGGACTCTTTATAAACGTTTCTGATTTGGAGAACACTGAAATTTTTGTCGGCCCAAATTAATTTTAGATTTGAGACCATCATTGATGTGTCTTTGAGAATAGCATACAGAATGGTAATATCAATTTAGGTATTTGTTTAAAACTACAACCAAACAGCAGTCTACTTTCTCTTCTAAGATTTATTTTATTGCAGAAGTTTTAACTTTTTCTTTTCTGAGTTAACATTTAGCAATTATAGTAATTATACTCATTAATGGAAATGTAGAAAGCAGAAAAAAATAAAAATAAATAATAAGGAGGAAATATCATTGATTATTTCTAAATAAAAATGTAGGTCTTTTGAAAGAGGAGTTATATGCCTTGCTAAAATTTGGGGATTATTAATAAGGAAGAAGAAGAGAATAAACATTAAATAGACAACTTGGAGACTTTTACAGTAGATAGGCAATTTAGGTGATTTATGAAGTATCATATCTTTTTAATGTTAGTTTAGAATATGATATGTAACTTAGAAAATATAGTAAAAGAAACAAGGGAATTAACATGATAAACTAGAACATATCTGTTTAGAACAGAAGAAAGCAGTAATAAAGATATATAGGAACAAAAAAGGCATAAGCCTGACCTGTGGTGGTGCAGTGGATAAAGCATCGACCTGGGAACACTGAGGTCGCCAGTTCAAAACCCTGCACTGGTCTGGTCAAGGCACATATGGGAGTTGATGCTTCTAGCTCCTCCCCCCTTTCTCTCTCTCTCTCTCTCTCTCTCTCTCTCTCTCACTCTGTGTCTCCTCTCTAAAATGAATAAATAAAAAGAAATTAAAAAAATAAAATAAAATATAAATATAAAAAAAGGCATAAGGAGTATAAAAAATAGTAATATGGCAGGCATGAATATTATCTTATCAGCAATTACATTAAATGTAAATGGATAAAACATTCCAATCAAAAGGTATTTATTGGCAGAATAAATTTTTTAAATTAACATATTTATTGAATACTTGGCAGAATGGATTTTTTTAAAAAATGATCCAACTGCATGCTGCCTATAAAAGACATAAAGACACATCTTGGATTTAAAGACACAAATGGGTTGAAAGTAAAAGGAAGAAAAATGTTATGCCACTCAACAGTAATAAAAAGAAAGCTGCACTAGCTATACTAATATCAGACATAACAAATTTTAAGAAAATAATTATTGTTAGAGACAAAAGAAAGGACATCTCATAATGATAAAAGGATCAATCCATCAGGAAAACATAATAATTATGAGCACATATGCATAAATCTAATAAAAAAGCCACAAAATACATGAAGCAAAATTAAATGCAGAAACAGACAATTCAATAATAATACTTGAAGAGTTAAGTCAAACCCTAGACCCCATAATCCCTCCTTTATGTAGTCTACATAAAACAGAGTAAAGAAACAAATTATTCCAAGCCAGGTCTAAGTCAGCTTCCTAAACCCTTCATGCCAAAGTTGTCTCCATGTTTAAGTCCACAGTGTACCCCAGATATTATATGGTAGTTTTCATCATCTCACTCATATCATTATTATTCAGACTTTCTAAAGGGTAAACTTTCAGAATTAAATATTTAAACAATAGGCATTTAGAAACTAATAGTTTTTCTTAATTTAAGCAGTTTTCCACCCCTACCCCCTTCACACAACAGCTATCTATTCCATGACATCCACTGCCTCTTTGAACTTTCGATTAACACTGGTCAATCAGATTCAGGAGCAGTTTTATGCTGTACCTATATGCAGTCTATAGAGTGATTATGATTCACAGTTAAGGAGAGATGCCTTTGCCCACTGTCAACACTAACAGCCAAACATATGAGTGAGTCCTTCTTGTACCATGCAGGATTTGCAGTCACAATCTAATTGCAACCACAGGAATGTTCCCCAGTAAGACGAACAATAGAACCATCCAGCCAACTCATGTTGATAACAAATAATCAATCACTCTTTGTTGCAGACACTCAGTTCTCATGAATGAGGTGGCTCATTAGGCAATGACACTCAATAGAAAAATTCCCCCTTTCTCTCTGTGTTGATACCTAAGTTTCTTCTGGGTTTTTGGAAGTAGCAAGACAACTAATCTCCCTAATTCCTATAATTCGTCTCCCAGTTTATCCAAAACCATATTGCATTCACATATAATCATATCTTTTCTATATTTAGAAACTTTCAATAATCACATTACATGAACAATGGCCAAACTCTTTTGTATCTTTAACTACCTCCTACTCTCCCCAACTTACTATTTCAGCCCCAATTCTCACCACATTTACCTTCATGTACTACTGTAAGATATTTTATGTGTTTTTACAGTATTTATCATCTACATACACTATCTTATATACTTAAGTATTTGTTCCACCACCTGCAATATGTATAGGTGACCATAATACCTAAAACACAATAGGCATTAAATTATTGCTTGTTGGATAAATGTTTTACCATAATCAGAACCTTGGTTTTGCTTTCTTTCATCTAAATTTAAGTCTTGAAAACAAAGCAGTTCTATGTCTATTTTACTGAAAGGAAAAGGTTCAAAAAAGTTCTTATGTCACAGAGTACTAGAACCTTTAGTAAAAGTGTTTATCTGTTTCTTAGTAGAAAACATTTTGCCTAATTATATATTCTATATCTTCAAAAACACTATGAATTTGCATATTTACAAAAAGAAAAATATTGTATGAAAATCAGGCTTTCTGACAGTGCTGAATAATTTTATGTACTATTTCTTTGATTCCATGTTATAAATATACAGATATACAGTGAATTTCATTCTTGTAGTCTTATGAAAAATAGTATGGTAAAAAAAAATCTTTAATTAGTGCTTCTTATGATCAGCCATTAAATAGCCCAATTCCATCGCCCAATTTTGTCAGAGAACGCTTATCATTTTAGTGAGGTCGGCCTGGTAAAATCAACATATTTAATCTTCATGTGTAATAGTTGGCTGAACGCCAATAGAATCAAAAAGGCAGGTCTAAGCAAGGCAGAAAATAGGCAAGTGTAGACGAGCATGGGGTAAAACACCCCTTCAATAGATGCAGCAGTGGGATCTATTCTGTAGGGAATGAACAATTCTAATGGATTGAATAAGCTATTGATTGCTTCTCTCATTTACCTGATTGTGACCTTGAACACAATTTAATTTCACTGTCTTGGTTAACTTGTCTGAAAAATAAGAGGACTTAAGCCTCACAAGGTTGTTGGAGGCTTAGCTGAAACAGTATACATAGAGCACATTGCACAATGTTTGGCATATAGCAAGAGAGCAATAAACCTTAATAATTACAATTGTTGTTATGTTAGATAATAAAAATGTTTTTAGGGTACATTGAGTAACTGTTCAAGATTAGTACTAGAGTGTTGAAAATTAAAGCTATTTATTTAATTCTGGTAATATTTTACTTAGAATGTTAATGTTATCATAAGTTATGACTGGGAGAAAAATATTAGCCAGAATGTATTATTAAATGCTCATGACTAGCTCAATCACATAGCAGTGAATGAGACTACTATGGTTGATTTAGATGATATTATTTCATTCCCTTAGGGAACTTGACCACTCAGAGATACCACTGAAAAAGCTAGAATTCTATTAGCATTGGGGAAATAGCCAACCAAGGATGTCTCTGCAGTTGTGTCTACATCTTATCTCCATTTCCACATCTTCCTTTCACTCTTCCGTCCACTCCGATCTAACATCGGTCCCTCTTGTTCTTCAAGTCACTTCTTGAAGTGAGTGACCACTGATTCCCACATTCCCAAAAATATTCACTATTTTTTATTTCTCATCTTATTTGACCTCTCATAACACACAACAGTTAATTGCTCCCTTTTGGAAATGCTCTCTTCTTTGCTTATGTGATACTAAACTTCACTAATGTTCTTATCTAGTGTCTCCCTTCCTCTCTGTAGATGACCTTTCTCGTCCACTGGACCCGATGTGACTCAGAACTTTCATTTTGTTCTCACTACCATCTATATGCCAATAACTTCTAAATTATATCTCTCACTCATACTTCCAGACCTATCTGTTGAATTTCTTACTTGACCTATTCATTTGATCACCTCACTGGCATCATAAAATTAACAATTTCAGAACTAAAGTTTTTATTTTCTCCCGAGATTGTTTCTCTTTCAGACTCACATTATTTTAATATATGATGCTATCACCCTCCACTTGTCCACCCATTTGCTCAGGCCAAAAATCTAGGCATGTCTTGACAAATCTCTCCCCTACCCCCACCATTCCTCTTCATTTTCACTGCCAACACCTAGTCCAAGCTATTCCAATTCTCACCTAGACTAATACTCTTGTCTCCTAACATGCCTATCTTCTTCCGTTCCTACCCCAATCCAATGAAATGTCCCTATTGTAACCAATGTTGTCTTTTTAAGCTATAGGTGAAATTATGTCACTTTCCAACTTAAAATTCTTTTGTGACCTCACCTTATACTTAAATAAGATTCAGACAACTCAGTATGGCTCACAACGCCTTGCCTTGTAGATGTGGATGTGATCCAACCATCTTAACCTTTTCACCTTCATCTCTTATTCTGCTTGTTTTTACTAATGGTACTATGACCATCTTGCCCTTTAGTTTCTTGCAAACTTTTTCTTAACCCTAAAACTTTGTTCATGCTGTTTCCTGGACTTCCTATATTGCTGACCGTACACATCCTGCCTCCCACTCACAAATTGCACAAATTCTTTGTCTGTTGACTTCTATTTATCCTTCAGAAAGAATTTTTATGATTGTCTCAACTAAAGACAATGCTCTTGTGTTCTTCCTTATAGCACCTTATTTTTTCAACTCATAGTATATAACACATTCTATAATTTTAAATTTTATTTTAATTCTACAAATAACAAAGGCATAATTATTAAAATTTATTTTATGTTTTTGCTGCTTGGTAGAAATTATGTGTAATTTAAAATCTTTGTTAATTTATCCACATATACATATTTTTTACTAGATTCTTGGAATCTATTTCCCATTTTAGAAATTACTATAAAGAAATACAAATATATACACATAAGTATGCAAAAGTTTCTTTATAACTCTGGGAAAATGATGAAACTCTAAAATTTTTGCACATGGCTATAGGATTTTATTTTAGGTGAAAGGAAGGGAGATAGTGAGACAAACTCCCACATGTGCCCCAACCGGGATCCACCCAGCAATCCCCAATCAACCAAGATATCCTCAGCACCCAGGGCTGATGCTAAAACCAATTTAGTCACTAGCTGCAAGAGAGGAAGACAAAGAGAAGGGGGAAGGGAAGAGGAAAGAAAGAAGCAAATGGTCTCTTCTCTTGTGTGCCCTCACTGTGAATCGAACCCAGAGTGTCCACACGCTGGGCTAGCACTCTATCCCCTGAGCCAACCCACCAGGGCTGATGTTAGCATTCTAGCTGCCATTTTAAACCAACAAAATTCAGTCCTTTCTAGAAGTTATTTCATTCTTATACAATGTTAGATCCCAGAGAGGAAATATCAGTAACATTGAGTTTCAAGATTTATTCTCAATAATGAATGTGCAATCTATAATACAATGAAATTTAGTTTATTTTGATAAGTATATGCCAATAAAATATCTTCATGTCTTTATGGACTTCTGTCTTGTCCTTGATTTTAACTTAATAGAATGCACCAATTGCTCTTTGTCAATTATTTTGAGGGGGGAAATATCAGTAACATTTTGTCTTTAACATTTCAAATAGGAAATCCCCATTAGTATAATAAATAATGTATTTGTCAGGGAATTGGCAAGCCATCTTAATCAGAAAACTTCCTGGCTGACAATCACACAAAAGTGAGACCACAAAGCATATCTTAAGTGTTTCAGCACTTGGATTTTCCTAAATACTTCTTTTAAGTTCTTTCTGAACAACTTACACAAAGATCAAAACATATGAATTTCATTATTGCTGCCCAAATTCATAAAAGGAACTTTAAAAAACACATGGATACATTTACTAACTTATAAACAACAAAATGTCTCATGGCTTTATTGACAAGAGTCAATATGATAGAAGATTTTCCTCATTTACAAAATGGAAAGATTGAACTAGATGATAGCTATCTTTAAAGTTTTAAAGTTTTTTTTTTTTGCTCTTAGACTACGTAAATAGTACATATTTTTCTTTTCTCATAAAGAAAGGTAATAGTATCTATGTTTCACTATTTCTGTATTTCTACTTTATATTTATTAATGTGTAGTGTATCAAATTGATATTCTGGTGATCTGGGCTCAATCATGCTTCTCTGAGAAGTAGAAATACGAAATAGTAACTCATTATTATTATTAGCATGAATAAAAAGCTAATTTGGAGGATTTACTGTCACCACTCTCTATATCTTCCTCTTTTATTTAACACACATACATGCCACCATCACCACCACAGCCGTCACCACCACCACCCTCACCACGATGGCCACCACCCTCACCACCACAGCTATTACCATCACCACTACAGCCACCCTCACCACCACCACCCTTAACACCACCACCCTCATCACGACTACCACGATGGCCACCACCCTCACCACCACTGCTATTACCATCACCACCACGGCCACCCTCACCACCATCACCATCCACACCAGCACCTTCATCACCACCATTACCATCACCACCACAGCCACTCTCACCACCATCACCACCATTCTCACCACCACCGCTATTACTATCATCACCACCACAGCCACTCTCACCACCATCACCACCATCCTCGCCACCACCCTCACCACCACTGCTATTACCATCACTAGCACCACCACCATCCGCACCCCCATCCTCACCACTCTCACCATCATCCTCACCACCTTCACCACTCCCACCACTATCCTCACCACCACCACCACAGCCACCCTCACCACCATCCTTGCCATCCTCACTGCTATCCTTACCACCACCACGCCTCCCTCACCACCATCCACACCACCCTCACCACCCCCACCACCATCCTCACCATCACCGCCACCCTCACCACCATCCTCACCACCCTCACCACCCCCCTTATCCTCCCCACCACTGCCACCCTCACCACCCTCACCGCTATCCTTACCACCCTCACCACCATCACCACCCCCACCCCTATCCTCACCACCACCACCACTCGCACCACCATCCTTGCCACCCTCACTGCTATCCTTACCACCCTCACCACCATCTTCACCACCCTCACCACCATCCTTGCCACCCTCACTGGTATCCTTACCACCACCACTGCCACCCTCACCACTACCATCACCACCACCTCCATGATGTTTCTTGTGATATAACCATTTCTAATCTGTTAAGGGCAACAGAAAACATCCTCAGAAACAGTGAATAGAAAAAAACTTTCCTAGAATATATTTCAGCTTCTTCTCTGACAGCACAGTTCAAACTGTTGCACTGTGAAGGCATTTTGCTCAGATCCTGTTCACAGTCCTTGGAAATGAGGCTAAAAAGTAATAGAGTTAAAGTTGAATCAAATCAAAGATGCCTTTAAGCAAGCAAGAGATTTCAGGACTGCTTATAGTCAGGGCAAAACTGTACCTTGTCACTTGAGCCAACAGACCCTCTTATATTATGGGTATCAGGGTTTGGAAAAGACCCTGTGGAATGTATGAGAGTCTCAGTGGGGAAACCACAACAGCCTCCTGGGGTAACAGAGCAAGAACATACAATTTTCAATAGAAAATTTACATATTTTGAATTGCAACTCTTGTCATGGTAACT
Organism: Rhynchonycteris naso; assembly: GCA_037038555.1. NCBI lineage: Eukaryota > Metazoa > Chordata > Mammalia > Chiroptera > Emballonuridae > Rhynchonycteris > Rhynchonycteris naso. Next base: position 15,944,640 of record CM072998.1, on the reverse strand, counting down.
GAGCCATGGTACAAATTAAAAGCCTAGTGCCAAGTTACCATACAGCTAGAATTTTCCATATGTGCTAAATCCTGTCCTACCCATCGACTCAGATAGCTCAGACTCTTCATCCACTATAGCTGCACCAGTGCCTCTTCCTCAGCTCCCCCCAATGGCTCAGAAGGGGTATCACTGAGGTCTAGCTGATAAAGCATGAAAATGGCCAATCCTGGTTTGCAGATGAGTCTGCTCATTATGCAGATGCAAGCCACTATAGCCTAACTCAGGAAAGATCTTCCCCATTGGCAGAGTTTGGGACAGTGTCCCTGCTCACCTACTTTGCATGAGAAAAGAAGTGGCCTGAGATTAGACCATATAAGGATCCATGGGTAGTCTGACTAGTTGATCAAAACCCTGGATACAAAAAGATTGAGATTTAAAACAAAGATGCCTAGCACAAGGAAATATACATGAATAAATTGGAGCATATAAAGAGTGAAGATTTTTGTAATAAAAGTTAAAACCAATCCTAGAGCTCTCACAATGGAAGAAGCACAAAACAATCAAGTAGATAGAATGGCTCAACCAGTTGATGACAGCCAGCTGTCACTGTCCAGTTCAATAGTGGGACAATGGACAGATTCAAAAACAGCAAAAGTGACAGAGATAGAGGGTTAGGCATCAGCCCAGCAGGTGATGGGCTTCCACTTTCCACAATGAATCTAGCTACTACTACCTCTGATTGTCCAACATGCCGTCAACAATGAAAAATGTTAAGCCCATAAATGTTACCTTTCCTCAAAGAGACTATTCATTTGATGGTGAGTTGTCTACCCTGAGACCGTCTACTCTGAAAATTTCTGTTTTTAAATCAGATAGGAGCAGATTTTCTGGGTATAAATTGCCTTTACTGCCTACAACATCTCAGCCAGCCTCATTTCTAAGGACAATACAGGAGAGTAGCTGTGAGATTAAGCCAATGTAAAAGGAATACAGCAGTCATATCATGTTCATGAAAATGTGGATCTAAGCAAAGATGAGTGGATGGTTATGGACATGGAGAATCATTGCCTACACAATTCTTCAAGGAAGGCTTTATGGCTCAAAATGCCCAGCTACAGAGAAACCCAATTCCCGTGGAGGTGCACATCCAGCAACTGATCCAACATAAATAAAAAAGCTCCCATCAACTCACCCAGTGAATTAGGATCCTGTTAGCTCCAGAGCTCAGTCAAGATGGCAAGTCCAACATCACATATACATCACAGCTCAATGTCCTCCACCCAACTTCCATAGCTGTTCATCCCAATAAACATCTGTTCTCTAAACTCCACTTATATGAGGTTCCAAGGGTAGTCAAACTCATAGAAAGAGGAAGTAGAATGGTAGTTGACAGGAGGAGAGGGGAAAGAGGAGTTAGTGTTTAACAGGGCAGAGATTTGGTTTAGGAAAATAAAAAAGTCCCGGAGAGAAATAATGGCGATGGTTGCACAACAATGTAAATGTACTTAATGCCATAGTACTGTACATTTTTACATGTGTTTAAAAGGTAACTTTTATATTAAGTATATTTTACCGTAATAAAAAAGGAGAGACAATGAACAGCATGTGTGAGTGGGAAAAAATGGAAACCTCTTTGAAATGCATGCTTCATTTCTATTGTGGAGGCATAAAAACCAAGTTGAGCTGATTGGCAAAGAGTGCTGGAGCAACCCTCGCCATGAAAACCTGAGAACAGAGGATCCAGGAGGTTAGAAAGGAAGAACTTCCAATAGCTACCATCTTCGTCAACAGCATAGGGGAGCCCAAAGACCCGGACGGTTACCTTTATGCTGAAAGGCAAACAAATGGACATCTCAGGTCTCTCCCAAAGGGCTCCGTTTCTACCTCCCAGTAACTTTTCATGGAAGCATGAATGTCACAGGAAGTTACTAGAAAGCTGGCTATGGAAAGATTCGGGTTTGGACTGGGTCTGCTGTCTGTGCCACAATTTAGCTGTGGGCTAAGACAGAGGATCATTAGCTCTGGGATAACTTCTCCCAGCTCCTATGAGGAACACTGGCAAGTTGCTAAGCTTCAGGGGAGATCAATAGGACACAAGAATCAGCTGAATTAGCTGGCACTGAAGCCGTAGCAACAACCTTGGAAAACCCTCCGCACAGATAGCAACAAGCCACTTCAGAATCACTGGGAGCCAAGCCAAGAGAGGGAACGCTGAGATGAGGACTTTGTAAATCTTAAGGATAAACTCCCTGCACATGAAAAACAAAGAACAACTTCTAAAGCATGTCCTTTGATTTCTTCTGATCTCCCTTAATTTAAAAAGCCTGGCCCTAAAGTCTGGAGCTCAGGCCCAGTCTTTCAAAGGGAAGGACAAATTGCCCCAAGTCCTTAACATGTAAGCAGGTCCATTAACATGTCAGATCTGCCTGGAAAGAATTGTTTTGAACACAGGATAATATTCAATAATATCAAGGATCTTTAGATAGAAGTTCAACAATGGCATTAATTTTGGGAAACTAGAATATAAGTAATTATTTTGACTGTTGAATGTTATGGAGGAAGAAGTAGCTAATGTTGCTGAGTTGTAATAATTGCTGGATGTAAAGGACCAAGGACTTTTTCCTGAAGTGATATCTCTTCCCTGAGTGTGTAATTGCAAGTGATACATTACAATTCTAGGGGGAGAAAGGGCCTTCAAAAGGTTAAAGAGTAGGAACCAAACAATTCGGCGTGCCAAAGGGAGCTCTGAAACAACCAGGTATCACAACCGCAAATAGGAACTAGCACCACGGTGCGGGAGGAGTCTCCCAAATTACACAATAAGGGTATTGAAGAAACTGGAGATAATTCCATATACCACTTGCCCCTTTAACTTCCTGGTTTGATTAATCTAAAATAGTGATGAATATTAAATCAAACTTTTAATAATCCATGGTCACTGATACAGCAAATGCATTCATTTAGATCCTTATTGACTTTTTTTCTTCTTCTTTTTCCAAGTGAGAGGAGAGAAGATAAACAGATTCCTGTGTGCATTCAGACTGGGATCCACCTGGCAACCCCCGGCTGGGGCCGATGCTCTGACCATCTTGGCCATGCTCACACCAAGCTATTTTTAGCACCTGAGGTGGAGACTCCACTAGCCATCCTCAGTGCCTGAGGCCAATGTGCTCAAGTGAATCAAGCTATGACTGAAGGAGGGGAAGAGAGAGAGAAAGACAGAAAGAAGAGAAAGAGGGTAGAGAAGTAAATGGTAACTTCTCTTGTGTGCCCTGACTGGGAGTCGAACCCAGGACATCCACACACTGGGCCAATGCTCCAGGGAAAATCCCTATTTGCTTTGATCACCAATCTAGTTTGCCTTCATTTGGACAGAATGGTACCTTTATTGTCCTACAATAGGGATAAAGTCCCGAGCACTAGCAAAAGTAAGAATTACTTTACTCTGAAGATTATTAAGCCATCTTTACTAATTTTTACATTTAGAAAACCAAAAAGTTTTGAGCTGAAACATTTTTTTCTGAACAAACTCAAGTGGACAAGCATATAACTCTCTTAACACATACACGTTCCCTTGTAGCTTTATTAAAGTTATACATAAAACTCCCTACCTTCACTCCCCATATCCCCAGTAATTTATTTAAGCATTTAGAGCAGAGGTCCCCAAACTACGGCCTGCAGCCACATGCAGCCCCTGAGGCCATTTATCCGGCCCCCACCGCACTTCCAGAAGGGGCACATCTTTCATTGGTGGTCAGTGAGAGGAGCACAGGATGCATCCGCACCCATAGTTCCCATTGACATACTCGTCAGTTTGTTGATTTAAATTGACTTGTTCTTTATTTTAAATATTGTATTTGTTCCCGTTTTGTGTTTTTACTTTAAAATAAGATATATGCAGTGTGCATAGGAATTTGTTCATAGTTTTTTTTATAGTCCGGCCCTCCAACAGTCTGAGGGACAGTGAATTGGCCCCCTGTGTAAAATGTTTGGGGACCCCTGATTTAGAGGATGAATAACCAGGAATAACTCTAGAACAGTAAAGAAACAGCCAGTCTGGCCATTCAAAGTGTGGTCCTTGGCCTAGCAGCATCAAGCATCGTCAGAGATATTGCCAGAACTGCAAAATTTCATCTCCTTCACTCCCCTCCAACCTGTAGTTTAACAAATTCATCTTTAACAGGTTCCCCCAGGTGATGCTGTGGGTACTTTAAAGTTTGAGAAACACTGCTCTAACCTAGTAGTTCTCAAATTGTGGTCTCCAGACCAACTGTGTCATTATTACTTGGGAGCCTATTAAAAATGCAAAATCTGGGTGGAGGGAGGTAGGAGAGGGTACAGGAGGGATAAATGGTGGTGGAAGGAGACTTGGATTGGTGAACACACAATATAATATAGAGACGACGAAGTAAGAACTGTACCCCTGAAACCTATACAATTTTTTTATTTTTCCATTGATTTGAGAAAGAGAGAGGGAAGAGATACACACAGAGAAGCGTCCACTCATTGTTCCAATTAGTTGCTTCATTTAGTTGTGCACTCATTGATTGCTTCTCATATGTGCCCTGACCGGGGTCATACCGGCCACCTCTGGCAAGCCTGGTGGATGCTCTATCCACTGAGCGGCCCAGCCAGGGGAAACCTATATAATTTGTTAACCAGTGTCACCCCAATAAATTCAATGAAAACTGCAACACTGTAGGTCCCACCACAGACCTACACATCAGAAACTCTGCATCTGGGGCTTAGCCATCTGTGTTTTCCAAGACTTCCAGCTAGGGAACTGGTGGCAGCTACTGCCATTATCATTACCATATCTGCAATGATGGCTGCTTATCTAAAGAGTAGTAACATGGACAACTGTTGTCCAGAAACAAATAAATCTCAGAAAGGCCTTTAAGAACCTACTGGGTTTGTATCTGCATAGTTTCCTAAACTCATCCGTGCTACTCTCTCAACTGATCACTCTGGCCACAAAGCTTGTGCTTCGCCTTGGGGACTTCAGACTCACCGATTCCTCTTCTTGTGAGGCTCTTATTCTCCACTTAGCCTGGCTGGCTCTTTCTTATCCTGTAGGGCCCATCAAAAGCATCACCTTTTTAAAAAATCCTTCTCTGACTCATCCTATCAACAGTTGTTCTCTTTTTTTCTGTGTCTGAATCTTATTTTCCTCACAGAGCATGTCACAATTCACAGTTACGATATTTGTTTGTTTACCATATGTTTCTTCTACTAGATATTAAGCTCCATGATGCAGGGCCCACCTCTGTCCTGATCACCACATTGTGCCCAACAGTCTCTTCTATGTAGGAATTTAATGAGTATTTTACTAGATACATGACTGAATAGGAGATATAATGAAAAATATACCAAACTCAGATAAGTAGATAGAACCTTGCCACACTGTTCATAGCACTACCACTAAGACCATTTTTTTTTCTGTGATTGTAGTGGGTAAAAGAAAGGCTCTTTTCACACTGAATTAAGAAAACATATATAAATTTTCCAGAATGTTTGATAATTTTCAACATTAGAAGTTCTCTAAGTACCGGAGGTTTTCCTCTGGGGAACTTACAATTTTGTCATTTAAAAAATTATGTTATTCAACTAGAATAACTTTCACTGAAAAGGAATGAAGCGAAAACATAAAATAAAAATGTTTAATTCCCTTTTGAATGTGTGTTGAAAGCAATACAAAATTGATAGAGCATCATTTTTCTAAGTCAAAGGAATCAATGTTACATTTAGAAGGCAATTGACTGCAAAAAAATATATAATCTATGCTATACTTTATTTTTAAAAAGAAACTCAAGATCTTAGTCTATGTTTCATTGTTGTAATAATGATGTCTTCTTTACAGACAAAGACACCACAGCAGAATAATGGCACAATAAAGAAATTTTTCTTGCTGTGTTTTTCTCTTTGTAATATCTTCATATACCAGTAAAAAATAAACTCTTTAATAAATAAATATATAATAAATATTTGCAAATTGAAAATGTATAAATAGGTCCATCCTTTAAAAAATGTTCCGTCTTAGTGTGACTTGTTTCATAGTCCACGTTTCACCCAGGTTTATTTTTTTACATAGAATGCTATAACCTGCAAAATCCTTCAAGGTCCTTAAAACAGATGTAGCAGTAATCCTGGCAAACCATGTCAATCCATTTCTTCAACATGAAGTATCTGTTTTTAATGTAACTTTTAAAGTAAACATAATCCAGAGAGGTCAGGCACCAGAGCAGCAGACTAGGTGGGGTTCCCATGATCCACAGTTGAACAGATTTTCAGCTTCAATCTACCAGTAAGGACTGAGCCAATGTACCTAAGGGAACTTAATCCACTTATAAAGAGAGATCTTGATCTACGACAAGTCCAAATGTTTTCATTTGCTTGTTCTCAGTTTCTTTTCAAATTCAGTCTCCCAGTGGAAAATAGGTTCTGTGACATTCTGAATGAATTCTTGGGTTATTACTTACTGATGGGAACTGTAATAAGAAAGAATGGGGGCAGTTCGGTTCTTCAGTAATGATGCTATCCCACTTTAAGTGTATATCAGTATGTCCTTATACAATGCAGGAACTCTTTCTGGATCCACTGGTCTAGGCAGGAAATGCGTAAATTTCTGATGTCTTTTGGACCTGGCTCCATCTCTTGGAGTTCCGTCTTTGTTAAGTGCCACAAAATATCTGCGGCCAGTGTCTCCATGTTTATATATGTTGGATGAATATGTATTATACCAGTTCTCTTCAAACTGCTCCCTAAAGATGCATTCAGAAGTCAGTTTCTCCTAAAAGAGAGAAAATAACTACCATTAAAACAATCTTTTCAGAGAACTTTTCAAAGAAAAATATTAACTCTTTTTATTTTTTTGCCTACAATTATATCTTTGACAAGGAAGGAGAAAGATAATTTTGTATTTTTATATGTAATCTGGAATTCTTTCTTCCAGCAGTTCAATTCAAACAACTTTGTTTACTGTCAATTCTTCATTTTTTATTTCCAAATACTTAATATCTGAATTTTCTCATGCTCCATTTTATTTCTTTCCTACTACTATTACCATCAAACAGGCCTAGAGTTTATCTTGTTCTATCATTAAATGCCAAGGTCCTACACAGAAAATCTCTACTACATCTTGAAACATTTCAAGATCTTGCTAACATCCAAATTCCTAATTTAAGACCACTACTCAAAATCAAGTACCTTTATTTTATGAATTTATTATTTATTTGATGATACATTCCCGATCACTAACTTTGACTTGGATGATACTAGTAGGTTAACATAGTAAAATCCCAGTGATTTCTTGTCTCTTCAAAATGGGCTGTATATTAATTATTCTAAGGGATAGACTACAGTTGATTTTTTAAATCCAACACATACATGAGGAAGGAAAATTATTTGTATGATTTTCTCCCTTCAATTGTAATTCTACTCTTATGATTATTACACAGTGTAGTATTTCTCTTTCTTCTGAGCTGACAGAAAGCCTGTAAGGACAAGGTTTGCCCTTAAAAAGGCAGATATTAAGTAGAATATCACTGACTGAAATATTATAACCAATTTTTATTAGTGTATATTGAGATTCTAACAGTATATTGTAGTCTCAGTTGAGATTTTAAGAAAAAGAAGGTACCAGACAGTGCTATCTGCTAAATTATAAAATGTAAATTGTGTTTATAAATAGAGACTTTGACTTTAAGAAGTTATTTCATATGAGTGAATGGGTGGGAGAATGGCACATAATTAGACTTTCCCAATTTTCATAAAATTATATAAGCAATTGAGAAATAAAAAATATTACCAGGGAAATAAAAGAAACTATATTTTCCTGTAGATTGAGTGTTATACTATCCTGTTACCCTAATTCTTGGGGTGTTCTAAAAAAATACTTTCTATATTGATGAAATATTAACCTGAAGAGTTTACTTTAAGCTCCATATTTAAAAACATTATAGTAGATGCACAAATGCACACTTACCCTCAGTGGCAAGTTAAAAATTGCCCAACACAACTCTGAATGAACTCATGGCTATTGTAATTATCAAGACTGCATGTCAAACTAGTGTGGTTATCATTATCTGTTGCAACTTACAGTAATCTAAGATTTCACCCACTCATTTTCTATATACAAAAATCACCAAGTAAGTGATACAAACTTAGGTAAGTGATACAAACTTAGGTACAGAAGAGATATTTTACATTAAATAGATGTAGAAGCAAAAAGAATATAACATGGCAAAAAAAAAAATCTCTCATTTTTTTTCTGTCTCTGGTGGGAATGACCAAAATATGAAGAAAAGTAAAAAGACCCAAGATAACGATCAGGAAAACCTAGTGATCTGAAAGCAGTAGGCTTTCGGGCTTAGAAAATAAAACTGAGCACCTATACCATTGCCCAGACTCATAGAAACATATCAGCATGTAGATTTTTACTGTGTACATATGTATATTTTATACATTTCTTCTGAAATGCATAATTGGTATATATTTTACTTACAAGATGTATAGTCATTCTTTTATGAACTACATAATTTTTAAAAAGTACGTACTGATCCATAGAGTTCTCCTTTGTCATTCATTCCAAGGTAAAGACCACTGTCCACACCTCTAATACTGACCAGTCCCACTGCCACACTGATGAATTCCAGGATACCTAAAATTATAAACAAAATAGTGACTTGTATTTATTAATGAACATATGACTAATGAAAATCTTTGAAACATCAGTAGATGAATATTGTTAAATCTAATGATGTGTTTAAAAGTCCTTTGTAAACTGAAAAGTGCTGTACAATTGTCTTATTACAATGATCTTTCCATTTTATAGATGGGGGAAAAAACTAAAAATAAAAAATGCTTATCATAGTATAATGTTAAGGGTATAAAACCTTAAACCAGGCTGACCTGGGTATGAATTCCAGTTCAGTAATTTACTGGTTATTTGGTCTACGCAAGTCATTTGTCTTCTTTGAACTTCAATTTCCTCATATGCAAACTGGGTGAAATGCCTCCCTACAAGAGAGAGGTAAGGATTAACATATATTTAGGCATTCTACAAATAAAAGTTACTGTCATAAATTAGTACATAATAGAGGTGTGCTTAGTTCTCTGTGATTCCATTATTTAATTATAACTATCTTCTATCAATTATACTTGTGTGGGGTATTTTTGCTTATATGAATCAAGTCATCTTTTTCTAGCTGCAACCAGTATATCTTACATGGTATATTAGTATTTTATAGTTTATAAGACTCTTCTATTTACATTTTCTATGTGGTCTTCAAAATAGTCCCTTTAACATAGATATGGAGATATTATCCCCACTTACATATAAGAAACTGAGGCTCAAAGAGATTTATTGACTTGCTCAAGGACATGACGTTTATAATTAATAGAACTGGTACTTAAACTTACACATCTGAATCCTAATCTAATGTTTCTACTTCAGGACACTGTTTCTTGAAGACAACACAGTAGTTTCAAGACTTTATAGATTATATATTAGGCTGTTTTCTGTCACATGATTCTTAAAAGTAAACTTTATAGTTCAAGGAGATAAAAGAATTTTATAATTCATTAAATGTGTTAGCCAAATACTAAAAATTTAGCATGAAAATCAATTTTTCTATCAATAACTTTCTAGAATTATTTTTATTTATCAAAAGATAAACTAGTGTCAAAAGCTCTCCACTTAATACACTAAAATACCATAGCTAAAAACAAAATCCCTTGATGCTTACCTCTGCAACACTCTTTTTCTAACCTTTGGACTATGTCTTTGTCTTGTTCTTCCCCTTGGACTCTGCTGGAAAAGTATATAGACATACTTTCTGTACTTGGAACTTCCTTCCTCAATAGCTTTCTACCTTCGCACCTTCGCCCCCTCTTAAGCTCTACAAACAGTATAAATGTGCACCATTTAGCCTGACTCTTGCTTTTAAGTCATTTCTTGATTTATTGTGCAAGTTTCTATTTGGACACGTGATGTCCCAAGTCCAAAGGAAAGTACAAAATCTAGCTATTTGCTAATACAGAGGGCTCTATTCTATCCAGAGTCTAATTCTTTCTTTGGCGGAAATGTAGATTCTTAAGCTTTGAATGTAGATTCTTAAGAGCTCAAATGAGCTCTTTCAAACTATTAGAAGATCATGTAGAACACTAGAGCTATCAAGGATCTTACAGCAACAATATACTACTAAATAGTCTATACGTGGCTTGAAAGAGTCAGTGTCCCTAATTGAGAGCCTAAGGCAGAGAGAAGATAAGATATAGCAGGAAGACACAGACTCCATAGGATAACCAATATAGTGACAAATATAGAAGTAGGGAGTAAAGGCTAATTAAATTTACTGTCAAGCTCATTAGTGAATGATTCATATTAGAAATAAAAATATCAGGCCAAATCATGATTGATAGAAGTACATATATGCATGAAATTTCATCCAGGATATGCTTACAAATGTGTGATTACTTGAAGTTGTATTGAATGTTAAATTCAAATTGAAAAGGATACTATGGCTCACAGGTAACTTAATTCTTTTTAAGTATCTGATTTACATTAAGATGCTCCTGTCTTTCAAAGAACAGGAACTGATTAACTGATTAAGAAGTATAATAGAACCAGTTTTCAAATACAATAAAATATGTTTCATTTGCATATAGACCAATTATATAACAGATCTTATAAAGTATTTATTTTTCCTGCAAAACTAAAACCACCTATACTTTTTAATTCTTGTCTTAAGATAATGCTATCTTGTCAAAAAATGTAGTTGTATAAAGAAAGAAACCACACATATTCTTAGAATAATGATATTCAATAGTTTTAACTTTATTAAATAACATCCAAAACTTCATATATAACCAGGCATAAATAATTTTGCAATGGCTCATAAGGTCAGAGAAAAAGGGTTATTTGTTTTTTGTGTTCCTCTTAAAAATTTTAGCCACACTTTTTAATTCTGATCCTCTTTCTCCTCAAGAAAATAGTACACCACATAGTAATTTGTAATCATTTGATTCTTAAATGAGATTTGACAAGTCTTTCTTATTTATAATATGAGGTGGCAACTAAGCTAATTGCTAATTCCTTTACAAAGAGTAGACATGAAAAACTTTCCTTAAGAGGTAATCACAGATTTTAGATAGATTTTCTAATGCCCAGTGTCCCATAAAAAGACTTGGAGGTACTTTGTCTTTCTGGTATCATTTTCAAAGCCAGCCTTTCTTAAAATCATAATAAACAGGTGAGTCAACCCACAATGCAACCACATCAGACAAATCTATGGAGAATAGGGGAGAATAAAGGAAAAGCCTTTAAAGAAATATGTTTGATCTCAGGCTAAGCTTTTTTTAAAGTAATGATTCCATGTTTATGTATTAGGTAAAGTTTTCCTTCTGTACTACTGTGCAGAGAAACGCTATTATAAATATAGAGCTAACTCTGATAGGAAATTATTTTAACCTCTCTGGGACCTTTCTGTCTATTGATGTGGTTTTGAAATGTTAAAATCAGGATTCTGAATGTTTTATTTAATTATGGCCAAATCATTATAAGTTATCAAACATGTTATTTACTTCAACATCTGAAATAGCCAATCTTAACCTTTCTCAAAAGTCTTATTTTGATGACACAGAAATGAGTTTAAAACAAAAATAGCAAAATAATTTCAGAATTACTCATTGAAACACTAGGGAAAGAAGCATATAATATTATCAATGCTAAACATAAACATTCTTCTCACCTACACTACTTTGTAGTCAATTATGATGTCTTAGCTATCAGAGGCCACTAGGATGCACTGTGATTCCCGGTGGAGTCTGTTCACACTCCTCTGGCTACCAGACTAATTCGGGTTATCTTCTCTTGGTGTGACAGTAAATATTTTGTTCTGCTATATAACCTGTCACCTGAGAGTGACAAACCAGCACAAAATCAGTCTAAGTTATATTTTTGCTATTAATAAATAATTATGCAAAATTTTAGCCAAAAAGTTCTAGTAAGATAGTAATTCTGACATGCAATCTTCATTTCTTAAGGAATGGATTTAAATAAAGCTTAAGGAATGGTTTCAAGTCTACAAATATTTATTAGTCTCTTCCCATAGAGTCAGCCTTATACAGAGACACAAAGTGGAAGAAGCAACTCTTGTTGTTGAGATTACAGTTGAATTACAAGTGTCTTAAAAGCAGAATTTCCAAGGCTACATTATGTATCACAGGGGAAAGTCTGAATATTACCTAAGCTTAACTTCCACCTGCTCTACTTATAGGCCTTAACCCTTTTGTGTCCATTTATAAATCTTCTGGTAGCTGGAAGATTTTTCTGTCATGAATGAAGTACAGAGAGAACTGAGCCACCTGGTGTCAGTAAAGTTCTTTAGAATCAGAATCTCAGCCTCTTCCATTTAGAAACCATTTTCCAAAAGTGACCTCAAGGTTGGCCACTAGGTCATGACACTCTTGACTCATAGTCAACAGGAATTTGGAGGAGATCAGTGGAAGCTGCAAACATATGGGTTTTAGAAAGTTAATTTTCTAAGCCTTTGAGTGCTACCAAATGACCACCACATGCTCACTTATATATCTAGAGTGACAAATGCCATTCAATGTAAGATTTACACTTCTCCAAAGTTTTCATGAGTATGGCAAGTCAAAATGGGAATGTGAGTAAAACAAGAAGATGAGGACAAGATAAGAGAAGGCTATTTAAAGTTGAGATCTCAAAGAATCCCACAGTTCTGGGAAGAGAAAAGGACACCGATCTGGACCCTTTCACATTGCTGCTGACAAGTAAACGGTATCTTTTTCAGTGAACCTCTCCAATGATGTCCCAAGTTTGATCATCGAAACCCTTTGATAGTGCTAGGCAGTTAACTACAATATGATGAAAACTTCCCTAATGGAGGAAAGATCTTGGGACGTCAGAACAACCGGAAATCATCTTAAAGCGATCACCTAAGTTAACCTCATCACTGTACAGTCAAGAAACTATGGTTTTGACTGGTGAGGGCACTTACTAGTCACACAACTATTAGGGAGTAATTAACAGTAAACAAACCTGATGATTTCCCAGTCTGGTATCTTAACAATCGTTAGCTTATTTCTTTCCTTTAACCCCTCTGCTCTCAGGCACTGCTGGAGGTATTCTGAAACCTGTCCCTAGGTGTTCCCACCCATATCTTCTTTCGCTTCCCCATTTCCTTTTACGTGCGGTCAACACCAAGATCTTTGCTTTGGGGTTTCACAATTTCTAAAGAGGAGCTTGGCTGCAGGACTGGGCATGCTCGGTAGCCAGGTAGACTATTTTTTCCCCCTGTGCACCCAAATAGAACTCTAAGAGCGCAGAGGACTGCTGCCAGGTGAGCCTGACAGCGACAGTGCCCAGGAAAGTTTATTTGCTACCTCTGCAGGTGCACACTTACATCTCTCCAGGTGTGCACGTTCATGCTCGCATCCCACACAGGAGCGAGCCTCTGAGCAGCAGCCCTGGATCCCTAATCAATTGAAGAACTGTAGGGTGTGTTTAAAGAAGCGCAGGATTTCCTGTTATTAATTTGTGTTGATAACGAAAGGGTAGACAGTCCTGGGAAAAACGTGAGCGGAAGTAGGAGGAAATAATATGAGGATTAAAAAAAAAAAAAACTGCCCGCGAGATAAGTCGTGCAGGAAGACCCCAGGCAGCAGGGAGGGAAGTCAAGTGCGTGCGGATCCCCCACCCCTCTCTCCTCCCGCCCCCAGCGTCGGGGGCAGCCGGCCTGAACTCGGTTAGAGGACACGTCTCCGGTCCCCGCGCTGGCTGCGTTCAGCCCCAGCCCGCACTCCCACTGGAAGGGTCCGAGGTTCGGGCCCCGCGCAGCGCTTTCTCCCTGCGCGGGCGAACAGGAGGCGGGGGGCGGACAGGGCGGTGGAAAGGAGCCAGGGAGGGGGTGCCGGTACGTACCGAAGAGGCTGTGGTCCTGCCGGGTGCCCTGCACGCTGCCGTCGGGCAAGATCTGCAGGTGGAAGCCGGTGCGGCAGTAGAGCTGCCGGCGGCGCAGGATGCCGTGCAGGTGCGCCAGCTCCGCGGCCCCGGGTCCGCCGCGGGCGCCCCGCTCCGCCGCGCCCAGCCGTTCGCCCAGCAGGGGCGGCCGCTCCCCCGCAGGAGGCAGCAGGAAGTGTGAGCCCACCTGCTGGCCCAAGCCCTCCAGGCCGCCCAGGAAGCCCCCGACTTCGGTTAAGGGAGCCATGGAGGGACCAGAGGGAAAGGCGCAGGATCCGGAAAACAAAAGACCCGCAATAAAAAGTACAGCGGTAATGGGGGAGGTGAATGAAGAAAATAGCGAAAGAAGCGCAAAAAGTTAAGACCGGGTTACTCCGGGGAGGTCGCTGAATGGACTTTGCACTGAGATAGCAAGGCAGCTCCCGTCTTACAGGAGCGATCTTCTCTCGTTGGGCAGGTGGGAGCCGGCTGCTGGCTTTGCAGAAACATCTATAGCTGCGGCTGCCAATACTGGGGTGGGGGCCTGGGGGCTGGAGCTCCAACTCGCAAACCGATCAGATCAGTCCTGTGTACACACACGCCGAGTATATAAGCGGCGCCTCTTGACATATGCTAATCAAGTCCTTTCATGCGCGCTGGGGAGCTTCTGTTTGAAATCTTAAACCGGCCTCCTCTCAACACGTTTTTGCTCTTCGGAAGTGACCAAAAGGGGCCCTTGACGGTTCTCTATCCGTGCACTCGCAAAACTCATTCCCACACTTGGCCAAAACTGGCCCGCAACTTCGGAGAGGCGCACTCAAGGCTCCTCTTTGGGGTTGCCTTTGGAACAACCTTGAAGCTGCTGGGCGGCTGCGGTGCTGTGCCACCGCCTTTGATGTGAGCTCCTTTGCAGTGATAGATGGCTGCTAAAAGGAGCCCAGCTCGGCAGGTATATAGAAGCAGGGCAAGTGCGGAGGGAAGGGAGGTTGGGAGGGGGATGGGTAGGCGAGGAAAAGGAGAGGACAGGAGAATTGGACTCCTTGGGAGCTGCTGGGAGCCTGCAGTGGACAGGTGCAAAGAAAGGTAAGCGAGGGAAAAGGAAAAAAGGGCGTTACCTGAGGCTTAGACCTGCCCAGACACACATGAAAGGAAAATCAAAGCTTTGACAGTTTAACTCGCTAATTTTAAAACACTAATAAAATGTACAAGCATTACTCTTTTCTTTTATCATTTAGATGGGGATTTTCTTTACATAATCAGGGTTCGCTTAGAAACACATGTACCCCCCCTTCCCAGATTCTCTTTAATGTTTATCTTTACTAAGCACATGATATAACCAAGATTGCCTTATATCTATATGGAAGTTTTAAATTGTGTGCTAAGGTCATAAACTTTTCATCAATATAATACAATAATATAATATAATCCTGAATCTAGGGGTTAACAGTAAATCCAGATTGGCTGCAAAGAGATAGTTTTTATGCTTACACTTGCCACAAATAGAAAATGAATGATCTGTGACCCTGATCATTCATAAATGATGAGTGACCCCTGGGGCCCTTATCCATCCTGAGAGCACTTCCCTTTCTTCTTGGTTGATTTTCTTTAAGGTTAGATTTGGGGGGCAGGGGGGGTTCAATTTTAATTAGAAAAACAACTAATGAAAAAAACGATATTGATTCTTGATGTGTTTCCGAGACAGGAAAAGTGATTGGTAAAATATGTAAAAGTACCTGCGCCTGTTTGTAAAATAAAAAGTCGTTGACGTGAAGGAGTTGGATATGTGTACATTTGAACTTACAGACGTTGGTTTTGAATCACTAGTTAAATTCAAGATGTTGCTGTTAAAATTTTTTTCCAGTGATAGAAGAATTGAGAATCAGTCATTTGACAGATTTATGCTTCCCCAAAGCAAAAAGTTTTAGAGAATTACTCAAACTTAGTTTTTCAGTCTTGTTTCATGGTCTCTTCAGCAAAAGATTAAACCTGGGAGCACAGATAGATGTGACTGCTTTATTTTATTTGCTCTGAAAAGTGTTGTGTGTGTGTGTATGTGTGTGTGTGTGTGTTTATTTTTGCTAATTAATTGGCAGGTGCTTTAAAGTAGGTAAAGTTACACCTTTTCATCACTACAGCCCTAAGTACTGACCTTTGTGCAACCAAGTTATAAAAGAGTCCTTAACACGAGTGATTTACTGTTGACAGATATGAAATAAAACAAAAACACTGGCTAAAAACAATAAACAGATAAATCACTTTAGAAATGTATACTGCTAAGTCAGTTTTAAAGGTTGTACCAGGTAAATGTCATATTGTTTCACCTTTCAAATAACAGCAGTCTCTCTTGTGGTAGGACCCCAAATCCACCATAATCAAGATTTCAAAGAACATCTGTGTAAACATTATCACATCAGTGTAAAACATCAACCAATGAGCTTTTACTTTGAACCAAATCTTCTTAATTGCAGTGTTAAATCAAAGAAAGTTAGATCAAAGTTGTGTGAATCTCATAGTGGGATAACTAAAATAGCCAGTACATGCATTGATCACTTTTAAAGAAGAGATACTTAAAGGTTTAAAACAAAGATCAAGTACCTTTTAATGAGGTTTGTTTCAAGGTCTAAGTGTTATATAACATATAATGTTATTAATTATTCCACAATGGATGTATAGCATCGTCACCTATTCCTTGAGGTACTAGATTAGTACAAAATAAATATTTTAATCCTATAAAATATTTCTCCACACTTTAAGTCTTGCTTTGTGATTTATAGCTCTAACACTGTTTAAGTCTCATACTACTTATATACACAAAAATATGGGGAAATTTTGTACATAGTTACCAAAGACCAAATACTTTAATAACAGAACCAACTACCTTTTCTTTGCACAGCTTTAGCATTTTCAAGTGCATTGCCTTATTTGATCACCACATAACCCTATGAGATAGGCATAGTCGACTTTATAAGTTAAAAAAATTGTCCTGGATTCTAGTTCAGGGTTTAGTTCTACATCCCATGGCAATGCCCTTAAACTCTCTAAAGGTCTCTGTTGCCTCTTTTGTAAAAATAAGTTTAACTCCTGCCTATTCAGTATGCCCAGAGTTGCCATGGGCCTTAAATGTGAAAATTTTAAGGAAAGGTTTTAAAACTATGAAATTTTCCATGCATTTAAGGTGTTAGACACCTTCAGATGTTTAGAAATTTTCTGCTTTATAATTTAACAAATGTAATTTATTTGAAATACAAAATACATCTTTCCCCCCAAACTAAACCTGTAATGTGTACGTTTTGAATGGTGCTTACTGCCATTTTATAAAGGGCCAGAATAGAAAGAAAAAGATAAGGATTTCTTTTGTTTGCGCTAGTCACGTGACAGGAAAAGATAACACTAAAGATTTTTTCGCACATGCTGTGATGATATCATGGGAAGTTAAATAATTTTGCAGAGTGTTTTACAAGAGTGCATTATTCAGCTTTTAAGTATACACTGCAATCTAATCAAGCCTACCTATACTTCCTAGTGACCACACTCGCCTTGCTGTTCTACAAATATGGGCTACAATTTCAACTTCCACAAATGTAGTCACAGTTTTCCGGACCGTCTAATTTCTCTCTAGTTTTTCAGCAAGCATGTTATCACAAATCTTTGTTTTTACACATGAGAAAAAGAAGACTTTTGATATTTTTACATCATTTAACTTGAGAAAAAGAGAAAGAAATGATTTCAAAGTCATGACTTACACCCTCCAACTAAATAAAATCACGCTTGCCCATATTATTTTTATTTGTAATTATAAAATATTGGCAACAACAGAAATTTCCATATATAGGAAATTGGCTGAATATTCACACAGTGGAGTATTATACAGCTAGGAAAAAATGACAAAGAGGTTGTGAAACTAACATGGAATATTTCTAGGATATAGTAGTATATAGAAAGAGCAAAATTTCAGCCTACTTCATGTATAGTGTGTTACCATTTCTGTAAGAAAGAAGAAAATAATAAAATTTTGCATATGTATGCTTATTTTTTTTTCCAATACTAAACATAGGATGAATAAACCGGAAACTCAGATAAAAGTAAAGAGAAGAGACAATGACACTTCTCTAAGGACAACTTTTTATGGAGCTTTTACTTTTTAAGAAATATAAAAATTATACATTTTTATAAGCAAAATAAAATAAACAAGAATGAGGAGGAAATAGAATGAAACTAGAAACAAATGAACCTAACTGACTTCAAATGAATACCATAACCACACAGCAGGGAATAATAATTTTTAAAAAAATAACTAACTTTAAAATACAGTGTTTTGACTATATAATTAGGGTGTAAAAAACCAAAACAAACATATACAAATATTAAACTTCCTTTACAAAGACTGTTTTTCTCAGTGGTGGAGGTTAGACCAATGTATCGTAAGACTGAGCAAATGAGTGGATATACTGACAGTTAGAGCTAGGTATTTCACTGTTAAAGAATGCAGTTACAAACATGAAAACAGAGAAGATTAGACTGAATCCTGTAGTAATGAATTGAAATTGCAGTTACCAGTGTTAACACATGTGTGTGTGTGTGTGTGTTTATCTTAGCTCTGTCCACTAAAGGGGCCTAGAAGCAAGGATACACCAGAGACAACTGAGCATACTTACTGCCTTGATCTTTAGTTTCGCGACTCAATCTACCACTAAATGACCCATGATTCCTGGAAAATATCTAGGTTCAGTACTGGGGCATCTTTTTTCATTTTAAGATGATTTTTAGAGCAGTTTTAGCTTCATAGAAAATAAGACACATACTTGCATAGCCTCCCCCAGTATCAATATCCCTTACCAAGATGATACATTTCTCATGACTGACGAACGTATACTGACACATCATCACTCAAAGTCCATAGTTTACATTAGGGTGGACTCTTAGTGTTGTACGTTCTAGGTGTGTTGACAAATGTATAATGACATGTATTCATCATTATAGAATTATACAGAATAATTTCATTGCCCTAAAAATCCACTGTGCTCAGCCTATTCATCCTCCCACTACCCAACCCCTGGCAATCACTGATCTCTTTACTGTCTCCATAGCTTTGCTTTTCCAGTATGTCCCAAAGTTGGAATAATACAGTACATTGTCTTTTTAGATTGCATCTTGCACTTAGTGATATGCATTTAAGTTTCCTCCATGGTTTTTCATGGCTTGATAGCCCATTAACTTTTAGCACTGAGTACTATTATATTGTCCAAATGTACCACAATGTATTTGTTCACTTACTGAAGAATATATTGGTTGCTTCTAAGTCTTAGTGATTATAAATAAAACTGCTATAAATATACATGTGTAAGTTTTGTGTGGACTTAGTTTTCAAATCCTTTGGGTAAATACCACGCAGTGTGATTACGAGGTTGCATGGTAAGAGTATGTTTAATTTTGTTAAGAAACTGCTAAATTGTCTTCCAAAGTGGTTGTACCATTTCAGATTCTCATCAGCAATGAATGAGAGTTACCATACTTCCATATCAGTGGTTCTTAACCTGGGTTCTATCAAACCTTAGGGGTTTGATGATTCGATGAGTCGGTCTCAGGGGTTCGGAGAAGCCTCTGCCGCGGAGGCCAGAATAAAGTAATACCGTAATTTGTTGTGAGTTCATGCACTTTGTTGGTTTTGTTCTTTGAGCAAGGTGATGTTCATGCATGGCTCATTTTGTGTGCCAGTGAAAAAACATATACTTATGTCTTGAATTTGGGGAAAAAAATCATATTTTATTTATCACTAAAGAAGGGTTCGGTGAATGCGCATATGAAACTGGTGGGTTCGGTACCTCAAGAAAGGTTAAAAACCACTGTTCCATATCCTCACCAGCATTTGGTGGTGTGGATTTTTGTCTGTGGTGTTTTGAATTTTGGCCGTGCTAATATGTATGGAGTTGTATCGCATTGTTGTTTTAATTTGTGATTCTATAATAACATATGATGTGAAGCATCTTTTCATATGCTTATTTGCCATCTAGAAGTCTTCTTTAGTGAGGTGTCTTTGGCCCATTTTTTAATCAGGTTGTTTCCTTTCTTTTTGTTGAATTTTTGAGTTATTTGCACATTTCAGATAACAGTATGTTATCAGATGGTCTTTTGCAAATATATTTTTCCCAGACTGTGGCTTGCCTTCTCCTTCTCCCAACATTTTCTGTGGCAGAGCAGAAAGTTTTAATATTAATGAATTCTAGTTTAGCAAATTATATACATGGTGGGGTAAAAGTAAGTTTATAGTTGTTCATATGAAAAATTATATGACAACTAATAAATAATACAAAAATAAACTCATGTCATCACAACTGTAAAACTACTTTTGCCCTATGCTGAATTTCCTGTATCATTCCTTTTGAGCTACATCTGAAAAGTCATCACCATACCCAAAGTCTGCTAAGTGTTCTCCTATGTTATTTTTATGTTCTAGGAATTTTATAGTTTTCTGTCTTACATTTAGTTGTATATTCCATTTCAAGTTAGTTTATGTGAAGATGTAAGATCTGTGTCTAGCTTCTTTTTATTTTTTATTTTTTTGCATGTGGATGTCCTATTATTCCATCACCATTTATTGAAAAAATATCTTATTTTTGCTCCATTGACCTTTGATTCATTGTCAATGACCATTTGACTACATTTATGTGTAACTATGCCTAAGAACTATTTAACAATTCTTTCACCGATACTACAGTGTTTTTGTTTTTGTTTTTTATTTATTCTTTTTACAGGGACAGAGAGAGAGTCAGAGAGAGGTATAGATAGGGATAGACAGACAGGAATGGAGAGAGGTGAGAAGTATCAATCATTAGTTTTTCGCTGCCGTTGCAACACATTAGTTGTTCATTGATTGCTTTCTCACATATGCCTTGATCACGGGCCTTCAGCAGACCAAGCCATCCCTTGCTGGAGCCAGCAACCTTGGGTCCAAGCTAGCAAGCTTTTGCTCAAGCCAGATGACCCTGCACTCAAGCTGGCGAGCTCGGGGTCTCGAACCTGGGTCTTCCGCATCCCAGTCCACGCTCTATCCACTGCGCCACCGCCTGGTCAAATGATACTACAGTGTTTTGATGCTATAGCTTTATAGTAAGTCTTATGGTCAAGTATTGTCAGTCTTTCAACTTCGTTCTTCTCTTTCAGTATTGTGTTGATTAGTCAGGGTCTTTTGACTCTTTATATAAACTTAGACTCAGTTTCCAAATTGCCATAAATAACAATCATTAAAATAAATAATGATAGGAGAAAGACATTTATAGAATAAAATAATAATGTATGAGTGCAACTGTTCAAATACATAAACAACCAATCAAACAAATGAAAAAAATAAGAGAGAGGAACACTGTTCCTTATGATAGAGTACTTGGTAATCAATACTAAAAAAAAAAAAAAAATGATGGAATTAGAAAATGACAATTTTGTATCCATCATAGGATCATTGCTAATTCAGAAAAATCATCAGTGCACACTAAAACTAATGGGTAAAAGTTTGATAAAGAAGATGATATTTGGCCCTGGCAGGTTGGCTCAGTAGTAAAGTGTTGGCTCAGCATGTGGAAGTCCCAGGTTCGATTCCCAGTCCAAGCACACAAGAGAAGACCCATCTGCTTCTCCACCCTTCCCCCTCTCCTTCTTCTCTGTCTCTCTCTTCCCCTCCCTCAGTCAAGGCTCTATTGGAGCAAAGTTGGCCCTGGCACTGAATACAGCTCCATGGCCTCCACCTCAGGCACTAGAATGGCTTCGGTTGCAATGGATCAATGCCTCAGATGGGCAGAGCATGGCCCCCTTGTGGGCATGCCAGGTGGATCCTGGTTGGGCACATGCGGGAGTCTGTCTGATTGCCTCCCTACTTCTAACTTCGGAAAAATACAAAAAAAAAAAGAAAAAAAGAAAAAGAAGAAGAAGGGGCATTTACATGGTCTCCAATATCCCCTTACAAATTGTTTCTTAATCACCAAAAGAAAATTGTATCTTAACATTGGATTAAATTTAGTAAGTACTATCTTAAAGACCATTTTCTTTTTTTTTTAATTTCTTTTTATTTATTCATTTTAAAGAGGAGACACAGAGTGAGTGAGAGAGAGAGAGAGAGAGAGAGAGAGAAAGGGGGAGGAGCTGGAAGCATCAATTCCCATATGTGCCTTGACCAGACCAGTGCAGGGTTTTGAACTGGCGACCTCAGTGTTCCCAGGTTGATGCTTTATCCACTGCGCCACCACAGGTCAGGCCTAATAAGTACTATCTTAACCAAATAATAAAAGTAAAAAAACAACAATAGTGAGATAAACCATGTGCCTCTTGATAATGTAGAAAGGATGCAATGTTACTTTTTTCATGTCCCTATCAAAAAAATGCATAATCTGAGAATCTAATCATGAGAATGCATTCTTTTTTTTTTTTTTTTTTTGACAAGACAGAGAGGGAGTCAAAGAGAGGGACAGACAGACAATAAGAAGGGAGAAAGATGAGAAGCATCAATTCTTTGTAGCGGCTCCTTAGTTGTGCATTGACTGCTTTCTCATATGTGCCTTGACCAGGGGACTACAGTAGAGCTAGTGACCCCTTGGTCAAGCCAACAGCCTTGGCTCTATCCAGTGACCTTGGGCTTCAAGCCAACGACTTTTGGGCTCAAGCTAGCAACAATGAGGTCATGTCTATGATCCCATGCTCAAGTCAGAGACCCCATGCTTAAGCTAGTGAGTCTATGCTCAAGCCAGATGAGCCCGTTCTCAAGCTGGTAACTTCAGGGTTTAGAACCTGGGTCCTCCATATGCTCTCTATCCACTGTGCCAATGCCTGGTCAGGCAAGGGACATTCTTCAAAACAAATTGCCCATATTCTCCCAAATTATCAAAATCAAAAAAGTAAAAACAACAACAACAATAAAAGAGGTTAAAGAATTTATTGGTCCAGGTTAAAAGAAAACTAAGAGACACAAAAACTAAATGCTATGTATAACTCTGGTACTAAGCCTGAATCAGAAAAAAAAAACAAACCATAAGGGACATTATTAAAACAAGTAGCAAAATTTTAACTGTGAACTAAATAATAGTTGATGATGAAGTGCATGGAGTGAAATGTTAAAAAATTGAAGAATGTGATGAAAGGGTAGGTGGAATTCTTTGTATTAATCTTGTAACTTTTCTGTATGTGTAAATTAATATCAAATAAAAGTTTTTAATGCAAAATTTAAACATCACAACTTCGATATCAGAAGCACTTTAATTATAGGAGAGAAAATCTAAACTTTACAACTATCATTTAAGGTAAATAAGATAAATCAGAATTCCTGAACTTGAACTATGCATTAGCATAGGAGAATTCCAGTCTGCACAAAATCTCAAACCTGGACCGGAATAGGCTGTATATTCTCTGTGGACAGTACTGAACACACATGGAAAAAATGAATAATAATTGATCATGAAAAGATGTAATTTGGGGGACCAAAATCAGGTAGAATGAAAGTTTGACACAAACATCACTGTTATTGCCTCCTTATTTCAGGGATGTCAACTGCTCTAATCCAGCTCTACTCTTCACTGTACCTACCACGAAGTGCAAGATAAGTAAGTTTGATTTTTTACCTAGTTCTGTTTTTTATTTCCTTATTCACTCTACTGGACACAAGCAAGGTATTGCCATAGAGTGTGTATGAGACCTTGGAAAAATTACATTACCTCCATGAAGCTCAGTTTTTCCTGTATAAAACTTGGATAATGAAGGATGTTGTATCCAACTTGTTGGAGTGTATAAGAATCATAAAAGTAAATGTATATGAAAGTCCATTTTGCTATAGCATCTAAGATATAATTTTAGTGACAATGATCATTATCAATTTTCCCTGGGCGCTAGGCCACCTAAAATCCGAATCATTCTGGAGTGAGAAATGCTAGTACATGGAAGCCAATAATGCAATTGTAAGGTGGGTACCAGCTTGGGGTTAGAACCAGCTATGTAAATGACAGTTTCAAGTCATCTGCAACTCACCCTGAAGGCAACTTAGAGAAGATAAGATGAACATCAACCACATTTAATTGTAGTTGTTATAAATTGGTGTCAAGAGAATAGTTCATAATAGCACAGTGATTGAAATACACATGTACAGTAGCCTGGTTTGATGTTACCCCAAGGAGAAACAAGTTCATTGGTATAGTCCTCATACTGGAATGTGTGCTGTATGAGGGCAGGAATCTTTGCCTATTTTGTTCATGACTACACACCAAGGACTGACAACAGTATCTGGCATATTTTATACTTGGTAAACATTGTTAGTCCATTGACTTACACTTAAAGACATTTTTAGAAACCTGAAGTACTTGCTTTGATTTTTTAATTTATTTTTATATTTTCCTTAACTAATAATGGTTCTGACTGATGGAATTTATATTCAAAGACTTTAATTTGACTGTTAGAAAATACATGCACACTAGGAAAAATATCCTTCATCTTCAAAAACAAGAAACCTAGGGCGTAGTCATGCAGTGAGAGCAAGGACAGTCATGGGGGTCAGCCACTAGGGGACGGTGTGGGCACACACGCTGCCAGACCCTAGAGAAAGCCAAGAGGGACCTTGAAAGACAGGCAGGAATGCTGCCAAGTTTCACTTCTCCAGCTTCTAGTCAGTGGTAAATTCCTCCTGCAAGTCTCACTTCCAAAAATGAAAACAGAAGAACAGCACAATGAGAATGAGTAAGGTCACTGGCAAAGATGAAAGTCAGAAAACCTGTGAAAATGTCAATAATCTTCTGAGGAATAAAATGCAGCTCAGCAGATTTTGTGCAGCTGTCAGGACACCGTGAAAGTGTTGACTCTGAAAATATTTGACTCCAGCTATTCCTGCGAACTAGGCTATAAGTTTCTAGCTGGCAATGAAATCGTGAAATGAGTTCAAGGACAAGGAGCTGAGTCAAGTGCATGAAATAGCAGAGAGCTGGATTCAGAGAAGTCTGTTGTCCTACAAAACAAACGAAAAGAGCAGTTCTTTGAGAATCGCATCACCCATAAAACTGTATGTACCAGAACCTGCAACAAAAGGACACGATCACAACAGCAAATAGCCTCTCTGTGGATTTTTTAAAATAAGAGAAGAAAGTTTCAGACAGCAATTCTTTATGAGTGAGCCCAATAAACTCAGATCCTCAAGTTATTTCCTCAAGTTAACAAATATTTCTATTTATCAAATATTGATAAATATTTCTAATGAGCTAAACCTATTAAAAAATACTGTTCATGGCAATCATTTTAACCTAGCATGGGTTTCTGAATTTTGAACAATAATTCAATTTATATCTCTATTATTCTGAAGAAAGAACTTCAACCTATGTTAAATTTACATGGATTCTCAGTCATTTTATGAAAACAAATACTTGTCTTTCATTCAAAAATATGGAAGTTCTTACTACATAATAAGTACTGTCTGTGTTTGCTAAAAGACAAAACACAATCTCTATCCTCCTGTTGCTTACAGTCTAGTGGACACATACAAATAAGTAAAGGAAAGCATTATGGTGGTAGTGCTATGATGAGGAAGTTCAAAGTAGTTTGTGGAAAGTTTGTGATCAGGTAGTGGCACAGTGGATAAAGCACTGAACTAGGATGCAGAGGACCCAGGTTCAAAACCCCAAGGTCACCGGCTTGAGTGTGGGATCATAGATATGAGCCCATGGTCGCTGGCTTGAGCCCAAGGTCACTGGCTTGAGCCCAGGGTCACTGGCTTGAGCAAGGAATCACTCACTCTGCTGCAGCCTCCCAGTGAAGGCACATATGAGAAAGCAATCAATGAACAACTGAGGAGACTAAGGAGCCACAATGAAGAATTGATGCTTCTCATCTCTCTCCCTTCCTGCCTGTCTGTCCCTATCTGTCCCTCTCTCTCTCTGTCACACACACAAAAAAAAAAAAAAAAGAAAAAGAAAGAAAGAAAAGGAAAATAAAAAGCAGGTAGCAGGGTAGACTAAACTAGCCTTGGGATGGTGTGAGCATCTTAGAAGAAGGATCATCTCAGCAGAGTCCTGTAGGGAGTGCCAGGGAAGGGAGGGAGAACTGACAGAAGCCAGATCAGGAGATTTCTCCTGGATCAGGAGATATCTCCTGTCCACTCAGTTTCCTCTTCTCCAAGATACAGGCCTCAGACTCCATTATCTCTGTGCTTCCATTCAACCTAACACAGTATGATGTTCTATCCAAATATCAAGGTAAAATTTAAAAGGGAAATAGAATTCAGTAATTGTCCTCAGTAGGCTAATTTTCACAAAATGCTATCTCCAAAGTATTTAAATCTTCTTCACTTAAAATAAGAGCCTTAACAAAGATAAGATGGGTTCTCATTACGATGCTCAAATATTGGTATTTTATCAAAACAAATATGTAAATAAATATATGTTTATATATACACGAATTTTCAACATTTGAAGTTTTATTAAACATAATACAATGTAGATGTACCTGCAAGTTCTGCAATTTTCTGTAGATGTACCTGCAAGTTCCCATAATTGTGCAAATTTTGACTTTCACATAATTCACTTATAGCATGTGTAAATTGTCTTTCAAAGTATGGTTTTGTTTTGTTTTGTTTACTAATTTTACATAAAAACCCATATAAATTTCAATACAAAGCCACATAGTGGTCAGTTACCACCTTTAAGACCTCTATTCAGAGCTCTACTTTCATACCTCTGCCTAGTGGCCTCTTCTAGTTGAATATTGTATCAGTTCTTTATAATTATCAGAGAAAGATCAGAAGAAAATTTAATTTTTATCTAAGGGCTGGCACATTTACTTCACGTTCTGAAATTCATTTCTCATTTGTTTCCACTTTTAAAAGACTGAAAATGATGAATTACTCTATTTAACATTTAGCTCCTCCTTCCTGTGGTTTATTTTTAGTTTGAGAAAGCACCCGGTTTGGATAATGCTCTTAAGTTTCATATGTGAGTTTCGTCATTGTTCGATGTTCCTCTTTATTTAAAAACCACTTTAGGGAGAAACTCTTCACAGGGACATCAGTATTTATTATGTAAGTCCATGTAATATATTTAGCCATAGCCAAGAGTTCAGCGACTAATTGTAGATATTACAGAATGCAGGCCTCCAGGAGGTAGATTTTGGTGACAGCGTATGCCCTGAAACAAATACAGACACAATAAAACCCTGACCACATACGGTTTCCTTGTAGAGGACTGCAAGGGTGAAGAAACAGACATCTTTATTCTGGAATGATTTGTTCAAGGGGACCCATGCACCTGCGTGCTGATGTTAGAATAGACTCAGTTAGTGGTTTTTTTCTGAAGTCCTATCATCAGTGAAAGGTTCACTTCATTCCCCTTGATGTGGTGGTCTGAGGTTTGCAGGTTCCTGAACACAGGATTTGAGACAATCTCGAGAAAACTGCAACCATTTTCAAAGTGCACGAGTTTTGATATGCTTCAGTTGCCAAAGAACTTATGAAAACCCAAACTTTCAGACTTTTCATTTTCACATCAGTCTCCAGTGCTTGAGGCAAAACTGATTTATTTTAACAGAAAAAATATTGCAGAGTGATCTAAATTACATGATTACTACTTTGCCTTAGTAATAACTAACTTTTCTGGGGACAAAAAAATATCAATTTTAAGTTTAATAAATTTAAGTATTGCTTAGGTATTTTATATCATTGTGTTGTAAATTTGAAATGATATATTTTAATCAAACTTAAAATCAATATTAGCATAAAGCAACACTTAGTTCCAATAGCAAGCGAGAGCTGGACCCTGTTGTATATTGGCCAGTAAATGCACAGCTTTTGAACCGGCTCGCTGCAGACGCAGCTCAGGAGTCTCCGCCTGGCTTTGGACAGTCAGTTATTTCTGTCCATGCCTGACATGAGTTTTTTAAACTCTAAGTCTTTGGGGAAAATATATATATATAGTAATTTGGAAAGAGTAAAAGTAATTTTATAGTAATATTTGTATATAGGTTGATTGAAACTAATTAACAACCCCAGGAAGGGAAGGAAGGCTGTTAAACCCTAAAAGATAGATAAATGTTTGCCACTTGTGGCTAAAGATTTCTTTTGACAGTTTCCATTAAGGACTCCCCACCCCATCAGAAAGAAAATTTCCAAAAGGTTAAAAATTTTTCATACTAAGCTCTCTCTGAATCCTTTTCAGTCTTTACAGGGTAAATACAAAATGTTCAGATACATATTATAGAAACATTTAAACATTTTGAATTCATCTGTTCCTGAAGTTATTTGCACTTTCTTTTCTTATTGAAAAGTTGCA
Source organism: Rhynchonycteris naso (assembly GCA_037038555.1). Taxonomy (NCBI): domain Eukaryota; kingdom Metazoa; phylum Chordata; class Mammalia; order Chiroptera; family Emballonuridae; genus Rhynchonycteris; species Rhynchonycteris naso. The sequence goes on along the minus strand of CM072998.1, from coordinate 15,916,413 downwards.
AAACAAAACAAAGAAACAGAAACTATGGTGGTTCTATAATGTAGCTCAGCACAGTCTGATAACTCGCTCTTAGCAGACATATTTATCCAGCAAGGCACTTTTTCCTATGAATTCTGGACCCAGTCTGAAAGTTTTGCTCGTCACAGTGTTCTAGGTAACCCAAACCAATCAATTGGAGTTGGCAAGAAGTGAAGCTGCCCTAGCCAGGTAGCTCAGTTAGTTAGAGCATTGTCTGCATAGCCCAAGGCTGTGGGTTCCATCCCCAGTCAGGGCACGTACAAGAATCAACCAATGAATGCATTAATAAATGCAACAAATTGACGTTTCTCTCTTTCTTTCTCTCTCTCTATTTCTTCTTTCTCTCAATCAATAATAGATAGATGATGATAGATAGATAGGATAGATAGATAGATAAGTAGAATTGGTTTGCCATCCTGCTAAGCTTCTGTATGTATGTGCACTGACTTACCATATGCTATGCATGATTTCTCTAATGGCTCCCTCTTGGTGCTGCGCTTTCCATCTGTTCTGAAGCCTGTCCTTCTGTTTGGTTATCTGCCCTTAAAGCAATTTCCCATCCAACACCTGACAATCTGGGGCTAGAGCCAGAGACAGGGGTATAGAGTGGTTGCATTAGGCCTTACTACCAGCTACCTACTGGGTCTATCCATATGGACATTTTACAGGAGAAAGTACTAGCAGTCAAAGAAGATAAAACACTATGTGGTTGCTTAAAATATCAAGTTCCTTTTGGTTTTTCCTCAGTAAATAAGGAAAATAACTAATGAGTGTCTTCTTAAGGGTTTTCAGATACCAAAACTTTTCTTAAAGGTGCTTCTTGGTTAAATCTCTTTTTGCTACATCAAGATTATCTACCCTTTCCATGACTTCCCAACTCTTCAATTTCTTGCTAGTTCTTCAACTCTTCACAGGTTCTGCACATTCCTTTCAAGTTGTACATTTCATAACTGAGCAAGTCCTATAGCAAATAACTCATTTGTATAAGAGCATTAGGAAGAAAGTCTACTTTTTCTTTTATGTAAGCTTTTTATTAAAGTATAACATACATTAAAAGGATATACAAATTGTAAGTGGACAGTTCTAGGAATTTTCCCAGAGTGATACACCTGTCTGATTGGCACTCAGATCAGGAAACAGAACATGAACAGAACTCTGGGACCCTTGTGCTCCCTCTCTTAGTCACCACTTCTACCCAAGAAAACCACTATATTTCTGAATATATATATATATATGGTTTTGATATTATAAATAGAATAATACAGTTGTCTCTTTTGTGTTCACCTTCTTTGACTCAACTTTCTGCTTGTGAAAGTTATCTATGATTGCACTTCAGTAACTTTCATTGTTACATAATATTCAACTATATGAAGGTAACACACTTAAAAAAAATTAAGACCACTATTGATGAACGTGTGAATATTTCTAGCTTGTAGCCAATTACAGATATTTTTCTATGTGACTTTTGGTGTGCCTAAAATAATCATGTGATGATTATTTCATCTAGGAGTAAAATTGATGGGTTATAGGGTATACTTATATTCAGCTCCAGCATTTACATTTTTAGGAACATTACTTGTTTTGCTACCTAATGCCATTCTTGTGTAATAGATGATCACTGTATTACTCTGAGGCTCTTCTCCACCAGAAAACAACTTTTAATGGGTATAGCTGCTTGAATCACTATCAGGCATGAAAAAGGATTATGACAGTTGAGAAAGGGCTCACTTGTTTTTAGGCAGGAGGCTTTTCTAGTCGCAAGTCTGAGCTGTTATTCCTTGTTTCCCAAATATATAAGTCCCTGCCAGTAAGTAGAGGACAAAAATAATAACAAAAATTTAACAGTGAGACACGGCCAGTAAAGACCCTGTAAATTATATAACTCAGACTGAACAGAGGTAATTGTCAGTCAAACAGATTGTTACTAGTCTTAAAGTCAGATAGGTAAATGTGCACAACTGGCAGCTTGGTTGTTGTCACCAGTTAGATATGTAGAATCAAAAAGGGAGTTGTCAAGGTCAAGTCACTGACCTTTGGCCATGAGTCATGCTGGGACTCCTCAGAGGACCATAACGATCTGGTGGAAGATTATTGCTTTAAGGCTCTAACTCCAGCAGGATCATGCCAAATTACAGTATGTCAGAGATTGGTTTCAAATCACAAAATTTGTTCCTGAATTGCCCCTTCTCTATTTCTATACTCTGTTTCTGATCCTTCCTCACCAAGCCTTGCTTTCTCCTTTTGGCCTTCTAACCACATTAGTTGTATCTCCAGATGTGCTGCTTGATTTACCTCTCCTTTCGCACCTGATGAGCTACTTTATGTTTATCTCCTCATTGGCCATTTCTATCTTGGCCTTCCCCTCACAATAATAATAAATTCCCTTTTTATGTAATAAACATGTATTAAGGGCTTCCTGTGTGCTAGGAGCTGGGCTAACTACTAAACAGCTCTGACTTCTTGGAGCTTAGACATAGCTTAGTTTGAAAGAGGAAAAACAGCAGACTGCAAACCACTGTCAGTCTGTCTTTGGGAGTGAGAGTGGGAGACAGCAAAACAGAAAATAGACCTTCAGTGCCTTGAGTAACTCGGTTTCCATAGCTCTGGATTCTGGGCCTTGAGTTCCAGAGTCCTAATGTTTAGTACTCTGTAGAAAAGTCTGACCACATAGGACACACCTTGCCCACCACTTTCTCCTTTGATTTTGTCAACTGTTCCCTAAAAGAGATAGCATTGCAGATGAGGACAAGGTTTATGACAACTATGCCAAGCTATAACTGCCTTGCTCACAGGCTGGTAGCCTCCCTCAGTCAGAATTAAGTGGACCTGAGGGTGGGAGGCTCATGTGCCCTGATGTAGGGTCTTAGCTATAAATGCTTCTCTTTCAACTAGTCAAGATGCTGGTGCCCACAGAGTTGAATAAGGTAAGCAGCATGTTTAATAGGAGTTTTGTTAAATAAGACATTGCTATCTAGGCATAACACATATCACACATTTCACATTTTCCATATGTAAAAGTCACATATGTATTTGCAATTTAAGAAGGAGGAAGAGGTTAAACAATTAGGTCACAGGATGGAATTTTAATTGGAAAGAATAAAGCAATTGTAGGTTTTGAGAAGGGAAATGACATGTGCAAATGCTATGAAGTTATCTATACATGGTGCACTGATATGCTTGGAGCATTTTGGCTCATTAGGACCATGGATTCAGACGGTGCTCACCGATTCAATTCCATTACTTTATAGGAAATTGTGGCCCCCAAAGCATTATAAGTTTATACAGTCAAAATATAGCAAGAATTGTTGCTTCTAGTTTATTGTTATGTTAACTGATCAATATGCCTTTCTGAAAAACCACCTTTAGCTTAATCCTTCCTGTTAAGAACATTTTTAAATGTTTCAAATTAATTCTTTTTACTTAGACCACAGTGAACAAAAGTGAACACTTTTTGAAGACGTAGGTGTATAGTAGGGACATGTGGGGGAATATTATTAGAGATCTAGTAGAGCTGACATAAAAGATTAAGGAAATTGGGCTAAATCTATATTGATTTAACAATATAATTTGTAACTTCAGTAAAGTTTTCAATTCCTATCATGTTTCCTTATAGTTTTCTCCCTTGAGAATTAAACCCAGAAAAATATACAGGTCATAAAGGAATCTGTTTATTTTTCATGTAGCTACTGTTACAGGGCATCAAGTATAAAAAGCAAACAAGCAAACAATAGCTTTTTTTCTTCTTCTTTCGACAGAGACAGAGAGTCAGAGACAGGGATATATAGGGACAGATGGAAGGGAAAGAAATGAGAAGCATCAATTCTTCATTGTAGCACTTCAGTTGTTCATTGACTGCTTTCTCGTATGTGCCTTGACTGGGGAGGGGAGGCACAGCCGAGCAAGTGACCCCTCGCTCAAGCCAGTGACCTTGAGTTCAAGCTGGTGAGCCTTCCTCAAACCAGATGAGTCTGCGCTCAAGCTGGCGACCTCAGGGTTTCAAACCTAGGTTCTCTGCATCCCAGTCAGAGGCTCTATCCACTGTGCCACTGCCTGGTCAGGCCAACAAAAGCTATTAGGAAAATTTTGCTTTTAGAGGAAAGGCGCTATGGAAAGTTGTAATTAGAATAACTTTTGCCGATTGGGAGACCTTTTACCTGAAACTCTGAGTATTCAACAAACATAAACCCACCATCTCTCATAGCAGAAACAGGGATGCAAGGCAGGAAAAAAAGTGAGTTTCAGTAGATGCGTTATATTTATTAAAACTAGAAATTATATACATATTGAGGTCATCTTAGAAATTTTTTGACATCTTTAGCTGCAACATGATGTTATTGTATTACCTCCTAATTCTTTTTAGAGTTACTCAGCTTTTAATGTGCCACCAATAAAAATTCATCAGTCTGTCCAAGAATTCTGCCATTAGGCCATGTTGGCCTAATTTAAGAGAAATCTGGAAATTTATGAGAAAATCTGGAAATTGTGTTCCGTTCAGAGTAAACAGTGCCAGAACAACTGTGTTACATCTCCGGGGAATAAATGCTTCTTTGGGAATCCTAAAATTTTCCAGAATTCAGAGAAGACGGAAATGAAAGGGATCTTGGTGATAAAGCAAGGAGCTACCAGAGAGTTTTCTTGCAGCATGTTATATAGAACCAACGAGCTACAAGGGAAAGGAATACAGAGACGGCTTCCTAAAATAGACACATTTTGTTTGTATGTTATAGAGGATTTTTGTGTTTATCACTTCCCGTGTCTTTAAGACAGAAAAATTCCATTCACCTTTATTAAAACAAGATGTAACTAAAGTATATCTGACATGTTACTTATATGCAAGTGGCTAGTGAGGAATGGGAATAGCTGTTTCTGGACCAGAGAACCTCATTTCATTCGTCTCTGCAAACCCTTAGTCTTCATAACAATGGCCAGATTCAACTGATCCTAATCCCCTTGTCACTGCAGCTCAACCGAGACTTCTGGATTTAGTTGTCCACACCCCTATACCCACAATATTTTAGAGGCTCCTGGCACCATTCCAGAATATGCAGGCCAAAGCTAGCACAACCTGCTTACCAACACCGGGTCCAGGATGGGACACGGATAAGAATGCACGTATACTTTCTCATTCAAGTGGTCTTTACAGTGTAACAAACAAGTATAGCAATAACAAAAATAAAAAGAACTCCATACACTGATAAGTTATTTACTTTATGTTTAGACCAACAACTTCTCTCCAAAATTAAGGTTATCTTTCATGACAGTTATGATTTGTTGAATTGACCAAAGGTATGATAATAATTTTTAAAAATAATAACTGTAACTAAAAAAAAAAAAAATAGTATTAGTTTTTCCCATCAAAAGTCAGGAAGCTTTCATCGTGTAGTCAAAACACCCTACGACTTAATTTGTTATTTTTATGACTTGAGCCAAATTTTTATACTTCATTTTTGTTGGGCTCCTCAAGGTACAATAACAGACCTTGCGTTGGAAGATCAGGAGGCCGTGTGGGGATGGGACTTTCGTGGAGGGGCAGTGCCCCAAGAGCCAGGCCGCCCAGCAGAGGCGAAGGGCCCAGGTGACGGAGGGCCCCGGCCCCGCGGACCCGGCCGCCGCCTGCGGAGCGCCCGCGGTCAGGTGTCGCGGGGCAGACGCAGTTATTCACGTCTGCGGGGCTGCGCAGCGCTGCGGGCGAAGGGCAGCGCCTCCTCCTCCAGGCTGTCCTCGGCCGAGAGCACGGGCCCCACGGCCCCCAGCTCACAGACACCCGGGGGGACCCCAGGCCGCGCGTTCGTGGGGGCCGCTCTCGCAGAAGAGCGAACCCCCGCGCACAGACTTCTCGCGAGGTTTCACACACACCCACCCCCCCCACCGCCCCCTCTCGGCTCCGGTGCTAGCGGCTCCCGCTATGGCTGCGCTGCGGAGGCTCCTGTGGCCGCCGCCCCGGCTCCCGCCTCCAGCCGGCCCTCACCACCTCTTCCCTGGGCCATGGGGCCGGCCTGTGGGGTCAGCCGCGGGCCCCGCCGGCCGGCCCTTCTCCTGCCGGGAGGAGGAGGACGGGGCAGTGGCGGAGGCGGCGTGGAGGCGGCGGCGGCGCTGGAGGGAGCTGAGCATCGCGGCGGCGGCCGGCGGGGGTCTGGTCGGCCTCGTGTGCTACCAGCTCTACGGGGGCCCCCGGCCCGACGCCACGGGGACGCCGATCGCGGGGCGCCCCTCCGAGAGCGCGGACGCGGAGCTGGAGGACCCGCCCCGCGGCCGGGGGCTGCTCCCCATCCCGGTGGCTGCTGCCAAGGAGACGGTAGGTACGCGGGCGCGCGCCGGCCGGCCCGCAGGTGACGTGCGAGGGTCGGGCCGCCAGGTGTGCCGCCGCCGTGCGGGGGGCGACTGACGCCGTGGGCCGCCGTGACACCGGACACTGGAGGTTGTCGCACTCTGAGCTCTGCCGGTGTGATCAAGGACCTCCTGTGACCAAGTCCGAGACCTTGTAGGCCAGGCAACCCCGGGTGTGTTCACCCAGAAGTTTGGAAGACATCAGTGATGCTGTCATTGATGCTTGAGAACCTTAAAGGTTGCTGCAGCTACCTCCTGTCAACGGAAACCCCAAAGCAGGACCAAAAAAAAAAAAAAAAAAAGGAAGAAGTCAAGGGCATGACAGGCAGAAAGTGGAGGGTTGCATATGTGAGAGGAAGGAACTCCCAGGCTGGGCTGGGCAACAGCAAATGATGCAGTTCTAGTGCAATGCAGTGGTGTGAAGTCTTAAAAGACTTTATTATACGGAGTTTATTACTAGCGAGGGACCGAAAGCCAAGACTGTGTAGCCTCCGTATTATAGGTCAGAAAGAATGAAGATGTAACCAGATTGGAAAAGGGAGAGGGACTATTCAAAAAAAAGTGTATCCCACCCACCCCCAAAGGTAGAATCTCTTAAGTAGATACAATAAATGAGAAAATGGGTAGGACAGCAAAAATAGAAAACTAAGTGAAGCAAACTCCTACAGAGAAACTTAAAAGAAAATGTTCAAGTACTTAATAGAAGGTTAAGATTAGGGGAAGGCAAAAGTGGGTCCAGGGTCACGATGTTTTTGATACAACAGACTATTTAGTAATCATTGTAAATGACTAGGAAAACCATCTAGGCATGTTTTCCTTGCAAGCCTGGAAGAGTGTGAAGGGCTTGAATGACAATAATCTAGAAAAGAGGCAACTCTTCTGTTTTTAGTTTTAGTGAAACTTATATACCCTTTATTCTTTGTTCAAATACACAGTGATGATCTGATGCGGTGGGTGTGTCATTTCTTTGGTGGAGGTTGTTGATGCATTTACATCAAGGAATCTACTTTATGGACTTCCCTAGAAGCAAATCAGAAATCAATGAATCCTTAACATACTTGCAAATGCCTTCAGCCTTCATCTCCCAACCCCCAAACACATACCTACATTGAACTTGTGTCCTGATTAAGCAAGACAGAACTTTTAATCAACCACAGTCTAGGAATAGGATGGGAATGTAGGCAACATCCAAATACTGTTTTCCTTTCTTCTTTATTGAAGTTAATATTACTTTTAAAGTTCAGAGACAGTATCATGTCGTTTTTTAAAGATCACACTCAGAAAACCAAGCCTCTGGCTCTACCACTTACTATCTGTATCATTCCTTAACCTCTCAATGCCTGTTTGCTCACCTGTAAAGGAGATTGATGGTGTCTTCCTCATAGAGTTAAGAGATTTAAAGGAGATCATGCTTTTTTATTTATTTTATTTTATTGAGAGAGACAGGAACATAGAGCTGCTCCCGTATGTGCCCTGACCAGGGAATCGAACTGGAAACCCCCACTCCAGGACGATGCTCCAACCAACCGAGGTATCCAGCCAGGGCCAGGTCATACATTTTTTAAAAGAATGGTTCCTCTAGCACATAGTGCCTTCAATCAATTTGTTTCATTTTTATTTGTTTTATTTTTCTTATGGATTTATTTATTTACTTATGTTATTGCTTGTTGTTTATGAAAATACCTGTACATTGTTTTAGAAGTCAAATAATATTAAAGTCCTCTTGTCTTACCCTTCCCGAGTCTCACCTAGTACATTCTGATCACTATTCCTTTTGTATCTGACCTTTTCCCCCTCTCTGAAAACGTCTATAATCTTTATCCCCCGTGTTTAAAAATTTTACAACGAGCATTGGTTTGAGCATTTTTTCATTTGTAATGCTAGATACTTGAGGGCCCTTTTAGTATGGAAATTCATATCTGAAAATACTGTTTACTTTTCTTGTATTATTTCTGTGACAATTTTCTCTTCTCCAATTTTTCTTTTTTCAGAAACCTCTATTGATCTGAAGTTACATCTTCTGACAGATCCTAATCTAATTCTAATCATTCTTATATTCCAACTACTTAATCGTTCTGTTGGTTTGTTTCTGTGGGAGATATCTTTATCTTCAGAGATGATTTTATCTTCTAACCTTTCTATTGAATGTTTTATCTCAGTTACCCTAATTTTTAATTCAAAGAACTATTCTGTGTTCATTGCTGTTCATGTGTTACTACATTCTGTTTTATGGTTGCTACATTTCTCTTTTTACTCTAAGCCTATGAATTACATATTTTTATTTTACATTGCATTCTCCATGCATTGTGTTGTTTCTTATTTGATTTTCTTTGCCTTCACTTACATTTTGGACGTTTTCCTATCATATCTGTGGTTGTTGCCTATCTATATTTGAGAACACTCGAAGCTCTTTGTACAGAAGCATGGCTTTATATTTGGTGATCTGGGCTTTTCATTAGAGTGGCATCCAGATTTGGGTAGTTTATCAATCTTTTTCCCCGGTGTCATTGAACTTCTCCAAAGAATAGGAGAGGTGGGAAGTGCAGTAATCTGGATGGAGGCACAGGTGTACATACGTGTGCAAGCGTGTGTGTTGGGGGAATACCCAGTGATGTACTTACATATTGTTATCTGATCTGTTTTTATTCCCACAACTTTCTCTGTGCTAACACAGGTGTTCTGAAAGCCTTGTCCTTTCTGGGGTCTGGACACCAAGTAAGCTTCCTTCCATTTGTTATGCTACTCCACAGTTACCCAGCTGGGGCCTCTGCTTCCCTGGTCAGTTACCACTTCTCCTCTCTTCAGGTTTATACAAAATTGATGAATTTTCTTGAGTGTTTTGGTCTCCTCTCCTTTTCTCTCTTTTAGTTCTTGTATGCTTATACCTTTAAAAAACATATCCTTTATTATGATTTTAATGTGGTTTGGGAGGAGAAGTCAATCTGCCAATTTTCAGGAATATTTCACACTTCTGCTGCCACTTCATTTATTATGTTTATTTCACTTTCCTGATGTGGTAGAAATGATTCCTTTTGATGTTTAAAACTATAGTAAGAACCCATGATTTATAAAGCCTCCTTTAATGAAGCGGCGTATTATATCAAACAGAGCCTAGCATATAAATTAACCTGTATGTGTTGTGGGACTAACTTAACTGATGGCAGTGGTGCAGCAGTGATCTACAGGCAAGCAATTCTCTTGACGTAGCCTTGAAGATTTTTGTTCTAAAGGCAGTGCCTCGAACTTTCAGAAGGCCTTCCCCAACTCTATCATATACCCCCAGGAGATGAATTTTTGCAATTCTTTATTCATTGTCTCTCTTCTCTGCTGGTCTGAGCCCTTTAAGGAGAGGCATTGTCTTGGTCTGGACAACCTTTACATCGTCATTGCCTGGTACAGGGCTTAGCCCTGATAGACATGCAACAAATATTTGTCAAGTGAATGAGCTTATACCAAGTATTTGCATGGGGCCTGCACATTGAAAAAGCACAACCACATTCTGTGAGAATTAATAGTTTTAATATATTGTTCAGCTAAGGTAGTTATTTATAGCATTAGAATTGGGAAGACCTGAGTTAAGGTCAAAATTCCAGGCTTTGGGAAATCTAGTCACGTGACAGTGTATTTATTTTAATTGTGCAAGTTTGTCTTGCCAAAATTTTTTCAGTAAACGTGGCCTTGAACTTTATTAATATTATAAAAAGAGATTGACAAGAGACTGTTTAGAACCTTACAGTTTTTTTTTATTAACTTTAATGTGGTGACACCAATAAATCAGGGTACATATGTACAATGAAAACATCTCCAGATTATCTTATCATTCAATTGTGTTGCATACTGATCACCCAAAGTCAAATTGTCCTCTGTCATCTTCTATCTGGTTTTCCCTGTGCCCCTACCCTTCTCCCTTTCCCACCCTCCCCTCCCTCCCCCTACCCGATAACCACCACACTCTTGTCCATGTCTCATAGTCTCACTTTTATGTCCCACTAGAACCTTACAGTTTTAACTTTAAAGTATTATTTTTATTAGTGGGGAAAAAATTTTTATTCTATAACTGCCTTCTTGTTTCAGGTCCAGAATTAATCTACTGGATTGCTTAACACACTTCAATCCACTATTTTACTGTTATACAGAATACATGATCTAGTTTATTATTTGTTCGCCTTATGAAGCTTTAAGCAACTTAATTTAGTTTTACTCTCAAGTGGAAAAGAACAATATTTGTATCTCTTTTGTGTATTTCTATAATAATTGTCAATAATCATGCATTTTTTAATTTTTTTTACTTTATATCTTTTCCAATCTCTTTTTAAGGCAGCACATTTTGAGACGTGAGGTTATGCTTATGCTCTCTAGAATATTGAAGAGTTTGCCAGATGTGTAAATATAGGAGAGTCCTAATTTTTTATACAGTGAGGGAAGTCACACAGATGTGAAACTGAAGATAGGTTGGTTCTGTGTAGAGTAACATTGTGTAGGAAGCTAAACCAGGTGGTCCCCTCTTTTGGTTTTCTGAATCACTCTGTGACAGGTAAATCTACCAGATCGACCCATGTCCCTTCTAGTGGCCTGACCATGTTGCCGATTCACATACAGCATTTTGAGTGTAGATTTTTTCTTTAAGTAAATCACAGAATAAAATTTGGGTGAATTTGGAAATACTGTAATACTCCTCTTTCTGGTTATACAAAACCAGGAGCTTAGAAATGCGTGCACCTCTTGTCAGACTGGGTTGCAATGAAAGATAGTTACAGCATTTTATGGAAATCCTTTTATTCAGATTCACATAAGAAATCAGGAAATGAAACTGCCATGACCTTGAACATAAATTAAAAAGTAATTTTCATTTGTAATTCTCTTCCAAGACTTAGAAATTGTCAAATAATGCATAATAATCAGTTTGAATGAAGGTATATAAAAGTTTTTTTTTTCTTGGTCTGTATAATTTCCACATTAAAGAAAATGAAAAGACAATTGTATTTTGAATTGGAATTCAGGTAATAGTATTGGGTTTAATGTTACTTCCTAATTGATTCTCACATGCTCACATATAATTAATTCTGTTTATATAATTTTGGACTGGATTGTTTATAAGTAGTAAGTAAAGTAAAGCTGTACTCTTATTGAGTGAATATATAATTTATCTTGAATAATTTTTGAGAAATAGATGTGATTTTCTATCTAATGATTAAAGAAGTCGTTTGGGATTATTAAAACAATTACATTAACTTTAAATTTTTGGAGCTTCTTTGAGTCAGGTTTCCTCCACCCCCCTGATTGCACATAAGCCCTGTATCTCATAGATTTTAATAAATTCTTGTTCAGTGACCAAATGTATGAATTAAAAATCTAGAAATAAATTATAATATTTTATTGTTAGAGTTCTTTAGAAATCTTGCCTTTATAAGAACATCTCATCCATGGTCTACTAGGGAAATAGCAGGGAAGCAGTGAGAAGTTGCTGGATTGGAGAGAGATTTGGGAGGTAGGATCAACAGGATCGTTACTGATTGGATTTTAGGGAGGAGGGAAATGGAAGAGTCTAAGATGATATTTAAACTTTAGTCTTGGGCAACTGGGTGGATTGTGCACAGTGCACGGAGCCTGGATCCTCAGAAGAAAAGGCTGGCAGTAGAGGACATGGATGATGAGACTTTAACTTGCAGAGAGGATTAAGGTATCTTTTGGAGAGCTGAAGAGAATTCCGGATGGATACAAAACTCAGAAGCTCAGGAGAGAAACTTGTATGATAGAAATGGACTTGGGAATCATCAAGTGTCATGGAATGGAGGCCATTGTTCAGAATATGTAGAGCAAGAAGCAAAAAACACCTAAGGAACGAACCCTGGCCAGCATCAGGGATTTAAAAGACTGACAGAGAAATGGAACTGTAAAAAGCTGAGAAGGCACGGCCCTGGCCGGCGGGCTTAGTGGTAGAGCGTCGGCCAGGCATGTTGAAGTCCTGGGTTCAATTCCCGGTCAAGGCACACAGAAGAAGCACCCATCTGCTTCTCCACCCTTCCCCCTCTCCTTTCTCTCTGTCTGTCTCTTCCCCTCCCACAGCCAGGGTTCCATGGGAGAAAAGCTGGACCAGGTGCTGAGGACAGCTCCTTGGTCTCTGCCTCAGGTGCTAGAATGGCTCCGGTTGCAATGGAGCAACGCCCTAAATGGGCAGAGCATTGCCCCCTGGTGGGCATGCCAGGTGGATCCCAGTTGGGCACATGTGTGAGTCTGTCCATCTGCCTCCCCTGGCTTCTCACTTCAGAAAAATACAAAAATGAAAGAAAAAAAAAAGCTGAAAAGGCCCGAACAGATAAAAGAAAGCCAGGAGAGTCCCGGAAGCCAACAACTGTTAGTACTTGATATATGATGCAGTCAATTATAGTGAACACTACCAAAGGAGAAGAACTAAGATGATAAATAGAAAGTGTGTGTTGAGTTTTACCAATAAGGAAGCCGTGATGATCCTGGTGAGATCTTGGGAGTGAACATCAGATAAATTGAGGCAGGCAAGATGAAGTGACAACCCTTTCATGAATTTGGCCATGAAGGGAGGAGAGAGGGCTGTAGCTTAAGAGACATAGAACTGGTTTTGTTTTTAAAATGAAGACCTTCAACTATGTTTCAATGAGGAAAGAATGAAGAGGAACACTAAACCCAAAGGAAAGGGGATAATTGATTTGCCAAGGACCCAGGTGGAGATGGGAGATGAAAATCAAAGCACTGGCGAGAGTTTGATTTAAGATAATAGGAGTGAGGCCATTTTTAGTGTAGTAGGAGGAAGGATGGGTGGAAGTGGACAGTAAACATGCGTATTGGCAAGTAGTGGCAGGGGTTCTGCCCTGATGGCTTTTGTTTTCTCTGTGAACTAGAAGGTGATGTCATCTTCTGAGAGGAAGGTAATAGAAATTTGTGGAATAACCATGATTGTGATTTGAGGGAGAATGGAGGATTGAAATAGCTATTTTAAAAACTAAAAAATCATGAAATCTTTTCATTTGTTTCTGTTTTGTAATTTCAAGATTAAATATGAGTTTTTAAATGATAAAATTAATTTTTAGCTTGCTCGTGAAATGTGGTTTTTCGATGGATGTTTTTACATGGTCACAACTTTTGCTGTTCGAATTCTTGTTAATGTTATCCCTCTTTTTGAGATATATAAACCTTAGTAATATGAGCTAATTAGCACTATTTTACCCATGGTATTAGATTTAACTTACATAAGAAATACACCAAAATTATACTACAGATTTTATTCTTTTGTTTAAACTTGGTAGGCAAGTTTAAACTGGAGAATATTGGTTCTCACTGATTTTCTGTAATTGTTATGCCAAACACAGAATAACTTTATTTGGTGTAGTGTAAACACTTTTGTGTTGGATAAAAATGTGTTTTAAAGTCAAACAAGTTTTATTTATGATATTATTTATCGAACATTAAAGAAAATGGCTAGTCATTTGTGTACCTAACCGGATTCTAAATATATCACTTTTTTCACCTTCCTTTTTCTGTGTCCCATACTCCTCTGTCCTCTCCTGTGTTGCTAGGCTATATAAGCAAAGTAAAATGTGGAATTTCAGTGTTGTATCATTTCATTGACTAGCATAGTGAGCATTGGCTTGTTAAAGAATTATTTTCTCCAAATTTGGAAAGTAGCATCCACATTTTCTGCTTTTTTCCTCCATTTGCTAAATTGTGTCTTAATCATTTTAATACTCCATCATCAGAATTTAGCTATCGGAAGTGTTTATATAAAATTATTTCAAATAATTCTATTTTCTTTTGCTTTGTGATTAGGATGATTTCTATCTAGTACATACTACAATTATTGACTAGGTGAAATATTTGGATTAACCCTTTCACTGGAAGGAATATAATGGATTATTAAAGCTGCTTGCAATAATGCAAAGTGAATATTTTCTAACAGGCTTCACATCACGTCACAAATGCTCTTACAGGTGAGGTCCAGTGTAAGCCAGCTCCAGCCCATTAATTCTGTTCAAATAGGATCACCTAAACTTTTTGAACCACTCTATTCTTCCTACTCTACAGATCGGATATGATTTCTAATTCTCCATGTACATGCAAGTATATACATCCATTCATTGTCCCCAGGAGATGAAGAAAGGTTTTGAGATAGTACTACCATCATGATCAATGATCGAATCCTAAGGACAATAGTAGGCAACTTTTGGACTAGGGTTTGTGGTGAAAGGAGATCAGTGTGACTAGAGCGTTCATCATGCAATCCTTATTGTCACATGGCTTCCTCCAGACTGTTTCCTATCCAAATAAATGGGTTACCGCAGGATTTTAAGTCCTCACTATATAGCATATAATCTTAGTAACCCCCTGGTCTAGCATTGTGCTGATGTGCTAACACAAATGCCTGTCACGTTCTCCTTTGGGCTGACAGCCCCAGTCAGTACCTGATCATCATAAAGTCAGCGAAGAGTTTTTTGTTTTGTTTTGTTTTTTGTGAAAGAAACATAGACAGAGAGAGGAACACAGGAAGGGGGAGAGATAGGAAGCATTAATTCTTTGTTGTGACACCTTAGTTGTTCATTGATTGCTTCCTAAAATGTGCCTTGATGGGGGTGGGGCGGCTACAGCAGACCATGTGACCCTTTGCTCAGGCCAGTGATCTTGAGCTCAAGCTTGTGAGCCTTGCTCAAACCAGATGAACCCACGCTCAAGCCGGCAACCTCGGGGTTTCAAACCCAGGTCCTCCGCATCCCAGTCTGACGTTCTATGCACTGTGCCACTGCCTGGTCAGGCCAGAGAAGAGTTTTGATTCTAGTCGTTTATAACACAGACTTAGTCAAAGTCAAGATGTCCTATTAATTAAAATCTATACTTTATACTTGGATCTAATATTCTAAATATAATTAGTAAAAGTACAATTACTGGGTGCTATAATGAACTAAATATTGATCAGAATGTTACACATATATATCACCAAATAATTTAAATCTAGGACATATCCTGAATTATTTTATTAGTTATTTTTAATTTTTATAAAAGGAGCGGGTTGACTTCTGAAGGTCAGTTATAGGAGAGTAGTAGCACTTTGTGTCTTTGGCCTTCTACCCACACGCTTTTACCCAACAGAATGTGGAACATGGCTAAAGCCATAAATTGGTTTGAACACTGACTTTCAGTAGAATGATGAAACTTAAAAAGATATGCAAAAATGAACTACCAAGAGGGATCATCTGAATGTCAGATATGTAAGAGCAAAATTACTCAAGTAATAAGGGCATCTTGTTTGATTACAAGCTGATAAAGAAGTTCTAGAAACATGTCTTTTCCAATTTTTGGTTTTATGTTTTATTTCGGGAAGTGTGCTCTTAGAATCTACAAAGAAAGTAGCATTTTTATCTTTTCTTAATTGTAGGAGAAGAGACTGGCTCCCTAGGGAGTTAACTTCATTTGGAAAAACAAGGTACTGGGGGACAGACGGATCAGAGGTACCTAACCTAGAATAATTGGTGAAGACACTTAGGTATACCTACTGATTCATTCACAGCACTACATCCTAATTCAAAAGCATTTTTAACCGCCTGTAAGTGTTTAGTTTATGCTTGGGAAAATATAGATGTTTCTCCCTTTCCTTTCTCTCATCTCCTCCCTCTACAATGATCTCCTTGCCCATTTCTATTCATAACTGCCATCAACAACAACCTTGATCTCTGGGATTAAAGTGATTATGGAAATAACATAGTGAAATAGTGAGACAGGATACAGTATGGAGAAATTGGCTTGGGGTCAGGAGAATTGAGTCAAAATAATGAGGTT
Organism: Rhynchonycteris naso; assembly: GCA_037038555.1. Classification (NCBI taxonomy): domain Eukaryota; kingdom Metazoa; phylum Chordata; class Mammalia; order Chiroptera; family Emballonuridae; genus Rhynchonycteris; species Rhynchonycteris naso. The sequence continues at coordinate 15,900,267 of CM072998.1, read as the reverse complement.
GTTGCCTTTTTTACCTGTGCCCTATAAAGTTGAGTCAGCACCTTTTAATTGGCCATCCAGGAAGTCTCAAAAAAAAAAAACCTTTTAATTTACATTTCACTGTCTAAAACTTAGTCAGTTGGCCCAGTCTAACTGCAGCAGAGCCTGAGAAATGTAACCTTTATTCTTTGTGCTATTGTGCCTACCTAAAAATCAGAGTTCTCTTTCTAAGAAAGAACTATAGATAGATACCTATGTTATCTGCCAGCCTTTGGTTTACAGTATATTGTGTTGGGAAAATGGCTTTTAAATGAAATGAAAATGCTTATAAATTATGGAATGCCCATTTAATAAAATAAATGGTTTAGATTTCTGGGTCTAGCAATACATTATACCATATAATCTTCCATAAAAATATTTTGATCATCCTTTTTAAATATACTACTGTGCTTATAATAAATTAGGGGAAATTGCCAGGGGTAGAAATAAAGAGAAAACTAATAATAGAACAAGTGCGCTGTAGTGTAGTTAGGGGAGTGATGGATCATTATTCATGAAGTTCTGGGGACTTGGATTTTAATGCCTGTGTGGGGAAAGGAGACAAGACCTTGGGAAGTTAGACCTGAGATCCCACCTTCCTAAAGCTAGAGCCCTCAGCAAAAGAATGGGCTAGCAAAGAATCATCTACCCAGTAAAAGTTGATGACAGGGGAATTTGAAGATGTCTGCTGGGGCTCTAAGTAGAAAAATGACTCCCCTGAGAATGTATAAGCATGGTCTCACACTACCTCATATAGAACCAGAGTTAGAATTTGTGTTACCCAAGCAGAGAAAAAGCTAATGTTGCTAGCAGAATGAAATGCAAAACTTCTTTGGAAGGAAATGCCCTGAAAACTGGCCATAAGTAAATTCTTCAAATGAGGTCTACAAGAGGATAAGTTTATAATCCAAAAGTACAAAATATAAAGTTCTATGACAAAGAGTCAGTAAACTAATTAGATTCCTAGCAATTTAATAATAGGATGATTTGGTTGAGTCTACAAATTAATTATATTATAAAAGATTAAATACTTAATGAAAAGAATAAGTAGATTATAATAAAGAATCAAATAGAACTTCTAGAAATGTAAAATATGGTAATTGGAGGTTGGAAAAGTTAGGGAAGATGTAAGACGTAACTGAAAAGTCAATTAATAATCTGGAAGATCATTTTGAGGAAACTACAGAGAATATAATATTAGAAATGGCAAATATTAAGCAGAATTTATTAGACATGGAAAATATACTGTATTAGGGGTTACAGACTGAGAGAGTAGAGAGACTGAGAGAGGCAATATTCTAAGAAATAATGGCTGAACACAAAAGCTATTCCAAAGTATTGTGTTCCACTGTGCCTGCAGCACACCCACCCTGCCCTATCTCAAGCAAATGGTGTCCATTTTGGAACTTAGAGTAAATTTATAATATGGAAAATCTAGATTAGATCATCCAAGAAGTAAATTACAGATTAAAATAAGAGAGGAGGTTCAAGGACTGGCCATAGGCTGACTGTAGGGTACTGTGTAGATGAGAAGTACCAGCCAAAGTATGAAGAAGGAACTGCCAGAGGAGTAGGACGAAAATCAGGAACCCGAGAAAAATATCTTTCATGGAGAAGAGAGTTATCAACATTGTCAGATGCCGTAAGATGAAACAGAGAATTGACCTTTGGATTTAGAAACAAGGAGGTCATGGGTGACCTTGACCAGCAGTTGTGGCGGAGTGGTAGAGGAGAGACTTGCTGAAGCAGAGGAAATCAGAGACAGGAAATGCAGGCGGCTCTCACCGGTAGCCTTGTTGTAAAGAGGAGAGGAATGGTGTGAAGAACCCTAGCATATGAGCTACTATTACAGTACAGTGGACACTTTAAAAGCATAAATAAATGGTCAGTTGCTCTTGTTTTTTTCTCCTGTTATACAGCTTTCTTTTTCTATTTGATCTCAACCAGGAAAATACTGTTGGCTGGTCTTCAGCTGTGTGTATTTCCACATAGCTGCATTTACTAAGCATCAAAACACTTCACCTCGAGTACTTCGGGATTTTCCCACACTGGGAATTTGATGTTTCACCTTTCGACCACCCAACAAGCAAAGAAAATGTTATTCCTTTTATCTTTGCAGAAGCTTTTAAGTAAGCCTGAAGCCTTTTAGAAAGAGTAAAAAACAGATGTGAATGGAATCTCATGTACATCTCATAAGATGTTTTTTCCCCAGAAAATATAAAATAAAAATCTTAATTTAAAAGATATGTGCTTTTGAATGGTGTATAAAATGTTGGGTCAGTTGCCAAATATCAGGGTGTAAAATTCTAAACTTTTTACATGTCATCAAGTAAAATTTCTAATTATTTTTATTTTTAAAAAATGGTATTGCTTTAATTTAATATGAAGCAAATGTTTTTTAAAAAGAAACTAATAAGGATAAGTAATCTAAATAATTTTGGTTAATACAAATCATTTTTATTTTTCCTTCTCCCATTCTGCATTTTCACGTCTCTGTTTCATGGCTGCTAACAGGTAATGCATTATACACTGTTTAGATCATTGATATAATTGTTTCAAGTTACCTCTTAGGGTATTATCAGCTTGTAGGCATCAGTTTCTCTAATTGTCAAGTAGTGAATCCTTTATCTGGCATTTAATCTCACCTCCCTGGGAAAACCAGACCTTAACCACAGAGTAAATTTTCAAATTGCTGACCTGAAGTAACATGACACCTTGCCTTGGCAGTGAACCTTTGCTCTGTTATTCTTAGGAAGGATAATGATGTACTTACTCTTTAGCCTGAAGGCCCTAGTTTCACCACCTTAAGAAGTAACATCTAAGTACTAGTTACAAAGGTCTGAGTTTGGAAATTCCAAAGAATATAATTTCATTGACACATATTTTTATTTTTTGGAAAGATAATTTTTTAAATGTAACTTTATCGTTTCTACCACTTCTTAAGCTACTGATCTTACCTATGTCAGTATGATTTAGAGGATCATGAATAAATTGTATATGTTATTTTACAAGCGTGTTTCAAAGTTTTATTTCCATGAAATGCTCAATTTTTATAAGTAGGGAAACTGAGATTAAAGAATTATAATATAGCCCACAGAAAATATAACAGAAAAGGTAGAGCATTATGGAGCTAGAAAGAAGATTCTTTAAATATTTGTTTAGCAAGCTTGAAAAGAATGTTGAGTAATTTCCATAAATTTCCTGGAAGGTATAAAATGAAAAGGCAAATTTAAATTCACTTCTACCTCTAGACTTCTGTGATTTAGTTTTACTATTGTTTGGCCTTGTACTTACACTGAAGGTAATTTATATTCCAACTCGGAGACACATGCTTGAGTAGTTTTCAGTAGTAGTTTTGCAAGATAATTTTGATATGAAAAATTCTGTTTCCTCAGCAAAATTTACCACATCTAAAAATATTGCAGTAATAACTTACCTTAAACTTAGGATGTCTGTCTGTATTTTCCTATTCTGTGAAAAATAACACCACAAAAATGTTAACATATATAAATAGAATATACACACATGAAGCCAAGAAATTAAATTGTATTATATTTACTATGGTAATATTTGTCAAAATCACATGTTCTGTATAGGTTCATTAATTTGAAGTTTGATGATGCTTTATTTTCTGAGTGAAAGAAATGAACTTACTAGAATTTAAAACTTAAGCTTATATATAAATATGAATGTTCTGGTAATTTTATATATTATTTGTTACTTAAATTTTAGGATTTTAGTTATTTAATTGAATATTTTGAATATAGCAATCTGTCACCAAATTTAGTTTACACATAACTCAGTTTTATAATCATAGATCAGAATTTGAGGGTCATCATCTTTTTACCTATAGATAATTCATTTTTTGTAAATTAAACTATCAGACAGTAATTACTGTTCAACCTCCCATATATAGCAAAAATCTGTGAGATGGGAGCACAAAATATTTGTGACCACTCAACATCTCTCAGTATTCAAGGATGCAGGACCAGACCTAGTGTTTTCTTAGTCTCACTGTAGTGTTTTGTGAAAAGGTCAGAGTTATAGAAACATTTAGCCAAATTTGGAAAAACAAAGCTGGGAGAGTACACATACAAACAGTAAATTTTAAGTGAATATTGGCTGTATTTAAGACTTTGGAAAGAAGTAAAGTATGTAGAGGATAAACTGTGTGAAAGTGTCCATCTAAGTGAATAACAGTAGTTTAGTATTTCCTAAAAAATTGATGAAGATGATTTAGAAGTCTTACCTCCTAAGAGGGTACAGATGTGGTTTCTTTTGTAAGTATATCTCTCAAGTCTTTGTTAAACACACTCTATATATTTCTAATGTTTTTTCCACCTAGTCCTTTATATTTATTCCATGAGTCCTTGATGTTGTCACCAAAATTTGATGTGACATGTACCACAAGCTGTTAACCATAATCTCTTTTCCCTTAATAGTTAAGGCTGTGGACACCTGGTTCTTTATTTTCTGTTATCCCTTGCACTGAAGTATGGCCATGTGACTAAACTCTCTTCAATCGAATATGAGCAGAAGTGATTTATACCACTTCTAGGCCTGGCCTATAAAAGCTTCTCACATGAACTTCTATTCTACCCCCATCATTCTTCGTTGATAATGGCAGTTATCATCACCGTACATCTCTGAACAACCATGTGAAACAGAGCTCCCTGATCCCCCTCACCACCCCAGGGCTAGCATGTCCTCTTTGGACTCTTATGAGAGAGAAATGAACACACTTCTGTTGTGTTTGAGCTGCTGCATTTGAGAAGTTTATACTTGAAAGAACTTGAAAAACAACAACAAACAAAGCCCAAACTGAGTGGAAGAAAAGAATAAAGATCAGAGCAGCAATAAGTGAAATAAAGGATAGATGGTGATAAGGGAGGTCTGACTTGCAGGAACACACAATGCAATATGCAGATGATGTATTATAGAATTGTGCACCTGAAACCTGTACAATTTTATTAACCAATGTCACCCCCAATAAATTCAATAAAATAAAAATAAATAAATTTTAAAAATATAAAAGATTAATGAAACCAAAAGCTGATTCTCAAAAAACAAACAAGATTGATATATCTTTAAGCAGACTCATCAAGAATAAAAAGAGGATCCAAATAAATAAAATCAGAAATGAAAGAAATAATAATACCACAGAATACAAAGGATTATAAGATAATATTATGAGCAACTATATGTCACAAAATAGGACTATTTGGGCAAAATGGGTAAATTTCCAGAAACATACAATCTTCCAAACCTGAATCAGGATGAATCAGAGAATCTGAATAGACAGATTACAACTAGTGAAACTGAAGCAATAATAAAAAGACTCCCAACAAACCAAAGTCCTGAACTGGATGGCTTCAAATGTGAATTTTACAAACCATTCAAAGAAGAAATAACACCTATCTTTCTCAAACTATTCCAAAAAATTCAAGAGGAGGGAAGACACCCAAGCTTATTTTATAAGGCCAGCATTAACCTAATTCCAAAACCAGAGAAAGACACTACAAAGAAAGAAAATTATAGACCAATATCTTTAATGAACATAGATGCTAAAATCCTCACAAAATATTAGCAAACAGGATCCAGCAGTACTTTAAAAAGATCATACACCATGATCAAGTGGGATTTATGCCAAGGAGACAAGCTTGATACAATATCTACAAATCAATAAATGTGATATACCATATAAACAAAATGAAGGATAAAAACCACATGATCATATCAAGATACAAAAAAAAGCATTTGAGAAAATCCAGCACCCATTTATGGTAAAAACTCTCAGCAAAGTGGGAATAGAGGGAACATACTTCAATGTAATAAAGGCCATATAGTACAAACCCATAGCCAACATCATACTCAATGGGCAAGGACTACAAGTGTTTCCCTTAAGATCAGAAATGAGATGGGGATGTCCACTTTCACCACTCTTATTCAACATAGTACTAGAATTCCTAGCCACAGCAATCAGACAAGAAGAAATAAAAGGCATCCAAATTGAAAAGGAAGAAGTAAAACTCATTATTTGCAGATGATATGATACTCTCTATAGGAAACTAAAGATGCTACCATAAACTACTAGAACTGATAAATGAATGCAGTGAAGTAACGGGATTCAAACGACTTTAAAAGAGATACACATAAGTTATAATGTGGTGTCTTTCTCACTAAACCTTTAGATTCTTTCTGATCATCTCCATCTAAATTCCTAGCTTGGAATCAGAAGCCTCTTCTCTGGATGTCCTTAACCACCACTTGATCCATACTCAGTACCTCTGGCTCTTTATTACCCAGTTGCCATTTTTTTCCCATCCATAAGCATTTTTTATTCATGCAGTAAACATTTAGATCTGCCAGGCACTTTTAATCACAGTTAAGTTCTTATAAAAATAAGAGATATTGCCTCTCAAGGAATTCATGGTTAAATGTCAGGACAGATATGTAAACAGGAGTAAGTGCAGCCCAGTTTGAAACGGGGGAAAGGAGAGCCAGTGATATAATAGAGACATATAAAGGAAGTAACTAGGACTTTTTCCCAAGGTACTGTATTTAGTCTCAGGGAAGGTGTGTTGTCAAAGTCTATGTTATACGAAGGATGTGATAAATTAGAATTGACTTGGGACAGTATTTTAGACAGTAGAGAAGGTGTGGCATCAGAAAACTTCTGGCAGGTAGCTTTCCTGAGAGTCTGAGCAGTAGAATTGCGTAGATTATTTGATGTGGAGGAAAGAGTCATTTCCTTGGCAAATAGCAGCAAAGGTATCAGGGCTTACCTCAGAGAAATTGAAAAACTAATCAGAAAACTGAAGTTGCTCTAAAATATTGCTGGAGCTGACCATAGCTCAAACACCATTATGGGTCTCAGAGCTCATCACAGGCACAGAGTGAAATTAGACCCATTTTCATTTTTATCAATGGGTTAAGACTACTAGCCTTTGGTTAGGATTAGCTTAGTTGGCTTCATGAACTTCTAACGACAGACAACCATTGAACGTATTGATAACTAGCAGGTCTCTGTAGCGGAGAGTCTAGAATGAAGCATCGTGGAGCCTGGCAAATAGCACCTTAGCACCAGTCACTGGAGTGGGGAGGTAAGCATGCTCTGTAATGACTGTAGGAAAAGGTCTACGGCACAGGCTGACAGGTAGGAACCCAGGTGCTGAACCTGGGAAATAATGAATGAGTTCTGCTGATGGGGAATGACATCAGGAGCTCAGTTCCTGGTCCCAGAACAGGTCAGAAACTATTATCCAGATCTTTGGCCTGAAAGTTTTTTGGTTACCTCCAATGTGGGACAGGATTGGTTCTAGAGGTGGATGTCAACCGAATTCACAAATAGAATACTTAAGTAGCTTCCATCTCATATGCTTTTAGGAAGAGGAAAGCAAGGATACTGTTTCAGAATCAGAGTTCTCACAGTAAAGACTGGCTCTTATAAAAACCAGGGAAAGCATGAATTCAAGGTACAGATAATATTAATTATATTCACTCCATAAGAGTTTTTAGTTAGAGTTAATTTTTAACATTGATAATTAGTAAGCTATACTCCATGACTTGATGTGCTACTACTCATTGCCTAACAAAAACTATGTTTCAGTCTTCCTGCATTTAAGAGCTTCCTCAGTGGGTCTGCTCACAATAAGAAAAAACAAAAACAAAACAAAAAAATAAAGGCAGGAGTGCATGCAGGAAAAGGATTTAACCTTATAATAGGCCATTCTGAAAAGGCTTCTCTAGAAAAGATGGAATGTAGAAATTCGGTGTTGTGTTTACTTTGGACAGACTATCTCTTAGCAGCTAAGCCAGTCTTCAGCTTCTTATTATGCTTCTCCTCCCCTCCCACTTCCTGAAGAGGCTCGTCCTCTCTCTCTCTCTCTCTCTCTCACTCACTCTTTTCCTTTTCATTGAATTTATTGGGGAGTTTTCTCTTAGTAACCAAAATAAGCTTAAGAGTTTTCTCACTAATATTTCTTAACAATTTAAAGCCTGTCACTTCCTCAACTTCCAAATAAGTGTTTTTAAAATTTGACTGTCAACCTGTAAAAATTAAGCATTTTTCTTAATGAACGTGACTTCTGTAGCTCCTGTCAGTCTCTTCCCTGCAGTTCACAAATGATCTAGTTGTACTTTATTGCTTTTGAAAGGCTTATTTTTTAAGTGCATGCTACTAGATTGATAATAAAAACTTTCATTTTAGCAATTAATGTTTTAACAACTACAGATGTAATTCAGGAGTTTGGCTTTCAGATTAACTTTTCCATTCAGTCTAGATACATTATACCTACTGATGAGTTTTTACAATATGGGCAATTTGTGACATTAAAAAGTATCATTTACTAAAACAGTCTGTATTATTCAAAGATACTTAGAATTATTTTAGGCTTTAGAAATGAAAAGATATATTGCATTTAGGTAAGCAATAAAAGGTTTTAAATTGATCAGCCAGCAAATATAGGTGTATTTCTTGTGTTCCTTGTAATATAGGATCACAGCCACAGGTTCTTGCCAGTGTGCTTGAGGGAAATGGCTGCACATGTTTGTTTGTTTTGTATTTTTCTGAAGTAAGAAGTAGGGAGGCGGAGAGACAGACTCCCGCATGCACCCCACCAGGATCCACCTGGCATGCCCACCAGAGGGCGATACTCTGCCCATCTGGGGCGTTGCTTCGTTGCAACTGGAGCCATTTTAGCACCTGAGGCAGAGGCATGGAGCCATCCTCAGTGCCTGGCCAATTTGCTTCAATGGAGCCTTGGATGCTAGAAGAGGAGAGAGATAGAGAGAGATAGGAGAGAGGGAAGGGTGGAAAGGCAGATGGGTGCTTCTACTATGTTCCCTGACTGGGAATTGAACCTGGGACATCCACACGCCGGAACAACACTCTACCATTGAGCCAACCGGCCAGGGCTTGTTTGTTTTTTTATAGCCTCAGGACATTAACATGATACAAGGTCATTGCCATGTGTAGGTAAGCAGGGCTGCCAAGTGATTAATAAACTGGTTTAAATATTATTTCCCACTTTTATTTATTGAATGTTGTTTATGAATGTTCATAACAATGATGTTAAAACTTCAGAGGTTTTAGTTTTTTCAAACTTTGAAAAATTCGAAAGCAAAGTTGAAATATTTAAAAGTCTGAGTTCCTACTAGTGTTTGACAGTCTAGTGACCTGACTCTGCCCCTTTCCTTAGAGGTTCCGGTAGGTCAGGCCAGATGTTCTCAACTGAACTTCATGGACTCCTGCTCCACGTTAACTTATTAACTTGGTTAGAAGTGTTAGCCAAGTTAAAAGAAAAGTTAACCAAGTGTTAACACAGTTAAAAGAAAAAAATATATATATATATATCAAATTCATCTGTGTTTTTATGTCATTAGTTAAGAAAATAGGCTGTTCATAAACTATAGAGAAAGAAACATGTGGACTATGGAAAGGTTTGAAAATAGTTACGAATGATTAAACTTATTCATATTTTCCCCTAAAACAGTTTTTGATAACCTTCCAGTCAACGAATTATTTTATAATTGATTGATCTGTATATAGTATGCACACACCAAGTATCTGTTGAATGAGTGAATAAAATCACATTAATTCATTTGTTGAAATTCATCTTGGAAACTAAAAATAGTTCAAAAACAGCATAACAGAGTTTTTGTGCAGCACCTTCTGAGTTTTTCTTTGGGGATTTCTGTTTATGTTTCTACTTGCCCAACACATTTTAGTTCTGGTTTGGGGACTCTTAGTTTGCATGCTGGTAAAAGGGTAAAGAAACAAAAGGGCCAGATGACCTCTAAGGACAATTCTAGCTCTAACCTCATTTATTTTCAGTGAGTAAAGGAGACAAGGTAAGCACTCATTCCTGGTTGAAGGTAGAAGGTCATTATCAAAGCCAATAGCACCCATTGCATTTAATGGCAGTTCATTAGAAGCATTCTCTAAAAATCATGGAACAAGACAAGCATCTTTAATTTTACTGATTCATCATTTTTAGAGACCTAGACCTTTAATATTAAGGCAATTAAAATGAGATATACATCTTAGAAAGGAATAGCTATACATCTGTCACTATTTTGAAATACCTTACGATTATTTAGGAAATCCCCAAAAAAGTTATTAAAATGAATAAAGGCATTTAGTAAGGCTAGTTAGATGCAAAGAAAATATACTGAAGTCAGTAGCTTTCCCACTTATAAGAAATACCAATAGAAAATGTGATAGGAAGGAAAGGTTCCATTCTTAAGTCGCCATTGCTATACAATGTATACAGAAACTATACAGTGTGCAGAGTAAATCCACAAAAAATATCTCAAACTTTTGTGAAAAAAACTGCAAAATTTTACGAAAGACATAGCCAAAGACCCGAATAAATAGACATTCACGTTCCCAGTTAAGAAAAATCAAGTCATACCAAAATTTAGTGTCTTCTCAAACAAAATATCAGTAAGATTTTTTTTAAATATGACATTCTTTTTAAAGTTTACTTTGAAGAGAACATTGCGTATCAATCACGACAAATATTTTAGTTTTGACAATGTGATGCAGTCTTGCTTTACTGATGTCAAAAATATAACCAAAACCTGTAGTAATTATAACAGTATGACATGTAAGTAGGAAGAGACAGGTGCGTCAGTGGAAGAGAATCGAGCATATAAAAACCTACCTAAGTCTTGATTTCCTGGTATGCTGTCCATCCCATCCCATTCTCCAACCAAAAAGCCCAGCTCTATGATAACTGGACTGTTCTAGGATCAGGCCCGTGTAACAGAATATCATGGGAAAAATTGTTTTTCACTTTTTGCTGGTTCTTGTTTCGTTTCAGCAGTGCCAATGTGTGTTATTACACTATGTGATATATGACACTGTTGAGCAGAGGCAGTGGAGGAAGAAGTCTGCAGTAGCAGAAAGCCCTTTTAAGCACCCAGACTCTGGTTATCTCTTTTATGCATAAATAATATTCTTCCCTTTCAGGAGATACGTATTTTTTATCTCGGAAACAAGCCATTTCCAGATTCCTCCCCAGACATTCATTTAAGGCAATGCTCAATTGACCTGTGGGTACCACCTAACGCTATTATCAAAAATTATGGTCACTTTTGCTGAGGTCATGGTGGGGAGAATTCACACAGTAGAGTCTCAATGAAAACCGTTAACTCTACTTAGTCGATTTCTTCTGATACCCATTCTCGGGTAGTTCAAAAATACAAAGTTATTCTGCAGTTCCATTTGTTTTCTCTCACTTTCTCTTAGTATAGGATGGATTAAAGGTAAATATCACAGTTAGACTATTGCTGTAAATTTCAGGGAAGTAGAGCATGCTCAAAAAAGGTCGTGGCAGTGGGTGGATGTGAGAATTTAGAGGGAGGACAGTAGGATTTGCTAACTTAGTAGAAGTGAAGGAGAAGGAGTAGTTGTTAGCATTAGCTCCTAGAAGGGGGATCACATATCCCAGCTGCAGTGGGCTAGTTGGTTTGGCCTGCAGGGACCAATGACAGACTGCGCTTAAGGAAGGAAAGTTTGATGAGGAGACATTGGCACCTCACAGGCAGTAATGGCCACACCAGGTACCAGAAGAAGTCACAGATCAAGTCAGTATTAGGTCACAGCAAACAGACGTTCCAAGCAAGAACTGTGGTCCAGGATGTTAGACTGGGGCATGGCTTCCGATTGTGGTGCGAAATCAGCTTTCCAGTGGGTGGGGCCACCTAGGCCCAAGGAAATGGCCTAGCAAGAAGGGAGCAAGCAGGACAGTCATTTGTGGTCACAGACAAGATTGGGTTTCCTGCCCTGGGAGGAAGAAGGAACCCTTGGGATGGATGTGTAGAAGGGACTTAGGGAACTTAGGATGGCAGACTGACCCCTGAGAAGTGTTCCAGTAGAGGATCGCCCATTCTTGACACCGAGTTGTTGTTGACTGTCTCGCTTTTCCCCCAGGGCAGAGTGAAAACAGTTTCCGGCCACCCAGGGATTACCTGAGCACTGTGTTCATGTGCAGCTGAGCTGCCTGTCCTGGTACCAGGTTGCTTTATCTCTCCACAGTTTATCTCTCTAAAGCACTGTTTTCCTTGTCTCTTTGCCCCACTTAAGAGTCTCCCTAAAGCCATTTGTTTTCTGTCAGATTAAATTCCAGTGCTGTACTCTAGCGTTCAGAAGTTGCTGTCAGTTTATCTGCTCTTTTCTGTGAACGTAAATCCTTGTTGCAGGAGGATTGTTACCGTCTTTCAAATAGTTCGTGTAAGCTTAGAATGTTCATGTTTTTCCTGACATTAAAATTTGCATTTTCTTTTTCTAAATATGTTCAAGGCTGGTCATTATAGCATTGTGTTATAACAGTAAAAAACATGAATCACCCAAGTATTCAACCATTTGGAATTAATTGTGATATGTATGCTATAAACATTTACTATGAAGTAGTATACAGTTATTAATAAGGACCTACTGAACTATTTAGTGAATTGGGAAAATAGCCCTGATATATTAAAATGGCCCTGTTATATTAATAAGTAAAAAAATTCCAATTACTGAACAGTAAACTATAACCCCATTTTTTTTGCCAAAAAGGGAAAAAAAAAAACAGGCCCTGGTCTGTTGGCTCAGTGCATAGAGCATTGGCCCAGTGCATGGATGAATGTCCCAGGTTCGATTCCCGGTTAGGGCATGCAAGGGAAATGACCATCTGCTTCTCTTCCCCCTCCCCCTTTTCTCCCTCTTCCCCTCCTGCAACCAGTGGCTTGATTGGTCCAAGCATCAGCCTCAGATGCTAAATATATCCCAGTTGATTCTAGTATCGGCCCAGACATGGGTTGCCGGATGGATCCTGGTTGGGGTGCATGTGGAAGTCTATCTCCCCTCCTCTCACTTAAAAAATAAAATAAATAAAGGAAAAGAAAAGAAAACAATTATAACTATAAATTTCTAAAGTTTGACTTCTAAATTATATATAATAATTATGTATCACTTTTGTAATCAGAAAAATAATCCTTTTGTTAAAAATAAATTTGTTACAGTTCAGAGATAAAATAAATAACAGTGAAGCATTATTTTTCTACAGAGAAAGGTCTTCAAATTAAGGAAAACGAGAGACTTCTTTCCCCCATATACATACTCCTTCTAATTCTATTCATCTTAACTACAGATAGAATTCAGAATGACTGTTGGTAGTAACTGTAATATAGTGATCTCGAGTTAACAACTTTAGTTTTAATCTAAGGACTATCAGTAAATGATTCCTTAGTAGTAGCCATGGACAGTCTATCAGGGTTTCACTTTTTTAAGAAAATTAATAAACTACAAAGAATAGACTTCTTGAGAAAATAAGCCTATAAAGCGAATGCACAGTAGGCATTCAGCGAGTGTTAGTATTCCCTCTAGAGCAGTGATTTTTAACCCGTGTGCTGTAAGAATTTTTAAAACATGCAATACCTGACTATTTAGTCAGGGGCACTGACCTCTATTCCCTTAGAATGTCAAATAAAAAATGACAACAGCCAACACAACAATATCTGTCCAGTGTGAATGAATCAGAATTATACCTATGTTTTTGTCAGATCCGCAAAAAATATGCATTTTTGGAGTGCTGCAGAATTTAGTAATTAGTTTATGTGTGCCACGAGAGGGAAAAGGTCGAGAAGTTGCTGCTCTAGAGAAACTACTAGCTCAGAAGTTAAAGTTCTCTAAGACGGAAACTCAAAAAATAAACCACAAGTCCTTCAAACTTCCAATTTAAAATCCTCAGGCTTTTCATAATATTCATTGTAGTATCTTTGGAATATTAATTCATTGTGTTCAAGAGGCTAATTTATTTATGAAAAGATTAAGTTTTTCTGAAGACAGTATTTTCAAATTTTCATGTACTCTGTTAATTCACTTCTAACACAAAAGCATTTCACACAGTTCAAATGGCTTGCCTTCTTCTCTTTAGGCTGCTGTTGGCAGAACAGACCCTGAAGACTTAGATCTCTATGCTACCTCTCGGGAGAGGCGATTCCGTCTGTTTGCATCTGTGGAATGTGAAGGGCAGTTGTTCATGACGCCATATGATTTTATTTTGGCTGTAACAATGGATGAGCCCAAATGTAAGTTCTCTTTCTAAATTATCTTAATAATTTGATAAGATTTTTTTCCTTAATTCTAGTGTGAAGCTGTTTTAAGCTTTTCAGGTAATGTGTGTGGTATTTCAACAGACATTATGCTACACAATGTTACCAGATTAACATTTCTTAAAAGCTCATATTGGTATCTCTTCTCTTTTCACAAACTCCCCTTTCTCGGTAAAACTTAAGCACCACCTTACTCTTGATATTCTTTATAATGTAAAATTTCTGTTGTCTGTTTAATTCTTATATTCAGCATAAACAGAGAAATTCAGAGGACTGGCTTTGAAGTTAGACCTTCGCACTAATTCTACCTATATCTATCTCTTCTGTAGTTGTTGTGACTCCTGCAAAGAAAATAGAGGCTAATTGTTTTTCACCTTTCCATGGGTTAAAGCAGTGGTTCTGTAACTTTTTTGCATTATATACATTCTTGAAAACCTCTTTAATGTCTAATTTAATAGAAGACAGTTGCACTCGCATGTGCTTTGTATTGTTTGTGCAATATGTGTTTTTCATAAAGTATGTAAGCAAAGTCTGCCTCAGTGATTAAAAAAGTAGGAAAAGTATGTTGAAATTAGATAGACTTGTGTTTAAACCTTGACATTCATTTAGTAGCTTTGAGAACTTGGTTAACTTAATCTTTTGTTTCCTCATTTATAAAAATAAAAATAACAGCTTTATCAGGTTTTTTGAGGAGTGAGCATGTCAGTTGTGTTTAGGGTAGGTAGTACCTGACACACAATAATTACTTAATAAATGTTGGTAGCTGTTGTTATCAAGTTATTATCACTTGATTTCATAACCATAATTTTAAAAAAATATTTGATATAATTTTATGGTGACATCAACAAGAGAGAAAGGTATCCTGTGTAAACATTTGCTTAATATTATAGTACAAATCAATGTTAATTGAAATATACATTTGAATGTTGATTGTAACTTTGTGTTTAAAATAAAGAAAATTTCTTATTTTACCTACTTAATTGGAACCTAAAACGTCAATTTTCCTTTCAGACTAAATTAAGTAATTAATTATTTTCATATAGCTTCAAATATTTTAATTTTAGTGGAGTTTTATTTTGTTTGTTTGTTTCTTTGTATTTTTCTGAAGTGAGAAGCAGGGAGGCAGAGAGACAGACCTCCACATGTGCCCAACCAGGATCCACCTGGCATGCCCACGAGGGGGCGATGCTCTGCTCATCTGGGGCATTGCTCCATTGCAACCGGAGCCATTCTAGCACCTGAGGCAGAGGCCATGGAGCCATCCTCAGTGCCCAGGCCAACTTTGCTCCAATGGAGCCTTGGCTGTGGGATGGGAAGAGATAGATAGAGAGGAAGGAGAAGGGTGCAAAAGCAGATGGTCGCTTCTCCTGTGAGCTCTGGCCGGGAATTGAACCTGGGACATCCACACGCTGGGCCGACACTCTACCACTGAGCCAACTGGCCAGGGCTGTAATTTGAGTTTTAAAAGATGTATTATTAAAACACTTTAGACATACATAAAAATACTAAAAATAAAGTGAACATCAACCTTTAGCTTTAAGAAATAAAATATATTCAAGAGAATTGAAGTCCCTCTTAACACAAGTTGTATTTATATATGTGGTAACTTCACATTTAATAAGAAGTTTAGAAAATCAGAAAATCCTTTGAAGAACAATCTTAATGGCTCTTTAGTCTTTATAAGAAAAAGCTAATAATATTGAATATGGTAACATATCCGGCAGAATGAATATGTCTTTTGTGAATAATTTACCCTGGAGATCTCATAAACCCTACAAAACTCAAGAGTGTGTCTAACTTCCTCTTTTGATGAATAGCTTCTGAACATTGCATAAGAGCATGTGCATGTACTTCTGTGCCATTTATTTTTCTTTTTAGTGCTGTATTTCAAAAGCAACAGAATGATAAACATTACTTACATTGGTCTGTTCATTATGAAAGGAGGATGTCTTTAAAAGTGAATGTATACAGTATCATAAGTAAGGTTAAATGCTGAAGTCTACTTTATGGATCTATAACTTCAATGACTTGATTTCACACTTGTATAAACTATCCTGGGTAAAGAAGGGATGTTGTTGCTACATAGAGAAGAAATCTACCTGCCTAGAAATCAGCTTTCTAAATTTTAGAGCATACTCCTTTTGATCTTAAAATCACATATTTCTTAAGAAAGATAAAATTTGCCTGACCAGGCGGTGGCACAGTGGATAGAGCATCGGACTGGGATGTGGAAGACCCAGGTTCGAGACCCCAAGCTCTCCAGCTTGAGCGCAGGCCCATCTGCCTTAAGCAAAAGCTCACCAGCTTGGACCCAAGGTCGCTGGCTCCAGCAAGGGGTGGCTTGGTCTGCTGAGAGCCCACGGTCAAGGCACATGTGAGAAAGCAATCAATGAACAACTAAGGTGTCGCAACGGCAACGAAAAACTAATGATTGATGCTTCTCACCTCTCTTCGTTCCTGTCTGTCTGTCCCTATCTATCCCTCTCTCTCTGAATCTCTCTCTGCCCCTGTAAAAAAAAAAGAAAGAAAAAAAGAAAAGAAAGATAAAATTTATAGCCAAAAAAAATATCCCTACTGTATAATCTTGAATTTGATATATTGTTTACATTAACTATGGTTAATTATACAGAAATAACCACATCATGATGTAAGAATATTACCGGTTGTCATTATTATAATGTAGCCAAAATTCTTAATACTTACCAGTTCCTAATTCTGCTATGTTATAGGACTTAATCCCATATAAACCTGAAGATACTTCTTGGACAGTCATTAGATACTTAGTGTTCAAATCTGTGCAAAGGAAACAGCAGTATAGCTCGTGTTTATTCTAATGTGATAAGATGTATAGTTTTTGAGATCTTCAGGAATGTGAGAAGGAATCAAAGAAGGTTACTGCTAGAATTTTATTCAACTATAACATTTTCAGGGGAGAAGAATGGAAAACAGGGTGAGACTCTCTGTCCCACATTATTTGCTCTCTCCATCTCTTTTTCCCTTTGTCCCCATCTTTCCCATTCACCCTAGAGAGACACCTGGCCTTTGAATTGCAATATAGATTACAACAGAGATCATGGTTAACACCTTAAAATTATTATTTCTTCTGTTAATATTTTATATTCGAGCTTGAATATTGAGAAAATATTATTATTTATGTTTTTAAGACCATAGAATGTAAGTTAACTTTCTTTATAAATCCAAAAGTTCCCAAAGTAAGATAATGATTATGGAAAATGTGTTTCCTATCCGACTTATGTTAATTATTATAAATAGTTTATAATACATGAAATAAATTCACATCATAAATAAAATATCTTGGATTCAAATCTTAAGCTTAAAGAGACTTTGTCTTTTAGATATAAAAGTTTGGTGTTAGGAGTTATGATTGTTGATAGTTACTGTATTTGGGTTTATGTGACATTAAGTAGTATCTAATTCTTATATGTTTGTTTATTATAGTTGCTAAAATATGGAAGTCATTTTCCAAACAGGTAAGTTAAAGCTCTTGGTATACACATACATTCTCTCTCTCTTTCTCTCTCTCTCTCTCTCTCTCTCTCTCCCTCTCTTTTTACACACACACTCACACACACACTGTGATATATATTGTTTCCTGGAAATTAAATTATATCCAAGAGCCATTTAAAGATGTGGTTCAGTGATAACTCTTATGCAAATATAATAAATTGGTATACCTCTTTGAAAAACAGTTGGGTATATCTACTAAAATTAAAGGTCAACATATCCTGTACCTAGCAGTTCTGCTCCTGGGTTTAAATTCTACAACAATGCATGTATATATTAGTAAAGGCACACTTGAATTTGGCCTATGATCCAGTAATTTGACACCAGTGTAAATACCCAGAGAAACTTTCATGTATGCAGGACAGGTTCATGGGAATGTCCACAGATTGTTCATGATGGCCAAAAAGACTGCGATACAATATCTATAATAGAACTGACAAATATGTTTTGATATAGTCATATAGCGAACACTGTATAATAGTGAAAACAAATGAATTATAGCAATGCTTTCACTAGATGAATCTCAGAAACAGAATAACAAAGTAAGCAGTTTAAAAATATGTAAAGTATAACTTCATTTATATAAAATCCAAAATGTAGCAATGAAACAATATTGTAAATGATACATTCGTAGGTAAGAAAACTAAAGAATGGTAAATATAAAATGTAAGACAATATTTGTCTCTGGGGAAGATGGAGAGAATATTATAAGTGAGGAATGCAAAGAGGCTTCTCAAGTACTGGTTATTTTCTATTTCTTAACAATTTTTAACTTTAAACTTTTTATATATTCTTCTTGTGCTTTTATATGTATAATAAAGTTCAGATATAAACAGAGAGAACAGTATTAGCATAGGAATCTAGGGGACTTCCTTAACCAGTTGTAAAGAACCCTCAGAGAGCCTGCAGCAAACATTGTCACTTGTGAAACTTTAGAGAGATTCTCTTTAAAATAAGATATAATGTAAATATGTGGCTCTCACAACTGGACTTTCTTACTACCACTGTAATGACCTTATTTAATAATATGAATTACCTCTTTAAAGGCCCTATTTTCAAATACAGTCACATTCTGAGGTACTGAGAGGTATAACTTCAAATGTGAATTTGAGGCAAACACAATTCAGCCTATAACTTAAAGTGGATCTAAGGGTTGGAACTATAGCAAACCATTATTGAGAGAAAAATATAAAAAATACATGATTTTAAGTTTGTTCAAAATTGGTAAAAGTTTAACAAGATTGCTGCTGCATATAACATCCATGAACCAAAGTTAATGAAATGTTTCAGCACCAGCAATAGAAATGTGGAACTGTACTATCAAATAAGATACATTTTACATAGCAAGAAAAACCATTATATATTTAGTATACCTAACAGAGGTACAAGATGTTATTATATATTTTTAATTCAATTAATTGAGGTGACATTGGTTAATGAGATTAAATAGGTTTCAAGTATAGAGCTCTCTGATACATGATCTTTATATTGCCTTGTGTGCCCATCACCCAAAATCAAATCATCTTCTGCCGCCATATATTTGGCCCCCTTTTTCCTTTACTACCTGCCATCCTCCTTCCCTCTGGTAACCACCATACTGTTGTCTGTGTCTATGGGTTTCAGTTTTATATCCCACATATGAGTGAAATCATATGGTTTTTAATGTTTTCTGACTGATTTATTTCGCTTAGCATAACATTCTCGAGGTCCATCCATGTGGTTGCGAATGACAGGTGTTGGTCAAATAAGTTGGTAGAATATGATTTATGTTTGCTTGCTTGTATTTTGCATTGGGGGCTGGGCAGCGCCAGGTATATGTGGTCTGTGAAATTGCAAATTATCTTCCTGCTTGGGAAGGGCCATTGTTTTGCTAATGTTTGCTGGAGGAGAGGTTTTCACTCCAGAAAGTTTTGAAAAAAAAGAAGGAGAAGAGGCAGGGAAGAAGCCATGTTTGCAGAGAGTGAGGGCAGAGAGAATGCAGAGTGCTGAAGAAGCCAGTTTGTGTAGAGAGAAGGTGTGTAGATGGGGAACCAGAGCTAAGGGGCTTTGGCAGCCCTACCGAGACTGATAGGCCTTGGACTATAGGGGGAACCAGAGAAAATTCTCCTGGTTGTGGAAACTGGAGAATGTGTGAGGGCTTTACGAGCTCTGGATGAAAGGGAAATGTTTTCCCTGTGTGTTTGCTTGTCGGCCAGTGCGAGACTTTAACAAAAGAATGGTGCACCATTTTTTGGCTCCACTGTTTCTTTACCGTCTGTCCAAATCCAATAGGAACCTGCATGTGCATGGCCGCAAGGCAGCGGCTCCTGGTCATACAGCAGGATTTCATTTTTTCTTATGGCTGAGTAGTGTTCCATTGTATATATGTACCACATCTTCTTTATCCTGTCATCTATTGAAGGACACTTTGGTTGTCTCCATATCTTGGCCACCATAAATAATGCAGTGAACATAGGAGTGCATATGTCTTTGCAAAAATATGTTTTCAGTAATGATATGACCAATCTTCTACCAATTGTGTGGCCCTGGTTCTTAAGACTCAGTAAAATATGCAAAATGAGGATCGTCTTTTAGAATTAAATGAGATATTGTAATAGCCCATTGCCGACCACATTGAGGGCATTCAATGAAAGGTAGCTATGGTTTTTTGCTCTTAAATGCTGGCTAAATTTAAATTGAATACACGGACACAGTTAAAATGAAAGAGAAGTTAATGTTTATATAATAGAGATGGTAAAAAATAAAATACATTCAAAATGCTTTTTAATCTCTTGCTCTAACAAAAATATTTATGAGTTTAGTGGTGTTTAAACAGTAAATATCCCAGCTTCTCATCATTTTTCATACCTGAATTTTTACCTCTCTGCTATTGCTACCCATTACCTGGTGGCATCTGTTACCTGCAGTGCAGGGATAACACTATGAAGGAAATGAAAGCCAGGATTCACAGATGGGTTTCAGCAAGCCCATAAATCCCCTAAAAATACCTCTCCTGTCTTTGGCACCCAAGGAGTCCTTTTTGCATGCTAACTCCACTTTGTAATAAAAAAGATGATTTGTAAATGTCACAGAACATGTTTAGGTATAACTGCATGAGGAAGGGTTTATCCAAAGTGCTTCTAAATTTGACCAGGTAATGATACTGGGACTATTAGGTAACCAGACTTCAAGTAGCAAATGAATCAGATCTGGAAATAGAAGTAGTTTTTTGTGTTTTTTAGCAGACTAACTTTAAAATTCAAATTATTTCAAGATATCTCACCAAATATTTTAATAAGTTTTCTTCACATTTAACCAAATTATAATTTTCACTTAGTTATTTTCAGCACAGTATATACAATAAATTCAAATTTGTTTTAGTATTTAAAGAGTCAATGTTTATATTTTCCAAAATAGTTCCCCCACCACCAGCTGTGATATTTTGAGTAAAAAATAAAACAAAACTGACATATCAACAATTGAAGTCTGTGTTCTTTACTGAATATTTAACTTAAAATTAGAAAAAAAAAATTGAAAGGTGTCCACAATAACTCAATGTCCTTGTCCTCCCACTTCATCTAATGTTATAATTTTTGAGTCACTATTAAAATATTCTTTAATCTTCCTGATATAATTTTTTGTTCATTTACTTCTAACACAAAGCAACGTAAATCGAAAAAAGCTCCAGAGAACAGACACTTTGTGAAGCCAGGGGACCATCTCTGACCTTAATTAGAAAGTCCACCTTTTCCAATGGCTTTTGTGAAACTGTCCTTCTCTAACGGGCTCTACAACTTAGACTCACTGTTTTATCTTAACTTGATGATCATATATATGTTACTCTATTAAATTTATCTGAAATTTTTGATAGCTCTATTAGAGCATCTTTATCATTTACTTTCTGTTTGGACTATGTACAGATATTGGGTTTTGTGACTGAATGAACTACAGGTCGAGAATGGGATAAATACAGCTATGTCTCAGGTCTTCCAAGTGAAGAATTTTTTTTCGTAAGCATTAAAATATCTATGATCTATTCTATAATTTATTTACCTATTAATCAGCATTATGATATCTTACGTCGCAGGAATTAAATCAAATGCTCTCAGAGACACCACCAGTTTGGAAAGGATCATCTAAGCTATTTCGGAATCTTAAAGAAAGAGGTGAGTTAACTTAAGTACTTATGCATTTTAATATTGATATAGTATTACTTACACTATTTATATATATGGATTTTCCTTATACTTAATATAAATTTACAACTGTTTGTGTATGTGCACATAGAGGAAAACACAAAAATATTAATATTTGTTTCTAGGTGGCATTAAGGGTGAATTTTATATATATTATTTATATCTTCTAAGTTTCTTACAACAAAATGAACTTATATAGGTAAAAAAGAAAACCAAAACACATTTTTAAGCATATTGAGAAATACAGGCTGCACTTACCCATTGAAAGTATTTCTCGAAAATACTGATCTCTAAATATATGTTTTACTTCCAGGGAATTATAGGTTTTCTTAAATTTAATCAAAATGGAAAACTTCTTGGATTTATCATTGGCCATCCAATTTGAACATGTATCATTTAAAAACACTGCAAATTTGCTTGTTTCATTTTACTGTTATCTATGTCTATATATCTAACTTAACTAACTTCCTACATATAGGGAAATTATATAATTTGTACTGCAGTTTTCTTTTACACTCTAAGTTTTGCACATATTTACAGCAAAAAACTGATAAAATATTTTGAGATTCATAATTTTAAAAAGTACTGTTTCTTTGAAATATAGTTTTTATAGTCTCAAGTATGAGAATATACAAGATAAAAATATTAAAGAAATTATATAAAGTTACCTTTTTCTTTTTTGACAATTTTAACCAGTATTGGTTTGAAAATGTATTTACTAAAGACAGGTAATTTAAAGGAGTAGTTATTATAATCCATATATTTTGAGAATTAGCAATGCAAATCTCTTCCTCCTGGCTCTTACGGAATCTGAAAGGAGGAGACACTTTATCTTTTATTTTAGGCTTTTTATAATTTAGGGTTTTAAAATCTTTGCGAAATCTGGGCCAAGGTATCTTTAAAACTCTTAGAAATTTTTTCCTGGAAGCTGTCTTAACGATTGCCTTGCAGATTGCAGGGTGGGGTGATGAGCTCGGGAAATGTATTCCACCAGGTCATTTTGAAGAGCAGTTGGTGAGGAAGGACTGCAGAGGCAGAACTTGTTTCCTGGCCCCACTTCCTTTTTCCCTCCTGCATTTGTGCTCGCTCCCCCCTTTGTGTTTCTTTGAGGGATCCCTATGGAATCTAGGTATTGTATCTTTATATACATTGACCATTCCAGAATCTTTCTCCCATAACATTCATGGCAATCAACCAGAACTCTGTCTATAAGACACGATATTCTAGTGTAAACACAGGGCGGGAATGCTGTCAGGGCCTCCGGGCTGCTCCCCCATGTCTCCTAACAAACTGCCTGACAGGGACTCCTCTTCTCTTTGTTTTGTGACTGAGAGCAGAGCCTCAAAGAACACCAGGGAAAATGGGGTTTAAAGTTCACACCGATTGTGTAAAGACCTTGATACCCTTTTATCACACGTCAGGACTATCTGATATCTGGATAAGTGCTATTGGCTAATTCTCAATTTTCATTTTCTCAGGATCCACTTGCAAAGTCAATTAATGCATTTATTCTAGTTTGGGGTCTTACAGTCCAAAAACAAGAATTTGAGTAACAGAATATATATTTTTATTTGCTCCCAACTAACTCCTTTTAGAGTTTATAATTCTGGGATAACATATAACTCAGGCTGCGATATACAGAAAGTATAAGTCATTCAATTATAATAAAAATCTTTTAGATTATATTTAATAGAAGCATTAAGTTTATCAATGATACTGGTAACTGGAAAGCCGAAAATGGATAACTGCAGAGTTTTGTTTTTTGAACATAATACAGAAATTACAATTCTAAGCAAGAATGTCTAAATGTTTTATTCAACTGTTAACTGAGAAGTAAGCACTTTACCATGTTAACCATTTTTAACCATTTTATTTTATGTTTGAGTCATACACTGAAAACTAGCAGCAGGTTGAAAAGTTACAGCTATAAGTATACATTATAATTTTGATATTTATTGCCAATATATCTGGAAGCATCAATGGGAATTTTATGTGGGTTTCTACAGAGACATGTGAAATGATGAAAGGGAATTAAGTTGCTTTTTTGCTGTGATTTTATAATAACAGTTTAGTTCCATTTAAAACAATACTTAGCATATTCTTTAAAACTGTAAGTCCTTTATTAATATTACTGCTATCTAAGAATATTTTACTTGATAAATATGAAGAAAAAGTGATATTTTTTATATAGCATAACTGGCACTGTTTTTCTTCCAGGTGTGATTTCTTACACAGAATATCTTTTTCTTTTGTGTATTTTAACAAGTAAGTGTACTCATTAAATATATTTCTAGCTGCAATTTTTTTTATCAGAATTTTAGAAAACAGGTCTTTCTTATATTCTCTGGCTATTGAAAATCACTTAGGTCTTTTCATGCTGTTTTGCAAAATTCATGTCAAAATGCTCACAGAAAATGCTAAGCATTAGCATGTCAAAAATCATAATCATAAATATGGCTTACAGTATAGTAGTAACATGCTTATTAATTGTAAATTTAATATATACATTAATCACTGCGGTTTAATCTACTTGAGATCCTAAAGGTCAGAACATGTAATGATTTGTAAATTTTCTGCTTTACTCATTCAAATCACAGTTTCTGTCAGACTTGTATGAGAGAATGACTCTTAACTAGTAAGTCTACCCGAATACCCATCATACATCTTAATACAGCTTCATTTTTTCTTCCTCTCACATGCAGCAATCCTTATGAACTATATAAAGGGTTTACTTAGGTTTCAGTTCAGTGCCGTTGCATTTAACGGTGGAGCAGTACTCCAGCCACTTGACCTCTCCTCTCCATTATTGCCCCCCAGGGAGTGGTGCTTTCCTTCAAGGCCCTCGGTTCATAAACATCAGTCAGGTCTCCTTTGAAGTGTGAAGACTTATAGAATCCCACCCTGACCAGCCTTTCTCAAATGGCCCCCCTCCCCCTTTTCTTTCTTTTTGTCCCTTCACAGTGTTTTATTTTCTTCATAACACCGAAATCATTTGAAAATATTTATTTATTGTTTTACATGTTCTTGTCTGTCTCGCCACACTTGAATACAAGGTCCGTGATGGATTTTTAAATTATGGATGTTGCTTAGATTAAAACCAAGAAAATGTGAAAAGATTTTATCTTTTTTGTTCATTTCTGTATCAAGAACAGTGTTTCACAACATGGTAGCCTCTCAAAACATAGTTGGTGAATGACTGAAGAAAGACATGAATGAAAGAGTATTGGCAGTGGAGTTTCCCATTGTGGAAATGTGTGGAGATGTAAGGGAACAAGAACAATGATGAGGTTGAGTCCAGTCAATGATGAATGCTGCCATGAAAATAGAAGAGTGGGTGCCAAAACGTTTCTCAGAGACTTGTCAAAAAGTTGCCGTGTTAGCTAGCATAGTTTAGAAGGCAAAACCTGAAGTTATAGGTACCTAAACCAGTCGAATGTTAGGTGAGACTAACCTAGAACCAGTTAAGTGAGCCATTTGTTGACGTGGGATGGGGTGTGGTTTAAGGGTGGTGGTTGTTTCTGTTTACTCTTTAAAGGTAAAGACGTTTAAATGGTGTAGATGTTCTTATGGAGTTCAGGATCCCTGTTAGAAACTTCTAGCAGTTTGAATTTTAAACTTATGGATGTTGCTTAGATTAAAACCAAGAAAATGTGAAAAGAAGGCTGGCAGGAAGCATGTTAGATAACCTGTGCTACCTGTCTAGTTTTTTCCTCTTTTTATTATTGTAACTTTTTTTCTCTTCCAAACAATGCTTGTACAGACTTCTGTTCTCTATACATTTTCATGATCTTTTTACAGCTTAAAAAATGGTTATCAGAGATGGCATAACTTTTTATTTCTCAAGTGAACAAATGAGGAAAAACACTTAAATTCCTAAAATAGATGAAGAAATGAACTTGCATAAAAGACTGGCTTCTGTTTCCTTTACCCTCACAGACAGTTATTAGCAGTTAAGAAAGTTGATCTGTACGCTTCTCTTTTGCTAGGTTCAAGATTTCACAGCAGGTAGTGGCAAGTGTGTCTGTGGGAGGTCCCGTTTTAAACTTTTTGCCAGTCACCTCAAAAAAGTAGGTCAAATGTTTTGAAAAAGCATATATACTGAGCTCCTCTCCTAATGACATGTTCAAGTTTTCTGGTGTCCAAGTTTTCTTCTTTGTGCTGTAGAAGTGAAAAGAGCAAAAAGGATAGGACATCTTTGTAGGGTTCGTGAAATTAAAGTAGTTCCTAGTGTGTGAAAATCGGTCTTTATCAGAAAAGAAATTGTTCCTTATACTTCGAGAGGAATTGGGATTTAATTATTTAAGCCTCTTTCTTATATTCCTCTGTTTGAAGCCTCCACAAGTTTAAACCCAAATATGTAATCTCTCAAACTTGACATTTATTTCTATAGGTCATTTCCATAATAATTTCCCCCAGAATTTGGACTAGTTCATTGTGTCATGTTGATTTTTGGAAGGAAGGTAGTCAAATTTTACTGTCAGTGCTATGCTGCAAATATCACACAGTATTTTTAAGTATATTATCAATTCTGTTACTAAATGCGCTAATATATGAAACGGAAATGTGTGTACTTACATACAGCTTTTATTATAATTGATGAATATTAACATTTTGCTTTTGATTTGTTGGTTAAAGAAAATATTTCTGTACAAAACATAGATAACTGTTTACAGCAAATATGGACGCTGTACTTGAAAGGCTTTTCCTGTTTCCTAAATACTTTCTTGTCTTTTCCGGCAGAACCACATGCCGGCTTCAGAATAGCTTTCAACATGTTTGACACTGATGGCAACGAGATGGTGGATAAGAAGGAGTTTTTGGTGGTATGTATATTATATGCTGAAGTCTTTCAATAATTAAATATTATTACTTAAATTTTTGTTCTTGCATTATTTGAAATGCTGGTGTAGAAGAATGAAAATTTCATGCTTTCATCTGTTTTAATACAGATGTACTTTGAATAATTTTTACATTGTAAAAATATAAATTTTACCCAGTGTGTAACGATGGTTATAGTTGTTTACACATTTCCCAGAAGTCTGAAATGTGTTCAGTATTGTCTGTGGAGTGGACACAGGTGGTCCTGAGGTGTCATCCACGCTCAGCGAGTCCACAGTCCCCTCTGTCCACTACCCAGCCAACCCCGGCCGTGGGGACTTCCTGCCTTCTCAGCTTAGGGTTTGTGACTAGGGTGCTTCCACTTCTCTTGCGTTCATTACTGCCTGTTGGCCAGCCTTGTCCCCATTTTCCTTTTCTCTTCTCCTGTCTTTGAGCAAAGACTGAACCGAAGTGAGAGGAGCAAGGCTGTTTTAGGTGAGTGTCCTTTGATCTTCCTTACCTGACTGGTCCAGCACTGGTGCCCATCTGGCAACACCATTCATCTCTCCACCCGCACCTTGCTTCCCAGACATTTTTAATTTCTTTTTTATTCATGTGTTTCTGCACCTACTCTTGTGGCAAAATGCCTTTTCCAATTTTTTATCCAAAAGGGAGACTAACTTTAATATATTTCTTACATTAACAAGATCTACACTTAGCATTTATGTTAAACTCTTAATTTACCTATACTATCCTAATAAAAAAACTGGAGGGATGGCAAGATGGCGATGGAGTAGTTGGACGTACCAACTTCCAACTCCCTGAACCAAAGTGGATTATAACTTAATTTTAAGAACCATCATCTGGATAAACCAACTTTGAACTAAACTAAGTGGACTCTTCAACCAAGGAACACAGAAGAAGCCACACTGAGACTGATAGGAAAAGCAAAAACGCAGAGAGGGCTGCCCAGCTCCATGGAGCGAACGGCAGCGCGGAGAGACTCACATGGCGGGAGGAGAGTTTAGCGGAGAGGGAGGGACCTGGGTCCCAGGAACCAAGCCCCAGCCTGCAGCCCCAGAGCCTAAAAGAGGCGTTTGGACAGTATTGAGCTGTGAAACAAGTGAGGATACTGTTTGTGAGAAAGAGACAGTTTTCTCAGACCCAAGGTTCTTTTTAAAGGGACAGCTCAGAAAACCTCTCTCACAACCACACACCCGGGGCTCCGGGGAATGGTGACAGAGGAGAGGACCAGAGAAGCGGGAAGAGAGTGTGGACTGGAAGGCACAGGGAGAAGCACTCAGAGGTACAGTCCCCTAACCCCTGGGCTGAATCACTTCCCTAATCAAAAACGAATATTTTCCCTAGAACTAGCAATACCAGCAAAGGGAGATAGGACATCAGCCAATTAGCTCTCCCGTGGCACTTAGAGCAGAGCTGCTTAGACGGAGGGAGCTTCCAGGACTACAGTATGGAGTGTTAGGGTCTGAGTTGCAGTGCCCCCACCCACACTGCTGAGGGCTTGCTGGAGGGATGGTGGTGGTGCAATGTGGAAACGTGGTTCAGTCGGCGGGGGCGGAGGCCCAGCAAGTGTGATCTCGGTCTAGCCCAGCAGGGGTGGAGGGGACGCACAAAAGTGGTCCGGCAGCTGCGAGCCTGCCTGCAGCCCCACCTGCAGGGGAAAAGCAGGAGGCCAGGAACCGGAAAGAGATCTGCTCTGCGACCCTGCGCAAACCAGCCCTGACCGCAGGGGCGGGGCTAAAGCCTGGGATAGGCAGGGGATCACAGCTGAGTGCACGCCAGCAGCCCCGTCCTACCTGAGAAACTGCAGCGAGCAGGCTCTGAACGTGGGAGCTGGGCAGAAGCCCGGGAACAGGTTGGGTCCGCAGCTAAGCAAAGGTGCTCACCTCTACCCTTGGTGCTGAGGCTTGGGGCTTGAATGCAGTGCACAACCCCACCTGTGGGGGTGAGGCGAAGGCCCAGAAAGGCTGAGGCTTATAGAGCCAGACACCAGAACACAGCCCCTCCTGCGGAGGAGAGGCAGAAATCACAGCAACAGCCTCAGTGGACCGGCGCTGGCAACGCCCATACCCAACCGCCCTAGGTAGCGGCAGAGGGGGTGGCGGGCCTGCAAACAGACCACACCTAGGGAACACAGAGGCAACACCCATTGGACTCCAGTGGCCACAACCTTCTTATACACAGACAAAATGGGCAGGCAGAGAAATGCAACCCAAATGAATCAAGAGAAATCCCTAGAGAAGGACCTGAATGAACCAGATATAACCAAATTATCAGATGCAGAGTTTAAAATAATGATAGTTCGGATGTTCAAAGAGATTAGAGCAACAATGGACAGTCATTACGAACACCTAAATAAAGAGATAACAGGCATAAAAAAGGAAATTGAAATAATAAAAAAGAATCAGACAGAAATGACAAATACAGTATCAGAACTGAAGACCACAATGGAAGGAATTAAAAGCAGGATGGATGACACTGAGGATCGAATAAGCAAGTTAGAGGACACAATAAACAAAGGCATAGAAGCAGAGCAGAAAAAAGAAAAGAGACTCAAAAAATCTGAGGAAACTCTAAGGGAGCTCTGTGACAACATGAAGAGAAGTAACATCAGCATCTTAGGGGATCCCGAAGATGAAGAGAAAAAACAAGGGATAAAAACTTTGTTCAATCAAATCATAGCTGAAAACTTCCCTAAATTAAGGCTGGAAAACATTTCATACATTCAAGAAGCACAGAGAACTCCATTAAAGAGAAACCCAAAGAAATCAACACCAAGACACATCATAGTTAAAATGCCAAAGCTAAGGGATAAAGAGAAAACTTTAAAAGCTGCTAGAGAAAAAAGGACTATCACCTACAAAGGAGCCCCCATAAGAATGACATCCGACTTCTCAACAGAAACACGTGAGGCCAGAAGGGAATGGAAAGATATATTCAAAGCAATGCAGAACAAGAACAAACAGCCAAGACTACTCTATCCAGTAAGGCTAACGTTTAATATTGAAGGAGAAATAAAGAATTTCCCAGACAAAAGAAGCCTCAAGGAATTCATTAAAACCAAACCAATTTGGCAAGAGATGCTAAGAGACCTGTTGTAACAGTTCAAAGGGGGGAAAGAATATAGCAAAGGAAGAGTACAGCTTTAAAGAATAAAATGGCAATAAACAACTACATATCAATAATAACCTTAAATGTAAATGGATTAAATGATCCAATCAAAAGACATAGGGTAGCTGCGTGGATATAGAAATATGACCCATACATATGCTGTCTACAAGAGACACACCTTAAAACAAAAGATGCACATAGACTGAAGGTAAAAGGATGGAAAAAAATATTTCATGCAAATGGAAATGAAAAAAAAAGCCGGGGTAGCAATACTTATATCTGACAAAATGGACTTTAAAACAAAGGCTGTAGTAAGAGATAAAGAAGGATACTACATAATGATAAAGGGAACAATTCAACAGAAAGATATAACCATTATAAATATCTATGCACCAAACATAGGAACCCCGACATACATACAGCAGACTTCGATGGATATAAAGGGCGAGATTAACAGCAATATTATAATAGTAGGGGATTTCAATACCCCACTAACATCACTGGATAGATCCTCAAGAAAGAAAATTAATAAAGAAACAGCAGACTTAAAGGATACACTAGACAAACTTGATTTAATAGATATCTTCAGAACTTTTCACCCTAAAGCAGTAGAATATACATTCTTTTCAAACGCTCATGGTACATTCTCTAGGATAGACCACATGTTAGGACACAGAAATGGTCTCAACAAATTTAAGAAGATTGAAATCATACCAAGCATTGTCTCTGACCATAATGCCATGAAACTAGAAATTAACCACAAAAGAAAAACTGAAAAATACTCAAACACTTGGAAACTAAATAGCATGTTATTAAATAATGAATGGATTAACAATGAGATCAAAGAAGAAATTAAAAAGTTTCTAGAAAGGAATGGTAATGAGCATACATCAACTCAAAATTTATGGGACACAGCAAAAACAGTACTGAGAAGGAAGTTCAGAGCACTACAGGCATGCCATAGGAAACTAGAAAAAGCTCAAATAAGCAACCTGACCCTGCATCTAAAAGAACTAGAAAAACAACAGCAAATAAAGCCCAGGACTAGTAGAAGGAAGGAAATAATAAAGATCAGAGCAGAAATAAATGACATAGAGGCGAAGGAAACAATACAGAGGATCAATGAAACCAGAAGCTGGTTCTTTGAAAAGGTAAACAAGATTGATGAACCTTTAACTAGACTCACCAAGAAAAACAGAGAGAGGACTCAAATAAATAAAATTAGAAATGAGAGTGGAGAAATAACAACTGACACAACAGAAATACAAAGTATTGTAAGAAAATACTATGAAGAACTCTATGCCAAAAAAATTAGGATACCTAGCTGAAATGGACAAATTTCTTGAATCATATAATCTTCCAAAAATAAATCTGGAAGAATCAGAACACCTAAACAGACCCATTACAACAAATGAGATCGAAACAGTTATCAAAAAACTCCCAAAAAAGAAAAGTCCTGGGCCTGATGGCTTCACAAGTGAATTCTATCAAAAATTCAAAGAAGAACTAACTCCTATCCTCCTCAAGCTATTTCAAAAAATCCAAGAGAAAGGAAGATTTCCAAACTCCTTTTATGAGGCGAGCATAATTCTGATCCAGAAAGCGGGCAAAGACAACACAAAGAAAGAAAATTATAGGCCAATATCCCTGATGAATTTAGATGCTAAAATTCTCAACAAAATATTAGCCAACCGGATCCAGCAATATATGAAAAAAATCATACACCATGATCAAGTGGGATTTATTCTGGAGAGGCAAGGCTGGTTCAATATTCGCAAATCAATCAATGTGATTCATCACATAAACAAAAAGAGGGACAAAAATCACACGATAATTTCAATAGATGCAGAAAAGGCATTTGATAAAATCCAGCACCCATTCATGCTCAAAATTCTCAGTAAAGTGGGAAACAGAGAACATTCCTTAACATGATAAAGGCCATCGATGACAACCCACAGCAAACATCATACTAAATAGGCAAAAATTAAAAGCAATCCCATTAAGATCAGGAACCAGGCAGGGGTGCCCCCTTTCACCACTCTTATTCAACATAGTTCTGGAAGTCCTGGCTACAGCAATCAGACAAGAAGAAGAAATAAAAGGCATCCAAATTGGAAAAGAAGAAGTAAAACTGTCATTATTTGCAGATGATATGATATTGTACATAAAAAACCCTAAAGTCTCAGTCAAAAAACAACTGACCTGATAAATGAATTCAGCATGTTGCAGAATATAAAATTAAT
Organism: Rhynchonycteris naso; assembly: GCA_037038555.1. Classification (NCBI taxonomy): domain Eukaryota; kingdom Metazoa; phylum Chordata; class Mammalia; order Chiroptera; family Emballonuridae; genus Rhynchonycteris; species Rhynchonycteris naso. The sequence continues at coordinate 15,868,253 of CM072998.1, read as the reverse complement.
ACTCAGAAATCAGAGGCTATTTTATATACCAACAATGAACTGTCAGCAAAAGAAATTAAGGAAACAATCCCTTTCACTATTGGAACCAAAAAAATAAAGTACTTAGGAGTAAATTTAACCAAGGAGGTTAAGCACTTGTACTCGGAAAATTATAAAACATTGATAAAAGAAATCAAGGAAGATACAAACAAGTGGTAGCATATACCGTGCTAATGGTTAGGAAGAATAAACATCATTAAAATGTCTATACTACCCAAAGCAATTTATAAATTCAATACAGTACCAATTAAAATACCAATGACATATTCAAAGATATAGAACACATATTCCAAAAATTTATATGGAACCAAAAAAGAACACGAATAGCCTCAGCAATCTTAAAAAGAAAAAATAAAGCAGGAGGTATCACTCTTCCGGATATCAAGGTTTACTACAAGGCCATTGTACTCAAGACAGCCTGGTACTGGCATAAGAACAGGCACATTGATCAATGGAACAAAGCAGAGAACCCAGAACCTTTATGGACAACTAATATTTGACAAAGGAGGAAAGAACATACAATGGAGTAAAGACAGCCTCTTTAACAAATGGTGTTGGGAAAATCGGACATCTACCCGCAAAAAAATGAAACTAGACCATCAACTTACACCATTCACAAAAACAAACTCAAAATGGATAAAAGACTTAAATGTAAGCCGTGAAACCATAAGCATCTTAGAAGAAAACAGGCAGCAAGCTCTCCGACATCTGTTGCAGCAATATATTTGCTGATTTATCTCCATGGGCAAATGAAATAAAAGGCAGGATAAACAAATGGGACTACATCAAGCTAAAAAGCTTTTGCACAGCTAAAGACAATAAGAACAGAACAAAAAGACAAACCACACAATGGGAGAACATATTCGACAAGAACTTATAAAACTCAACACCAGGAAGACAAACAATCCAATCAAAAAATGGGCAAAAGAAATGAATAGAAATTTCTCCAAAGAGGACATACAGATGGCCAATAGGCATATGAAAAAATGCTCATCATCACTAATCATTAGAGAAATGCAAATTAAAACCACAATGAGATATCTATCACCTCATACCACTCAGAATAGCGCTCATCAGCAAAACAACACAGAATAAGTGCTGGCGAGGATGTGGAGAAAAGGGAACCCTCCTGCACTACTGGTGGGAATGCAGACTGGTGCAGCCACTGTGGAAAACAGTATGGAGATTCCTCAAAAAATTAAAAATTGAACTGCCTTTTGACCCAGCTATCCCACTTATAGGAATATACCCTAAGAACACCATAGCACTGTTCGAAAAGAAGAAATGCGCCCCCATGTTCGTGGCAGCATTGTTCACAATAGCGATGATCTGGAAACAGCCCAAATGTCCGTCAGAGGACGAGTGGATTAAAAAGCTTTGGTACGTACATATATACTATGGAATACTACTCAGCCATAAGAAATGATGACATCGGATCATTTACAACAAAATGGATGGACCTTGATAACATTATACAGAGTGAAATAAGTAAAACAGAAAAAAAAACTGAGAACAGCATGATTTCATACATAGGTGGGACATAAAAGCGAGACTATGAGACATGGACGAGAGTGTGGTGGTTATGGGGTGGGAGGAGGGAGGAGAGGAAGGGAGACGGGGGAGAGGAGGGGCACAAAGAAAACCAGATAGAAGGTGACAGAGGACAATTTGACTTTGGGTGATGGGTTTGCAACATAATTGAATGATAAGATAACCTGGAGATGTTTTCTTTGAACATATGTACCCTGATTTATTAATGTCACCCCATTAAAATTAGTAAAAATAAATAAATAAAAGAAGAATAATGACTCAAAAAAAAAGAACCTGACCATATATATACAGTGGTACCTTGACACAGGAGCACTTTAAATCATGAGCAATTTGAGAGAGGAGCAGTCACTGGAGGCATTTTTTACTTTAAGTTAGAAGCAGATATTTGAATCACAAGCTTCCACCACCCTCCACTAGATGGCCTGCCAGACGTTCTGAAAGGGAGGATGAAACAAACTTCCAAGGAAAGGTTTTTTTTGAAAAGGCCTTTAAGTGAAAGTGAGGAAAGTGTGAAAAAGCCAAAAGTCAGTGAAGAAAGTGATGATTATTGGGCAAATGAGTTTGTAAAATTCATATTTTCTGAGTTTACTCACATTTATTTTTAAAAATGGTGCAGGGCAGCTGTATGTGAAATTGCTAATTACCTTCCTGCTTGGGAAGGGCCATTGTTATTGCTAATGTCTCTTACCCCTCTGCCAGCATCTTCATCTGACCTTGAAGATAAATACATTTTATAAACCAGTTTATTTTTTTACATTCTCTCTTATTGTGTGTGTGTGTGTATTTGTTATTTATAAAGTACATTTTCTTATTTAAAAGCATATAAAACAAAAAATTTGTGTGGATTTTGGGGGCCAGAATGGATTAATTGCATTCCCATTAGTTTAAATTGGGAAATTCGATTTGACACACGAGCAAATTGAGTCAAAAGCTCAGCCATGAAATGAATTAAACTCGTGTGTCAAGGTACCACCATATAATATATATATATATATATATATATATATATATATATATAGATATATATAGATATATATATAGATATATATATAGATATATAGATATAGATATAGATATAGATATATAGATATATATAGATATATCCATTTTATTTTCTATTTTTCCTTTGTAATAAGCCATTAAAAATTGACATCCCTGTTCAATGGCTCAGTGGATAGAGCGTCAGCCCAGTGTATGGATGTCTCAGGATAGATTCCTGGTCAGGGCACACAGGAGAAGCGACCATCTACTTCTCTTCCTCACCCTCTCCTCCTTCTCTCCCTCTTTTTCTCCCATAGCCAGTGGCTTGATTGGTTTGAGTGTGTCCCCAGGCGCGTAAAATAGCTTGGTTTGTCCAAACTTGTCAGCCTCAGGTGCTAAAAATAGCTCTCAGTACTCAAGTATCAGTCCCAGACGGTGTTGCTGAGTAGATCATGGTCAGGCTGCATACAGGAGTGTGTACCTCACTACCTCCCCTCCTCTCACCTAAAAAAAAATGCCTTAGAAAATGTCTTTACTATTTTTCTCAGAGACATAAAAGACAAACTATGAAATCATTTTTTTCCATGGTTAGAAAGAGAACAGATAAAAATCGTCATCAAAACCTAGTTAGTAACAATCCAAAAGGAAACCAGCAGACTAATTATCAAAAGGATTAATCTGATTACCCTTGTAGCCTTTGCCCTAGAGGTGGGGGGTCTGGTCCCTGAGCCAGGCTATGGGAGCTGAAACAGTGCAGAATCCTGAGTTTTAGTGTTTTTCTAAACTGGTAGGAACGTGAGAGTTTTCAGCTGTATTGCAAAGACAGAGATATGTTCTTAACATCCTAAAATAGACAGATTTAGTTTTTAATACAGTTTTGTTATGACAGTAAGTAAATATTTTAGGACTTCATAATGGGCCTCGTAATCTAAGTAATTGTCAAGAAACTTTCTATGGCAACACTGCCAAGTTCCATCCCACTGACTTAAAGGTTGACTTTTGGAACTCCATCCATTGGAAGCTGCCTATAAGTATGCCATTTGGAATGCTCTTCATTTGTGGAGATGGGAGGTGAAAATGTTTATGTACAACTTCCGTGTCAACTCTGTACTCTATGGAGGCTTTAAAGCTGTGACTTGCTCTTCACAGTGCCTGTCCTGCTGCCTCATATATGGAGTGGGTTGTTTGTTTGCAAACAGTAAAGAGTTCCCGAATGCAGAAGGTGGAGTTCACTAAGTTATTTTCAGAGGTTTAAAATCTATGATTAATAACCTTTGCTAAAATTTATTTTTACTAAAAGAAAGTGTGAAAATAAATTTATGTTAATAAATCATATTTTGTTCTGTGCTTTTGTTATTTCATATTTTGGAAAGTAATACATTTTATCTGACTTTCAACTATTGCCATATAAAATGAAATGAAGAGTGGAGATCGCTGTTCGCAATACACACACAAGAACAATAACCTCACCAGAAATCTTAATAGAGGTGGAATTAGGCTTGCATTTGTAAAATAGGATTTTAAAGAGGAAATAATACCATTGATAATATATAGCTAACACCTGTTAAGAAGTTGCTATATGGTAGGCAATGAACTAAGTAATAACTTGTAATATTTACTCTGTACAACATCCTTGTAAGACCTGCCAATTATACCTCAATAAAGCTGGAGGAAAAAAAATATCCTATAAGGTAAGGCATTATCTCTATGTTCCTGATGTGGAAAACAAGTATTTACGAACTAGAGTAACTTGCTCAAGGGATTATATGTGCAGATCGCATACTCCCATCACAATACTCAGTTACCTGAAAAAGTTTAGAGGTGCTCTAGTTCATCTTAATTTAATATCAGAACAAATTGGAGCCCAATGAGGGTGAGTGACCTGTCCACCATCATAAAATTAGTGAGACAGAAGATGAACTCAAACCCAGAAACACTGAATTCTAGTCCAATGTTCTTTATACCCCAGTAGGCTTCATCTCTTTTACTGTGTGTGCCATGAACTCATGTCTTTGTGTGTTAGAGATTAAATAAAACTATACTTTTGTATTTCACTTAACTGTGTGTTGCTAATACCAAAGGATGCATTTTCTTTGTCTCAGAAAAAAAATTGATACCAGAAAACATACCTGTATAGAGAGATGCTGCCTGGCCAGTGGTGTAGCAGTGGATGGAGCATTAACCTGGGATGCTGAGGTCCCAGATTCGAGACCCTGAGGTCCCTGGCTTGAGAGCAGGGTTGCTGCTTGAGCAAAGGATCATGGCTGGAGGCCCAAGGTCGCTGCTTAAGCAGGGGTCAATGGCTTGAGCAGGGGTCTCGGCTGGAGCCCTGCAGTCAGGGCATATATAGGAAGCAGTCAATGAACAACTAAAGTGCCACAACTACAAGTTGAAGCTTCTCATCTCTCTCCTTTTTCTCCTTTAAAAGAAAAGAGAGATACATCTAAAAACTATGTATTCTTATTGGTCAATGTAACCCCATTTAGAAATTTAATTTCTAAATAAAAAAGAACACTGATAACCACACACCCCCCAAAGAAAATATATCTGTAGTATTTTAGTGTTATTCATGGAGGAAGTTAGCTATTTTCTTGGTTTTTAGAATGCCCTTAGTATAGGGTGGTAGGTAGGTACCCAGAAACCCTTTTTTGCTATTTGATTCTTGATTGGGTTCTTTTTCAGCTTCAAGAGATATTCAGGAAAAAAAATGAAAAGAGAGAAACTAAAGGAGATGAAGAAAAGCGTGCAATGTTGGTAAGAATAATTTATAGTAGTTTCAGGTCGGTTTTCTAGATAAGAATTACTTTCCTTATATTGAAAACAATCACTAAAGTTTGTAACTTCCTTTCTTGAAAACTTTCTAAAGGTCTTATAGAAAAATTGCTTCAGTACTGATATGCATCAATATCAATATTTATGTCAAATATTGATATTAAACACCTGTATCCATAATTACATTTATGGAATAATTTTTATCCATACTGTTGTTATTCATGAGATTTGAAGGGTATATCATATAATGAGCAATACAGATCATAATGCATATAAAAATTTAAAGGTGAATTACAAAGATTTAACTACACATGTGAGTGAATTTAGTGGTACTATAATAATATGAATGTTGAAGCAAAAACAAGGAGATATTTTTTCAATTTTTAGAAGTATATATTACAGATACAGATTATTTTTTTTGGATAATGTTTTCATCTTAGTCTCAAGGTAGAGATTTCACTCCATTTTCCTACCAGTTTTCTTTCTCTCGCTCCAAGTATTTCAACCTGACAATATCCCAGATTCACATCATAAAAAGTTCCTGGTATTGAGACCTTACTGTCAGGCAATATTCTAGATGCTTTGCATGCATTTTCTTATTTAACCTTCCCAGCAATTCTCTTGTTATTTGTGATTATACATGTGGAAACTGATAGTTGGAAAGGATAAACATTTGTCCAAATTATAAAGCTATTAAATGGCAAAGGCAAGATTTGAACCCATAGCTGGACAGCTCCAAAAACTACTCTTTTAACTACTATAGCCTATGTTTTCATCTGGTACTTAGCAGAAACACCTTGACTTTTATTGGCATGTGATATTGTTTCATTTTCAAATTAGTGGTTTGCATTGATATACCAGGAACACAAGTAATTAACTCCAGAGAGTTACAATGTTTTCTTTTCTCATTGTATTAAGTTATTAAAAAACATGTATTATCTGTAAGGGGTGGGTCCCATATCCAATCCCAATAGATTTATGAAGTGCGTATTTATATTTATGTATATTAATAAAAGCACATTATTGGGATTATGCAATACATATTATTTCATAAGATAGTTGACTCTGATAGATAAGTATTTGTTGAACCACCCCCAAAATACTAATTAACAGAACTTATGGAAGGCATTCTTAAAAACAACAAAGAGCTGACTATAATCTCAGCCAAGTGGTAAAGGAGTATTAAGAGTTCTCTAATTCAGGTCTTATGGTTTTCAGATTGTAATCAATAAATCCTATATGAATTAGCCCCACAAAGGCAATTTTTATAGTATTAGCCAATAACACTAGAGAATTAAATACCTTCATAACAATTACTTTAATTTTGGTAGATTAACAATTATAATTCACTGGATAGATAAACTGTTAATAAAATATCATTTAGGAGATTGAATTATGTTACTTAATCTTGAAATATCTTAGTGATAAAATAGATTGTATTTTAGTGGATATAAATCTACTTTATTTATTTGTACTACTTCCAGAAAGGACTTACGGACCCTCCAGGAAAGTACAATAAATACTATTCTAATCATGTAACAAAGGAAGAGAAGAAAGATAGTAATAGCAGACAGCCCACATTGGGAAAACCTTTAGGGTCAGCATAAAACTTGCCTCTGAACTTCAGTACAGTCCAGGTCAAGTAAATCAATACTGATTTAATGCAGATAGTGTATAATAGTGACATAATAAAACCTCATTAACTTGGAGTAATTAGGGAAAGTCCATTGGAATTACGAAATCTCAATTATATCAGCATACCCAAAATTGTATAATTTTATATGCCTATTGGTCAATGAAGCATTACCTAGCAGATACATGGGGAAGGAGAGTTGTTTTAAAGAACAAATAAAAATAACTTAGAAGTAATTTATAAATTGTTTCTATGTAAAGGAATGCTTGATTAAAACCATTAATCACGCCAGGGACCTCACATGTATTTATAGTTTAATTAGTGCTCCTGAAGTATCACTTACCTAATTTAACTATCAGTTGTTTCTTAAAACAGACTCAGCACACTATGACAATACAGCTCTCTAAAATTTTTGTCACTCTGTTTAATGATAAATATAATTAGTGGTCATCACATTTTAAATAATGCAAATATGAACTGATGAGATATTTAAATTTTGGAGCAATTAAAATTTAGTTTATAGTGAAAATATATGGATTATATTAGAGGGACAGCAGAGCACAGGCTCAGGAGCCAGATTCCCAGGGTTTGAATATTAGTTCATTACCCTTCATTGTGTGGGTGACCTTGAAAAGGGTCTTTAACCTCTCTGTGGCTCAATTTCTTCGTTTTTACAAAAGAGATAATAGGAGCGATGATCACAAGTGATTGTTATGGGGGTTAAATGAGCTAAAACATGTAGCCACTTAACAGTATATGAAATACAGTAAACACTCAAAATGAAATTAGTAGAACCACGTAGCCACTGAATATTTACATACCCATATCCAAATTAAATTAAAACCAAATTTAAAAATATTTACATCCCAAATAAAACTAACTGTGCTTCAGAAGGAAAGAGGAAAGTGAACATAACATTTCTTGGGACACTTATTATGTGCTAAGCTCCGTTCTATAACCATTAGAAATGTTACTTCCATCTAGCCCTCATTACATTTCTCCCAGGTAAGTACCATACCTGCTTTGCAGATGAGAAACAGTCTGAGAGAGATCAATTTGCCTAAGCTCACGGCACTGATGAGAGCAGCGCGGGAGTGCACCACAGTCTCTCATACATTTCCACGGCCATGCCGCTATCTCTAGATTTCCCCCACCCCCTCCGCGATTGCTGGAGTGCGTGGAAATAAAACCGCATACTGGAGGAACGTGTTTTACTCAAAGCGATAGTTCTATCAGAGTTACAATGAAATGGCTGAGATGAACACATATTCATTTAATGTTTAATTATGTAAGATTTTTAAAACTTTGCTGCTCATCTTTAACATTTATCCCACTTGTGTGAGTGCTCTAGATAAAATGTAGCATAATGATTTGCCCTTCCTAATTGATTATTCTGTCGTCTCTTTCTTTTTTTGTTTTGCTGTACTTGGGTTCGTTCTGAAATGTGACACTTCATTTGGCCCTTTGTGCTCTATGTCAGCGTCTTCAACTCTATGGATACCATTCACCTACTAACAGTGTACGTACAATACTTTAAATGTTCTTTATGTGGATACCGTCACCTGTTATATTTGATAATGTTATTTTGTTATATAAAGCTATATCTGCTACTGAAAATGTTTAGGAATTTATTGAATATAATGTGCAACCAAGGCAAAATTTTTATTTCTTTCCTAGATTTATGAGAAGATTGAAATATTGAAATCTTATGTACATCTTTAAGTTTAGATTAAAATAAAGATGAATGAACAACAACCAAAAACTCTGGTAAAACAGTTGAAATTTTATCATTTTCAGCAGCACTTAAAGAGTTAAATATGAATTGTGGAGCAGATTTTTAACCTGTGCTCCTGCAGAACACAAGTATTTTAAGAATTAGATCTACATATCTGATATACATTCTTTTCTCAATTCTAATACAGAGGTATGTTAATGGATACACTTTTCTTAGTTTTCCTTATTTCTCCCAAATATTTTTCTAAAACCTTTGATGTCTGCCTACTGCCTATGATCTGTACAGAAGTCTGGTATAAGATGACATTTGATATGTTTAATCTATCACTGTAGCATGTTATTTCTCAAATAGGATTATGATATTCAAACTCTACTTTTTCTGACAAGGTTGAGTATTCCATAAATGATCTTCCAAATATGCTCTTCTTATGCTAAGCTTTCTTCGTTGCTTTTTGCTGGAAAACCGAGCTTATCAGCTAGTTAGCCCAGCTACTAAACAACTAAGAACAGGCCATGCCCCTTTTGAATGTAAACATGGACAATTGATTAAATCTCTCTAAGGTTAGAAGGATCCCTCAAATTATACAAACTTCATCTGAGAGAAGGCCTTGAATTCAGGGTGACTGACTGTTATCCTGCTAAGTGCTCAGTTATGCCGTGCAACTCTCTAAGTGGCTCTGCTGCCTCCCATATTGTATAATCAAATGTCAGGCTACAGAAACTAGCTCCAGTGTAGAACATATACTGAGGCTTTTTCAGCATAAAATAAACCTAAAATGTCTTGCCAAAGTCACAAGGAATGGGCTGCAGAACAAACCAAATTCATGGGACCCATATGGCAGACTAGTTTTTTTGATCCCTTACAAGATACTTAAAATGTTTTCCACAAAACTGACTACTGTTGGTCATTAATTAAGGTCTACCATTTTCTTAAAATCTTAAGGAGTCCTCTGTTAATCATATATGTAAGACTATGAAAAAGTATGTAAGACTATAAAGGGTAAAAATCTAATAGATATAATGTCATATACCCTGTGAAACTTAATAAATAAGAGTTTATTATTTACTTGTTAATCTGATATGTCATTGCATGAGTCATTTTCCAACTGTGGCAATTTATAGTTTTCCTTAAAATTCATAAATAATTTTCAAAAAGTGCAAGCAAACAAGGAAAATTTATTTAAAATTAGAAAAAATTCAGATAGCCTGGACATTTATATAAAATATCATTGGTATATGTATTACACAAATATATTATTAGTATAATGTCAGAGCTGTAGAGTATATAATTAGAGTACTGTTCTTGGAACTGAATATGACCTAAGATTCTACCTTTACCAAGAAGTTCCTCTGTAAAGGTAGAGGCCCTCTTGACTTTTAGTATAAAGATAGAGATTCTGCCCTGGCCAGATAGATTGGTTGTTTAGAGCATCATACCTAAGTGCAGAGGTTGCTGGTTCAAACCCCAGTCAGGACACATACAAGAACAGATCAAATGATGTTTCTTTCTTTCTCTCTCTCTCTCTCTCATATAGGACCTCCCCTACTTTGTCTCTCTCTCTCTAAAAATAAATAAAATAAAAACTTATAAAAAGACTAGTTATTTCTGGGCAAAGTAAAATTCTTTAAAAAGTAAGTAGATAAAATAAAGATAGAGATTCTATGTCCTTATAGTAGCCTGTTCCAAAATTTAATCACTCCTGCAGTAAATTCTGCCTATGTTCTGTCGGATTATTTTTTGCTACATTATTTGCTTTAGTGTTCATGAAGAGCATTACCTTATAAACTTTTGTCCCCACCTACCCTGATTCTTTTCATATTTCTCATATAGCCAACTCTTGATTATCTTACCACCCTAATGAAATGATATATTAGAAATTAAAAATAATAATACAAAAGTCAGGTATATTCGGTTTTGGCATGCCTTATGTGACTTTTTAAGTATTTAAAGATTATCTTAAATGCCCTATTTCCATTGTCAGAAAATATACTAATTTTTCTACATTTTTTTGACATGTATTGAGACTTGTTTATGAACTAAACTCAATTTTCATTAATGAATTGTGTTTTATAAAATGAGTATTTTCAAATTATATATGTATATGTACACACACATACTAGATCAAACATGTTAGTTATGTTTTAATTCTATCATTATTAATGATTTATTTGATCTGTCACTTTAGTATATTAAATTATACATTACAATGATAGACTTGTCAATTTCTAGTTATAATTTTTTATTTTTCATTTTATATATTTTGAAACATTGTTCTTACCTATTTAAAAATATAAATTCTTATATCTTTTTAATGAATTGAGTCTTCTACTATATATTATCCCTTGATCACTAGAAATACTTTTTGTGTTAAAGTCTGTTTTGTTGTTAGAATAAACATTCCACCTTTATTTTTATTAATATTTTGTTTTTTCTATTTTTTTGTCTAGTGATAATGATTTTCCTTATTTTTAAAATATATATTTTAGTTCATAAATTTAATGAAAATAAAATAAATAATAATAAAAGCTTAACCATCATATAAATAAAAATAATTGCCATGCCCCAAAAAGCTCCTTCATATTCTCTCTAATCATAATCGTTTCTTCTCCAAAAGATAACTACACTCATGACTTTTATGTAAATTACTTCTTTGCTTTGCAATTTTACCACCTACTTATGCATCACAAATAATATAATTTAGCCTCACCAGGTGGTTGCACAGTGGATAGAGCGTCAGACTGGATCCCAAAGGACCCAAATTTGAAACCCCAAGATTGCAGGCTTGAGTGCAGGCTCATCCAGCTTGAGTGCAGGCTCATCAGCTTGAGTGCAGGGTCGCCAGCTTGAGCGTGGGATCATAGATAGACATGACCCCATGGTTGCTAGCTTGAGCCCAAAGGTCACTGGCTTGAGCCCAAGATCACTGGCTTGAGCAAGGGGTCACTGGCTTTGCTGGAGCCCCCCCAGTCAAGGCAAATATGAGAAAGCAATCAATGAACAACCAAGGTGCCGCAATGAAGAATTGATGCTTCTCATCTCTCTCCCTTCCTGTATGTCTGTCCCTGTCTGTTCCTCTCTGTGTCTCTCTCTTCTCTGTCACAAAACAATAATAATAATATAATTTAGTTTTACCCATTTGGGAATTCATATAAATGGGATCATATTCTATGAGTTTTGCCGTGTTTTGCTTCTCTAATTCAGCATCATAATTGTTCATTTCATTCTCACTGTTGTATCTAGTCCTAGTTCATCCACTTTTATTGCTATAAGCAGCAGTTCTCAAACATTTTGGTCTCACAACCCCTTTGCACTGTTGAAAATTATTGAGTACCCAAAAAAATTTTTGTTTATGTTGGTGATATATATCTATATTTACTATATTAGAAGTTAAAACCGAGAAATTTAACATTCATTTTGAAATAAAAAACAGATTTACAAATGTTTTTATGAAAAATAACTCCAAGAGTATAGTGAAGACAGTGGTATTTTACATTTTGTGCAAGTTTCCTCAATGTCTGGCTTCATAGAAGACAGCTGGTTTCTCATAAATGCTTCTTTCTGCATTCAATCTGTTGCAGTATGTTATTTTGTCAACAAACACTATCAATTGTTTCCCTGGAGTGACAGGCTTACCTGGTTCACTTTAAAAAAAAAATGTCTACCAGATACCAAAGTGTGAAGAATCACAGTTTGTCTATCAGTTCATTCAAATAAAAATGATTGTTCATGAAAAAACACAAACCATCACACAAATGTTTTTTCTGAAAACCATATCTCTTCAGTAGGCGGAAGTGCTTTATGCATGCTTTGTTTCATCACACCGAATATTAAAAACTTGTACTCTCAAAGGTCAGTTTAACAAAATTGTAAATGTATTCTTCAGCAAATTCTTTTTCTTTAGTTTTTACTTCTTTTTGAGCAAGTGCATTCTGAAGTGAAACTTTTTTTTTCTGTGAGTATACAGAACTGAAGAATATAAATGCTTTGGTCTTGGGTCCACTGCTGTCCCGTTCTAAGGCTTCAGCTGTTTTACCCATGATTGCTTTGGCAACAGTGCAGCTGTCAACACAGTACCAAAGGCAAAATAATGTCTTTAAGATGCTTTGAAGAAAATACCTGTTTTATATTTTGTCCAGCTTTTTTAGTTATTCTCAGTAAGAAGATTGGTGCTGCCTAACCAGGCAGTGGCACAGTGGATAGAGCGTCAGACTGGGATGCGGAAGACCCAGGTTCAAGACCCCGAGCTTGCCAGCTTGAGCATGGGCCCATCTGGCTTGAGCAAAATCTCGCCAGCTTGGACCCAATGTCGCTGGCTCCAGCAAGGGGTGGCTCAGTCTGCTGAAGGCCCGCGGTCAAGGCACATGTGAGAAAGCAATCAATGAACAACTATGATGTCGCAACGGCAACGAAAAACTGATGATTGATGCTTTTCATCTCTCTCCGTTCCTGTCTGTCTGTCCCTATCTATCCCTCTCTCTGTCGCTGTAAAAAGAAAAAAAAAATAAAAGAAGAAGATTGGTGTCGTTTACTAGCCTGTCATTAATAGAAATCTGGTGTATCTTTTTCTCTCTTTCCGTATAGTTGAAGTGTCTTTCTTACAAGTATATTTTGTGTATTTTATTGGTTCCTTTTTATCTGGATTTATAATCTGTACTTTCTAATTGGAAAATTCAGTTAGTTTACATACTGTGATTACTAATTTATCTGGATTTATTTTAGCCATTCTATATAATTTTCCTACCTTCTTTTTATTTCCCTCTGTATTTATAAACCTTTCCTTTCTATTTCTTCTGTATTCTTGAAATTTGAATAAGTATACTTAAAATAATACAGTCTTAGATTAGGCCATGTCTTCACTCTCTTCCTTCAGAATAGATTCTTAAAGTGCTTTAATATCCTTTGTTCCCCTCCTAGCACAGGTACTTGATATTGCACAATGGTTGTCTTATTTTAATACCATAAATTAGACTTCTAAAGTGTACACTACCAGTGTTTGTTTAGAATTACATACATACAGTATTTGCCATTTCTTACTTACTAATTCCTTCTTTATTCTCACCTCATCCTAAATCTCAGAATCTTGTACTCACAAGGTAGATCCTCAAGTGAGAGTATTCTGATAAAATTTTTTAAAACCCTCTTTCTGGATATATCTTTATTTTGCCATTATCCCCCCCCCAGTTTTATTGAAATATAGTGTTTTAGTTTAAGGTGTACAACATAATTTGATATACGTATATATGCAAAATTATCACCAAAATAAACTTAGTTAATATCCATCACCTCAGATAATTACAAATTATTTTTCTTATAAAAAGAACTTTTAAGCTCTCTTAGCAAATTACAGTATACATTACAGTATTGTTAACCATAGTCACTATGCTATACCTCGCATCAATTTATCTTATACCTGGGAATTTGTACTTTTTAACCACCATCACCCACGTACCCATCCCTACCCTGCCACTTGCCTCTAGAAACCACCAATCTGTTATGTTTCTATGACCTCTGGTTGATTTTTTTTTAATTTTTATTTTTTTAATTGAGGTATGATTAACATGTTGCATAACATTAGTTTGGGGTATACAACATAATGATTCAATATATGTATGTATGCCCTTGTTTTGAAAGATAATTTTACTAGATATTTTATTGTAGGTTGACACTTATTCTCAGCACATTATGATAGCATTCCAGTCTTCTGGCTTCTATTGTTGAAATGGAAAGTCAGCTCTGGGTCTACTATTTATTCTTTTGTAGATGATCCGTTTTCTTTCTGGGTACTTTTAAGACTTTGTTTGCCTTTGGTATTCTACAATTTTACCATAGTATATATATTTTGCTCTAATCTATCATGAAATTTATTGAGCTTCTCAACTATATTGAGGATTGTTTACTTTTATTAATTCTTGAATATTTATTGTCAATATCTCTGAATATTATGTCTTTCCATTTTCTCTATTATTATTTTCTAGAGCTTTCATAGATATGCATGCTCTCTTCTATGTTTCTAAACTTGTCTTTCTTTGATAGTTTGCCAAATTTTTATATTTTCATATTGCATTCTGTATAATTTATTCATATTATCTTCCAGTTTACTGATTCTCTCCAACTATATATATGATGTTAAATTTCCTGATTTCAGTTTTTATTTCTAGAAGTTTTATTTGGTTCTTTTTCTAACCAGCCTAATACTTTTTGGTAGTCTGTCTTTCCTGAAAAATTCTTTCAAATACAGCTTTGTATTCTTTAAATTTAATAAACTTATTTTGTATTCTATATCTAATAATTTAAATATCTGAAGTCTGCAGGTCTGGTTCTATTTTTTGTTGTTTTAGCTGGTTTGCACTTATGGTAGCTTATTTTCTTTTACATTTAGTAATTTTGTAATATATTTTCTGGAATGTTTCTGTGAGGATTCTTTAAGGTCTTGGTTAAGGTTGTATTTTTCCTGGGAAGATGTTTCTGTTTCTGTGATACACTTGGGGAAACTACAATCCCATGTAACTTTGAAGTACAACTCTCAGATTTTTAGTACAGTCCACAGTTGTCTAGTGGCACAGATTATAAAGATAAAGCTTTGTATTTTTCTCTGTGCATTTTTAAGTATCACTAACCGTAAAGACAGTTTGTTGTATTCATAGTTTGCCTAATCTCTGAGTATAACCATTCTCAGACCCTACCTCTACTTAGGGTTTTTTCCTGTCTGGATATGAACAACTTTAGTGAGCCATTATTCTGCTTACCACAGGGATATATTCCCAGTTCTAGGTCAGTCTTCTTTCTTTCTCATTTTTTTTCTTCTTTCCTTTGATCTTTATATTATCCCTTCTTTTATTTTCTTCATCTTTTCCTTCTTTCATTCTCTCATAGTCCATCTGGCTGCTGTAACAAAATACCATAAACTGGGTAGCTTATAAAAAAAACAAACGTTTCTCATGGTAATGGAAGCTGGGAAGTCAAAGATCATGGAGCCAATATAGTCACTGTGGTGACTGATGAGGGCCTACTCTTGGTTCTTGTCCTCACATGGTAGTAAGGGCAAGGGAGCTCTCTTGAGCTTCTTTTATAGGAGCACTAATCCCATTCATGAAGGCTCTGCCCTCATGAGATAATCACCTCTTAAAGGCTCTACCTCTTCCTAATGCCATCCCCTTAGGGGTTAGGATTTCAACATATAAATTTTTCAGATTATAGCTCGCCTTGTCCTTCCTTCCTTCCTTCCTTCTTTCCTTCCTTCCTTCCTTTCTTCCTTCCTTCCTTCCTTCCTACCTTTTCTCCCTTTCCTGTTCTTTCCTTCCTTCTTTTGTTCCTTCTTTCCCTCCTTCCTTTCCTCCTTCCCTCTCTCCTTCACTCTTTCCCTACTTCCTAACCTTCTTTCTTCCTTCCCGTCTTCCTTCCATCATAAATGTCATGGAATGCCTTGTATAGGATCATGCTTTGGCTCAGTCACTAAAGCATAAGGAACTCTTGACCCAAACTACAAAGTTTAAGGAATTTCTACTAACAAACTGTAAACTTAGGCTAAAAATATATCAGTTACAGGTTATAGTGCATTCAAGACATCATTTTGTCTGTACCATTCATTTTATTTCATTTTTATTTATTTTTTAAGTGAGAGGAGAGGAGATAAAGAGAGACTCCCACATGCACCCTGACTAGGATCCACCTGGCAACCCCCGTCTGGGGCCGATGTTCGAATTAACTGAGCAATCCACAGCACCTGGGTTGATGCTAGAACCAATTGAGCCATAGCTATGAGAGGGGAAGAGAGAGAGAATGGGGAGAGAGAGGGGAAGAGAAACAGATGGTAGCTTCTCCTATGTGTCCTGACTGGAAATCAAACTGGAGACATCCGTAGGCCAGCCCAATGCTCTATCCACTGAGCCAACTGATCAGGGCCACCATTCATTTTAAAGTTCTTCTGAACTATCTGTGTCTTGTATCTCTTTTAATAAAGGTCTACACCTACATTATACTCTGGTAAGGAGGCCTAAAACTCATATAGTAATCAAAGACACTAAGAAGAAT
The DNA here is from genome assembly GCA_037038555.1 of Rhynchonycteris naso. Lineage (NCBI taxonomy): Eukaryota > Metazoa > Chordata > Mammalia > Chiroptera > Emballonuridae > Rhynchonycteris > Rhynchonycteris naso. The sequence goes on along the minus strand of CM072998.1, from coordinate 15,851,511 downwards.
GAAGGAAGTTTTTGCCAATTTTTCTACTATTTACATATCAAAAAATTACAATATCTATTTCATAACCATCACATTGCTCAGTTATATTTGGGCATGTTTCTCTATCAGTCTTTCCTTAGCCTATACACATATGTTCGGATTTTGTATTTGCTTTGCATTTCTTGCTATTAAAATCTATTCTGACTTTTATGGATACCTTAAATTTATTTTAAATATCCTATTAGATTTTTCTGATATTGAAGATTTCTACTAGTTCTTCATGTTCTGAAAACTTACTCTTAATTGCACCATCCAACTCATTAATTAAATAATTAAATACTGGCTCCTGAATAGACACATATAAGAATCTATGACTATACCAGGAAAATCACTGTGTTATTTTCCTGTTAATTGTATACCATGTATTTACTTAATGCAAGGCGTGACAGTAGTTGTGGGAATATTGCCCCTTCCCTCGGAAACATCATAATTTAATAGCCACTTTAAGATAATTGCAGCAATTCAGTTATATATTCTATTATAATTTAACCTGTGAAGCTAAATAAAAAGTGGCAAAGCTTTCTGCAGGAGAAGACTATTAGGCTGTTATGTTCCAAATAAGACTTTTTTATTTTAAAAAGTTATATATTATCCTGATAGGTAAACATATTCTTATTTCCAAATATAGGAATGCAAAAAGAAGAAAGTAAAAAGTATTCCAATGCAGCCGTTCAGATCAGCACATTGGAATATATTTACTTTTTATCTGTGCACAGAAAATATATTTTTTCTATAGAGATGCATGTCAGTAAAGTTTATAAAACTAGTTTTATTTCTTTACAGGTTATAACTATTTTTCTACGTTGTCAATGTGTGTGTGTGGGTGTGTGCATGTGTGTGACAGTGACAAGTGTTTGGAAGTAAGAAAGAGGCATGATTTCACAAAGAAAGTCACTCCTGCCACTCTCCTAATAATAGTACAGTTAGCCTTATTTTATAGTTTAATAGATTTAATAATTCCTCTATCATTTACTAACCTTTTGAGCCACAATTTAAAAATATATCTATGTTGAAAATATGTAGATAATATTTGCAGAGTATTTAACCTAGCTACCACTTATTGAGGTTGTACCATACCTATATAAAAGGAAGTGACCTGTGTATGTTCTATAGTCAGCTCATTTTATGCATTTAGCTTACAACTGGTGAAAGCTTATTTAGTTACCAAACGGGGTGCCGAGCAGATTCTCTGTCATATTGCCTGCTGCATTTACACTTATGGTAATAAACATGTCTGCACTGTAGAAGTGATTTCTGCTAAATAATACTATATTATTAACATATTTAAAGTTTTTATTAAAATATGGGCAATAGGCAGTGCTTTTCTAGTTAATGCACTAAAACTTAGATCTTTGAAATAATTCTCAGATGCATTATAATTTTATTAGTGGCATCGGACTTTTAAAAATTAACACACACACACAAATACAAGTTCTCTCATCATTAGCCACTCATTTCTGAATATATTGAGCAGCCTTTCTCCCCACAGTAACCCAAAGAGTACTGTGCCTGAGAACCTGTGAATCTCTCCTGAAATCCTGACAGAAACTTGCATTTAATTATTTTTGAGTCTCTGTAAACTTTTAAGTTTAAAGGCTCTATAAAATCTTAAGCTTATAGTTCTGCATTTTCATAATATTAGTCTACACTTCTTAATCTTGACATCACCTTCTTCAGACTAGCCAATCAATACTGAGGTTTAGAAACTAGTGTTCTGTCCTTATAATAGATTGGAAAGTACCTTAAGTATTTACAACAGACACAGCTATTAAGTCCCTGTGTAGCTTTGAGTAGTTTGACTTAAACTGGCTTATATCTTTATGACAAGTTTTGGATTACTTTAAATTTTGTTTCTCTGAAGTGTGAATATGGTCATTTTGATTCTCAGATGCGCTAACACAGTGTATACTAGCCAATAGTAATTCATTTTTTAATTATGATTTTTATTGGTTGCTACAAAACTCCCTAGATCTTCAACAAATGAATTTGCTGCACATTAGATGTGAATAAAAATTTTATTTCACAGTTCTTAGAAGTTATGCATGTTTCAGTAGAAGGGCATGGGGGAGGGGTCAAGAATATGATCTTTCTGACAAAGCCACATTGTACTTGGAAATAGTGGTTATATACCATTACACCTTTGAAAATACCCTGGGTTTACCAGCAATGTAACATAATACTTTTTTGTTTTCTGTATACAGCAGAAAACAAAAAAGGTAAGCTAATGTGTTTTCTTTTTAAGGTCGGCTAGAAGAAATTTTAAAGTGTATAAATTATCATTCTTTGTGACTATTCTTTAGATTTCAGTTGTGCTTCTTTAAACTTCTACAGGTACTTAAAACAGATGCTGAGGAACTTGTCTCCAGAAGCTATTGGGATACACTGAGACGTAACACAAGCCAAGCACTCTTTTCAGACCTTGCAGAGGTATAATTAAACCTCACCCAGGTTATCGTACTACTTGCCATTTTGTTAACCTCGCCCTCGTCTCATCCGAGAGTTATAACAATGGAACCAAAAGCGTTTACTATTTTTCCATTTCTCCAGTAAAGCGATAATTTATATATAAATGGTCTAGCTCTATCTGATTGTGTCCTCTGCGCTGGCAGAGGCTGCAAAGTCACTTACGATAGTCTGTGTTAGGTCAACTTGCTTGTTGCCAAAGACATGACTTTCCAACTTAATTAAAAGGAAATACTACTTTTTATTGAAGGGTAAATTTCAAAAAAATTGAAAATACTACTTTATGGTTTCCCAGATTCTCTTAAACCTATAACTTGCAATGTTGCATGAAATGCTGAAACTTTAATTTTGTAAAAGCTAGCTAATGCTTAGTTCCAGTGGACTTAAACAATTAACTTCCCTGCTATTACCAGAGAACGGCTTACCAGAGGTGGGGTGTGGAAGGTGCAGTCAGTCGAGGAGGGAAAAATATTTCACCTTGGCATTGTTTGAACTGACCGTATTCATCCTGGCCCAGAATTTTAGAGACATGCCTTACAGCTACACTCGGGCTGTTGGTGCCCTGCCACCCTCTCTGTTTGTGCCACCGTTAATAAGGACTGGCCATTTTAACAGATGGTCTGTGTTTCGTAGGTTAAACACTATTTTATATTTTCGATTAAGAAGTTTTAATAACTTTTTTAGAGATGGCTTTCAGTCATACCACAAAGGACTTTTCAGTAAATGCTAACGGATATATTTTTCGTTAGCTTTTCTTTGTAAAGGTGGCTGCTCACTGATTTTTCTGAAGTTTGACTTTTAAAAGTTATACCTGCAAATATCTAGAGAAGTAAACTGGATCATATGTAATTTCTGTTATTTATATATACAGTCTTACTCAATTAATACCTCTAGACCAGGGCAAACTTAAAAATGTTCATTTTTTTTGTCAATTGTGCTCAATTTTAAAATTCTCAAAAGAAAGAAAACATTTTTCCTATTTCTAATCTGTCTTTGATATATATAAATATGTTGTAATTTTGATGAGCAATTAATCTTTTAAATGTGAACTCTTTTTAGGCATGACGTGGTAATAGTATTTCATTCCCAGCTATTTTAGAAGGGCTTGATTCTGTCATGACCTGTGCAGGCACAAAGGAAAGGCACGACTAGCAGCCTCGGCTTTTCAGGGTCTGAAAGGAAGAGCAGCTCAGAACACCAGCACTTTGGGTCCCTAAAAGCCACTGTGGCCTAGTTGCTGATTAAATCATGTCACTAGCACTGTCCAGTTGGCTCAGCAGTAGAGCGTCAGCCTGGTGTGTGAAAGTCCAGGGTTCGATTTCCGGCCAAGGCACACAGGAGAAGCACCCATCTGCTCCTCTACCCTTCCCCCTCTCCTTCTTCTCTGTCTCTCTCTTCCCCTCCCGCAGCCAAGGCTCCATGGGAGCAAAGTTGGCCATGGGCACTGAGAACGGCTCCATGGCCTCTGCCTCAGGAGCTAGAATGGCTCTGGCCGCAATGGAGCAACACCCTAGATGGGCAGAGCATTGCCCCCTGGTGGGCATGCCAAGTGGATCCCAGTTGGGCACATGCAGGAGTCTGTCTGACTGCCTCCCCGCTTCTAACTTCAGAAAAATAGAACAACAACAAAAAATCGTGTCACTGTTGTCTCTCCCCATACTAGATTGTCCACCTCTGGCATCCAACCTATCTTAATCTTACTTAACTGCTGGAAATTCTCACAATTAGACACAATCTGTGAATTAGATGTTGAATTTAATTTAAATCCTGGGAGGTTTACTATCAGAAGACCAGTCAGCTGTTACATACACTCAAAAGATTATAAATTAATAAAAGATCTTTTGAAGATGTTTATCACTCTGTCAAGAGGTGTGTTGGAGCTGGCTTTTTTAGCTTCCCACAGTTAATTCTGCACAACTCTTCCAAACTAATCATTTTGTTAAATCCCTTTGGTACCTTGAAAGTGCCCATGATAGGAGCATTAATACCACAGAAATTGGCAAGCACTACAAATCAGGTTTTTTTCCCTGAAAAAGCAGTATACTAGCACATTGTTGGCTATAGTCAATCCACACTATATCATAAACAGCTGACTGGTCTTCTGATAGACAACAGTGACACGATTTTTTGTTGTTGTTGTATTTTTCCGAGTTAGAAGCGGGGAGGCGGAGAAAGTAGAAAACAAAACATATTTTATAACGAAGAAAAATAATTATTTGGGAATTATCTCTGTTACCACCCTCCCACATTAGAGGCTAATTGAAAACTAACTATAGTTAAGACACAACTCATTCTAGTTCCTATTGGTGACTACTGATGCCAGTGTAGCATTGAATTGTTTATAATATCAGTATTTCAGGATTCAAATTAGTTCAGAAAGTAAGCTTAGAAATGTACTTGTATTTCTTTGTTTCTTATATATTTAAAATGTAAATATTGAGATAAGCATTTTTCTTAAAATACTATAGGTAAATTTTAGATTAGCCTCTCATGTTATTTCAGAGCTGTACCTAACAATACATTTTTTGATTATAGTAAAACCATATTATAATAAAAATTTAATATGCCACAGCTAACACCCCTTTCTAAACAAAATAATACATAATAAATTTATAGTGCAAAATAAACCTTTCTCAAACAACTGTTGAATACAGTGTACTAGAATTATTAAAACTATTTTTACTTTTATAGATGAAATTAAAATTTGTTTGCTTTAAATCTTACTTGTTCTGAGTAAATTTCAATAAATTTTTCAAAACCTTCTCCAACAAATCAAGAGTTTGAAGATTTCCTTCAGTCCTTCAAGAGACCTTGATAAGTTTATCACATTGTAATCAATAAAAATATGTTGAAAGAATAGTCTTAAACCCTTTATTTTAATAAGGGACATATTTTTATTTTTTGCAGATTTACTAATTTGTTTACTTTGTTTTTGATGAACTCATTTAAATAAAATTTGGGTCACAACAAAGTTAGATAATGGCCTTTCATGTAAATGACCCATAGGTTCTTTTGTGGCAGTTTCTTGCTTTGTTATGAAAACACCTGAATTCATTTTATTTTAACAATGAGCACACGAATCAAAAGGATAAAGTCTCTATTTCTGTCTCTACCCTCCTGAGTTAAGTTATATAACACTATTAGGATACCCAGGACTCCGGTATAGTTTTCAATGACTCCCCACAGTACTCTGTTTCACTGAAGGTGGGGAAGGGGTGGTTTTCACCATTCCCATTTTCTAACTTTTTTTCTCTAATGTCAAACTTTTTCTAATGCTTCTGTGGGTCTGGATTATCTGGATAAGTACAACTTAAGTCTAATAAGATTTTGATGATGAAAGACTGTAAATGAAGATCTGCTCTGCTCAACATGCATGAGAAAAACTGACTGAATGAGGTCATTATTGAAAACCTGTGTAAAACAAAGCCATCTTATTTCAGTGTATTATGTCTTGAGGTAAAAGACATCACCGCACTAGAGAAAGCATTCCATAATTCTGTTATCTGAGTTCACTAATTTTGGTGTTCCTGTAACCTCTCATTTTAAGGCATTTTCCCTGTAGATCTATATAATATGTATATGTAGTTTCAAAAACAAAAAATAAATAAAAGCATGCCATGTAAAATTCCTTTTTTTTCTGCATTAAGCTTCAATATTATCTATTCTATCCTATCTGTTCTTTTTTACCTTCTTTAGATATATTGATTTGGCCAAAATAATATCTAACTTTTATTGGGCATTTACAGCGTGCCAGTGATAGTGCTATAATGATTTGCATGTGTTGCATAATGCTCACAAAAATCCTTTAGAATAGTTACGATTGTTATTCTTGAGGATAATAATATCCTCAGAGAGATGAACTTCCCCAAGGTCCAATTACTGAGGGAAAAAGTCAAGACTCAGAGCCAGAACTCTGACTCTTGAGCTCATCCTATTCGCTCACTACACTACTGCTTATTTGTGAAGTAGGCAACTTGTTCTAAAACAACAGAACTCCGGCACAGAGCGTCTAGTTCTGGGACTTCCAGTTAGGCCGTTTTTCTCGAAGTGACACACCACCCTAGTTATGCTTGGTTTTTTGGCGAATTTTGACACACCAAGCTCAAAAGATTGCCCATCACTGGGCTAGAATCTTCACTCTTATGCTCCATTTGGGCGTGTCTTCTCAAATATGTCCTTCCACTGCTCATTTAAGCCTGTTCCATGGATAATAAACTGATTAGACTTGATTGTATACAATCACAAAAGAATGTGTTATTGACATGAGATATCTCCCCACCGAGGTCTTATATGCTTTTTTCAGAACATCTTATGAATATTAATAAGAACATCTGTGTATTTCTTTTATACTCATATTCTAACTTTATCCTCAAAATTGTTATTATAGATAGGGTTACTCTCATTTTACAGACAAGGTAGCTGAAGGTCAAAGAGTCTGTGAACCCAGGTCTTCTGATTTTAAACCCTGCCTTTCCATACCATCAGTCTGCTTCCTCAACCTAAAGCTACTGGTGAAGGTAGCTGTGCCTTTTGAATACTACTCAAAATTGTTCTCGTCTACATGTCATATACACACAGTCAGAGAGGCTGGTACCACTAGTATTCCTAAACATCCACAGTAAGATTGTTCAAGAAGTTGTATTTAAAAGGCAGTATGTGACACCTGGTTTCCTGGCTGTTATTTTGCCCCCAGCAGTCAGCTCTTCAAAGAGGTTGCTTATATATAGGGAATCTCTTGGTTAGGTCAGCTTCTGAGAACACTTGGGACTTTTCAACAAACTAAATTGAGAAATAGTAGAGATCTTCTAAACCAATTATGAAGAGATTATGTGCTGGAGATTATTTAGAAAAATTCAAACTACGTTACTGAAATATAAATAGACTAAATGATTACTAAGAATTCTGGCAATTTTAGATCATTTAAAGCAGTAGGTATCCCACATTTTGGAGTTCTTAATAGAGACATGAGTAATCAGTGTAGCCGAGAGATGACTTTAGAAAAATTATCATGGATTAAAACGGATCATGTTGAAAAAGAAAAGACCAATCAGAAGATGGAGCCTCTCTAACCCCATACTAGTCATTAGAAGAGGATAATATTTGGTTTAGGTAAAAATGAAATAAAGAGCTATAAATACTATGAACGCTAAAATAGCTGTCTTCATGAAAGATTGAAAAGAGGACTATGAGGAATCAAAAGATTACCAAAATATAGAGTGTGGAAGAGGAGAAAACAACTGATTCTTTGTAGGGAATTATATGCTTTCTTTTTATTTTTTCTTGTATTTTTCTGAAGTGAGAAGCAAGGAGACAGAAAGACAGACTCCCGCATGTGCCCAACCTGGATCCACCTTGCAAGCACACTGGGGGTGATGCTCTGTTGATCTGGAGCATTGCTCTGTTGCAATTGAAGCCATTCTAGCTCCTGAGGTGGAGGCCGTGGAGTCATCCTCAGTGCTTGGGCCAACTTTGCTTCAATGGAACATTGACTTGGGGAGAGGAAGAGAGGGAGAGGGAGGAAGGAGAGGGGAAGGGGTGGAGAAGCAGATGGATGCTTTTCCTGTGTGCCCTGGCCAGGAATCAAATGCAGGGACTTTCACATGCCAGACCAATGCTCTACCACTGAGTCAACTGGCCAGGGCTGCTTTCTATTATTTTTCTAATGAAGTACTTATTGTCAGGACTCTGGCCAAGAAGTAATACATTTCAATTATGTCCCTTTCAATAGAGAAAATGATAGTTATTATTTAACCTCTTAATTTGCTTACATTCCCAGGTAATATATGGGGGCGATACAATTATGTGAAATTTATCATATTTTACCTGAATTTCTAAGATAGGTGTGAGTTAGTGGCCAAATAAGAAGGAAGGGAAGGTAACAGAAGGAGAGGGAAGGTGGAAGAGAAACAAAAGGAAAAACCTATAAAGCTATATAAAAACAAAGAATGAAAATTTTCCATAGGCCATTGAACTTTATAAGGACTATAATTAAGCTATTTTCAAATATACTTGGAACTTGGTTTATCAAGTAGAGTGGGAAAGAAAAAACACTGTGGAATTTTTTTAAAAATAATGTAAGACTTTTATTTGAAAAAACATATAGATGATATAAATTACAAAGTAATACTACTGTAGACTCTCTTTCAAAATATAGTATCTTCTAACTAAAGTACCATAAACATGAAATACAGTAAAAAGGTATTATGTTTAAAGGTGGTTATTTTGTAAAGCTTTAGACCATTTGTTTGTCAGAATTTACCTCTTCTGAACATCCTAAAAAATTGAATTTTCAAGTTATGAAAATTCACACTATAAATTAAGTAAAAATAAAATTCTTAGATGATTACTAAAAGAGTTCAACTATTTTATTCAATAAATAATCAATGAATGCATAAATAAATGGAACAACAAATTGATGTCTATCTCCCAAATTTCCTCTCTCTCTCTAAAATAAATGAATTTAAAAATCAGATATACTATATGCATAATTTTAGGTAGAAAACTTTCTAAAATATATAATATCTTTAATATTTTTTGAGGATAAAGATAGATTTTATTTATACTTCTATTTTCTAATTTCAAAGTTCATTTTACTGTGGTGGCATTTATGCTTTTCATTCTAACGTTAATATATTTATGTTTTAGATATTTATATGTTGATAAAATTCTTTGAGGGATAGTGGGTATCCTTATTCTGTTTGTTTATTGCAGCTAACCTTTAAACTGTGATTTTTTTAAAGCGTGCTGATGACATTACGAGTTTAGTAACAGATACTACACTTCTTGTACACTTTTTTGGAAAGAAAGGAAAAGCTGAGCTCAACTTTGAAGATTTTTATAGGTAAGCTTAATTTTTATATTCCTATTGAAAAAATGTTAATATGCTACAGTCAGAAAGGTCTTTAGAATCATCTAGTGCTGCTTTATTCTTAATGAAGGTACTACTATGTTTAACAAATATCTACTTCTATCAGGGCTGTATACCAGTGATTTTATTGATAAGTGTAATAGGAAGTTCCTGAATGATGAAAAATATCTGGATATGTAGATTGTTATTTTCTATATATTCCGAAGTACTACAGTAAACTAAACACTATACATTTTCTCTTCTAAGTCTCATCACTATCCTGCAAGGTATTTTGGTTGTCCCCATTTTACAGATGATGAAGCCAAAGCCCTGAGAGGCTAAGTACCATGTGTTATCATCAGTCTTCATTTATCTTATTCATTTATATATTTTTGTCATAGATTCATGGATAACCTCCAAACAGAAGTTCTAGAAATAGAATTTCTTTCCTACTCTAATGGGATGAATACTATCAGTGAAGAAGATTTTGCTCATATTCTTTTACGATATACAAATGTGGAAAATACATCAGTGTTTTTGGAAAATGTTCGTTACAGTATACCTGAAGAAAAGGTACCCAGTCCCCCGTATTTATTTTGTTGCATGTGTTACTATCTCGTAATTCTATAGGACTGTAAAATAGACTGTTCTTCGTTAGTTCTTTTGCTCCTCTGTGGATTAATAGATACTTTTGGATATATTTCATTTTTTTTTCTATGTGTCCTAAATGTTCTAGTTTTTTAATTAATTTTAAATTCTATGTAGATATTAATATTTTTAGATATGCTAAAAACCCTTAAGGTTGTTAACAATTGTTTTATTCAAATTACAAATATCATTTTTGAAGAGAATTCTGCTGAGCTGTATCCTTTGACTCCTACATACACATCACCTCATATAAAGCAGTTTATATTGACATCATTTCAGTCACACTTTATTCATTTCTAGAATATCCTTAGTTAAAGGTCATTTGAAGATGGCCATTGATGAGTGAGTGATCTTATCAGCAGTTGAAGTGAGGTTTTCAAAGAGTTTGGATGGCATGAATGGTAAAGAACCTGCAACAACTGTTTATTTAGTAGCAAGTGTTTTGTCAGCAATTCTGAGCAGTTGTGCATTACCTAGTGGTATTTGAATGCATCATTGCAACCAAATGGAACTGGTGTTACAAGCACCCCTTCAAGCTTGGGATGTTTTGGATGTATTGCCTTCTACTTGTGTTTGTAGAGGGATCAAGTTAATCTACCCAAGAGAAACTTGCAAATAGTTTGACTTTGTTTAAAATGGATACACAGTGACAGTGCTAACAATTCTTCATGTCCCCTAAGGAATGAGAAAAAAAGGACTTGATGCATTTGGCCATTAGGTTTACATAATCTCTCAAGGGTCTTTTTATCTGTTTTACATGTTAAAGTGAATTTTTCTTATTCACTGACACTCCTCTAAAAATAAGTATTGGAAATTATACTATGTCAAACTGCTAGGATATCTTTAGGGCCGAAAAGAATCTGCTTTTTTATTCATCAGATGGAAACATCAAAATATATAACTCATAAAGTTTAATTCCAGGGTGAGGAGTGTATAAGGGACCTCTTTGTTTTTGGAACATTTTTTACATCTAAAATTATTTCAAAATAAAAAGTGTTTTTAAGTGAATTCAGATTCTGAAAATTTCTAATTAATAGAAGTGTTACAAGCACTACAAATTATTACTGTAAAAAGGGCCAATTTTGGCAAATGAACCAGCATTGGTGCTCATTGATTCTTTTTCTGGTGCTATCTCATCAATCCTTAGAACATCTTCCAGATATCGACATCTTTCTTTTAAAAAGGGGAGGCTGAGGCACTGAGCTACTTAGACACTTGCCCGAGGATTCAAAGCCAAGACCCTAAGCCAGTGATATTGCCGTCACACACTTCTTATGCCTTTCCTTCCCTTCCTTTCCCTTCACATCCCTTCCTCTCTAAAAGAATGACTACTACTATTTGAGCAGCACTTTACATTTTTTAAATATTTTAATTTTCATTCATTTATCTAGTAGATATTAAGCATCTGTATTTAGTAGGTCTTATTCTAGCCACTGTGGATCAAGTGACTAGATAAACAATATCCTTCTCTCATGGAAATACTTAGTAGAGAGATACAATAAACAAGGAAGCCTAAAATTAATAAATTGCATTTTCAGATGATTTTGAAGAATAAGAAAGAAGACGTACTGTTGTGGAATTTTTTTTCTGAAGAGGTAGCTTTTGAGAAAAGACTGTGAGAAATGACCTGTGCAAAGATCTGGATGAACAGCATTGTAGGCCGAAGAAACAGCCAATATTAAAGTTTGCCAACCTTGCCTTAGAGATTGTTGTGATATTCATTCAGCCAGCAAGTATTTATTCAGCAACTATTTGCTGTCTCCTGTGACACTCAAATGTGATCCGATTTATATTTCACAAGATCATCTTGGCTAGTACAGAATAGACTTTAGTTGGCACAGCTTTGAAATAAATTAGGATGTTATAGCAGTATAAAAAAGAGATTCTTGATTTCCTTTAGTACTTCATTCATGGTTTTCTTTAGCTCTTTTAAGCAAATTTAAGACAATTTATTTAAAGTCTTTGTCTTATTAATCTTGTCTGGGCTGCCTCAGGGATGGTTTCTGTTGATTTATTCTGTTTCTTTGTAACATTGTAATTACTGCTAATAACCAAACATTTTTAATATTATAATGTCATAATCCTAGAAATTAGCTTCTCTCCAACAGTGGTTCATTTGTATTGTTTGTCATGTGCAGTCACTAAAGATTCTGTTTCATTATCTTAGTGGTTAGCCAGAGAACTGATAGATATTTTCTTAAATGTCCAGAGCTAGGAAGAAAAGAATATAATACTCTCTCTGAAAGTATTGACATTTTTATTTACATTTTGCTTAAAAATCTTCCATCCTCCTGTTCTTCACCTTTCCCAGCATTATCATTTCACCCGAGACAGACTGCTGCTGTGCCAGCTGGTCACAGCATAAACTAATTCAGGATCAGAGTAGTGACCAGTTTCCCTGGCAACAGGCTCTCCACATCTGGACAGACCCCTTCTGGCTCAGTCTCCCTAATCCATCCAAATGGTCCTCTCTGGAAAACATGACAAATTGGATTGGGTCACAAATCAGAATTCAGGTTTGGAATAGCCAACCTTGAATATAAAGAAACAGAAAGAGAAAAATGTGAAAAGACAGTGAGGATTCTTCTTGCAAATAAAAAATAATGGGGTGTTGTAATTAAAGTGGAAATACCGTATACCAAAATTTGTTGTTATTATTTTGATAATAAATTGGTAACATACATTATTTTGATAATAGATCACTTAATCAGTAGTTGGCTTATATAAAAATACTCTTCTGGTTCTTTCCCTAGCTTTCCAGTCCTGCGTGGTTAGTTTTACTTCCCCTTGTACCCATTTGCTTAGGTCAGAATTTATTAAGTCTAAGCTTTTGGCCCTGTGCTCTTTTCAGTTTATTTTTTCTTTCAACTACATTAATTTTGCTGAAGAGAACACATTAGTTAAATGCAGCTCTTCATGCCCAAATCCTTATTATCTGAGATATGTGCTGCTTACTTTAAATGGCATTCCTATTTGATTCAAGTAATAGTAGTGGCAATAATTGCAACTCGTGTGAATGGCATTCCAGAGTCCTTCCCATGATCACACACCAAGCCCTGCGCTGGGCTGCCCCAAGCTAGATGTGCACAGTCACTGTGTCCTCCTGCTGCCCTGACAGCGCTGTCGGGGCAGGAGCAGATGAAAGTACACTGCTGTTGGCTCATTTTTATTTTGAATTGTCATTATAAAGACATTAGTTGCCATAATATAATGCTGAATTATATATAAGGAGTAGGTGTACAGGAGGAACTTTTTCTGGTGTGTTTTTTTAAAAACTCTTTTCTTCTTCATTATTATATTTACTTTCAAGTGGAGTTTCAGAATTGAAGCCTTTTTATCCATTTTTATTAGAGCACTTTTTGGAACTTTGTGCTGATATGAGAGTACTTTTAATATTCCTACCTAACATTGCTAATGGTAGCAATACTGCCCTGTAGAATAAAATCTCAGTGAATTTTACATTCCATTTGGAGAAAGGTTTCAGAATGTGCCCTGCAAATGTTTACTTGCAAGATACATTGAATATGCTTAATCTATTTTAGTAAGTGTAGAGACTTATTTTAATACATTTGACAATACTAAAATATATCTATATGTATTCTCCCAATATAGGGCATCACATTTGATGAATTCAGGTCATTTTTCCAGTTTTTGAACAACCTAGAAGATTTTGCAATAGCCTTGAATATGTATAACTTTGCAAGTCGCTCTATAGGGCAAGGTAAGTAAAAATCTTTCAAAACTTAAAAGCAAATAATAATCCTGCATTGTTTCTAGGGACTGGTAGCACATTAATTAGATATATCATATTAGCCCTCAACTTGCCTGAAGTCTGTGTGTTCTTCAGGGGGAAATGGGTTTTGCCTCAGTGATGTTTGCGGAAATAGGCTCAGTTTGCATATTTACAATACAATATAAACTACTATCACCCAATAAATGTAATAAACTACAAAATAAAAATAAAGCTCATTATTGCCCTTCATTTCATATTATGGAGAACCTGATGATGTTTATACAAGGTCAGAGAGAAAGAACCTCGTGGCTGCCTGGTAACACGGAAGGATGTGTGACTACTTACCAAAGAGCCAACTGGCTATGCCTCAAACTCACCACAGGACAATGTTTATATTATCCACATCCCTGCTGGCTCAGAAACTTGAATTTTCAAGAGTTCCCTCTTAGCCATCGACTTACAGTAACCATGATTTTAGAATGATATATAAAACTAAATGTAGATTTTGCTTAATTTACAAAGAAATAACAACTGTCATAGAATTCAGTGCTGTTAACCTCAGGACCAGCTCTTTTTTCCCCCGTCGGTAGACCAACAAATCAAGTCTTTTTTCTAGGATTCTGTGGCTATGACTACTTTCCCTTCTTCCCTCATGGCAGTACCCTTTTTAAATATTCTTGTCATATGAGAATGGTCTGTTCATGTCTTTAAGGTGCTTTGGCCTGTGTCTATCATAATCTAATAAATGCCATTTCCCAAATGTAATCTAAGAGGACCCTCTAGTTATTTTATTGCCAAGTTCTAGGGAGAAGCCAAACTGTAGCCCCTAAGTACTAACGATAGTTACCTCTCTCTCCCGAAACCATGGTATTGACTTCTTCATACAACATCATTCATTTATTCTCTGAGGAAGAGAAACCTATATATGTGTAATTACCCTTTGTCTAATCTAGATGTTCAAATAGGGCATCTTGGGCATCTTCTCAATTCAACCAATTTTAGTGTTTAAAAACAAAACTTTTGGGAACCTGCCTTCTCAGACCAGCGTTCACTACCATAATAAACACACTAATCACCGCAAAAGAAAAAAGTTTGCTTACCTGGTTCAAAATGGACAGTTGCTCTTTTACCTTGTAGAACTGGGAAATGGAGAAAACTAATTGTGTACTACTCTTGCAGGCACTAAGAATATGCGTGTCTCTTTTTCTGTTGACAACTACCTGCACCTGAATTCAGGCTATTACCTCTCAAAAGGACTGGTATTCCTGCCAATACCCCTTTCATCCCTGACGTTTCCTAGACAGTTCACAGAATAATCTTCCTAAAACACAGGTTAACCTTTCTATGCTGTGCTTGCTATGGAAATCTCTTCAGTTTCCCCATTGCCAAAGTCCCTGTACAGGCTCTTAACACGCCCAGACTGCTCGCTGCTTTCCGAATGTGCTTATACTTTCCCGTTCCTTCCGTGCCTTTGTTCATGTCATCTCATCTCCACAAGCTGAAATCTGCCCTTCAAGGCTCAGCTCAAATACAGAGTCGCAGCCTTTTCTAATCACTGTTCTTCTCTCTCCTTCTCCAACTCCACACTACAGACTGAAGTAATCTTTCACTTCTAAATTCTCCTAGTGCTCTGTTGAGACTTTTGTGTGGTCCTGCATCATACAATATAGTTATTTGGGCAGGTGTCACATCTCCCATAAGAGCTCTTAAATTATTTGAGAACTTATTTTAATAACCTCTAAAGTATCTGTCACTGATAGTAGGTGCTCATTAAACATTCATTGACTATGAATGCATTATTAAACTAAGGTACAGTTATTCTTCGTTCTTTAAAACTACAAAAATTTTTGTTCTAACTAAAAGATAGCATGAATAGTGAAAAGTCGTGTTGCATAAGATCATGACCCATGTCTAGAAAATAACTTTTAAAACCTTTCTAGTAATTAATGCATATTATGGAACAAATGTTAATGGTTTCCTCCTTTTCTGTAATATTTATCTAGATGAATTTAAGCGTGCTGTCTATGTAGCTACTGGCCTCAAACTTTCACCACATTTAGTCAACACAGTCTTCAAGATTTTTGACGTTGACAAAGATGATCAATTAAGTTATAAAGAATTTATTGGAATTATGAAAGACAGACTCCATAGAGGATTCCGGGTAAACTGATAAATTTTAAGCCTATTGATACTATTTTTAAACTGAAAGAAAAATTCATCTAAGTTTCAGAAACAAATTATATAAATACACATGAAATGTATTTGAAAAGAAAAATATAAGGCCCTACCTACTTTCAAAAACAAATTGGGGTGATAAAAGATAATGCTTTTTTAAAAATATCAAATCAGTTTAAATTTTAATAACTTATTTTCATATTCAAGTAGTTTAAAGACTTCATTCCAATCTATGGGGGAAAATGTTGCCCAATATGTTTTATTAATTCAGTCTTCACACTAGCTGTCAAACTTGTTAGTATGCAAAGAAATATAACTATTTTTCAATTTATATGATACAGATTTTCACTAGCAACTGCATATTCAGAATTTTTATATAAGAAATAAAATAAAAACTTGTCTGTTGAACCATTCTTCCTGTTAACATCTTACAGAGAAATTCAAAGATTTTTTTTCTTAGAAATATTTTTAAAGAATGAAATATAGTGTGACTCAATACATGTTTCACATCTAAATTATTTGTGGATGATACTACAAATAGAAAAAGAAAAATATTTTGTATGAGTAGCTACAATATGCAATCTTTCCTCTTTGGTTGGAATACCCCTAAGCATTATATATTTAAAAAGAGAAAAGGTTATATATACAAAAAAATTAAGATTCATCTTAGACGATGTTTTTAAAGATGTTTAATGACTTTGAAATCCAGGACGTCTTAATATAAAACCTGTGTACTCACCTGCCACCTAGTGGTTAGTTGTTAACATTTGAGATGATGGCACACATATCTGAAAGGCCATATTTTGAAAATCATTTATTCTTCCTCAAAAATTTTAGAGTAACAAGAGCAAATTAACATAGAAACTATGCTATAAACCTCTGACACTGTATTTCTGTCTTAGTTGTTGTGTGTTTTTATTTTTGCTTTGTTTATTGCATCTCTTTCACCGCATCATATTTGATTTACATTTGCATTTTTAATCCTCTGTTCCACAGGGCTATAAAACAGTTCAGAAGTATCCCACTTTCAAATCTTGTATAAAGAAGGAACTTCATAGCAGATAAGTATGTTAGCTTTTTTTTCTAAAATTATTGAATAATAATAAGGGTCATAATTTATTTTTCTGCTATAACATTTAGGAAATAGCTGAGAGAAATAAAATGTACTTTTTAATTTTTAGGTCACTAATACAATTTAAGAATTACTCTTTTAATGATTTTATTTCAGACTAGTAATACAGTTCAAGAATTAGTCATTACAATAAAGCAGGACTTTGTCACTATTAAGTTGTGATATAAAAATAACCTGGATAAATACTCATCCAACTGAAATTCTCTGGAAATCATTGAAAATTATTCTGTTTAACCTGCTGCTTTGTATCTGAGTAGATACAAAGTAAGAACATCAGATTGGATTTTTATAATCTAGGATCATTAAAATCTGAAGACTATTTGTTGCTGTTTTTGGGGATCATGATTCCAAACATCTGCTACAATAATAGCAGGTAATTTTTTACATTTATTTTAGGTGTTTGGCACTATATTAGGTGTTCTTCCACATGCGGAATCTCATTTGATCCTCACAGATATCCCATTTAACAGCCAAGGAGATAGGGGCTTAATGAGACATTTGCCCAAGAAAACATACTCTGATGAGGCACAAATTAGGGTTTGAGCCTCATTCTGTTGGATGGCAAAGCCACCTTATTTATTATTTTCTAAAACATCACTGTAGAATACTTCAGTTGAGGAAGATACAAGAAACCTGTTCTATTTGTATCAACCCAAAGAAATGTCTCAGACTTGTTGCTGATCTCCAAAATGAGGGGTTAGTTTTCCTCTTTTCTTCTAAAAGTCAACTGTACCCATTAAATTTGGGTCAGTTGGTTCCAATTATTTAGGTCTCTGAAGGTTTTATTCATTTATAATACATGCTTACAAATATATATTTCTTATTTTTTTTTCTTAGTAAAAGGAGGAGAGGCAGAGAGATAGACCCCTACATGCGCCCTGACCAGAATCCACCCAGTAAGCCCACTAGGGGGCAATGCTTTGCCAATCTGGAGCATTGCTCCATTGCTCAGCAACCAAGCTCTTAGCACCTGAGGCGGAGGCCATGGAGCCATCCTCAGCACCTGGGGCCAATTCACTCCAATTGAACCATGGCTGCAGGAGGGGAAAAGAGAGAGGGAGAGAAAAAGGAAGAAAAAAGCAAAGGGAGGAGGGGTGGAGAAGAAGCAGATAGTCGCTTCTCCTTTGTGCCCTGACTGGGAATCAAGCCCACGACATCTACTCACCAGGCTGACGCTCCACCACTGAGCCAACAAGCCAGGGCCGCAAATATATATTTCTTAATTTTTTTTCAAGCTTGGAACATTTATATTTGTCTATAGCAGTATTACCAAAGTGGTCCCAAGAGATATCAATGCATATTATTCTTTGAAAAAGTTCAGTAAAATAAGTTAGAGAAATGTAATAAACATAGTTAATAGGTTCCTTCCCCCTTAGAAATTATGGGATCTTATTATGCCACCATGCATTTGTCTCTTTAAAAGGAAAAAGCAGTATTCCATATTTTGCAAAGTAGCTTTCAGGCTTAATGTCTTACAGAACCTATCTTGGGAAATGCTGCTTTAAAATGTTTAGTGGCAGGTAGACTTATTTATTTATCTATGGCAGTTACTGTTGGGATTGAGCTAACCAAAGGTATTCCTAATCTCTGTTTTAATGAATTTGATACTGCCCTGTAAGAACTTAAACTAAACATTCAAAAAAAATAAAGTGGGGCCATATTATTTATATGTCCATATAGGTAGGTCCCCAACTAACTTATAGTGTCACACTGACACTATTGATTCTATGCAGTAATACATAGAACCATGGATAAAAATGACTACATATATCTAGACCTTTATAAGACTGAGGATTAGACAAGTTACTAAACAAACTACTGAACTTTTAAAATTAAAGAAAATGTTTTATGATTAAGTCTTCTGATCCTTATATTTTCTGTTGGATGCTTTTATTATGTACACCTTACTGTTTCACATTATTATCATAATAATAATTGATTAATGCCATCATCTCTGAATTTCATCCTAAATAAATATTGCTAAATATGTATATATTTTTAATTAGGTACTTGTAAAGAAAATGCAAGAAGCAAAAGTTTCCAAGAACAGAAGCAGGTCTGAGGTCAGAACTTGCAGAAATGAAGGAAAAGATGAAACACTAACTACAATATTTTCTTGAACTGAATTCTTGAACATAAAACAGAAGGAATGCACCTTCTTACTAACTGCAAATGTTATGTGTTATAAGGTTGAGCTCTTGCCTTGAACTGTGCACTTCTTCATTCCTTTCAAAAGTATACAGATACTTCCAATGACTATAAAAGAATGTACTTTAAATATTTAAAAATTTATTAGAAAATTACCTAATTTCAAAATAATGTATAATTCCTGGAATCTGGATTGCTTAAAAAGGAACAATGGCATAGTTTCATTGGTTTTAGACTGTGAATTTATTTTAAGAAAATGAATATTTCTTAAGATTTATCTTAGGGCCTTAAAATTGTTGATAAATCCCTATTATTTATCTGGTTTTAGTCACTTTGCATTGTTTTTGACAAACAAGTAGAAATTAAGATGCTATACAATATGATGGTTTACATTGTACTTTTAACTTTTAAAAGTACTTAACATACATTGTTTGAATCATATAAAGTTTTGTAAAAGATTTTGTTCATTTGCCAAAGTCATCCGAATGTCTGCTATTTTTTATGTCTACAGTAAAAGAATTTAAGTGTAGGTTCGTTTTTCTCAGAGAAGGTCATGGGTTGATCGTAGGATAGTCGTCATTGTAGCAATAGTTTCTGTCATTGTCATTATCATTTTAAACAGTGTTGCAGATGGCATCTGTCAATAACACCAGTCAGAATAATATCTTACAGCTCGGTAGTTTATTGCATAATGTTAGTGAATTCTATAGCATTGAAATGAGTACTATAAAAGACTGACATAAAATGGTTTAAAGAGTTATGTAAATATTAGGTAGAAATTAATATCCTGTTTCTTGCAAAAGGACCACATGCAAAAGTAATGCCATATAGTCAGTAATAATGAATAATTTAATATAATTTATTATTTCAAAATAATATATCAAAAGAAAAAAAATTTTTGAAAAAATAACAAAATTAGATTTTCACACAGAGAAAATTTGATAGTACCCAATGGAAATCTGTTCAATTTAAAAGTTTAGTTTATAAAAGGATACTATATATATAAAAGTAGAACAGTGACTTCAGTATATTAATGTATTACATGGAGAATATATGTTCATTTACCTACTTTCCCAGGATGTATTTAATGTAAATTGCACACACTCCAGCTATTACCTTGCCTATGCTTATGAAAATAAGGTATACTTACCTTGTTCTTATGTTCTTAAATGTGAAACTGTCAGCTGTGCATCAGCCTATTTATAAAAATAATGTTATTTCCAAGAAAATGTTATTAGCATAGACTGTGTATTAGACTTTTTACATTCTTTATCTGATATTATTTATTATGTTGACATAGAAATATGATTCATGAATTTGAAGATTCTTTATAGTATAATAATTAATTTCACCTGCTTTCAAGGTTGATTCAGGTGATTGACTAAATGAAAATGCCTATCCACTCATTTAACACACCCGGGTGTTCTCAACTTCATTTGCTATCTAAAATAATTGAAAAATGCAGTTTACTTTTATCTTTGACTCTAAGTTATATTATCTTGCATACATGGAAAAGTTGACATTTAGAATAGTCCTTTAAATGTACATTAAAAACTAAATTAGCTCATTAGAATAATTTATAATTCTGCCATTCTCTCAAGGAATACTACATATGCAATCTTCATTCTTTGTTGCTTACCAGAATGAATGGATAGTCTTCTGTGTATAAGACTGCTGCATAATATTAAAATTGGAATAAATGAAATATTCTGGCCAACTAAAATGGAAAAGAGTTGGAAATTACAGTGATTCCCTACATATTGTCACTCATGAACTTTACCCTCTAATTAAAATGAGAGATTAAAGAACTCATGGGATTGTTGTTTACATCATTTGAAAAAATTTTAAATACTTTGAAAATAGTAATGTACTAAATACAAGTATGCTGTTATTCTCAGTATGGGGTGGTGAACACATAACACAATATACAAATGATGAATTATAGAATTGTATACATGAAACCAACTTTAACCAATGTCAACCTGATAAATTCAATAAAAAAGAAAATATATTGGGTGGAAAATGCATTTCCTATTACAAACTACTCTTTGGAAAGATGAAACTATACATATCATTTTAATGTTATATGCTTTACAGGGAGTCTACATGATGAAAGGTTTGTAGTACTACCCAGAATTACTTAATATTAAGAAATTTATTTAATTTAAATTTTTATTTGTATCTTCTTCAGTGTCTTATAATTTTCCTAGTACAGGTCTTTTCATTTTTGCTTAAATTTATTCCTAGGTATTTTATTCTTTTTGAAGCACCTGTGAATGAGATTGCTTTCTTAGTTTCACTCTCTGATATTTTATTATTGGTGTATAAAAATTCAGCTGATTTCTGGATATATACTTTGTGTCCTTGTACTTTACTGAATTCATTTCTCAGTTCTAGTGCTTTTTGGTGAAATCTTGAGCCTTCTCCATATACAGGATCATGTCATCTGCAAATAATGACAGTTTTACTTCTTCCTTTCCAATTCGGACGTCTTTTATTTCTTCTCTTTGTCTGATGTGGCCAGGACTTCCAATACTGTGTTGAACAATACATTTTTTTAAATGCAGTAAAGCAATCACATCAGTATATTCTTTCACGTAGCAGATTGAAAAGACAGAGTTGTTCTGTAGTATATATTGTTCGTAAGTGTGAGGGGCAATTAATAGTAAAGCTATAAATTTGGATGCAGCATATTTAAAGGGAACTGTAGAAATATCTCAAAGTTTAGAACTAGAATTTTACTTCTGGGGTTATATTATCCAAACACATATTTATAAATTTGCATGTCACACCATAAGCCCATACAATGAGCTAGTACATAACTATAAGAAAGAATGAAGTTCATTTGTCATGTGGATGGAAGACGATCTGCAAGATACTTTTATGGGAACACAGCAAGGTATGGAAGAGTGTACCGTATGCATCTCTCTGTGTTCAGAACACACTTTCATTGCAAAGAATTATATTTTAATGTGTTTTTATCAAAGTTATGTGTAGAATTTGTTAACAGTCAAAGAGCTCTAAAGGTGTAAATAAAATACAACATCCCTCTTTCCTCTTTTCTGCTCAATTACTTTCAAATCTCTTAGCACTTTCTGTTGGGACCTGCCTTTGTATTTCAAGATAACATGCTTATACTGATATTCCTTGATTCATTTTATTTTTATTATATTAAATCTTGACTTCCTATGATGGAAGATGGGGTTTTGATTCTATCATACAAACCCTTTACTTTAAGACACTCAGACACACGCACGTTTTCCTTTCCTCATCCTTTCAGTATAGTTAGAACATAATTTTCGTTAAGTCAATTATTACATCATGATCAATTACTGGATTTCCTTCCTTAAATATATTCTTACTTTCCCTAGAGTTAATAATTTTCAACTTTTGAGTTTGTTTAATTGTTGTGTAGTTCTCATTAACCTATCATTAATTTATTCCCAGACTTATCCCCAGAACTAAACATTAATTATTTCTTTGAGAACTTCCTCTCTTCTTGTTTTCTCTGTCCAGTTTTCCTGGACCTTCTGTTATAGGTTTCCCCCCACACGCTGAAAGTAGAGCATTCCTGTGCACCCTCTGTCAGCAGAAATGGCGTAAAGCGAGTAACCTCGCGTTTTCCAAAAGTCTGCGTTACGTCACTCTCATGCGTGCCCCCCATTAGTACGTGTTTTCACTAGCCAAAATAATATCCAAAGAGGATTTTTCCTTTTAAAAAAAAGCCATTATTGTACTAATAGGGGTCTTTCATAAAGCAGAGTGGGGTAACGTGAACTTTGGGCAAACAGGGGAAGCCTGTAATCAGACACTGATTCACTTATCCTTATCCTGCATTTTTCTTCTTGTTTCTTCCCGTTCTTGTCTTTTTATTGTACCTTTTTCAAAGAATTCTTGGGATTTCTTGAGAACCTTCTGATCTTCAGTCCATTATCTTGAGTTTTTATTTATTCCATCATACTTTAAAATTTTTTCTCTGAATTAACCTTTTATCTTCTGTTTTCCTTTCCTGTATTCAATAGCTTTTATTCTCTCTCTGATTATTAATTTTAGTGTCTTTGAAGTTTTCTGCTTCCTTTATGGCCTCATTCCTTTCTTATGTTTGTGTTTGACAGTCTCACATTGGAGGTTTTTCTCAAATATCTGGTAATATTTTGCTATATGTTTATTTTCTAAAAGAACAAATTGGAAGCTCTGTGTGCATGGAATGAACTTTTGACTGATGGGTTCCACTCACTGCTGCTCTGACGGGGCCATTTCCTTCAAGAGTCTCGCCCAGTAATACTGATAGGTCTTACCTCAGTGGCGAGATTTCTGCTACTGCGGCTGCTCTTTGGTACAGAAGGCCTTTTGAATACGGAGCCACTGGTATGCTTAAAGAAGGGGGCAATAGGTTCATATATTTAACAAGCTATTATTGAACTGTTTTTGAATGCTTTCATTATGTCCTGTTGACTTTTTCAAGAAAAACATGTTTTTAAAACTTAGGATCTCAGTCTAGAAAAAGTGGGCATAAATCATGAAATTCATGTGGGATAGATTTATTCACCAAATTTATAAGTTTGGTTACTTCTTGAAGCAGTAAACAATGAAAGTACAACAGTGATGGTGACTTAAAGGAACTATTACATGGGGTAAGCTTGGCTGGTAGGGATGGGAAAGGAATGGACGGGTAAGGGGACGTCAGTGAGAATGAGTTACTAGATGTAAAATGTTAAAGATAGCAGCCATACCTTCCTACAGAACACTCTGGTGACATTTACCATTATTGACAAAGATGAACTTGACCATCATCAGTACAGCATTTTCTGTTGCATATTTTCCAGGACAAAGCAAGCAGTTTGAATGTAAACAGATTAGTCTACTAGCAGATTTTAACTGAGGTAAATGTGAGTTTAGGACAGAATGAAATGCAATTAGTAATATTTCCAGTCTGTGGTATAGAATGCTTTACTCTTTGCTAGCTCTAGGTGCTATAAGAGTTAAAAGTTCAAGCTGAAAAATCTACCAAAAAGAAAAAGAAAATCACTGTGAAAATCTATACTATTTAATGTCATTGCTCTTTGGTGCTAAGAGGTTCTCAAGAAGGTGAGTATCTTATGTACTAGTGGTGCTGTAATATTTCATTACAGTGCGTGTACAGAAGATTAGCTGTCTCAAAGATTCTTTTGAAATCAGACTGCACATCAAACCTGCATTGTACCTGGTTAAGTAAGCAAATTTAAGAAAGAGGAGAAGGTGATGTCAAGACTTATTGCAAAATGAACAAATACAAGAGTAGGATTTGCCTGAAGTTCGACCTCCTACAGCATGACCAAATGTTACCCTTTGTTTGTCAATTTCTTTATATTTTTCTAAAATTGACAAAGATTCAGCCCATGGGAAGTGTCCTTTAGCTAGTACAGTGTTTGTACTTGAGAAATAAAATAGGCAACATGAAAATGCTTAACGGAGTGTACCAATAGTTCTATTTCTCATAGTGATTAATTACCACATAAATATGTACATTAGTAATTCAGATACTGTGGGGTTTTTTTTTACCTTTTCTGCTATTTTTCTGACTATAAAATTAATACACATTTTTACTCCCTGGTACTTAAGGTTTTAAAAGCTCAGAGGTTAATGTAATTTCTCCTCCAAAATAGCTATACTTCCAAATACAACACACGATGAAACATTTCTGTGTCCACGGATTTCTCCCTTCGAAATAAAGGAGAATTTAAAAATGTCCAATACCCAAGTGTCCAGGAATAAATGTAGCCTGGAGCCTGAATTGGGCCTGCTAGAAATAACCAGGAGCGTGGGCGAGGTTCTCGGGCCAGAGCTGCCTCGGTCCCAGGGACTTGACACAGGGAGGAGAGGAGTGTGTGGCTTGTGGAGGGGCCGGCTGCCTGAGGCCGGAGCGCTGCCCTGGTCGGTACCGATTCTGTGTGAGTACAGAGTGGGCAGGTGGGTATACAGTCGTGAGTCCGTCAAACCCAGTTTACTCTGTTGTTTTCATGTAACACCTATAAGTCTACTTCTGAAAAACATAAATCTGAGATCCCCTCCTTTGAGCTAGAATCTTCAAGGAGGTCTTGAAGGGTCCAGAGACACCTGTACACACACACCCACCGTTTCTTGAAGTAGAACAAACCATTCCAAAAGACTCTTATTGATTCCAATCAAGCATAACCCCTTAAACAAAGACTATCAAATCCAGATAAGAACAACCACTCTAAGTGAGAATCAGCAGAGACAATAAATTTAGACCCCAAGGAATGCAGATATTAAAACTGAATACAGAATACATGAGAGCTATGTATGAAATTACCAAAATGAGTTTCAAAAAAAATTATTGGGACGCACAGATACACTCACCTGATAGAATTTATAGAAATAAAAAATTAAATTGCTAAAATCAAACCCTCAATGGAGAGTTTAGGTCCAGCCATGACTGAGCACCTGACTTGCCCTTTCATCATAAACAACTGCAACATTGAACAGCAAACACTGCAGGACTTTGCTCCTTGAGAGAGAGGAAATTCATGTTGTGACCTCTATGTTCCGTCTGGCTTTCTTCCCGGGAGTCCTTTCCAGATAGAGCAGAGAGAAGTAAAGCCCAGACAGAAGAAGATAAGTATCGGAATGGAAAAGATGAGAACACAGCTGAGCCCAGCTCAGGCAGCCGGAATCTGGGACTGAACCCGAGAGGGCGCTGTGCGGAAGAGCACCAGACCGCCGCCCGGAAGGACTGGACGGGCCCGAGCCGCCCCGGGAGGACGGGCAGAGTCCTAAGCTGCCCGTCAGCACTTTTCGCATGGTGAGGCTCCAAACAGCTTCTGTGGAGCACACGGCTGGCACACATCGGAGTGCAAACCAGCCAGAGTGCCGGGCCTCCCTGACCAGTCCAAGACTTAAATTAAGGACGTGCCTTAGAAGTTATTTATAAATCGTCCCTTCCTGTCCTTTGTCACACATATGGAGGTCTTTAGCTTTTTTAATCTTTCATTTCTTTGTATTTTAAAGCTATAGATCATTTGACTTTCATATAAATGGCAAATATTCTTCCAACGTATTATTTGAGTTTTATTTATGTATATCAAATGTTTTCATTGTTTTGTATTTGAGTGGTCTTTTTATTTGCCAGTTCCTCCATTACTTTTAACCTTAGAAATTCCTCTTCCAATTTGATATTCTGTCATATATTTTTATGGTTTATATTTTCTTTGCATTTGAATTTTTTAAATTCACCTAGGATTAATTTTGTTACATGGTTAAAAAAAAATAAGGACCTAACTCTAAATTTTCCTGCAAATATCTAACCTAATTTATACAGCACTACTTCCAGAATAATTCTTCCTTTTCCTTACCTGATAAAATGCAGATTATATTTTAAATATTTTACATACTTGAATCTGTTTTAAGATGCTATTCTTTTCTCCTCAACTGTCTGGCTATCTTTGTAACCACATCAATTTAATTGTTTTAGCTTTATAATGTATTCATATTTCATGAGACTTGTCTGTCTCCCTCAATAGCCACAATTAGATTCCTATTGTATTAAAATTTTACTTAACTCTTCTAATTTATCCTTTCAGATGAAGCTTAAATTGTTTTTTTAATTTTATTCATTTATTTTTTTATTTTATTTAGAAAATTAAATTTAATGGGGTGACATTGATCAATAAGAGTACATAGGTTTCAGGTAAACATCTCTATAGCATTTGAACTGTTGATTGCATTATGTTCCCATCACCCAAAGTCAAATCATTTTCCGTCACCATGTATTTGTTCCTCTTTACTCCCCTGTTCCCACCCCCTCCTCCATAGCCTCCTCCCTCTGGAAACCACTTCACTTTTATCTACGTCCATGAGTCTCAGTTTTATATCCCACCTATGTGTGAAATCATACAGTTTTTAGCTTTTTCTGATTTACTTATTTCACTTATTTCGTATAATGTTCTCAAGGTCTATCCATGTTGTCATAAATGGCAGTATGTCATCATTTCTTATGGCTGAGTAGTATTCCACTGCATATATGTACCAGAATTGTTTTAGAATTTTGTCTTTACTTTAAAATTATGAGTTAATTTGGGAAGCAGCAACACCTGTACTGGTCGGGGCTCTCCACAGAAATAGAATCAACAGGCTGTATATATGTTGGCTTGCAGATTGGCCAGTTAGCTCCCAAGGTTATGGAAGCTGACTAGACCCAAGATCTGCAGGGAGTGTTAGCAAGCTGGAGACTCAGGAGAGCTGGCCATATAGTCCCTGCCTGAGTCTGAAGCCCTGAGAACAGAGCAAGCAAATTTACTTCCCGTCGGGAGGCTCGCACACTCAGCACCAGAAGAGCCAATGTTTTGTTTAAAGGTAGGCAAGAGGAATTATTTTTTTGACTTGGGGGAGAGTCAGCTTTATTGTTCTACTGGGTGAGCCCCACCCCCATTAGAGAGGGCGGCCTGCTTTACTCGATGTACTGATTTAAATTTTAATCTCATCCAAAACTCCCTCACAGGAGCGCCCAGAGTATTTGACCAAATCATCAGAATACTCCATGGCTCAGCCAAGATGTCACAAAAAATTAATCATCACAGTACCTTTGTAATATTTTCACCCTCCAGAATCAGTTATTCCAGTTATTTATCCTCAAGATCTATGGCTTTTATTACCTAGGTCATTCTGCTTCCCGTAAGGTCTTTTCTAGATCCTTCATACTTATTGTTGCTTTTAAGAATGGAAACGTTTCCCATTAGCTTTTCTATCTGATTATTGGGGATATATAGACAAGTAGTTGATTTATTCAGCCACTTAACTGAACTCTAAGTAGTTCTGATATTTTCTCAGTGGATTCCCTTGAGTTTTTGGTGGACAATCATGTGCAAATGAAGGTAAATGTGTAGTTGCCATTTCTGTTATTTGTCTTATTTCTGTGTCCTGTATTATTGCATTGATGAGAGCTTCTAGAACATGTAAAATGATAATAGTGATAGAAGTTTTTTGATTTCCTGTTTTGATAGGATATCTCTGTTTCATGATATTTTACTGTTTGTGTGAGACATACTTTATCTTGTTAAAAAAGTATTCTTTATTTCCTGGTTTGGAAGAGGCTAGGAAAATTAATAAGTGTTGAATCATCTCAAATGCCTTTTCAGCTCCCACTGACATGATTATACATTTTTCCACTCTGACCTACAGATGTGATATACCTTCTTTATAGACTTCCTAATGTGAAATTATTCTGCATTATTATAATAAACGCTGATCATGGTAGCACGTATTTGTCATTTTCTGGTCTTAGGCAAGTTGACTTCTCTCTTCCTCATCTCTAAATTGGAGCTAAAAATTGTGTATTTCCCATGTTATAGGGATGAGATGGGATAATTCACATAAAGTAAATTTATATAAAATAGGTGCCTGCCACAGTATCTGGTGCATAGAGTGTGTTCAGTTAATAGTATTATTATGATTATTGTTATTATTATTAACCAAAAGGCTTGAATATAGTTTAATGGGGAAACTTGTATTTCCTGTAGAGTTTTTTATAAAGTCATGAGTAAGGTGTTCCTCATACTTTCTTAAAGAAAATGAAAGAGGTATTTTTAAATTTCTATGTACGAATCATGGAAAGGAACAATAAGAAATCCTTCTCTCATGATCTTACATTGAAACTTGTTTGCTTACATACCACCTTGAAGGTCAAGCACTGACTCCCTCATGTTATTACTGGGCAGGGCCAGCTTCATGGTCATGTGACCAGTACGGTTGCACAAAGCCTCAAATCAGCACGGCCCCATGCTGTGGTTTAAGGTTCTGCAGTCATCTTGTAATACTTAATGATAATATCTTGCGAAGTTGTAAGTGACATCAGTGGGACCATGGAGCTTGTGCATGGAGCCTCTGGTCACACACCCGTTTCCCCTCCCTCAGAGGGGTTCCCGGCCACCCTCCGCTTGCCCAGTCTCACCCTACCCACCCATGCCCCGCAACTGCCTCCACCCTCCA
Source organism: Rhynchonycteris naso (assembly GCA_037038555.1). NCBI lineage: Eukaryota > Metazoa > Chordata > Mammalia > Chiroptera > Emballonuridae > Rhynchonycteris > Rhynchonycteris naso. Next base: position 15,822,342 of record CM072998.1, on the reverse strand, counting down.
GCCCCCCTGGAGCTGGAGGCCGGGAGCAAGTATAAATAGGAAAGGGGAAGAATCATGCACAGAGCTTGAAGCGGAACACGCAGGCCATCCTGCACTAGGCTGGCAGCGTGCGCTGCATGCGCTGGCAGCCCGCCGGAGTCCGCAGCTGGTGGAGGGGAGCCTCTCACCCACCCCTCAGCCAGGTCCTTAGAGCTTCAACACGAAGGTCGCAATACCCAGGGAGATGCCTGTCCACTGTCGGCTGTGCGAAGCAGAGGTGTCTGACTGCACTTCCCCACGGTGCTCCCCGGGAGCACGGGTCTTCTGCCTAGCAGCCAGCACGAGAGGGAAGCTGGCAGCTGGCAAGCCTGAGCAAGCGTGTGTGCATTCTGAATCATGGCATGGGGTCCCCAGCACCTGAAAGTGTCCCCAAGCTCAAGGCAGCACACCTCAGCTGGCCTTGTGCTGGATGAAATCTCTTCCTCCTCCTTCCCATCGCCAGGGGTCTGAGTTGGGCAGCTGACCAACTGGAAGCACTCAGCAGCTGTGGCGTGACTTGCAAAGTATGCAATTTTTACGACTCATTCCACTTAAGAGTTACATGCTTTGATATTAGCATTTAAAACTGACATTGCACAGTATAAAGATGAATGGTAAAGTCACACTAATGAATTAAATTTTTAAATGTTTATTTACTTAAAATGGCATTAAATAGAAAATGAAAAAAACATCATGACAAGTTGAGAAACAGAGATCACAGAAGAAATAAAAGTTCGCTATTTTAATGTCTTAACATTTTTCTTTTTTTTTTTTTTAACTAAGCAAGAGCAGGAGAAGCAGAGAGACAGACTCCCGCGTGAGCCCCAATGAGGATCCACCCGGTAACTCCCATCTGGGCCGACATGCTCTGCCCATCTGAGACCATGCTCACAATTGAGCTATTTTTAGTGCCTGAGGCAGAGGCTTCACAGAGCCATCCTCAGTGCCCAGGGCCAATGCACTCAATTAATCAAACCATGGCTGTGGGAGGAGAAGAGAAAGGAGGGGGGTGGAGAAGCAAATGGTCTCTTCTCCAGTATGCCCTGACGAGGAAATGAACCCAGGACATCTACATGTTGGGCCAACACTCTACCACTGAGCCAACTGGCCAAGGACTGATTCTTTTCTTTTCTTTTTTAACAAAAAGTCCTGCATTTTCCTTTTGCACTAAGTTCCAAAAAGTAAGTAGCCAGTCCTTCCCTGGGATATGAAAATTTGGGCAAGTGTGCAAGGTGTCTTTAGGTTGGGCTGGAGACAGGAGGGTAAAAACAAATGAAGAAAAGAGTAATAGTTCGTGCTATTTAGAAGTAGATATTTTGTTTTCTCAAAATTACAGTGGAGAGGCCCTGACCAGTTGGCTCTGTGGTAGAGTGTTGGCCTGGCTTATGTATGTCCTGGGTTCAATTCCTAGTCAGGGCACTTAGGAAAAGTAACCATCTTCTTCTCTGCCCCTTCCTCTCTCTCCTTTCTCTCTATCTCTATCTTGCTCTTTACCTCCCACAGCCATGGCTCTGGGCACTGAGGATGGCTCCATTGCTTTGCCTTAGGCACTAAAATAGCTCAGTTGCTCAGGAACGGAACAATGGCCTCAGATGGGCAGAGTATCACCCAGTAGGGCACTTACTGGATGGATCCCAGTTGGGGCATATGTAGGAGTCTGTCTCTCTGCCTCCCGCTTCTCGTTTAAGAAAGCAAAAGAAAATTAGAATGAAGAAAATGGTTTTTGTATTAGAAAACTAAGATAAAAGAATATTGAGATGATAAATATGCTGCTTGCAGTAAACAATATAGTATTAAGCTCTAGGAGAATTTGCTATCTACGGAGCAGTTATGATTAACTATTTGAACTGATTTTTTAAGTTTCATCAGTATGATTTTAGGGACTTTACAACCAAATTCAAAGTGGGTTCATTTTAAAAAAAAAGGCACAAAGTCAACCTTATAACTCCAGCAGAATGTAAATTTATAAAAAATAATAGCAAGATGTTATAACATCTTTGAATTTTACATAAGGCAGAAGCTATTTAGGTAAAATGGGGATTCAGAGGACACACAGGTCATAAAGGACAACTGTGATGGCACAGCCGAGGACTCTGGGCAAATGACAGAGTGCCTAGTCTTGGGACAAACTAGGGAAGGAAATGATAAATGACAATTGCAAAGAAAAAATGCAAGAACTATCAAAAAAATGGCATCAACTTTGTATTTAGTTTACCTAGTGCTGGAAAGAATACTGGGCACCTCCCATTGCAGGAATAAATAAACAGCTCATCATCTTCAAACAGAAGAATGAGGGTCAATTCCTTAAAAGCTGCTTCTCACATCCTGGAACTTGAATGATTCCTGCTGTCACATGATATCTTACCAGAGACCTTTTCATTCAAGATGGCTAAGTAGTTGATGAGCACTTTTGAAAAAGCAATTGTCTGAGGTTCCGTGCACTTGAGATGCTGGTGCCAATTTCTCATTAAGTTGATTCATGAAATTTTTCAATTAGATTCCTATGGTATTTTAAAAAAATCAATTTGGCTTCTACTTTTCAACTAAATGAATGAGTCAGTGTATCATTCAGATAGGTGTGGACTTGCATACCTATCAAGTTAAATGATCCTTGGATAGAATTGAGAAAATGGGCAAAGACAGAATGCAGAATCTTAGGAGACATAATAACAATTTCAAAACAGGATTGCTTGGAAGACATGCATAAACAGGTGACATTAATTCAGTCCCCCCATTCAGAATTAGTGTGGTTAAGCACGGGCTCCCAACCCAGACTTCCCTGGATCCGTCCTTCCTACCACTATAGGTGAGCAAGGTTCAGACATTTTGCACTCCTCAGCTTTTTCATGTGTAAGATGAGATGAGGAAGGTAGGCGAGTCTTGGGCTTGTTATAAGAATTACACAGAAAATTCCCTGTAAAGCACTGACCTTAACAAACAATAAATGTTAGTTACTATCATTCTAAAATAATAGCCCTGATTTAGAATCAGCTCATTTGTAATCATGTTCATCAACCTGACCTTGAAGATTAAGACAAAGTTAAATTCATAGGTTATTGAAAAATGTAAAGAGTTCCTTATTTTTTAGGTAGAATAAAAATAGTGTAAAGAAAACATTCTGTAAAAATTTCTTTTGGTAAATGTTGCCAAATATTCTAAACCTACGCTATAGGTATTTCCTGGTCTAATTGTCACCATCTTCATCTCAGGCACCTACTTAACTTTTTGAATATTTTATGCTATGCGTGTAAAATATACCTACAGCTGATGGCCTAGAACAATTTGTCTCCTAGTTTTCCTTGTTCCTAAAAACAGAAAAGAAAAATGCCTGCAGCAAAAAAAATCACCTTTCTGTCAGCTCTCCCTGCTGATATTTCAAGGACTGCAAATTATATATTCACATAATTTGCATTTTCCCATCCTTAGTTTAAATATATATATTTAAGTCAAAAACTAAAAAATACATTCAATTTTATAGCAGAAAATTGCTCTCTTGCTCAAAGCTAATTTAAAGTAAAATCCAGTCATCCTGAAAAATATATTTTTAATTTGGCTTCAGATCCTTACTTATTCCCACACAACACCTTTTTTTTTTATTTTTAAGTGTAATATTTTCCTCCGAGAAGTGGGAATAAAGCCTTATTCTTGCTGAAAAGTGTTGCTCAATCCTGTGATTAGCATAGTGCCTGGGAGCCAGTGAATGAATATAATGAATGAATGATTAAACAAAGGAGGCTTGTCAAGCCTGAAGAACAGACACTGTCTCTGCCCGACTTCCTTTATCTATAACACACTACCTGAAGTACTTCTCTGCCTTCTACTATTAAAACAAATAAATCCAATTAACCACATATTCAAGAGCTTTCTAGTAAAATTCATGCCCAACATCTAAAATACTTCGGCCTCAATTAGATGAAGTTGCCCTTGATTGTAAAGGCTGATAGTAACATATATTCATCATATATATTATGCAAGTAAAGTGCATAATAGAGTATACATATACCCGTGGTACGTGTGCATAGCTTCTGTAAAAATGCTGGGGACTAGAGCTGTGATGGCGAACCTATGACACGCATGTTAACACTGACACGCGTCGCCATTTTCCATGACACGCGGCCACATACCAGAGAAGTATGGGGCCGCATGCCGAGAAGGCCGTTTCATCCTCAGCTCCTTCACGGCCAGGTGCAGTAGCCGAGGATAAAACATTTGCTGTAGTGTAGACACTCTGTGCTGGAGGTCTGGAGGCCAAAACAACAGAACTCTGGCACAGAGCGTCTAGTTCTGGGACTTCTGGTTAGGCAGTTTTTCTCCAAGTGACACACCACTCGAGTTATGCTTGTTTTTTTTGGTGAATTTTGACACGCCGAGGTCAAAAGATTGCCTATCACTGGACTAGAGTAAGCGTTTATCACCTTATGATGGGACCACGAACCAGTAAACCTATTATAAACTGAAAATGTTGTATGCTGAAAATGCATTTAATACAGCTAACCTACCAAATATAGCTTAAACATGGAAATATACCTTAAACGTGCTTAGAACACAATGTTTGAAATCGAAGCTGGCAACACGGTGCGTGGTAAATGACCAGTTGTTAGCCCTCGTGGTCCCAGGGTCTACTGGAGCTGGGATCGCGGCCGCTGTCCCGCATCAGTGCAGAGGACCCTACCGCAGATGGCCCAGGAAAAGAGCAATATTCAAAATCTAAAGTACACTTTCTACTAAATGTGTATCACTCTTGCCCCATCGTAAAGTCGAAAAATCATCAATTGAACCCAGTCCGGGACTGACTGTCTATACATAAGGTCATTAATAACCTCAGCAGCCCTATGAGGGAGTAGGCGCTATATTTCCCAGCTGATAGCCGAGACTGCAAGTAGTATCCTAGTGCCCCTGAAGTCAAATAACTGGTAAGTATAAAACTGAGATTTGAACCCAGCCTGCCTGATTTTTGAGCCAGTCTCCTCACTGCTGCTCTACCCTTGCTAACTGTGATGCAGGAACACCAGGAAGTGGAGGGAGGTGACTGGCTCCTGAGAGAGGTGTGAGTGACAGGCTACTATTGGTTGAGAACTTAGGCTCCGGAGTCAGTGTTTCTGAGAAAAGGGGAGAGAGGGTGTGGCTAAGGAGGCATGAGGAAGTGACGGAATATTAAGACAGGAAACTGAGTGGAAGGCAGGCTGAGATATTGGCTTACATCCAGGTCATGTGATTTATCTTCCAAACCAAGACTTTTCATAATTACACTGGGATAACACCACAAACTTGGACTGTCCCGGGGAAACAAGGTCATGCGTCAGTTCTCCCATGTCCCTGTCTTGCTAATGTTTTATTTCTTCTTTTTTCCTTCTCTTTCTCTCTTCTCTCCCTCTTTGATTTAATTTTTATCTCTGGGACTCGATCAAAATAAAACAATAAAATATGAGAAAATGCTACGTATAGGCTAAGCTATTTGTGTTATATCAGTAAAAAAAAAAATTAGAAAACTCACTTAACTATCTAGCAATAGAGTAATGATAAATGAGTTACAGTAATTCTACAGAATAGAATATTGTGCAATATTTAAAACTATTCTGAAACTGCTATAGTAACATGCAAAACATTTGTGATGAAATATTTATGAGAACACAAAATTGTACATTGAAAAAAAATATATGCACAGAAAAGAGCCCAGATGGAAACATGCTAAAATAAATATGGCTGTGCTAATCGGTGAAATCGTGAGATTTTTGTCTTTCTGTTTCCAAATTTTCTGTTATTTATTGCTCTGTAATGTATAATTCTTTGTGATTTTTTTTATTTGAAAAGAGATAATTAAAGGTTGTACTGACTTGCAAAATAAGGATTCAGTAGGTATTTATGTATTTCCTATGTAGCAAAAAAACAGACTAGTCAGATTTAAGATCTGCTTGTCAGAGCTTCTATTAGTGATGGAAGAGATATGAGAGAGATGACACACCCACAATTGGTCTTTGAGAAGAAATTAATTAAAGGAACCTGGTAGGGTATGGTTGAGCACCCAAGGGAGTTAGGTACTCACCCAACCCCAGGCTTCAGGAGACAAAGGATAGCTGTAGCGCACAGGAGCTGTAGTCAGTGGTCAAGCTGGGGGAAGTGAAACACCGCCCACCCCATGTTATTCTCTGGCCCTCTAGACCACCTGCCCACCTCCCATTAATTGAACCCACCCAGAATCTAGAGTGTAAGGGAGTCCTTTGCTATAGAGCGTAAAAAGTGAGCCTTGAGTAACACAATAGTAGAGAATGGATCTGGAAGGGCGAATGGAAATTTTCAGCACAGGGGATGATTTAAAATGCTGGAGGGTGCTCTACTTTGGTGAGAAGAATCCAAAGATTTTGCATGCAATTTATACTTTTATACTAAAAGTCGACATCAGCGATGTTCGAGAATATACATTTCAACATCAAACTGTTCATATAATGTGTCCAGATGTCACACTACTGATTGACATTTTTACTTTTAGACAAAGACTGCCTGCATTTCAGATCATCACAATTCAAACTGATTCTGACATCTGGATGTACATATCTCATACCTTCTTTTGTATAAATATAAATAGTGCACAGCCCAGCAGGGCCTTTTCTATGACACCCACATCAACGAACCTCCTAATAAAATTATCCTCATTCAAGTAAAAAATGTAAGGGGACTTTCTTTCTTTCTTTCTATTTTAGCTGTATGGTGAACTTCATTAAGGTATCAACACACAGGAAGTCATCAAAATGGGTGAATAAAGATTTCTGAAAGAACTTTCATATGTTGCTTTCCCAATTTATTTGTTGAGGAAACAAGAAATATCCTAAGACATGCCAGAGAATTCAAGTAACTTGCTGCAGATCAGAGAGCTAGTAGGTGGAAGAACTGGAATTCACACCCAGAGTTTTCTGTTGCCACCTGCAGAGGAAAACCAAACTCTAAGGCTGGTACTTTATTTCCAAATATCTAGCCAGAAATATGACTGTGGTCTCACAAGGCAAATGTGATAAGACTTCATCTTCTTTTCAGTGTCTCTGGAAATAAATTTAATGTTCTTCCAAGTGACAATGTTTTATTATATAGTTTGACAGAAATGTATTCTTTGTCTATATGAGTCAACAGTATGCTAAAAATAATCCCACATGCTACTGTTTATTTAATATGGAAGTTTTTGTACCATTCTTTGTTTGAAAGGTGGTTATCTCTAATCATATTGGTTCTGAACCCTCCACCACTGTACTGAGTGTTTGAAAAACAAAAACTCCCGTCTCATATTCCAGATAGAAAGGTTACTGATACTCAGAGCATGATCCATTATCAAAGAGACTGGGATATGAGTGACTAGAGAGAAGTTTTATCAACCAAAAGGAAAAAGAGAAGAAGAAAAATTCACAACTGGAGTAACCAAGTATGACTTGAAAATAATTAGACTCAAAGAATCTACGGTATGAGATATAATTTACACTGGATTAATTCTAACTGCTGGAAGACTCCCTGATGATCAATTTTTTTTTTTTTTACTACAAATCTGAAGCCAATGTGTCTTTTTGGTTAAATGTCATCATTAAATATTTATTTCTCATTTTGCCTGCTCTTTTCAAAGACCTAAGAAAACCCCGGTTAGACTTTTTCCCTTGTCCAATATAAATTGCAATGTGACCTTGAGCACCAAGTTACATTTGAAGTCTTTAACAATACTTGAAAATGCTTATTAATACTTTGCTTATTAAGATTTAGCATTAAATTCTTAATTTTTTGCCCCTTCCAAGTCTAGCTGAGTTGCAGAGTTAAGTTTATGATTCTGAAATAAAAACTAAACAAACAAACAAAAAAGAGTATACCTTGAGCTAGAACCAGTGTGGGTACGTACAGACCTCTGGGCAGGCCACATTAATTCCCCACCACCACCACCACCACCACATGTGCCGTGCAGGAAATCCAGCAGGACCAATCCAGCCCACTGCTTGGGAGAGACAGAGCTGAACATAACCAATTACGGTTTGGGTGCGCCAGTGATTACCTGATCAACGAAAAATACGGAAAGGGTCCTCACAGCCATTGAAAGAAGACAGACGCCTCTGTTTCAACGCTAGACATTTCCAGGAATAAGGCTATCCCTCCAAGCACTGTTGGCTGAACACCTAAATCTAAGCCTTGGCTTTATGTATAATAATTGAATATAGTACTTTGCTAACTTTCTTCCTGAAAGTAATCATTTGCACACAAACCTCAGGTTAAAGAGTCTATAACGTTACCTCTTATCCCTCTATTTTCACCCCACTGGCTCCTTACTCTTTAGACTCATGTCTTCAGAAGAAGAAAGCTCCCAACTATAAACCTAAACATATCTTCGACTTCTTATTACCTCTCATCTATTGTCGCTGCAATGCAGTGGAGATATAATTAGAGAGGAAACTTTTTTGTTTCTGCCATTCATAAATATGAAACCTGCTTCATGAGCATTCAGACAAAATAAAGTGTGTAGGCACTTCTGTCCAGTGGAACGTTCTGTGGTGATGGAAATATTCTAGATCTTCACTTTCCAACACAGCCGCCACTAGCCGCATGGGGCTATGAGCATTTGAAATGTGGGTACTGCAACTAAGGAAACTGAATTTTTTATTTTACTTTCATTAATTTTTAATAAATTTGAATAGCCTCTTGTGGCTAGCAGCTACTTATTGCACAGCACAGGTCTAGAAAACACGGCTCCTCCATTCTCTAAGCCAGGGGATCCCCAAACTTTTTACACAGGGGGCCAGTTCACTGTTCCTCAGACCATTGAAGGGCCAGACTATAAAAAAAACCTATGAACAAATCCCTATGCACACTGCACATATCTTATTTTTAAAGTAAAAAAACAAAACGGGAACAAATACAATATTGAAAATAAAGAAAAAGTAAATTTAAATCAACAAACTGACCAGTATTTCAATGGGAACTATGGGTGCGGATGCATCCTGTGCTCCTCTCACTGACCACCAATAAAAGAGGTGCCCCTTCCGGAAGTGCAGCGGGGCCGGATAAATGGCCTCAGGGGGCCGCATGCAGCCCGCGGGCCGAGGCTGTAGTTTGGGGACCCCTGCTCTAAGCCATTAGCTGTCTCCTATTTCTATTAGCACCTCAGTCTCCAGGAGCTGACACTGATCTTGAAGAAATGGGACACAGAATGAAATTAGAGCTATGTCCCAGTCAATGTGCTTGGCTGCAAACACAATCAATGCTAGTTGACTTACATACAAGGACAAAATAAATGTTTTTGCAGGTATAAAAACTCCCACAAAATCAATAGGAAGTCTGGGGAATCAAGCTTGAGCTGCCATGGATAAATCTGATGCATCAAAGACAGTCTGTGTAGGCTTGAGCAGGCAGTTGCACAGTGGATAGAGCATCGGACTGGGAAGCAGAAGACCCAGGTTCAAAACCCCAAGGTCACTGGTTTGAGCATGGGCTCATCAGCTTGAGCATGGGGTTGCTGGTTTGAGCATGGGATCATAGACATGACCCCATGGTAGCTGGCTTGAGCCCAAAGGTCGCTAGCTTGAGCCCAAAGGTCGCTAGCTTGAGCAAGGGTTCAATCGTTCTGCTGTAGCCCCCTCCCCAACCACCCCCGTCAAGGCACATATGAGAAAGCAATCAATGAACAACTAAGGTGCCACAACAAAGAATTGATGCTTCTTATCTTTCTCCCTTCCTGTCTGTCCCTTTCTCTGTCTCTGTCACAAAAAAAGAAAAAAGAAAAAAAAAAAGAATGGTCTGCCTAGAATGCCAGTCCTGGCCTTCACAACACTGGACGCTTGCCACCACGTTGCAGGGTTCTGCTGCCCTTGGACACTCTCTGCTGGCCACTGACCTCTCAATTCCACAATGGCCACTTTTAGTAATCTAACTGAACTCGTGTCATGTGTCAGCCCTTGGGGAGAAAATATCTGCTCACCTTTTGGGCTCTATAAGACACTGCCTTTTCCCCATTTTGGTACAGGGGAACAGGTCAGTGTAGGCAAAACAAGCATTTAAATGGCAAGGTCTAATTTTACTTCTGAAGAGATGAACTTTTGTGCAAACTGTAAAAAAGCGGAAGCAGAAGCAAACTGATCTGCTATATAGAAAAATGTTTTTATTACTCAGTGGCTCCTGAATTATAACATACAAATGTACAAATGTAATATTATTATATAATTCATTATAACTATATCATTTGTCAGGAAGTGATCATTTATAATTGGCTTGGTTAAGCTATGGAAATCTCTTTGAAAACCTTGTCAGGAGAGCAGGACTGCTTGGTGTGTGCCTGCCATCTAGTGGCAAGAAACATCACTACTTATCAGAGATCCTAGAGTGCTTGAAAGGCAAGGTTTGTCAGATAGTTTTTCCCATCTTAGCAATTTTTCCAGTGTTTTAAGCTAATTAACCATACATTCTTTAGGTCTTTGAAATTATCTTGCATCTTATTCCCTTCTATTCTAGGTTAGTTGCAAACAAATACGTAAATCGCTGAGAGGCAAAAATATCTTAGCACTATCTTGTCCCCACATTCCTTTTCTGAGACTTTTATTATATATGTGTCCAGAAACAGGTGGTTTGGGCATGTTATTATTCTCCCACAGAGATGATCTTGGCCATTAGTATAAAAGTGCAATTAACACTGGAGCCATCAATATGGCATGCTGACTCCCAAAGGAATTTCCTCCACCCAAAAGAGGGATAAGTTTAGTTTGAAGGAATAACGAAAGGATCTATATTAGTATTTTCACAGACCATTCTAGTGAGAATGGGAAAGCTATAAGTCAGAGCAGGTCTGGACTTCAGCTCCATTCCTTCCAGTCCTTGTACAATTTATAAAGCGGCGTTTGTCAAGTACCCAACCCTGATCAAGCAAAATCATCACAATATATCACGGTTTCTGAAAGTCAAGTCGACCTTCAAAGATTCAATGCTTCCCTCTAACAACACTTACTTTTCCCCCCCAAGAACACTTTTAAAAGGAAGTGCGTAACTACAGACAAATGACCTAATGAAGTTTCTCATAAGTGGTTTGGCTGAAAAGATGAGATGAGGTTGGTACAGGCTGCGCGAAAGGAGGTCCCTGCCCCAGGAGACAGGGTGGGCTCCTGGGGCTGGCTCACCATGAAAGGGAGTACATGAAAAAGGAACCTCAATCTGGAAGGAGGCAAGAAATGAGCAGTAACCATTATGGCAAGAGACATTTGAGGTTTGAGGACTTCAGTATCTGGGGGCATTGGTTCAAAGCCAACCTTGGCTAGAGGGAGAGCTAGATCGAGTTTCTCTCATGGGGCGGAGACTCATAACAGGCTTTTTCTTGCTGTTGCTGTTGTTTTTAATTTTCAGAGGTTAATGACTGATCGGTTTATGAGTGGGTGGAGCATGCAGGCAGACGCCTGTAAGGATGGAATCAGCTCTCAGGCACTGGGTGGGCCAGCTAAAGTGCCTTCCTTTGCTTCCCAGAGGCTTCCCTCACCCTCCCACCTGCCTGGCCGTTCCCTTCCTCTTCTTAGTGTCGCCCGTTCCCTCCTTTACTGTGGCTGGCACTCTTTTCCATGAATGTCTGTAGCAGTTTTATCAAAATTACTAATTGAAAGTCACAATGTGTTGTATTTATTGAATATCTAAAATTGATGAGATAACCTTCTGAACTCTTCTCAGAAGAGTAAGCTCTGGTGAAGTCTCTTCCTAATCATCTATGACATCCAGGTCGTTTCCCTGTTGATACACAGACCTAAATAGTGACATAAGCCCAAGACTCTTTATTTCTCAAAATTAAAATTATTTTTCCACTCTTATTTAGAGATTGGTTACTTATGGAAGAGCTTACACCTGTGTACACATGCTTATACCTGTTGTTAGTCAAATAAGTTTATAAATATGATATATATGTTTGCTCACTTATAGTTTGCATTGGGTGTGGGAGACAGGCTGTAAGCTGGCAAGGTCCTTACAGCCTAAGGCCGTGATGGCGATCCTATGACACACGTGTCAACACTGACACACGTAGCCATTTTTGATGACACGTGGCCGCATACCAGAGAAGTATGGGGCCGCATGCCGAGAAGGACGTTTCATCCTCGGCTCCTGCACGGCCAGGTGCAGAAGCTGAGGATATAACATTTGCTGTAGTGTAAGACACTGTGTGCCGGAGGTCTGTAGGCCAAAACAACAGAATTCCGGCACAGAGCGTCTAGTTCTGGGACTTCCGGCTAGGCCGGTTTTCTCAAAGTGACACACCACCCGAGTTATGCTCAGTTTTTTGGTGAATTTTGACACACCAAGCTCAAAAGATTACCCATCACTGGTCTAAGGCTTAGTTTTAAGACTAAGCTTTCCCATCCTTTTAATATTAAGATCTTTTCAACATCCTTCTAATACTCTAAGATCTTCTCAAAACTGAGCTTTTCCCCACACCCTTGACTGATTGGATGATGTGGGGTGGTGCACTCTTATGAGGAATCCCATGTATGCCTCAGATAAGTGGCTTTGTATAAGAGACTTCCTTATTTGTATATTGGCTTAAAGGCTTTTGTTTTCTACATTATAAAATGAAGCAGACCAGGGGCTCTCGGTCTCTCTCAGATCCTATCATCAGCATTGCAGAGGAGATGCCAGCTTATGCAGAGTTTGTGCAGAGAGAAGGAGATGGGGAACAGAGGTGAATAAGGCTGGTGGGGCCTTTGATTCTAGGAATACTCCAATGGGTTGGTAGCTTTGGGAGCCCTGAATGGAAAGGGAAGTGTTTTCCTACTGTGTGCATTTTCTTGCCCACTGGGTGCAAGCTAGGATTAAAGGTAATGGCCTACCAGTTCTTGGCTCCATTGTTTCATTACCATCTGTCCGAATCAAATGTGAACCTGCATGGGCCAGGCAGCTGTGATGGTGGCGGCGGCTACTGGCTTTACACCTAATTAATAACTTTGAAGAGAGAAATCCTGTCATCATGTGGCTTTGGAGATCATTCTTCCTGAGCTAGGCTCTTTTTCTTTTTTTAAGATAAGTGTGACAACCCTTAGAGAACTTATTAACAGAAGTATTCTTAAAATGATTAGAAATCATTTTAAGAAATTTATGCTCCTAAGTGTTTGAGATTGTGTCAGGCGGTGGTGCCATGTATATAGCATGGGCCTGGGACACAGGGCACCCATGTTAGAAACTCCAAGGTCACTGGCTTGAGTGTGGGATCACAGACACGACTCCATGGTCACTGGCTTGAAGCCCAAGGTTGATGACTTGAGTCCAAGGTCACTGGCTTGAGCATGGGGTCACTGGCTCGGCTGGAGCCCCCCCCCCCCATCAAGGCACATACAAGAAAACAATCAATGTACAACTAAGGATCTGCAAACAAAGAGCTGATGCTTCTCATCTCTCTCCCTTCCTGTCTGCCCCTCTCTTTGTCTCTCTCTCACACACAATAAAGTTAAAAATTGGTTGCAGTTAAAGTGTGAATAATTAAATAACATTTTAGATAAGTAATAAAAAAACAATGTAGCCTCCTGCAAAGATGTTACACCTGCATATTTTTCCTAAAGGATAAAAGATGTGGAAGCTGTGTAGAATACACAGCTCAAGAACCTGACCTCAAGACCCTGTCAGACTGTCGGAGAAAAGCAGCACAGGGCACTGTCACATCCACCATCTAAAAAGGCACAATTTGCACTTTCTTCCACTGTGGGAAATTGGATCCCCTCCATTTCCTTCCTTTGTCATCTTGAGTGACCTTCAATCACGGATTTGCTCATCTCTGCAAGTCTTTCGGTACTGATTGGGATTTCATTTCTTGCTTTTAGTCTTTTCTTATTGGGAACATAAGGTTAACCTCCATGGGAAAGTTTCTCAGGGCAGTTATGTGTTTATACTAATCTACCCTGCAGGGTATCCAGTAGAGGGTAAAAGGTGCTGCAACAAAATGAAATGATTCACTGATCACTTCCATTATTCCAAGGCCCACAGAAACCTGGCTGGCATTTTCTATGCGTATTTCAATAGAAGTGCCAAGAGATTTGGGGATATGTGTGTATAATCGTAGCTATTTCAGGAAAGAAGATTAGCTAGCTGTTTAATCCAGTCACAGAAAGATAATCGCAAACACTTAGGAGCAAAGATTTCTTTGATTACATTTATAAATCAGTGCTTTTATTTTACTTCTACTTTATCTTTTCATTCTCCAATGAATATGAAGTAATTTCATTGAATATGGTGTCTCTGTCTTGTAAATATATACAGAGTCACTAATGTTAAGTAAAATTGTGCCCATTAAACATAGTAATTATGTGTGTGATTCAGATACACTACATTTACTGTGTGTTTTTGTGCGGAATCAGGCGCGTTCATAATAGAAGAAAGGAAAAAAAGAAACTCTCAGAAGCATTTGTATTTTTTCCGTTTCATCCATCGCAAATGCAGGGCTGTGGTCTCCCAGGATTTTCAGCAAGCACTTCAGACAGCTCTGCCCTAAGTTCAGCACCGTCTGGGAGGGGCGGCGGAACGGGCGCTCTTACAATCACTTAATAACTTAATAGAATAGTTCAAATTGTCAGAGCAAAGAAATTGTGTGTCCAACTCCGGTGGTCCCTGGATCCCCAAGCTCCTTCCAGGGTGGAGGAGGGCCCCGCACCCTGCCCCGCGGCATCTCCCCGTCCCCCCACGCCACCCCAAGGCCGGGGAATGGAGCGGCGTCCCCGCCCAGACCCGCAGTTTCGCAGGACTGAGAGGCAGCCCCGCCCTTGCTGCTTCCGCCTGCTCGCCCAGAGCCACAAGTGGAAGCGACAGTTTTCCGAGCGAGAGGACCTTGGCCCTGACGCCCAGAGATTTCCTAGTCGCGCGTCCACCGGGGTGGGCGACGCGCTCCCTGCCTGTCTGGGGCAGGTGCGGGGTCCCCTCGGCGCGAGGCCAGCTCCCCTCCCCCGCGGCGTCTGTGCGCGCGGCGGCCACGCCGGCTCCCGGACCGCCGGAGTTGCTGGTCGCCCCGCCTCCAGCGCGACCCCCGAGCGCGCCTGCCGCGGGCTGCGCGGGGCCGCCTGCTGGGCTCACCCGGCCCGGAGTCCCCGGGACGCGCAGGGCCTGGTGGGCGCCCCCGAGTGCCCAAGCCACCGAGGGCGCAGCGGCGGCGGGGGCGGGGCGGGCGCGGGTTCCCGCTGCTCCTCGCCGCCTCTCGCTCGTCCTCCTCCCGCGGCCAGCGCTCCGCCGGGCTGAGGAGCCGGGAGTCCGCGGCGCCGGCTCGGGGCTGCGGGATGGGGAGTTAGCGCCACGGCGGCGGCAGTGGCCGCAGCGCAGCCGGCCGCCGCCCCCGGGCCGGTGCCGCCCAGGACGCCGGGCGCGGCCAGCCCGCTCCGGAGCCAGGCCCGCGGGCGGCGGCGGCGAAGCTGGGCAGGTGGCTGCTGCTGGAAGATGGCGCCCTCGGGCCCGGGCAGCGTCAGGCGGCGGTGCCGGCGGGTGCTGTACTGGATCCCGGTGGTGTTCATCAGCCTGCTGCTCGGCTGGTCCTACTACGCCTACGCCATCCAGCTGTGCATCGGTGAGTGCGCCCCGCGCGCCGCGCGCCCGACAGTCTGGGACGCGGGGACGCGAGGACCCCGGGCGCCCCGGCACTCGCCGGCTACCCGCTGCCTGCCAGCACCGAGACCGGGGCAGCCTCCTTCCCAGCGTACACGCGTCCCCGTCACCCCCTTCACCTTCCGCTACCCACCGCCACCGCGGCCACACCCCCTCCTTCGGCAGGGCTGTACCCGGGGGACCTACGGTTACTGCTGTCTGCAGCCGGGAGGCCGGGAGGCTGCGCTGGATGCTGAGGGCTCCACGCTGGGCCCAGGATCCGAGCCGCACCAGTCCCGCGCGGGGCATGGTGGCTCGGCCTCGGTGTCACAGCTGTCCCTTTCTGGTTGTCCTTAATCCACTTTTTAAAAATTGGCGACCTCATTCAGGGGCGTTTTTGCTGCTCGTACGATTTGAGGATTACCAGTTGGACACTTTCTAGTTACAAGGAGGTGGGGGGAGGTTGATCTATTAGAAAGTATTTGGGAAAACATATGCACAATTGAGAGGGTACAAAAATAGAAGGAAAGAGGTGGACATAAGAGGTTTTTTCATGCAGAAAGCCACAGGGATCAAGTCCAAGTTGTAGTCTGCTGAATTTTTGGATAAGATACTTTCAGTGCTGAAGATTTCGAAATAAATAAATAAATATTGAATATGCACAGTAGAGACTACAATTATGTCCCTTAATGTAGTAAGCAGGCTTCTACCTTCAGATGCTTTGTGAATGCTAATCTGTGTGACTGCCTGCCAGTGAGTTGGGAATGCTTCTTGCATTTGCTGTCCCATCTAAGAAAATGTCTATGGTTTTGTGCTGCCCAGCACTGACCACCAGTCTTAGGTAGGACAAGGAGAAAAGCTAAATAGTGACCTGTTTAGTTGAACCTTTTCAACATAAGCATTTCCAGAGTTTCAAGATTGAGGCATAGAAACTTGACTAAAGCCATCACACTTCAAAATGTTGCCCCTTGGGAGAAATGGTAGGTGTCAGAAGAATGCACACACACGAAAAATATTGACATAACTTTTAAGAGAATTGGGACTAACTTCCAATTCCATATAGTTTAAAGAGTTGACATTATTTCTTTGTTTATTGAGCTTAGAAATGATCTTTTAGTTCAAAAGAAAGTGTTGTTTTTTTTTTTTAGAAAAGGGATGAGTTGTACTGAAATCATAAAGACAGTGCATCTGAATATGATATTACAGTCATCTAAAATGTACAGGTAGAAAGTTTTTAGAAACATGTTTGATTTTTGTATTAACTGTTAATATTAAAGTCCTTTGCCTAATTGAGAAACACTGTACATGTTACATAACAATTGGAAACCTTTGTAGTATTTCATTGCTTTGCAACGAACAGTTTCAATAATGTATCTGTGTGAAAGAGGGAAGAACCAGAAGGCCTTGCTTAGCAAAACAGGCAGCTTGTTCTCCTATATTATTACATTAAGCTAAGGAGCTTAGCCCGATACACTGTCTCACGTCCATCAGGAGGAAGCATGTGACCTGACCGCAGGGAGGGTTCTTCTTGCCATTCTGCTCACAGCCCCTGCTCCTGGCTGAGGTGCTACATGGGGGGGCTTAGGGTAATGCGTAGACAAGTGATGGGGTCGGAACCAAATGGAAAGTTGCTATTGCATGTGGATGATATTTTTTATATATGGAGTGGGCAAAGGTAGGTTTAGAGTTGTGAAGATGTGAATCCCAGACTTGATGCCTGTGTTATCTGATATCCTGCCTGTCTTTTCTTCATATGAACAACTGTGAACCTCCTTTTGGCCATCCTGGTATATGTTCTGTATGTTTAAGATAAATCTAAAGTATGCATGGAACCCACATCACTATTTGTGTGTGTGTGTGTGTGTGTGTGTGTGTGTGTGTGTGTGTGTGACAGAGACAGAGAGAGGAACAGACAGACTGGAAGGGAGAGAGATGAGAAGCATCAATTCTTTGTTGCGGCACCTTAGTTGTTCATTGATCACTTTCTCATATGTGCCTTGACCCGGGGGGCTACAGCAGACCTAGTGACCTCTTGCTCAAGCCAGCAACCTTGGGTTTAAGCTTGTGAGCTTTGCTCAAACCAGATGAGCCCATGCTCAAACTGGCGACCTCGGGGTTTCGAACCTGGGTCCTCCACGTCCCAGTCTGACACTCTATCCACTGCGCCACTGCCTGGTCAGGCCACATCACTATTTTAGGAGGTGAAAATTTGACTGAGAAGGAGAAGGCCTCTTTTTAAACTGCTGAAGTGACGTGGCCCATTGTCGCTGCCTTACTTGGTGATCAAAAATGAAGTCTTGCATCACTCATCCACCTGCCTGACCTGGTACAGTACCTGTCACATTGAAAGCAGTCAGTAAGTGGTTTTGAATAATGATTCAGAGGTAGTGTCTCTGAGGTTGTCACAGTATAGTTTTTTTATATTTTTATTGCTATAGAAACAAATAGTAACTGTATGAAAGGTCGAGATCCCAGAGTCAAGAAGACAGAACAAACTTGAAGATGAACTTGATTCTAGAGACTGACAGTGTATAGGAGTGGTAAGCTCTAAAAGCTTGGATCGCTTTGCTGGGGAGGAGTTGAAATTAACAGTACAATTTTTTTGTAGGCACTAGAAAGAATGGCCACTAGGGTGACAGACACACAAAACTAGCCTTCTCTCCTTTTCACAAACAAAGCAAATGGGAATGCCAGCCTTCCTGACCCCCAGCCCACCCCACACACCTACCCCAGCATCAGTCAGTCACATCTCAGACTGCCCTGCCCCTTGTGGACGCTTTGTCTCTTGGAACTTGCTATTTATAATCACATCTTCCATACTTCACTCAAGGTCGGGACCAGAGAGTGGGGGTGGGGGCTGGAAAGTAGGTAACAAACAGAACAGAACACTGACAGTAATTTACCCTGATCCTCCTTCCACATCTGCTGTCAGCTGGGGATGACCCTGCACATAAATGACTCCGTGCCCTTTGCTGAGTGAACTGCAATTTAGGAGTAGTGCTTATCCCGGTATCCTTGGAAACCGGCGATAATGATTCTCATTACAGTTAGTTTCTATATTTAACAATGTGGATGCGTGTGGCTCTCTAGGCACTTTGTCAGTTAGCATAATGTTTGATGAGTGTTTGTGTTTTATAAAAATAAACTCATATCTCTTCTTGGGCTGCCTGTATATAACTATGTGGGAGGGGCGTACATTGGATGAGGGTCAAGTGTTGAGGTAAGTTTCCTTCCTGGTCTCCCAGAGGAAAGCTAAAATAGGACTGCTAACACTGGTTGTCATTTAGAATATGTCTGGTTTGTTGATTAACTAGGCTCCTTTATTCATGTTATTTCCTGCCCCTTGCTTCCCTCTCTCTCCTTCCTCTCTCTCTCAACCCCAGCTTCTTTGGCCTGAAAGTCTTTTGATCCTTTTAATTATTAGTTAGCTTGTTTTCTATAAACATAAATGTAAAGGGTAAAATTTGTGAGCTGGCACTTTAAGCTACAGAATTAGAGAGAGCAGAGGTAGTCTGCAGCCTCAGGCATGCTTGGGTCTCTGGGCTTAGCAGACATGGTTTATATGTTTATAAATCCATTATGGGAGACATTGCATTAACTTTGCTTATTGAAGAAGGTAACTGAAGTTTCCCCTTTTAAATGCTAACATTTAAACTTGTTTCAACTATTTTTAAAATCATTTTATTTTGTTATGCTTTCCAATTTACAGAAAAGTTTCAAGAATAGTACAAAAAACCTACACAGACACACACACACACACCCTTTTTTAACCCTGCACCATTTTCTGTTGTGCTTGATTTAGTCTCACGTTGTTTTGTACAGTAACCTGATGTACAGACCCATAGCCTAGAAGCAATAGGCTGTACCACATAGTCTAGGTGTGTTGTAGGCTTGGGTAGGCGTACTCTATGATGTTTGCACAATGACAGAATTGCTTAACATTGTATTTCTCAGAAAGCACCCCCTTCACTAAGTAGCACTGGGCTACTCAACTCTGCTGTTGTAGCAGAAAAGCAGCCTTAGACATCACTTTAACAAATAAGTGTAGGGACATTCCAGTAAAACTTGCCTTACAAAGGTAGTTGGTGGTCCAGACCTGGCCTTTGGACTGTAAATTGCTGAACCTGGCGTATGTTAGATATTAGCTTTTTATTTTATTTTTTTACATAATATTAGCCCATTAGAATATTGAGGATTCACTCACAGTTTTGCATCTTTATTAATGAACATCTCTCAGATGATTGCAGCATCTGGTTTTCCACAGTGATAGCTGAGGATGTTTAAAAATTATAAGAATTAGTCTACCGCCCTGGCCAGTTTATTCAGTGGTAGTGCATCAACCCAGGGTGTGGAAGTCCCAGGTTTGATTCCTGGCCAGGGCACACAGGAAAAGCACCCATCTGCTTCTCCACCCTTATCCCTCTCTTTTCTCTCTATTTCTCTCTTCCCCTCCCTCAGCCAACAGCCAAGGCTCCATTGGAGCAAAGTTGGCCCAGGCGCTGAGGATGGCACCATGGCCTCTACCTCAGGTGCTAGAATGGCTCTGGTTGCAACTGAGCAATGCCCCAGATGGGCGGAATACACACACACACACACACACACACACACACACACACACACACAGAGTTAGTCTACCTACATGGGGATCAATTTAGGATATATGCAATCATGTTTTCCTTCCTTTAAACAAACAAATATTTTTAAGGATAAAATATTTAAACCCTCATACTTGGATACTAGTAAGCCATGATCTACCATTAGTCAAGTCCATTGCAAGCTCTAGGATGGAGACTGAATGGGGCTCTAAGTTGCCTTTAGCATGAAATGAATCGGAGCCACACAGAGAAAGCTGTGTGATCTTGGTATTGGTAAGCTGTCATTTACAAAATGATGCAGGATTTTAAAACTTTTTTTAAAAAAAGAACAAACATGATCTTAAAAATGCAAATTACTACCTATAATTATTAAAAGAGTCTGAAATGAGATGGAAGGCATATCCATAGAAAACGGATACACATAAAGCATTCAATATCTAAAACACTAAGAATTCTTTTCTTGTTGACTGTAATGATGCAAAATATAATATTTTTGTGACCATTTCTCGATATTATCAAATATTTTGAAGATTGAAGGGTTTGTTAGTATATCTTCAAATCTAAAATTCAAATGCATAGAATATGATATGCTTTCTATTGTTGGTCTGGGCTGCCATTTGACTTAATATAAATCGTCCCCAGGAAAGTAGGAGGAAAAGGGATTGCTTAATGGTATCTTGGTTCCACTTAGTGTGTTAGAAAATCCTCTTTTATATATTTGATAATACAGCATTATTGTTTGCTATTAAATGCTATTAGAGATCACCTATGTAAAACAATTATCCCAGTTTTTAGCATGAGGAGGTGCTTAGTAAATGGTGAATGAGTTCATCTCTTTGATTTTTAAGTATGATTCAATGCATTTTTAATATGAAAACATGCAACTATATAAAGTTAATAGGTGAGAGAATAGGGTCTGGCAGTCAGACTTCCATTTAAACAAAAGTTTATTGTAAAAAATAGTTTGCTTTCAAATGCTTATTGAGATGGTCATCCATGCCACTGAATGAAATACTCACTCCTGTGTTTCTCAAAATTAAACAGAAGCTGAAGGGGTGGTTTCTTAAATCAGGATAATGAACTGTCTCCAGAAAATGTGTGTTTCCATGAGACGAGAGGAAGATTAGCTTCAGAGGGGTCTGGGTAGGGTTCCATGAACCCTTGGTCCAGGCACCTTCACAGCAGGGATGTTCTGGAGGCCTAAGTAGAGAGCTTTGCCTGAAAGCAAAGAAAAAAATGTCTCTGGGGAAACACACGCACGCACGTGTGCACACACACACACACACACACACACACACACACACACCAAAGAAACAAAATCCCTGAAGCCTTCTGTCTGACTTGGGCATGACTTTTCAGAATGCCACTCCCATAGCAGAGTGGCAGGAAAGCAAAATAGAAAACAAAACAGCCCACTCCAAGGAGCCTGTGAGTTGGTTGCTGGATCAACATAAAAAAGGAAATCAGTAAAGCAGGTCAAAGAGCTGATGGCGAGCACTCCCATAGTAATGAGCTTCCGATCGCATTATAAATCTTGCCCTGTGTGAGTATCTCAGAGTAAGGTTTGGGCAGCAGCCTTTGCCCCTGCTACCAGCGAGGTGGCTGCTTCAGCTCCCTCATTCTCGACTGGATGCTTGGGTAGCTCTTACTCTGCTCCCTGCTCAGGGCCCCTGGCTGGGTGAAACTGAGCAGGGTACCGAGAACGTCCTCAGACAGCCCGGTGAATCCATGGGAAGACAGGAGAGCCACCTTAGAAAATGGGCAGCCTCAGAGCTCCCGTTATACCAGAGGAATGGCCCTTGGAAGAGGCTGGGGCCATGGTGACGACCTCACGGAGCACAGAAGCCATCCCTGCTCCCTGTGGCTTTGTAGAGATGGTTCCAGCTGCCCCAGCAGGTGGAGCCGAGGTTCTGGCCATGTCCCAGGTGACAGGGTCCAGCAAGAGCAGGTGTTTGATCTCATTGGCTTCTATACTAAAGAAGGTGTCAGGAAGAAATAAAAAAGACAAATATACTGCTCACAAACATTAGTGGACATTTAAAAATGAATATGAAGCTATAAAATATCCCCTAATGTTTGTGAGCAGTTGCATGTTCCAGGGATTGGATGTGTTTTCCATGAGAAGCCCCTTGTTGTTTTTGTTTGTTTGTTTCATTTATTTTTCATTTTGACAGAAAATTTGTGATTTTTCTCCTCAGAAAAATGAAACGGTGACTTAACATTTTGTAATCTATACTATGATTCCATATACTTTGAGGGTGATATCACATCTCTAGGAAGTGGTGAGTTCATGGGTCCCCCGGGATGCCAGCATTGTTTGTGATGACTATAGAAATTCTGTCTTGTCTCACTTGCAAAATGATAGATTAGAACATGGCATAGATCCCTAATGCTCTCTGATGGGAAACCAGCTTCCCAAAGATCACTTAGAAAGACCATTTTAATAATATATGGAATCCTATGATTTTATATTAGCATTTAGGTATATCTCAGAGAATTGATAAGAGTTGTATAACATAGTTGAATTAATTTTCTTAGTAGTCCATTAGAAAATTGTTGAAATATTTTGTCAATTCCTTTAAGGGTAATTTTATTATAATATCTTAATTATTATCTTGGGCAGATGCAGAGAGCGGGAAAGGATGACATTTGTAGAGCTGGGAATGGGGTGAGGACAGCAGGGAGGAGACAGGTGACCTGAATTCTCAAGAAGCATATGGTAGTAATAAAGTAACAAGCTATGATTGCTTGCAATGTTTCCTTTTAAAATGATGTCACATTTTGAAACATTTGTATAGCATTTTTCCTAACTTGCCTTTTCACCTGACTATGCCTTTTAAATTCAGTCATAAATATTAGTATCTGAAATGTTACAAAATCCATTTTTATTTCAGAAACACTCTTGAGCAAAAAATACGCTGCATTTATTATCTTACTACTTCTCCCTGTTCTAAAATGCATACTTGCGAGTAGATCATTTCAGATAGGCTGTTGATTATATTTTTAAATGCAAATGAAGGACAAGTGCTTTTATTGAATTGACTAACTTTTATTTCTTTGCCAGTATTTCTCTGAGGTATCCTGAAATTTCTCTTCACGTGGAGTGTAAATTAAGCATTCCTGCTATAGCTCGATTGATTTGACCTTGTTGTATTATTTCACTAGCATGCAGATGTCCAGAGGAGTAGTACATCACCAAAATAAACACCATGCAATAATAAAAAAACCTTTTTCTCTAAGTGCCTTAAAATCAAATATCTAGAGTTCAGTAGTTTCAAGGTAGTTTATCTTGACGATCATTTTATAATAGAATCCTTATAAAGAGCAGTTTATGCATTTCCAAGAAATTTATAGATTTATTTTATTGTAATTCAGTGAAATTTGGCAAACTGGAATGCTTTGTCATGCTCATCTATTTTCTTATGTATGGATAAAATTAAACTTCCGTTTCTGTGTTCATTGTATTATGTAAAAATGTGGAGGGGATTTTTACCATATTTGAAGGGTATATTTAGGATGAAGGGTCTTAAAACTCAGACAGGAGTGTGTTTTTGATCCTTTGGGGGGTTCAGGAGTCATCCTAAAGAGGTAGGTGAGTCTGCAGTGTGGTTTTCACCAAATGTGTAGGGATGTGAAAGGCGGCGTGACCGGAAATGCAGTCTCTGTAACGCTCATATAACTCGCAGCGAGAGAACTTCGGTAGAAAGCAGCCTGCTCCCAAAGAGCTGATGTTGAGCCAGAACAAGAGGTCCCGACACCATTTACAAGCAAGGAAAAGATTTCAATGATGAGACTCAAGCTGAAAATCGAACTGCTATTGCGGGGGCTGATTTGTGATCGAGTTTATTGCTGGGTGGACAACTGCATGTGATGTGTTTTAGGAAGAAAGGCAGTAAGGGACTTACCTGTTTAACTGTGACTGGTGATTACCCAGGGATATCCAGACTGGTCAATTAATGTAAAACGATTACTTAATCAAGGGTTTAATTATAGAATGTTTTAAATTAAATGCAGCTTATTCTAGGACTAGGACATGATAAAAATTAAAATAGACAGCACTGAGCATGGAGTGTCATCGGAGGGAAGGTAGAGAGTAGTGACCCAGGATAGCCCTCCACCCCACAACTTGCATTTTACAAATAATTACAAAAGCCAAGAATTGAGTGCATTTCAACCATCTGAAATTTATTGACTACTCTTTCAATTTATTCATTCATTCAGAAATATTTATTAACTACCCTTGGAGTTTATATTCTAGTTAAGGGCTGGGGGAACAAACAAGAAACATAAGTATATAGCTTATATGACTTGTCAGAGGGTCATCAGTGTCATGACAAAAAAGAAAACAAAAACAAAAAGTAAGGCGACAGTTGGGAATTAAAGTGGAAGTTTAAATTGTAATTATGCTGACAGATGGGGGGTGAGGTGGAGGGGAGGTCAGGAAATGTAAGCAATGACCGGGAGATGCCCAGAGAAGATGTCCAGGGAAGATGCCCAGGGGAGATGCCCAGGGGAGATGCCCTGGGAAGATGCCCAGGAAAGATGCCCAGGGATTCTGCCCTCTGGTCTTGGGAAGAAATGCACCTCAGGCAGAGGGGACATTGTGTAAAACCCTGAGGCAGGAGTCTGCAGGTACCATATGTTAGAGGAGGGACAGTTGGAGAGGATCGATGGGGAGCGTGTGACCAAGAGGAAGGGAAGTGGGTGACAAGGTCAGAAAGTGCAGTAAAGGTACCAGTGAGGGGACCTCGCAGGCAATCATGAAGGCGTTATGATTGGAGTGAAATGGGGACCCACTGCCAGGTGTTGAGTAGTGTATTGAGTGACACGCTGTGACTTACCTTTAGAAACAACAGTCTGGTTGCTGTGGAATCCAGGCTACTCCATCGGTCCTGGTGCAAAACAAGAGTATGACGAACCATGGGGTTGGGGGTGGTCAGATTCCGGACATGTTTAAAGCAGAGACAGCAGAATTTCCTGACAGCCATGGGAGTTGTGAAAAACAACAACAAAGGCATCAACATGATACCAGTGCTTCGGCCCGACCAAAGAGAGGACTAGAGATGAGCTGCAGCGGCTGTGGGGAAAGCAGGCCTGGCGGAGGTGGGTGGCCTTGGGCCGGGGAAGGAGTGTATGGGCATTGAACCAGAGATGCTCAGTAAGCAGTCGCATGCATGAGCTGGGCATCTGGGCGAGAGGCTGAGCTGCAAGGATACATTTCAGAGCATAGAAGTGGGTGTAAAGAGTTAACACTGGGTACATTTGTGCCACCAGAGGAGTGAAAGTAAATTCAGCAGAGACGAGGACCGAATGTGACCAGTATTCAGAGTTCGGGAGATGAGTAGGAGCCAGAAAGAGGTCTGGGAAGAGGTGCACAGTGAGGTGGCAGAAGGCTGAGCCACTGGGGTGTCCTGAAGCCTGGGCAAGAAAGGGCAGAGAGGAGGGGACGGGAGGAATCACCTTTGACAACTATTTGCACATGGCAAGTGACATACGGACTGAGCACTGGACAATGTGGGTAGTGAACTTCCTGCCTATACTCTAAAGACCCCACGTGTAATTTAAAAGGTTTACCAAAAGAAGAAAAAAGACCACACGTGCCAGTGTATGTTTTCCTCAGACATCCAAATTTATTCAGTCCACATTGAAAAGATTTTGCTCTTTTAGGTAAGCTTTATTTTCTTATTATCTGACAATACTCTATAGAAAATCTCCCAAGAGCGGTAACCAGCCTGGTTAGCATTGTGGTTCTGGTCCCTGATACTCTTCTTAAAGGAACGAAAGCAGCCGAACTTGTTTCATTGAGCCTTTTGTGAGCGCAGCAGACGTTTTAAGCATCAAGGAACGTGAATCTTTCACGAGAGAATTATCTATTTTAGTTTCGTGGTTTTTGATCACACAGATGTTGATGAACAAGTTAATAATACTTTTACAGTTCCAGAATATTATGGGATGAATGGTGCCACCCTCCCAAATTCCTGTGTTGAAGTCCTTATCCCCAGGACCTCGGCATGTGACTGTATTTGGGAAAGAGCAGTGATTTTCAACCTTTTTCATCTCATGGCACACATGAACAAATTACTAAAATTCTGCACCACACCAAAAAAAATGTAATTTTTGCTGATCTGACAGAAAAAAAATGACAGAATTTTGATTCATTCACACCAGATGGCTGTTGTGTTGTCATTTTCCTATTTGACAGTCAAAGGGAAAAGAGTTCAGTGCCCCTGGCTAGAGTCAGGTATCCCCTGTTTCAAAAGTTCTTGTGCCACAGAGAGCTGTATCACCCCAGCTGAAAATCGTTGGAATAGGGCCTTTAAAAAGGTAATTAAGTTAAAAAAGAAAAGGTAATTAAGTTAAAATTAGGTTACTAGGATGAACCCTAATCTCATATGATTTGAGGACATTGGATGGAAACGTATAGACTGAAGACAAAGTGACCCAGAGAGAAGACGATCGGTCCTCTGCAAGCCAGGAAGAGAGACTTTAGAAGAAACTAAACCTGCAGCACCTTGATTTTGGATTTCAGCCTCCAGAACTATGAGATAATACATTTCTTTTTAAAATTTTTATTGATTTTAATTTATTGTGTTTACATAGATTCAAGTGTCCCACCAAATGTATCTCCTCCCCACCCCCGTATTCCCCTCGACACCCCCTTTACCCCCTCCCCCAATGCCTTCCTCCCTTCCCTCCAGGATTTGCTTTTCTGCTCTCTATAATGCTGTGTTATGTGTATATAATTTCACCAATCTCTCCCTTCTCTGAGCCCATCCTCTCATCCCCTTTCCCTCTGTCTGCTTTCCCTCTGGTCCCTTTGATCCTGCCTCTGTCTCTATTCCATACATTTCTATTGTGTAAGCCACCGGTCTGCAGAACATTGTCATGGCAGCCTAAGCAAACTTATACATAAATATATCAATCAAATGCCCTTTTTATTTTCCTTTCTGGACATCGAAATGCAGCCACCTGTAATAAGGACTGAGGTGACAGAATTAATTACAGAAGGCATTTGAATGGTTAAAAGAATAATTTAGAATATGTAAACTGTTTGCCCTAGTACATTCATAATCAGTAAAAATAAATAAGAGTTGCTGGCCTGCCCTGCATAGTCTAAAATTCAACAACAGTTTTTGAGTAACTGGAGCACCAACTAATGCTGATGGGTAGGAACTTTGTCCTTTTAAAGAGCAGCATGTTAGTAATTGTATATGGTACACACACCGAGTAACTGCACCAGCTGGAGGGAGAATGGGGAAGACGTCCCTGTTTCTGTGGATGCATCAGTAAGCTGGGGTGTTAATCATGAACTAGGTTCTTATCCGCAGCACAGCGACCGAACACAATTCATGAATGAATCTCAAGGTGTTTGTATTGCTTGCAGATCTAGGGTGAGTGAAAATGGTTTTAGGAAAAGAAAGCAATGATCTCTTAATTTGGGAAGAGATCCAGACAGGAAACCTGAGATGCAGCAAACACATTAAGCAGAGGAAGAGGTTCAGTCCAAGTGCTTATTGATGACGATCTCATTCAGTTCTGTGCACAGCTCTTCTTTGCACTTCCTAACTACGTTAAGGAATACGTCTAGTATATAATTAGGTGGCACTTGTGTAATGGTGCTCTATTTTGATACACGGTGTCTTTCAGTAGTGTTGTTGCCAATCTTTCATACGAGTTTGTGAGAATACCAGATTTGCTTTTGCTGCAATTGCATATACACACAACTACCGCCAGCGGGTCTTTGGAAGTGCTCTAGGTACAGGCAGCACAGGGCACAGGGCTGATTTGCTATCCGCTAGAAGGAAAAGGCATACTGTGGTTCCAGCTGAGACCAAAGAAAGATTGTATGTGTGAGAAGTTTACCCCATGAACGCACAATGGTGGGTGTATAGGAAAGACCCAGTCCGGAAGGGTGAGAGGGGGAACAGCTGCACTCCCCTGCATGTGTTAATAGATACTGCGACCCAGCGCTGTGCTGCAGTAGTTATTGCTGATGCCGATATGGTTTCAAAGCTTGTCATGCACCCCTTCAAGCGTGCCACTGTACCTTGGATTCTGATGAACATCATACACCTAGAGGTAGGAATTACAGCTTGATGCGGTTCCTAGAGTATATATACTATGTGAGTGTCAAATAATGTGCAGAAACCTAGAGATGTTGGTTTAATTTTTAAATGTCTTGAGTGCTCTGTTATCTACATTCTGGTTATCTAGTACTCAGCACATAGCTGCCACCCCAGAAGGTAGTGTTAGAAGGTTGTCTGTTTCCACGGAGAAGGAAATGAGAGCATTCGTTTCCCTGTGTAAACAATCAGACGGCTGATGTTCAGTGGTGAAATAAAAGTGCTCTCAGTGTTGTCCTCTGTGATAATTCTGAGTATAGCAGATAATAAGAGATTGATCAAAGGATAATTTTCAAAATACACTACAAACATTGTTTCCACCTGATGTTATATATTTTTAGATGCTGAAAGAACACAAGTGGGATTTTGCATCACCAATAACTACCTATGTACTTACATATATATAAGAAAGATGCATAGTAATATTAGGGAAGAACATCATCAATGTCCTTCCGATTCCAAAAAGATGTTCTGACTCGTGAAGGGAGTGTGTTCAGGATCTGCAATCCCTGTCTGCCCTTCCCTGATAGTAGACTGCCATTATGGGGGAGCCAGGTAGAGTGTCCGAGTGTCGTATCCAGCAGACTGGCAGGATTCAGAGGGGTCTGCCTCTTGGGCCCAGGGTAGTCTGGAATTGGAAATGGAGGAGGTTGGAGTTGAAAAGATCCAGGTATTGTAGGCACTTGAGTTGAGCCGTAGCCACGTGTGGACAGGGAGAACCCACGGGACTAGCAGGACAGGCCAGCTCGCCTGCACTGACATGTGCACGACTTGTTGGCACTGGGAGTCTCTTCTATTCTAAACTGAGATGAAGGGATTATAGGATTCCCTTGAGTGAGCTTTGAAATGAGGACACTAAGAGCAAGGGGCCAGCCCTGCCATCAGATTTTCTTATTTAACTGCCCTGCTTAGCAGCCGGCGATTCAGGAATGGTCTTTGTCTTTGCCGAAGGGAAAGCGGCAGCGAGTGTTTTCAGAGCCACATCACGAGACAGAATCCTCGTTCCCCTTTCAAAACTGACAAACGGAAAGACCCTCACATCCCTGTTGATTAAGCGCAAACATCCAGTGAGTGTTCTCAGCCTTCGGCTGGAGAAGTTAGATCTCACACTGTTGCCGTATAGTAGAGCTTCGTAGATATTTAGGGCAATGACTAGGTCGTCAACTGGCTAAAGAAATGTTGCGAGAGAAAGAGAAATGCTGACTTGGGAGATTTTGACAATGGTAAGAAGTACAAGTTACCACTGCAGATCAGACCTATGTTCCAGCTCTCGTTTATGCCCCAGGGGGATGTACCTTAGGGGTATACCACCCTTGAGCATGTTCTTCCTTTCCCTCTACTGGTGAGGAGGGGATAGATAACCCCTGCCCATCTCTTCATCTTCCTCCCTGTATCCCCATCTCGCTCTTGTCCTAGGCACCCAAAGCTCCAAGCAGTACCCTGAAATGTGACCAACATTTGAATTAGTTTTGTCCAAAGTTGCTGAAGTGATCTGTTTCCGGGTTATGCTTAAGTTGGCTGGTGGAGCAGGGGCAATAAAATGAGGACAGCCAGAGCATCCGTAATCAAAAGTTACAGGTAGTAGCCTGGGTGTTGAATGCAGGCCTGTGTGGGAACAACCAAAGAAGGAAGAGCTGACCAAGACAAAGAAGCCCAGAGGGGTACCAGTCTGGGGACACCAGGTATGACAGACCCTGGGAGGCCGTGGCAATGCTCTGAAAGAGTTTTGAAGCGAGACAGACTTATCATTAGATCCTGACTCTATATGTTGTGACTTGAATGGCATTCGTTGGAAAACTTATTTTTACCTCTGTGAGACTGTCTTCCCAACTTTTAAATGACAGCCAGGGCTCCTCACTGAAGAGTTGGGGGAAAATAAATGAATGCCCCCAGAGCTCCGCAGGAAGCTGAAGAGGAGGGCAGTCCCTGGCACACTCTGGTGCGAAGGCAATAAGCTGGGTTGTTGCAAGCTCTAAAGGTTTCTGGGAACACAAAGTAGTGAGTTTTTGTAATAGTGTTATATTGTTATTTTGACATATTGTTTCAAGTGTGTTAAGGATTAGAAAAGCTTTTCATGGCTAGGCAATACCAACGCCTACCCACCCCAATGACAAATGATTTGTATAACCTTTTGGACTCTAAGCTGTAGTCAGAGACCTTCTGTATCTTGGTTTATATTGTCTGACTTCCTGTGGTTCATTCTTGTCTTTGATGTTACGCTATCATTCCTCAGGAAAAGGTCTGCACTAATTCTTCGACCAATGTCCCTTGGTGGCGTGGCCATTTCTAGCACGTAGTTTAGATCAGTATAGTTGTTAGATATAAATTCAGGAATGGAGGCGGCGGGGGGAATTGCATCAAACCACTGGCAAAGTCCAGTTCCTCCCCAAGTCACACAGCCCTCCATTCCTTATAGTGAGATTCTGATGCCCATCGGGCCCCATCAGAACCTGGCCAACTCCAGAGGGGGGGGGGGGCGGGTGCCTGTGGGAGGGGAGTGCACAGAAAATGAGCCCTGGGAAGACTTGGAAAAGAAAGTAGAGTTAAAAAGTTGACTGGTGTGTTGTTTTCTCATGAGGCTAATTTGCTCCCGTTGTAATTCACCTGCATTTTTCTGCTTACTCACACTCAAAAGATCTTGCAGCAATTTATTCCCATCAACTTGACATTTCACTCTGCAGAAAACTTTCGCACTGCTACAGGCTAAAACCGCACCGTGCGCTTCTTTCCCCAGGCCGGGTGAAAGCGCCCAGGCTAATGCGTTCTGTGGGGGAACAAGGTCAGCCTGTTTGCAGCTTTGTGAGCGAGAGGATGAGCGAGGGGAGTGGTCTTGGAGAGCTGAGTGGGAACCAGGTCAGGTGCAATCAGTGATGCTTTAGGAAGGAGCCCGCACCTTCTTGCAAACTCACCGCAAAGCCACAGGAGGGTGTTTAGTCATATGACATCAAGTTACATTTGAAAAGAGATCATGGTTTCTTATTGCAAACTGAGTTTCTAAGGAACTCTGGGGATCCAATGAGGAAGGGAGATGGCCTGGCACCGTGTTTGTGGCTAGGACCCTTAGGAGTGTGGGTTCTTATAGTGACTGAGGAACTCCCAACGTGGAAACCATGTGTTTGGGGCCCACCCTCTGCACTGTGAAGCTGTCAACATTAGAAATGTCTGCACCGATAGAGAACTTTTATGAGCTTATTTGAGCCAAACTGACGACAATTGCCAGGAAGCAAAATCTCAATGGATTGAGTAAATGCTGCAGAAAAGGGCAGTTTCACCACTTACTTTATACATCAGAACCAAAGGGAAAGATGTAAGAGGGGGACGTGAGATCCACTGGCAGTAGATTAGGGAGGGGGAGAAAGCAAAACGGGGAGTCTGTGAGATTGGATAAAAAGTGAAACGGAGAGACACATTACTTCTAGGAGTGGGTGTAGGTCACCTCACAGTCAGTATTTACAGCACATAGAGATGGTGTTTGGGCAACAAGCTGGCAGTGGGGGGTTCCATGCCAATCTGCTCTGTGGGACGCTGTGCCCTGAGGGGTCTGGAGAAGGGGATCACTCTAACGCTCCAAATGTATGCTCTTGCAAACGCAGAAAGACGATGGATAGGCTCAGCTGAGGAAAAGACTGACCTTTGTCAAGGAAGGGACCAGCCTAGAGCATGACTACCCCCCAATACTCGCTTTCAGTGAGGAAGTCTTCTTTCAGACCATCGTGTGTGAGGACTGTAGGTCTCTGAGTCTGTAAGGCCACCGTGCAGGCCTCCCCTGAGCTGGTCAGGTTTAGTACGTGGCCTCTTTTTCATCCACAAAACCTTTTGATTATTGGTTGTTTCTGCTCTGAAGCTAATTCTCTGTCCTTGATGAAACAGTTTCCACAGACCCGCTGATAAGTGTATTTGTTAGCCCTAGGTTGTTAAGTCTTTTCTTTTCTTTTGAATATTTCATGGTAGGACTGAAGGTCATTTTAAAGCCAGATAAAGTGCAAATTTTTGTTTAAGTAATAAAATTTAAGCACAGATCCAGCTAAATATCACGATCAAGGTAACACAGGCTAGAGAGATTGGGCTGGAGTCCAGGTGTCCTTGCAGCCTGTGGAAGGCAAGTACAGAGGCTGCAGAGATGGGACAATGTTGGCACGGTTAAGAAGCTAGTAAGCCCAGGGGGGCGGGAGCCTCGGGCTCAGGAGGAATGTGTGTGCGAGATGCCCTCAGCCAGGGAGGCGGGACTGCAGTTGTCAGTAAAACTACAATGGCAGTGACGATTATGAAGGGAAATGCAGTTTGATAAAGACTTAAAAATGTGAAGTAGATCTGTTGCAAAGGAAATACATTCAAAACTATTTGTTAGGGGAACAAAGGATCTGACTGGAAAGATAAATATGAATAAAATTATTTTCTTAGGTCTGTCATTAATATGGTCTGGCAGCAGTGTCGTCAGTATTTTCTTTCTGCGTGCGTGTGTGTGTGTATGTGTGTGTGTGTGTGTGTGTGTGTGTGACAGAGACACAGAGAGAGAAAGATAGGGACAGAGAGACAGGAAGGGAGAGAGATGAGAAGCATCAATTGTTTGTTGCGGCTCCTTTGTTGTTCATTGATTGCTTTCTCATATGTGCCTTGACCAGGGGCGTACAGCATAGGGAGTGACCCCTTGCTCAAGCCAGTGACTTGGGCTTAAGCCCGCAACCTCGCACTCAAGCTAGTGAGCCCACGCTCAAGCCGGCAACGTAAGGGTTTCGATCCTGAGTCCTCTGCCTCCCAATCCGACGCTCTATCTCCTGCGCCGCCACCTGGTCAGACATCAATGACGTCAGTATTCATGGGAATGATTTTTAGTGCACCCTTCAACTGCCCACGCTTTGATCTTTAATGCATTGAAAATGAACTAGAGCTTCTCGGAAAGTAGCTGAAAGGACAAAGGCTTCGAGGGGTTCCCACTAGCCAGTTCAGAGAACTCACTGGCGTACGACAGAGCATCCCCAGTAGAACCTAGCTTGCTCGCTGGAGTTGAGTAATGAGAACTCGTGGTAGTGGCCCTGACAGGAGTGCCAGCTGTGGGGTTTCTGGAGTAGAGACAGCGCATTTGAATGATTGTTGAGAGGAGTTTTCCTGGGAAAAGGGCCAGAGAAGTGGGATGGCAGCTAGAGGCGTGAGGTCAAAGGAGAGATTTGGTTAGGATGTGAAAGTGTCAAACATCTTTGTATTGGGACTGGGATTTTTGCCTGAATCTTCTGTGATTAATTGAAAATATGGAGTGGTTTTTTTTTTTAATTTTTAAAATTTTCTTTTCCAGTTGCAGCTTACATTCAGTGTTATTTTATATTAGTCTCACATGTGTAGCAGAGTGTTGAGATAAGCATAATACTTTACAAAGTGTCCCCCCACCCGATATTTCCAGTACTGACCTGGCACTATGCACAGTTATTACAATACAGGGTGGGGCAAGAGTTGGTTACAGTTCGGAGTACGTGAAACAGAGTTTATTCTTGTATTATTATTTATTGATAGTTGTATTATTTTCTATATGAACAATTGTAAACCTACTTTTTGCCCCACCCTGTACTATCGACTATATTCCCTATGCTGTACTTTACACCACCCTATTTTGTATCTATTAATCTGTACTTCTTAATCCCTTAATTGAAAATGTTTTAGCCTGACCAGGTGGTGGCACAGTAGATAGAGCATCAACCTGGGAAACTGGGAACCCAGGTTCGAAACCCGAAAGTCTCTCGCTTGAGTACAGGCTCATCGGGTTGAGTGTAGGGTCACAGGCTTGAGCAAGGGGTCACTGGCTCAGCTAGAGCCCCCTGGTCACGATACATATGGGAAGCAGTCAATAAACAACTAAAGTGATGCAACTATGAGTTGATGTTTCTCATCTCTCCCTTCTATCTTTCTCTGTCTCTTTCATTAAAAAAAGAAAAAGAAAATGTTTTAAATAGCTATGTCCCTGGGTTTATTTTTCCAGTTAGTTTAAAATTTTAACTAAAATGATTTCTCACAAACTTTAAGCTTTTTGACCGCAGGGACAAAGTCTCATTGTCATTTTATCCTCAACAGTGTAAGTATAGTCTAGTCAGTGAATGCTTTTCAATAAATGAGTTACAGGTAGGCAGAAAAAATTAGAACTTGATTATAAAGTTATCCTGAAGAATATTCTAAAGAATATTCTAAAGTTATTCTAAAGAATCCATTCATTAGACCCACGTTTTTGTTTTGTAGGTCTTCATCAGACTTGCACATATGGCCTGAGCTGTGTCTGTGTCAGACTGAATTTGGAAATAGCACAGTGGTTTTGTTTAGAGGAGTTGCTTTATTTATGTGATATAGGTACTTCATTCCATAAGGGAGTTTAAATTTTAAGGCAAGAAAAGGAAAATTCCAATTAAGAAAAGAAATAAAAAGATTACAGCAAGATACATTTGCAATGACAGTATCAAATTGTTCTAGCAACAATTATGTAACTGTTCTTTGCTAATTTAAGGAAGAAAGTACATTTTTTTAAATCTTCTCTGAAAGCATATTTTAGTATCAGAAGTTTTGGATTTTGAATGTACTTGTGGCTAAAAATTGAACTAGATTTAAGTTACCAATAGTTTACTGGGCAGCTACTTATCACAGATGTGAGGTTTTTTGTTGTTGTTTGTTTGTTTGTTTTATAACAAACTTAATGTATAATCACCAAATCCAAATTTTTAAAAATTAGTTGATAAAAAAATGGGGCTAGAATAATTTTTAGATGATCTCTGCTTTTAACTATCATATGTATGTATAAATAATCTTAATTTGGATAGGACTAGTTGTAGTCAGGTTTTGAGAGTGTGCCAAAGGATTTTATTTTTATTTTCTCTCTAGATGATACATAAAGATGTACTATAATTTTCTAGATATATTTTCAATTTATTTATAATCAGTAAAAATTGATACAAAACATCAAATACATACCTTCTTAGTAGAAGATTTCCAAAATCTTCTTGAGAATTGATACAAAACATCAAATACATACCTTCTTAGTAGAAGATTTCCAAAATAAAACAATTATAGATTCAGGTTGTGATGCTTAAATATTTGTGTCAATTTGGCCAGTCTGTGGTGGCCAGTAGTTTTATTAAACACTAGTATACTTGTTACTGAGAAGGTACTTTTTTTTTTTTTTTTTTTTTGAGACAGTTTTTTTTTTTTTTTTTTAATTAATTTTAATGGGGTGACATTAATAAATCAGGGTACATATGTTCAAAGAAAACATCTCCAGGTTATCTTATCATTCAATTTTGTTGCATACCCATCACCCAAAGTCAAATTGTCCTCTGTCACCTTCTATCTGGTTTTCTTTGTGCCCCTCCCCTCCCCCCTCTCCCTCCCTCTCCTCCCTTGAGAAGGTACTTTTAAAGATGTAATTAACATTTGAATCAATAGACTTTGAGTTAAGCAGGTTACCTTTCAGAATGTGGGTGGGCCTCATCGAATCAGTCAGGCTGTAAGAGAAAACACTGAGATCCCCTAAATGAGAGGAGTTCTGCCTCTAGACTGCCTTCAGACCCAGGGCTGCAACATGAACTCCCTGATCTATCTGGCTCAGCTATTGTAGCCCAAAAATAGTCATGTAACCAAATGGGTGTGTCTGCGTGCCAATAACATTTTATTTACAGAAACAGATGGCTGGCTATAGTTGAACTAAGGTCTATAGTTTTCTGATCCTTGGTTTAAATGATTGCTTGATAATTCATGCAAAAGAGCTAAGGGGTGGTATATACACTTTTAAGGATGTTTCATTCAAGCCAAGTTGGATCAAGAAACAGTTTAGGCCCTGGCCAGTTGGCTCAGCGGTAGAACATCGGCCTGGCATGTGGAAGTCCTGGGTTTGATTTGCCTGCCAGGGCACACAGGAGAAGCACCCATCTGCTTCTCCACCCCTTCCCCTCCCCTTCTTCTCTATCTCTCTTTTCCCCTCCCACAGCCAAGGCTCCATTAGAGCAAAGTTGGCCCAGGTACTGAGATGGCTCCATAGCCTCCACCTCAGGCACTAGAATGACTCCCGTTGCAACGGAGCAACGCCCCAGATGTGCCGAGCATCGCCCCCTGGTGGGCATGCCTGGTGTATCCCGGTTGGGTGCATGCGGGAGTCTGTCTCTCTTCCTCCTCGCTTCTGACTTCAGAAAGATACAGAAAAATTAAAAAAAGGAATCATCCTCTTTTATATTAGCAGTTATTACTTTGGCCGACAGTCTCACTCTTCAACTTTGGTTTACCTGTTTTGTTTTACACACAGATATCTTAAAGAGCACTACAACAACAAAAAGTTTTTCTTTTAACCATTCTAAACCATTCAGCCTTTTCTCTAATGTCCCACTCTGTTTCTTAGAGAAATGATTAATGAGAGAGAAGGGGGTTAGGCAGAAAGGGGAGCCAGAAAACAACTGGCAACCCAAATTATCAGCCTTGCTGTATCTGTGAGGGCTCCTGATTCCAAGATATCATCTTTAAAGGTCTTCATTTGCTCTCAGAAAGCGGGAGCATCCTCCTTTGTAACGCTGGTAGTAATTTAGCATTCTCAGTTTCTCTGTTTACGTACGCATCAGTGCCAAGAAAGTGCTCCAGTTCCTTAGGATGGTGGCAGAGTCCTTGTTTTCCAGCTGCACTGTAACTAATCAGGGTAGCATTTTAAGTTCTGGAAGTATATTGAAAAGTTAGAAACCTTGAAATCTTAAAATGTTATAACTGTAGGCCATGCACTAGAAAGCAATTAGGTTAATCCAAGATCAAATTAAACAAATAAGTTTCTGAAATGAAAATAAACATAGTGAACCACAGTGTTACTATTATAAGTATTTAGATGATCACCAGATGTACAAATAGTAAATATTCAGGAAATAATGCGGTACTCTTATCCCGAAGAGTAAATTGCAACCTTTTCATAAATGGTCATTTAAGAACAAAGATACTTACATTTGAAAATAACATTGTATTCGATGTCTTTTTAAAATGAGAAAGGAAATGTTGAAATTGATGATTCTGCTAAACTGGAAATGACAAAGTGAATCACTGACCTACTAAAGTATGCACATTTAAGAGTATTAATATCCCCAGAATGACAAAAGTAGAGACCGTATACCTGTTAGTAAAATAGGTCAATTTGAAAATTTTGTTACTGTTATTGATTACAATAGTAAGCCATAAGATTTTTGCTAGTATATATTAAACCACTTTAAAGTATGTAGTTATACACAGCTTTACTTGCAACATTTATAACAGATGGGATGACTGTCTAGAGTATATAAAAGGCTCTCAGTAAGTTAGGACATGTGAACTAACAGGAAAGGGGTAATTCACTCCAAAGAGAAAGGAAAAAACAATCATTATATTTTCTAATGAATGCTACCCTTCACCAGTAATCATAGAAATCAGTACTAAAACAGTGATTTTTATTTTTACCTAAGATATTGACAAAAGTTAAAGATTTGTGTTTCTAGGAAATTGGAGAAGCTCAGATCTTTGTGGGAGTGGACTTGATACAGCCTTGTGAACAATCACGTTTTACTCTATAAATTTTATTGGAACTGTATAACACAAACAGGCATCTTTATCCATGTCTATAACTTGATTCCTTTTTTGAAAAATAGAGGATCTGTAGATTTTGAAGTACATTTAGAGAAAAGCAAGCTGAGAAGGAAAGAAATCGCTGTTAAAATACATCTTTGAATGCATAGCAGTCAATATGGTAGTGGTCCAGATTTTAAAAGATTATCAATTTATGCTAACTGTACTTTTTCTTTTTTAATTTCATTTTGTTTTTCTTCTTTTTCAATTCTAACAATGAGAGTCAGGGGTTAGCAAGTACATTTTCTTTAAAACACCAGTACATCTGGAATGCTCATTGAGAGTCATGTATACAGAAATGTACAAATGGAGTCAAATTGCTTTCCTGATTCCTTAGACTAGCTCCATGGTAGAATGGCAAGTTCTGGTCCCAGGGAGAGCCAGGGTCCGTTTTGAAGCACTTCTGAAGACTGGGAAGTCAGCTACCAGAGTGAAATGCCAAGGGTCAGGCATAACAGACACACTTGCCCAGGGCCCTTCCCACACTCTCAGATCACCCAGTGCAGGGATTCTCTGAGAAAGTGACCTCTCCCCCTCCAGCCTCTGATCTATAAGCAGACGTGGGAGATGGGGCCATTTGTAAATCAGAGGTCATCTGTGTCTGCCAGTCCCGTTCTGGGGATCAGAAATGTTAAAGGCAATGGAGCGCCTAGCAAGGATCCACGTCACAGTTGGCAAGAGATCTGGAAGTCATATATTATTTGGGCTAAAAGAGAACATTTTTAAAGAGGGACACAACTTGAAGTATGTGGAGGTCTGTCGCCTAGATTTTCTGTTTATCGCTAAAGGTGGGAAGCTTGGACATCACAGGTAGAAGCCACAAAGAGTCTAATTTCAGGACACAATAATCTTACAGTCTTTCCTGGAGCAATCGGATACCTGGAGAGGACTGCTCTCCAAGGCCGTGGGCTCCGGCCGCCTCTAGAAATGCCTGACCTGGCATTCAATAGCTCGCTTGGAAAAGAGGTTGTCTGGAGCAGGTAATCTTAGAAATCTCTCACAAGATTACCCTCTGATTCCAATGCTTCTTAAGGCATTGAAATGATATATTCCAGGACTACAGCCTGGAATCCTACACCCCTTTCAAAAGCCAAATAGGGACAAAAGTACACAAATAAGCAGAGTCAGTTTGCTACAACCGAGATAGACCAGAATGACTTCTAGCACAAATGGAGGAAGACCAAATGCAGAACACAACAAGCAGACCACAGGGAACAGCTCAGAGAACGGTCTAGGTTACCACATTCAGTTTCTTGTCCCAGCTTGTGGTCGCTCCGTGCTCTCTGTGCTAATCTACCTGCCGCCTTGGGGTATTTCCAACAGCCCCTAAGCCATGGCAGTTCCTCTGGCATGTTCCATGGGCCCCTCATTCTATGTAGGGAGCAGTTAATCGTTGGGCACAAGCATTTGTACTTACAGATCTATGTATGATTGGAAAAGGAGTGTGTGGCGTGGATACAACATTTTGTTTTTCTTCCTGGAGTGCTAACTAGGCGATTGCCTGCTTATAAATAAGAAGAAGTGCCTCTGGAAATGGAGTGACCTGAAGAACAGCACCTTTGTCTGAACTCCTTTGTTGTAAGGGAGGCTGAGAAAAAACAATCGTTATTACTGGACTAAGAGGCACGAGGGGCCGGAGTGGCAGGTTTTGTTTTCCTGTGAGAGCCAGGGCTGAAACGTGATAGAGGCCTGGCTGTGTGTGGCTCTCTTCTCCACCCTCCCTCCCACAGTGCCCGCCTCTCCTCTAAATAAAGTCGGACAAATATTTCAAGAATGCCGGTTTGAAGCCCAGTCCAATGATTAACCTACTCTAGTGCCCTTTGTCTCTGTCAGACCCTATGTTTGTCATATGCTTAATGTAACCTATTTTCTATCTCTTTTTTCCTATGTATTTCTATAGTGTCCATGGAAAACATTGGAGAGCAAGGTAAAATATATTGTTATTTTAGATATAAAATCTTTAAAACAGTCTAATGAAACAAATAGAATTCACCTAGATTTGGTTGGGATAAATAAATGATTCTTTAAGACGTGGAGGGAAGATGGGGTTAAAGACATTCCATTCTCTTAGTCCCCAGACTGAATTCTGTCAGACGCTTGGCTGAGAACTCGACCCTGAAATGGCTGCGATTGTGCCAAAGATTCTAATGGGTTAAGATGTGGGAATATCAACAGTTTCCTGTGTCACCCCAACCTGTGTCACCTACATAATCCATGGAAAAGACCATTGGCTCTAACTACCTCACACTGATTTTATAAATATGAGTATCATCATTCTTTTACATAGTTTAAATTGCTACTGGTTTAAAATACCAACTATGCTATATTTTAAATTAACACATTTTATTCAGCTGCATCTTGCAGAATTGTTATATATTGTATGTATCCTGTACATTCCAAAATTAATCATTATCACTGTAAACAAAATTAATATTTTATGTTCACATAATACTTCAAGTATAAAACACCACACAGAGTGTGTTTAGATCTATGTATGACCTGAAAAAAAAAGTACCAGAATGTTTTTCTTAACAGTTGTATCCATGTGATAGGTAAGACACTTGAACATCCCATTGGAAGAAACCTCTCTTTATCCAGATGGTTCTCTGTT
The DNA here is from genome assembly GCA_037038555.1 of Rhynchonycteris naso. Lineage (NCBI taxonomy): Eukaryota > Metazoa > Chordata > Mammalia > Chiroptera > Emballonuridae > Rhynchonycteris > Rhynchonycteris naso. Next base: position 15,781,858 of record CM072998.1, on the reverse strand, counting down.
TAAATATGTTGTTATTAGAACAGTGGGGGCCTCCAGAGTTGACTAGAGCTAAGCAAGTAAGCAAACAGCTTCTCAAATAAGCACTGCTTTTGTGATTCTTTATCCGTGAAACAAGGTTCTTAAAGCCTGGGCAGTGTGACATTTGGTTAATGCTATGTTTACTATTTAGAGTTCCAGGCACAACTGCCCCCTGCTACAGTTCAGGAAAGATCTCCCTGAGCCATTTTGCCATCAGATGGGCTTTTCTACAGATGGGAAGTCTCTGATCATCATCATAGATCTAACTATGCATTATTAGAGATCTTTATTCTTAATTCTTGGCTTTACATATAAAAATTCATCCATTGAGTTGAGCTTATACCAGTATGAGATCAATGAACTTAGTTACAATAACAAAAGTTGTTAATAAAAATTCAAAATAAAATGAGCTTATTATAATTGGTAATTTGGACATTTTAGAACAAGCAGATTGTTTGTGAGTACCAATTTGCATGTTACAGTGATCATTCTGTTTCTCTCACTTTAGTTGTGTGCCTGATTGCTTATCATCTACTTTTTGCAATGTTTGTCTGGTCGTACTGGAAAACTATCTTTACATTACCAATGAATCCTTCAAAAGAAGTAAGTTAAAATATTAGTAAAGTCATCCTAACATTGGAAATCAACAATACTGATGTCTAAAAAATGAATTTTGTCTTTTTATTAATTTTGCAAACTTATTGAGTGTAATAACTTTTTTTAATATGAATGTGTCTATTAGTAAATACTTGAATTTTCATATAGTAAATATTTTTGCGCTGGAGGAATATTATGTTGTCAATATTAAATTTGTTATGTGTTCTATTTCTATTTTAGAGTTAGACATCCAAGTGGATGGATAGAGATAGATAGATAGACAGAGTGAGCTGAAAGTAGACATGCTTCTTTTATAATTATCATACTAAAGGTGTGTTAGTTGGCTATTAGACACCAAGCAACAACAAAGTGATTGTTTAACTAATCTCTATATTCAAAGTCTATAGCTAGTCCTCAGCTTCTAGGTATCCAGGCTTCTTGTATTGTGTTGTTCTGAAATATGTAGCTTCCATACCCATGGTCGCCTCTTGGCCTAAGAAGGCTGCTCTGGTTCCAGCCATCATGTCAACATTCCTGCCAACAGTCCAGAAAAAGTAGGAAAGAAGAGTAGAAGTAAATGTCCTTTTCTTCAAGGACACTCTCTGGAAGTTGCTAATGCCATTTCCACTTACATTTAGAATTTAGTTACATGGCCATGATGTATTTGCACAAGAGGCTGGGAGTGTAGTCTTTATTCTTGATGGCCATGTTAACCACGTTATAAGAAGCAAAGAGGGAATACTTGGGGTCAACCCGTAGCCTCAGCCACAGAAGCTTTTAAGTAAAGTGATATGTTTGGATACACATTTCAAAAAGATCATTCTGGCTATTGTTTCTGGGTCTTTAATCATGGTTAAATATTCTTGGAATGAAGGACTGTATCTTACTCATTTTTATATCCTTGGCACTTAGTCCATTACATGTTTCTTGAATAGAAATAAACTTTGTTCCAGTAATAATAATGTAGCTTCAGTAGGCTAACCTTAAAAAAAACACACACACACACAAGGTCTGAGCATCATTGTGAATTGTATCCTAAAGTAACATGTTTGAAATGCAGTTGTGGTCAAAGGCTTATAAATACGCTCTGTGACAAAACCACAGCCCTTACTCAGAACTGATGGTGGGCTCAGCCTGCAATGTATTAGATACAGCCTTTTTTCCTTCTACGATCTGCTCATTTCTTTTCCTATCTCTTTTTCTTCCCTCCTACCATATTTACCTCTTTTTTATTGTCCCTCTTACCCCCACCGTGGCTTTAGTTGTAGGTTTGAAGGAAAATGTTAACTTCTATCGTAGGTGATCTCATCCACTATATTGATGATTATGACCTTATCTACAACCTCTGTGTTGAAAATTTCCAAATGTATTTCTATTTCTGACTTCCCCCATGAATGTCAAACATATATCTTCCCTGCCAAACAGAGCATTCTACTGACACCTCAAATATAACACTGAATTCACCACCTCTGTTCCCCAAACTGTGACTCATTTATTTCTTATATTGGTCAGTGCCACTGACATCCGCCTCATCATTCAAGCTGGATCTTGGCAGCCATGCTTGAATCCTCTGGCTTCCTCACCCTGCTGCCAACATATGAATTCTGCTGATGTTTTCACTTCCTAATATTTCTTCTTTAGTTCCTACCCTTCCCTCCCTCCCTCTTTTCTTCCTCCCTTCTTCCTCCCTCCCTCCCTTCCTTCCTTCTTTCCTTCCTTCCTTCCTTCCTTCCTTCCTTCCTTCCTTCCTTCCTTCCTTCCTTCCTTCCTTTCTTCCTTGTCACTTATTTAATTTAGGGTCTCAATCATCTCTTTTGTCTGAGACATTGCAGTTGGCTCCTATGTGGTACCCCTGTTTTAATCTAGCCTACATTCCCTTCCTGGAACCCTGCAAAAATTCACCCTCCACCTGAAGCTGAAGTGACCCATCCAAAAACAAATTTAATGCTTTTACTCTACTGCTGGTATCTAGCCAGTGGCTCCACGCATTCCCCACGGTGAAGGCCAGTCTCCTTAGTCTGACAACCATGGCTCTTGTGTCCATTTCTGACTTCCTACCTTATACTTGAGTAGTTCTTAATTACATGTAGTTTCCTGTGTATGTTGTGCCGTTATTTTCTTTCGGGAATACTCTTATCTGCTTTCTCCTCCAAATAAATATTTTATGCCTATAAAGCACTGGGTTATCTCAGAGCTCAATCTCTGGGCCTCTCTCATTCATCTACATAATGGCTTTGTGTATCGTCTCATTCATTGCTGTGGCTTTCAAGTTATTATCATTAGTCTGGTCCTCGCTTCCAAACTCCAGCCTCAATCACAACTGCCTCTCTGGCATCTAATATGAGTTTCAAGTTCAACATACCTGAAAGCAAACTTCTGATTTCCTGTCCTCTCCCCCAATCCTCCTCTTTTGAAAGTTTTTCTGTCTCAGTAATGACAGCTCCATTCGTCCAGTTGTTCAGAAAACCTTGGGGTTATCCTTGGCTACTCTTCTGCTCTCAGACCCACACCCATTCCATCAGCACACTGCGGAAGACATACACCTCAGAGTCCCTCAGGGTGAGCTCACGTCCCCTCCTCCTTCCACTCTGGTCCCGGCCCAGTCCTCTCGCGCTTGTATGCTGCAGCGCCCTTCCAACAGGTGTCCTTGCTTTCGAGCTCACCCTCTTCTGCATATTTTCAACACAGTAGCCAGAGTCGTTCTTTCAAAAACAAGACAGACCATATCGTATCCTTCTTCCTCTCAGAGCTTTCCTGTGATATCTGAGCCCACTCAGAATACAAACCTCGTGATTCTACTGTAGCCTCAAAGATTACCCATGGCTGTACCACCCCACCCCACCCTGCTCTGACCTGCTCTTCTCAACGTCTCTGTTCCATCACCTTGCTGTTCCATCAGCATGCTAAGGGCGGTCCTCCTTCAGGAGCCTTGAAACCTGCTATTTCTCTTTGACCTGGAACCTCTCTCTGCTCCTGGGTGACCAGGTGTCTTGCTTTCTTCCTGTCTCTACGTCTCTGTTAAGTGGTACCTTAGCTGTAAGGTTTTCTATGATCACTCTGTATAAAGTAGCAAAACCCTACTTCCCTTAGCATTCCCTAGAAACCAAACCTTACTGTATTTTTCTCTATAGCATATCATTCTAGAACACACTCCCATTCATTTTTATACCGTGCCTAGAATATAAGCTCTAAAATGGCATGAACTTAAACCTGTTTTGTTCACTAATCCATCACCAGTATGAAAGCCGTGTCTCACTCATAAAAGGTACAAAGTAAATACTTGTTAAATCATTGAAAAGAGAGAAGAAGTTATGTGTACGGATGCAAGTTTGTGCCTACAGCTTTGGAGGGGACTCTAAATGACTTCTGATTTCTCCCTCAAAGGTGATGGGCTAAGAATGATGAGGGGATTAGGTTGCCTGAGGTGTGGGAGGACAGAGAAGGTCTGAAGTAGTGCTCAGATCAAGTGGAACGATGAATGATACAAAACGCTGAAGAAATAACACAGTATTGTCAGAGCGGTTGAGGCTTTTGACAGTGAAGTTACAGCTGTATGAGGCCTGGTTCGATAACTTTTCCGCAAAGCACATATTGACCTTCTTTGATTCATGTAACTGTGTGACATAGATACTAGTTATTACCCTTTGACAGATAGAGCGGTAGGTTCTGAACATTAGCTAATTGTCCTAAGGCATCAAGGACTAGGGGTGGCACGTTCACTGCTGACATTTAAACCAAAGCCCTATTGACCATCAAGGCTGTACCCCTGTCACAGTGCCAAGGACAGTGGGCACTACAGTAGGTGGGGTGCTCAGGACTTTAATCGGAACTTGGAGAGAAATAGAAAAACTTCTATCTGTATATTATTCTTTTAATGTTTCTCCCTTTTTAAAATTTCACATGTAAGGTATGTAAGTATTTGCTAATATTGCATAAATTAATGTGGATATATTGGCAGTGTCATCTCAAGTTGTTTTAAAACTGATAGGAGTACATGATTAAAATATTTTGGAGACTGAAAGAAAGAGCCCTTGCTGTCTGGTTAAGAATCTTCAGTTATTCCATTAATAAGATGTAAAATCTTGGGCTAATTTTCTATTTGATCTACAAATCATTACTGACTTGTAAAATGCAGGTTCTATACTTACTGTAAATTGATAAGAAAGTGCTCTCATGTGCTAAAAAAAACCCTTGGAAAATTGGGCCTAAACAAGTAGGAGATGAGGTTAGATGAGAAAATAACATTAATATTTTTACACTATTGAAGGAATATGAGAAATCTAGAACACATGAATTAAAATAAAATAGACTTTCATCATAACAAGATTGTTAAATAGATTTTATAACCATTCTAAATTACACTTAGAAAATGAAGACTGAGCCAAAGAAAAAAAACATCTCACCACATTGATTCAGTTTATATTCTTAATTTCTTTCTGGTTAATTTTTTTCACATAATAGTTCATTGTTGGCTCATTTTCATTTTTAATAACAGTATAATATTCTCACTGAAACATTATAGTTTACCCAGCTGCATCTCAACTTGGCTTTTCCAGCTGATCGCAACTTTTCATATTATAAACAATGTTGTTAACATGTTTGTACATAGAGCTTTGCTCATTTTTGGATTATTCCCTTAATATATATTCTCAGAGGTAGAATCACTGGATCAAGGAAATTTCAGTCATTTGCTAAATTGTTTCCCAAAAGGATTGTATAAATGTATACGCAATGTTTCCAGTTTTATCAGCTCCTCAGGGAGTTGCAGTTGTTCTTAAGAAAACTGTAGCCAACTTCATAGGCAAAACAGTTTTGTTTTCATTTGTACATTTTAGGTACTTGTGAGGTTGTATATACATTTGTATTTGTTTTAAGTGGAAACTATTATTAGATTTTTAGTTTTTTATTTTCTTAATTGTTTCTATATCCTTTTCTTTGATCTGGAAGCTGTATGTGAGTCCAGATCTTAGTTTCTAATATCACTCTTCAGTAAAAGGAAGGAAGGTTTTTTAATAGCTGATTGTAGATCTAGAACAGGAAATATTCAAGGTGAGCCAGGAGCATCTTAAGGTCCCAGACAATAAGGAAGTTTAAACAGACTTTCATAGGAGTTCACACTGACTTTTAAAACTGTTTTCTTTGTGACTACCATATTGAAACCCACACAAATTTTTATTTTTCTCAAATAAAGTATTTTTTTAGTTGGTTGGGATGAATTGACAGTATAAGAAGTAAAATTAATGATTAGTCTATTTTGAGTGCTGGAAGAGAATTCGTGTAATAATTAACCCTAAGTTAAAAAGACAGGTACCATATGATTTCACTTACATGTGGAATCTAATGAACAAAATCAACTAACAAAATAAAAACAGACTCATACATACGGAGAACAGACTGACAGCTGTCAGAGGGGATGGAGTATTGGGGGGCTGGGTGAAAAAGGTGAAAAAATTAAGCAAAGAACAAAAAACTTCCAGACAGACAACGATGTGGGGATTGCAGGAGGAAAAGGAGGGGAGAGGAGGTGAAGGAGGGGAGAGGAGGAATAGAGGGTGTTGGAGGGAAACTCGACTTGGAGTGGTGAACACACAATGCAATATACAGGTGATGCATTATAGAATTGTGCCCCCCTAAAACCTGTATAATTTTATTAACCAATGTGAACCCAGTAATTTCAATAAAATGTTTTTAAAAAGAAAAATTTATCTATTGAGCCAAATTTGTTTATTTTGCATTGAATCTATACATATTCCTAATATTTGGATACAACTCTATAGTCTATAAAGCACCTTTACCGTTCCTTTTTAGATTCACAAACATCTGAGGAAGTGGGTATTATTACTATTGTTGTTCTATTTTCTTGATGCGTGCTAATAACCTGTGATGTTAACAGACCTGCTCCGATTCCAAACTCTATTACCTCTCTGAATTTATATGCTATCTACCGTTAATATTTTATAAATGCCTTTTTCTGGGATAGTAGATCAATATGGTATTGTTTCTTTGAAAAATACTGATTAAAATTTAAATCTGTTCCACAGTTCCATCTCTCTTATGCAGAGAAAGAATTGTTGGAGAGAGAACCAAGGGGAGAAGCCCATCAGGAAGTTCTTAGGCGAGCAGCCAAAGACCTTCCCATCTACACCAGGACCATGTCTGGAGGTAGACGTCAATAACCAGGGCTTTGCTCAGTAGCTGCGGTGACTGAAAGAGAGCGTAGTTATTATATACTTGAAACTGTCAAGTGCTCACTGAGAAACATTGTGCTGTACCTCCGATTGCAATTAAGCCTTTATTGCACAGCTCCGTAAACACAATGGAGGCATGAATAACACTGGCACGGAGATCTCAGTTAAATCACAGCCGACTTGACATCTCCTCTGCTTACTGGGTTGTGACTGTGAACTGGGGAGATCTTGATTTGCAGTAGTATTCATTCTTAAAGGTTTAATTATAGACCTTCTTATTCTTATTTAATTTAATTTAAGGGAGCAATATCTATAATGAATATAACATTGATCATTTTATATACCTTTAAAACAGTAATTATACAACTTATATAAAAGGTAAGTAAGGTATCAATACATTTTTTCATCTTTAAAATTGATTTTTAGTTGCAGTTTTTTAACAAATGCAACTCATAAGAAATCTCTATTACTTGGGTCAGATTTTAAAGATAATTTAACAACTATCTAATTAAACAATTGTCTTTAAAAACACATGGACTATGGACAGTTACCTACCAAGACTTATTCAAAAACTTTGTGACTTTAGACCTGCGCTGCTCATGTTGGTAGCCACCAGCCCCGTGTGGCTATTGAGCACATAAAATGTGTCTAGTCCAAACTGAGATGTGCATTAAGTGTAAAATACACAACTGATTTCAGAGATTTAGTATGAAGAAGAGAATGTAAAATATCTTATTACTGTTTTATATTTGTAACAATTTCTAATGCAGTTTAAAATCTTAATTGAATCTAACTCTAAATCACACAATACTTTTCTTGTTTGTTTTCATGGTTTCTCAATGACCAAGTGGTAATTCTCTGATTCAATATTATGTTGCTGGTTCTATCCCACAAAGACAGAGATATGCTTATGTATAAGTTCGTGTATATTTACCCTATATAAACCTAAACAAACTGAGGAAGGTTAAGCCCCCTATAAATAAATTACTGCACACATTTCCAAAATGAATTGTCATGCTGGTGTGATTGATCCCCTTCTAGAATATGCAAAATGGAGATGTAGGTGTGATTCAGCAGGGAGCAGCCACAGGTGCACAAGTTGGGAGTATGAGAGGGTCTCCTTCATCCACCACCTCCAGCCACACCCTCTGTGACTCTTGTGCTCTGTGAATAGCTTCCTCCTTCTCCCTGGGAATGTCTGTGCACTAAAGCAACAGAACGGTTCAGTCGGTGTTCACACACTTTCTACTCTATGGAGAATTGCAGAAAGTGGGTACTAATATCATTTAGGGTTTTACCATTCATTCTAAATCCACAGAGCTTCCTCTAAACCAAGAAGAGAAAAATGCCAGCTGCCAGGGTTACCCTGACTCCTGTACACAGAGAACAAATTCAGCCCTGGGGCAAACTTGGATATGGGGCAGGGTTAGGGCAGGGAGTTGAGTGGGTTTGTCTCAGTTCTGTTTGTCTTCTGCGTTCTTCTGATCTACCCACATTGTGCTTTCTTACAGTGCTCTTCACACTTCTTTATACCCTTATTTATTTTTATTAATGAGGACTACTTACATTGTTAGCTCTCCGTCTCCCTTGATCTTTTCCTTAAAAACAAAAACAAAAAAAAACTAATCTTTTGACTAGAAAGGTAACAACAGTTAGAGGTACGAAGTCTGCCATTGTGCACAGCTGTTGATAATGTTTTCTTTTCAACATGTATCAACAAGTTTTAAATTATATAAGTAATATATGAATACATCCCTTAAAATTTCAAACAAGGCAGTTAAAATTACCCTTTGACTGGGAAGAGTTTCTAAACAATAATCAGAATGTTTATTTTAAATGACACTGGGATGATTTTAATTGAACATAATATGGCACTTGAAGTGTTTTCTTTAATTAGAAGACCACATTTTTTGTTTACAAAGACTGTAAACAACTTATTTCTACGTTGCTTTGATTTCCTGTGGGTTATTGCCCACTTTAGGTTGAAAGTTTCTTTCCTAGCACACTTTGAAGTAGGGATAATCAGCAGCTGGAGAGAACCCCGCATTGCCCGCCAGGCATCTCCCAGAAATTCTGTGACTTTAGACTGTGCAGCCTGTCTGGAGCAGCTCGCCCCTTGTGCCTACTACTGAGTGCTCAGAGTGGCCCTCCGAGTGCAAAGTACACAACAGGTTTCAAAGAGCTGCTATTAAAAACACATAAAATGTTATTAATATTTTCATATTGGTTATATCAAAATAATATTTTGGGTATATTAAGTAAAATAAAAGATATTATTACAATTAATTCCCCTGTTGCTTTTTAGTTCTCTTAAGGTAGCACCTAGAGAATTAAAAGTACCCACGTGTGGCTCACATTTCATTTCTCTGGACAAGACTGCCTTACACTGTAGTACTTTGCACGAGCCAGGGAGACCTAATGGCGTTGCTGGGAATGCACCTGTGGGACTTTCTCACTCAGGAGGTGATCAGCAAGGCCCTGCGGTTCTTCTCTGCAGTTCCTGAAAAAGGAGTTGTGAGGGGTGATTGAGAACTTCCTTCCCAGTGAGGCTTTGCTGTCTAAGGAAAGCTTATTTTATTCTTAGTTTATACCAACTGTTTTCCTTTTTCAAAGATTGCAATATTAGCTAGCCTAACCTTGGTAATTATTTATTGCATTTTTTCCCCAAATTTTAAATTTGTTAAGTTTGTTTTTACTGATCCTACAGGACTGCCCACTTAATAACTGCTTTTCTATAGTCTTGTGAGCCTGCTTATCTCCTGTCAGGTGCCTGTAGACTGGGGGAGCCCCTCCACATCAGTTATTCCTAATTGTCTTTGACACCTGTACCCAAGAACAAAGGATCAGGTCTTCAGTTACAAGAATTGAAATTCTTATTGGAAGTACTTCTTTCAATACTCACTTCTTAGCTTGTACCTCACCCAACAGAGAAGATGGGAGATCTTTTCAATTAAACAATTTAAGAGCTTATTCCCAAATTTCTAAAATGTGTGTCCCATAAATTTTCTAAAACGTGGTGGTATCCTATCCTAGTTACCCTGTCAGGGTACAGGAAATAACCGGTTTAATTGAGAGAGGCATCCTATTGACTCGGCTAGAAATGGACAGATTCACATTTTTGTGAGCCTTACAGTAACCATGGACAATCAAGGATGCCCTAGAAAAATTTCCCCCAAAGATTCTCCATCTTGGGAAACGTCTCCAGAGAACTGAGGCTGTAGGCAGATCATTCCATTTTTGTAATTTAAACAGAGTGGACTATCTCATTTTACCAAATTTAAGTTTGGTATGCTTTGTAGGAGTAAAATTTAAATAAAGGTTAAGAGCCATTTAATTGACTGTTCAGTTCATTGTTTAATGTAAAGCTAAGTGGAGCCTTTTGTTCCTAGCAATCCGATACTGTGACAGATGCCAACTTATAAAACCAGATCGCTGCCATCACTGTTCCGTCTGTGATAAGTAAGAACACCTTTTACCTCCCGGATGTTTGCATGCTGGTGGTCTCTTTATTGAACTTGTTTCTTTTCTCACTTTTTCAGATTATTTCCTTTTTTTCTTATTTATGGTCTCAGACTTTTATCTAGGAAACATAATTGGCATGATCCCTTGCAATAATAATGAGTATGGTTTAGGGCCAAAATCAGTTGTCCCTTTTCCCCCAGATTCATACTGACATGAGTGAAGTATGTGACTTTTAGCAACTCAGATCTGGCTAGTTTGATTTAGTAAATATTTCTTTTGTAGCTGTTGTCCATCTTTATAAAGATAACTCAATTACCTTCATGACAGTCAGACTGAGTTATTATACACTTGGTGTGACCACAGGAACAGTACTACTTAGCTTAAGAATTATTTTTAAAGGAAAAGTTTTATCCAGACTATATGTAAATCTGTTGACACTCTGCACTTTCTATTAGCAGAAGATAGTTATATATTAACACATTGTATTGTTTTTAGATATTAAAGCATGTGTATTTTGAATCGAAGCTTCTGTTAGTGTGTCCTAACTGGAATTGGCTATCATCTTTATTTTAGAAGAGGGTTTTTACTATTATTTAGTTTTTACATAATAATTTTGCAATATTTTACTTGCCACAACTCTTCTGAAATAACATATATATGTTAAATATATATATGTATGTAATAATAAATAACATTACTATATATGAAATAACATACATATATGTTAAATATATATGTATGTAATAACATACATATATATAAAATAACATACATATATGCTATAATATATATTATAATTTAGTGGGACTAAATTGCTATGGGGTGTTGAGTTTTGTGTGTGTATGTTTTTTTTAGGTGTATTTTGAAGATGGATCATCATTGTCCATGGTGAGTCTGGTTCTATGCTTAAACACATGTCTGTCCCTAAGAACTTAATAAATGGAATCACTTATCTACTTAAATCTTTTTACAAATGAAATCAGCCATAACTAATCTAGGATGTACTTTCAGATTTAACTTCTGATATTTGTTTAATTTAGTTAAAAGGAGTCTTTATCCGGGAGAATTTCCATGAAATAATTTTAAAGCCAGTAGCTTAACCATTTACAAGTTAATTTCTCATGTTTACTCAGAACAAACGGTTTTCTTAGTATGTGCATGCATAAACACAGACATTCGAAAGTACTCCCCAGAAATTACACCAAGTGTACATATAAACACAGCAGCTCATTGGGAGCTCCTAATGATTAGTTCATCTAAAGCTCTAACAGTTTATTTTACCTAAAACTTGGCATTAAGAAGAACAGCAAATATGCAAATACACACATGTTGAAATAAGGGTTTCCACCTAAAATTTGTTAACATTTGAAAAGATACTTCTAAGTCATGAAATTAGGTGACGTGGTAGAGCATTGTTTTAAATCTCTAATTAATAATGAAGGTTGATCCTTCTACCTTTCCCTGTAACTTCTCATCGCGGCGTGCACACACCTTGACAGTCACACTGAGGTTGCCCTTCAGGTTGCATTTGCCATTAAGGGTGATTGTTGCGCAAGCCTTATCTTCTTTCAGGAGTGGCACTTGAGAAAGCCACACTAGTTATAGGTTGAAACATTATATATATGGAATGATTATCTTACTTGCTGTAACAATAGGGAAATACCAGCTTTCCTGTTTCCTGTCTTCTATATTCCTCTTCAGGATACCTTTTTCCTTTTGTCTATGTAGGTTTTCTCCTTGAACATGCTAAGGGTCCTTAACTCCTATGAGAAGGAAGTTCTCAAAAAAGATCTCAATGAGTAACCTCCATTTTGTATTAGTTTTCTTTGTACTCATTCTTTTGCTTTCCTCATCCTTCCATCCATCTCATTCATTCTGTTCTCATTCTCAGCAAGTAGTTTCCATCCTCCTTATATGCCTCTATTGACCCACCCATAGCGTGTGCTATCAGTACCCCCCCTCATACCCCAGCGACACACCTGTGAGTCCACTGCACCTGGATGGGGCAGTTCCCATGTCTGCTGATGGCTCCCCACTTGAGACACCTGTTTCTTTGCTGCTCTGCCTGATGGGTCCCTTCTACCTGGGAGGTTTGCTCAACTCCTAAGCCTGGCCATCCAGAAGTTTAAGAGGCCGCTCTCAGCCAGTGAGAGGCTGGTTAAGAACACATGCTTTGTGCACTTTTCTCTCATTCTTGTTTTGAAGAAACTGTACCCAAGTTCTTATCTCAGGGTATGATACCCTTCTTTCTGGACAGCAGTGTATTCTAGATAGAATTTATCAGAGTGGTCAAGAAATCAGGCATACAGTTGACTCTGATTTTTCTAACTTAAAGTAATAAGAGATTGTGGCGAAGTGAAAACAGTCAGAATTAATCCCAAATTAGTCCACACCTATAAAGCTTGTCACTTCCTTGCTATATTCACAAAAATTACAAACAGAAATAATAATTTATTATGATAGCAGTCTTTCTAAACCTGCAAGTAATTTGGCTTTAAAGAACCCAACAGGAAAATGTGACAGTCCTTCAGATTTTGACAGACCCTATGAAGGAAGTGAAGGGGAACAACTATAAGACTCCATAGTTTTTAAAGTGAGCTCAGATTGCATGCCTGCTATCCCTGGCACCCGTAAGTGGCAGCACAGAACAAGCAGAATGAACTCCCCACCGTGCCTTTCAACGGCTGTGTCACTGTTTCTCTGCACCATTGCCTGCCAGTTGCCACCACTGTCCCAGCCGCCATCATAGCTTTGGGGACCTCCTTGCAGAAAGCAGTAGCTGGGCCACTTTGTAAAAGGTTCAGTGCCCAGGGCCTAATATTTACTTGGAGTCAGCTGAATGGAGCAGTCATTTTATTTCTTTAAATTTCAAATTAAATTTTAAATTAAAAAATGTGTAGATTATACATACCTGTGGTTCTAAATTCCAAAGAAGTGTTCTTTCTAGTCACCACTAATTATAAATATTAACATTAAATATTACATTAAAATTAAATAAATACTACTGTGTTTCTTCAAGTATAAAATACATGTCAAATTCGAAAATACCCAATCTATCATTCACTTTCTTCTGTGTTTTCTGTCATTGACATGCATGCTGCTCTTCAGTTAAAACCTCAATTAGATATTATAAAATCTATGATCAAAAGCATTTTTCTGTAAAAATACTACTTATCATTTAATACCAAAGCTGCAGCTCACATTTCTGTGGAAGAGAAACTATCTTTCTCTTGCTTCTAACTTTCCCTTCATTTATAAAGGGGTCATTGTCTTTGCCCTCATTGTCTCCCGTCTGACAGCCTCTCAGCCCATGCCTACCCGTCCTCTGTTCTTGTAGCCAACACAAGTAAGCAGGGGGACTATCCTGTGTCCTTGAGGGAAAACAGAATTAGACTAGGCTTGTGTGTCCCTGTTGCAAGGTTATTCCTTGTCATCCTGTCATTCAGATGTCATAAAAGGCGATTTCAGTAATTGGTTTGCACTCACGCCAGAACCTCTAACGCTGCAAATAGAACTGCTTTCCTACAGGTTATGCCCCCAGCTTTTAACATTTTTGTAGGTCTGCTTATTATAGTCAACACCCTCAAGTTCCAAAATTACTAAATCTAATGCTATTCTCTTTGCCTTATATTATTTAAGGTAGGAAATATAAACGTCCCCCCCCCTAAATTTCCAGTTCATTCATAAACTAAGTATTTGCCTTTAAATTATTTTTAATTTTAAAGTTTTTTTAATTGTTGTAGAAACACTTCCATGAGATCTACCCTCTTAAATGTTTAAGTGCACGGGCAGCCTTGCTAACTGCAGACCTGGGGAGCGGAGCTCTAGGACTGACTCATCCAGGAGAATGAGGACATGGAGTAGACATTTGTCATACGGACACAGTTGCACTTTTCATCTAAAAAGGAAAGTGTTTCAGTTTATTAACAGAGTTCGCAGAGGGTGAGATTGCTTGACCGGCATTAGAGTAAGAACGCAGTCTTTGGGGAGACGAAGCTGCAGGTGTGTGTCTTATGTGAGGCTTAGTGGTACCGGGTAACAAGAAATCAGCCACTTTCACGGGGGGTGTGTGTGTGTCACATTCACACAAGGTCTCCCAGTCACTCCCTCGTCTTTATGAAGAGGGGGAAGCAACCTGAAAGGGTGGCTACAGAAGTTTGAGTTGTAGTTGTATTTCCGTTGATTGATATGTATTTGGTTTGAATTCTTACCCACCCGCCCCAGTCCCCAGGTCATCTATAATAAGTTTAGAGTTAGAACTGAGAACTAGAAATCTCCATATTTGTAGTCATGGACAACAGAGCTGGCTCTCAGAATGCTTGTTACAGGCAAGGAAAATGAAATTCCTATAGGCTGTTTGACTTTGTCAGGGCCACAAAATTATTTAGTGTCAAATATGCATTATGAACCTGGCGGTCTGTCTCTGCATCCTATTTATTGTCTTAAACCTCCCATTTTATGTTCTCTGACAATCTGGCTGCCCCGGAGTTATGAGGACAGTCGGCAAGGAGTAGTTGGTGAAGCTATTTCATCTAATTATGGAAAACTTGAAATTTGAAATTACTTAGTTATAATCAGAAATCAAACTCCAAGGTAACATAGAAAAATAACTTGGTAAATTTCTCATTTCTGCCTAACTTCATTAAGCTACTTACACGTTCTGTGCTTTTAAGCCTATGCTCATTTGTATAATTGGACATGAGATACAGTTGATCCTTGAACAATGTGAGGGTTAGGGGTGCTGACCCCTGCCTATTCAAAAATCCACGAATAACTTTTGGCTCCCAAAACGTCAGTTGTCCCTCAGGATTCACAGGGAATTGGACCCCACAGATACCAAACTCCAAGGATGCTCAAGGTTGTTATAAAAAATGGCAGAGGACAGTGAACAAGGTCAGCCATTTGCATCTGCGGATTCCCAATCATATATTGAAAATAGTGTTTTCAATCCAAGGTTATTGGTAGAATCTACGAATGCCAAACCTGGGGATGCAGATAGCTGACTGTATATTTATTGAAAAAAAATGTGTGCGCAATGGACCCCAGCATTTTAAACCTATGGTGTTCAAAGGCCAACAGCATAGTTATATGATTCATGATTGATTAAAGCAATATTACATATCAAATTTAAATAATTAAAACACAGAATTCCTTTTCCATGAAATAGAATTTTTTAAAAGTATTTGCATAAGTAAAGAAATCTTATGAATTACACTTAAGAAATGCCAATACATTTTAAGTGATAGGAAACTAAACACTGTGTTAAGGTCGAGCAGATGTGTACCTATGTTGGAAATGTAAAACTCATCGAAAATGTTTTTGTTTTGTCAACAGGGTGAACAATTGCGTCGGATTTTCAAATTATAAGTTTTTCCTCCTTTTCTTGGCTTATTCCCTGCTGTACTGCCTTTTTATTGCTGCTACAGATTTACAGTATTTTATCAAATTTTGGACAGTAAGTCATTACCTTGTTGACTTTTTTTCCAGTGTAAAAATATATAATTTTTCACCAGTGAATTATTTCAGATATTGATTCTGTAGAATTGAGATCAATTATAATAGTCATTCCTCGTTATTTGCAGATTCTGTATTTGTAAATTTCCCTCCTTGCTAAAAAAGTTCCTCTGTGACCTGAAAATCAGTTCAGTACTCACTGATTCTCGTGGTCCTTTGCAGGCGTAGGCAGTGCGGCCAAAAGTCTGCATGGCCCGGTGTGCACATTCTCAGTTGAGATCAAGCAAGGAGACTGCCTTCTTGCTTCAACTCGCAGATTGTTACAAGCGCGCTTTTCAGCCTATTAATGCCATGTTTTTTTTGCATTTTTGTGCTTTTTGTCGGTCATTTCTCTGTTCAAAATGGTCTTCAGGCACAGTGCTGAAAGTAATGTCCAGTGTTTCTGAGCACCAGTGTGATATGCTTTCTGGATAAGCTTCCTACAATATGAGTTACAGTGATGTCGGGTGTGGTTTCTACAGTAGTGAATCAACAACAAATATTAAATAGTTTTCAGTAAGCTGTCTTTAAGCACAGACACACAGAAAACCAGGTGATGTATGGATCAGTTAATACAAATGTTGTGATCAGAGGCTCATAGAAACCTAACCCCGTATTTTCCCTGGGAGGAATTCAGTGTTCGTGGCAACTTTAGAGAACACAACCACTGAGCATAACAAGAATTGACTTGTATAAGAAAATATTTTTTCAATATGTAAAAATAGAAGTGTTTTCTTTGTGTGTAAAAAGATTATTTTTTAAACTATTATATCACTAAAGTCCCAAATTTTTCTTGGGTTTTGCTGGATTAGGCTTCAGTTAACTCATTGGTTTTCTGCACTATTTATTTTAAATACAAGCAAAACAAAATGAAAATTGGGTATTTTAAATATCCAAAGATACTGCTTGTGAACACCAAACGAACGATGGTAGAAAATAGTTATCCTTGGCCAGACTACTTTATTTTATTCATAAAATTATTCTTGATTATGGTAAGACCTTCCAAATGCTAGATCATTTATGTCAGATTTTAAACACATTCAGTACTAAAGATTTAATGAATGCCTACTATGTGCCAGCTCCATTGCTGAGCACCAGGAATCCACAAGTGCGTGGACACGCTCCTGGCATTCATGTCTACTTCCAGGGTCCCACGTGAAGAATGATGCCTAATAAATGTTTGAGAGACGGTCACCCCCCTGCTCCTCATCCTGTGAATGGTTTTAGTTCCAACCACAAATATATTTGTAAAGAAATAACCAGAGTTTTCACTGGCGACTCTGTCAAAAGCTATGGGTGAGATCTTGGGACCTGAGTCAGTCTGACGGATGCTGCGGGATACTGAGCAGGAGGACCTTCCATCGGAAGGAGAATCCTGCCAGCAGCCCTGGGGTTTCACTGAGTGTCCATAACCCCCGACCTGCTGCGCTAGACTGAGTCCAGGTGTCCTCGGACAATGCATACAATGAGAAAGGGTCACACTGGTTTTGCACCGAGATGGCCTGTGTCCTCACATGGGTATGTGAGGGTTACTTTAGACAGGTGTTCTGCTCTTGTGTTTATCTTCTCTGCGGTGCTGGTATTACAGTAGCCTGAAGCATGACTGTGGACGTGTTGTTTTGCGTGTTCCTGTAGTTGGTGCTTCTATCTGTAGTAAAATATAACATCAGTGAATATAGTAGCTAACTTGTGCCAATTAACCTTGACTTTTTGGCATTTTAATAAAACTATTTAATAATTTATAAATCTGTAGCATGTTAACATGTTCAAGTAGTAGATTCAAAAGTCTGATAGTTTTTTGTCTCTTGCTTGCCTCTGTTACGGTTTACACATGTACTATCACAGTGTTTCTGGTTACGCACAACAAAATAATGTCCAAAGTTTGAATAGCTTCTCCCTCTATATTCATATTCCAGTGAACATTTATTTTAATCTGATGCCATAGATTTTTTTCTCAAAGTTTAACATAAAGGTTTCTCCATATCTAAATTTAAGAAAAATTTTAAGCCAAAAAGAAAAGTCTTTCTTATAAAAGTAGGGGAATACTTATCCCTTTGACAACACATTTCATTTTCTTCCTTTCTTTGTAGAATGGTCTACCTGATACGCAAGCCAAGTTCCATATCATGTTTTTATTCTTTGCTGCAGCTATGTTTTCTGTCAGCTTGTCTTCTCTGTTTGGCTATCATTGTTGGCTAGTCAGCAAAAATAAGTCTACATTAGGTGAGTATCCAACTATTGTAGTTCAAAGAACTTTAAATACATACATAGATATTTGTCAAAAAAAATGTTGCCATATGATTCAATGCCAGCGTGTCCCAAAGTGGTAAAAAGCATGCCTGTTCCCCGCTCTGCTTTGTGGGATGTGACTTAGACACAAACAAATGCACTGATCCCCTGGATTTATTTGACTGTCCACCATATGTAAAGCATTGTGTCTATTCAGTGGTAAGCAAGGACAAAGCAGCCCAGTGAGCAACACAGAAAATCAATAAGCAGACAGAAAAGTAATGACAACATGCAAAGTGCTCTACAGAAAACAGACAGGATGTGGAGGTATAAATGAAGGGCTGAGGGTGGCAAAAGGGCACCTGTGTAGATACAGTGGTTGGGGAAGATGCACTTAAATAAAGCATATGGAACCTAAGAAGTCAGTCATGGAAAGGGCCAGAACATCTCAGGCACAGAAAACAGTATGTTCCAAAACCCGAAGAGATAGGATGCTGCATTTTCTCTAAGCATTGCTTAGAGAAAAATAAAGATATAACTATAAATGCTTATATTAAAAGAGAAGAAATATCTGAAATCAATAACATTACACCTTAAGGAACTCTAAAAAGAAGAGCAGAGTTAGCCCAAAGACAGCAAAAATTAGAAACAGTAAAGATTAGAAAGGAGATAACGGATATAGAGAATTTTAAAATAGAAGATCAATCAAGTCAGTAGTTAGTTCTTTGCAAATAATAAATTTGACAAGCCTATAGCTAGAAATAAAAAGAGAGAGACTCAAAGCATGAAAATTGGAAATGAAAATGGGCACTACTGACTTTATAAAAATAAAAAAGGATTACAAGAGCCTGACCAGGCGGTGGTGTAGTGGATAGCGCGTCGGACTGGGATGCTGAAGACCCAGGTTCGAGACCCCGAGGTCACCAGCTCGAGCACGGGCCCATCTGGTTTGAGCAAAAAGCTCGTCAGCTTGGACCCAAGGTTGCTGGCTCCAGCAGGGGTTGCTTGGTCTGCTGAAGGCCCACGGTCAAGGCACATGTGAGAAAGCAATCAATGAACAACTAAGGTGTCACAACGGCAACGAAAAACTAATGATTGATGCTTCTCACCTCTCTCCGTTCCTGTCTGTCTGTCCCTATCTATTCCTCTCTCTGACTCTCTCTCTCTCTGTCTTTGTAAAAAAAAAAAAAATGGATTACAAGAGAATACTGTGAACAATTGTACATCACAAAATTGGATAACCTAGATAAAATGTACAAATATCTAGAAACATACAAACTACGAATCTGACTCAAAAAGAAATAAAAAATCTGAATAAACCAATAACAAGTAAGAAGTTTCAATCAGTAGATCAAAAATCTCCCAACAAAGAAAAGCCCAGGACCAGAAGGCTTCACTGGTAAATTCTACCAAACATTTAAAAATTAACACTGACACTTCTCAAACTCTGCCAAAAATTGGAAAAGAAGAAAATACTTTCTAACTTACTCTGTAAGGTCAGCATTGCACTAATACCAAAGCAGGAGGAAGATATCATAAGAAAACTACAGACCAGTATCCTTTGTGAAAATAGATGCAAAAATTCTCTATAAAATACTAGCCAACCAAATCCAGCAGTATATTAAAAGGACTCTGTGCCATGACCAAGTAAGATTTATCCCAGAAATGTAATGTGGTTCAATATTAAAAAATCAATCTGAGGTAATATGTTATAATAGAATGGAGAGAGAAATCCACATGATTATCTCCACTGATACAGAAAAAGTGTTTGACAAAATATAATGATATTTTATGATAAAAAAAATACTTAACAAACTAAGGATAGAGGGGAACTTCCTCACTCTGATAAAAGGCTTTATGAGAACTCCACAACTAATATGATACTCAGTGATGAAAAGTGAAAACCTTCTCTTTAAGATCAGGAGCAAAACAAGGATTCCTTCTTTCACTGATGCTTTTAAAACTGTATTGGAAACTCAGCTAGAGAAATTAAACAAGAAAAAGAAATAAAGGCATCCAAATTGGTAAGGAAGAATCAAAACTATCCTAGTTCACTGATGACATGATCTTATATATAGAAAACCTTAGTAAAATCCACAGTTAAATCTTTTGTAGATAATAAATAACATCTGAAAAGTTACATGACGCAAGATCAATATGCAAAAGAATTAGTTGCATTTGTATACTCTAGCAATGAACCATCCAAAAAGAATTATTAAAACAATTTCATTTACAGAAGTATCCAGAATAATAAAATACCTAAGAATAAATTTAATCAAGGAGGTACAACACTAGCAGACTGCAACTACAAAGCATTGAGAAAAGACATAAAAGAAGACCTAGTTAAATGGTAAGATTTCCCATGTTCATGGATTAGGAAACTTAATATTGTTAAGATAACAATACTACCCAAAGTGATTTTCACATTCAGTACAACTCCTGTTATATTTCAATGGCCTTTCTTGTAGAAATAGAAAGACTGATTTCCATATTTCTATGGAATTTCAAGGGCCCCAAATAGCAAAACCAGTATCCACCAAAAAATAAAATAAACAAAGTCCTTAATGTTTTCAGAACTGATTATAAATCTACAGTGATCAAAACAGTGTGGTACTGGTACAGGATAGAGATATCAACCAATGGAATAAAACTGAGAATCCAGAACTAAACTTATATATCTTCGGCCAATTGATTTTCAACAAGTGTACCAAGATCACCCAGTGGGGAAAGAATAGCATCTTTAGCAAATGGCACAGGGACAACTGGACAGCTACATGAAAAGAATGAAATTGGTTTCCTACCGCACACCATACACAAAATAAATTTAGAATGGCTCAATGCCCTAAATGGAAGAACTAAAACTATAAACTCTTAGAAGAAAACATAGGGATAAATCTTCAGGACTTCAAACATGGCAATGAATTCTTAGATTATAACACCAAAAACATGAGCAACAAAAGAAAAAATAGATGAATGAGAGACTATCAATATTAAAAATGTTTGTGCATCAAAGAATATTATCAAAAAAGTAAAAATATAATTATATATTTAAAAGGGCTGAGTATTCAGAATATATAGATTAATCTTACAACTCAACAACAAAAAGACAAACAGCCCATTTTCAAAATTGGCAAAGGATTTGAATAGACATTTAAAAAGACATCTCTAAAGAAAACATACAAATTACCAACAAACACGTAAAAATGTGCTCAGCATCATTAGTTATTAGAGAAATAAAAATAAAAACCACATTGAGGTACCACTTCATACCCACTAGGATGGCTATAATAATTTTAAAAAAAACAGTGTTGGTGAGGATCTGGAGAATTTGGAACCTTTCACACATTGTTGATAGGAATATAAAATTATACAGCCACCATGAAAATAGTTTGGCAATTCCTCATAATGTTAAATATAGAATTATTATATGAGCCAGCAATTCCACTCTTAAGTATCTACCCAAAAGAATGGAAAACAGTGAGTCAGCAGATATTTGTACAGCAATGTTCATAGCAGCACCATTTACATTAACCAAAAGGTAGAAACGACCCACATGGCCATCAAAGGATGAATGGATAGGAAAACCATAGTATATGTAAATACAGTTGAATATTATTCAGCCACAAAAAGGAATGAAGGACTGAAACATGTTACAATATGTGACTGCCTAATGAGCATAAGGTTTCCTTTGGGGTGATGAAAATATTTTGGGACTTAATATAGGTGGTAGTTGCATACAATTGTGAATGTATTAAATGCTACTTAATTGTTCACTTTAAAGTGACTAATTTTATGTTCTGTGAATTTCACCTCAATCTTTAAAAAAGCCTAATAGGAAAAGAGCTAGCAATGTTTGAGACACTGTCCATGGTTGGTGCATAGAAAGCAGGACTATTATAATAGAGTCTTCTAGACTAAGATTAGGAGTTTGGGAATACAACCAGAATGTGTAAGTCCTTACGATCTCAAAGAATACTTCAAACAGTGAGACTCCATTATCATAATTATCAGTGAATATAAATTGTAGCCTATAGTCAATGAATGATCGTTTTTAATATTCGGGTGAAATCTTATAGCAGATACTATTAGGGTGAAAAATGGTATAATAAAGTAATTTCTAAACGAAGTACCTTATTTCAAAATACATGTTGGACAATTAAATTTTAATTCATCAGTAGTAACTGTTTCTGGGAGCTTTTAACTTCTAAAACTTGTATATTAAACTTGTAACACTGAAAGGACTTCCTCTGGACAAGATAGCCCCTAATTATAAAAATATTGTATATAAAACTATCGAACATAGGGCGACAGATGCTAAGGATCTTGCAAACTGCCACATTTTTCACAGTACCTTGACTCTGCTAGTTAGAGTTTCCTTTTTTAAATGATGGGCCAAACTCGTTGTACATATGTTTATTTATATTCAATAAATAAAATGTTAGATTTTTGCTCCTCGGAAAACAATGTGGTGTTATGGGAGGAACAGTGGTGATCTTGTTCAGCTTTCATTCTGATGTTTATTTTTATGTGATCTTGGGCCTCAGGCTCTGTGGGCAGAGAGGCCACAGCCGGGTACAATGTATGATTATGCTTTGGCTCTTGGAGTGGACAAACCAGTTTTAAAGTACCTTTTGGTTTAGCTGGACAAAAACGTATGCTTGGATGAGATTAAATTTTAATGAGAGTGGGAAATGGCATTTATTGATTGGCAAAGGCAAGTTGTAAAATATATGTAAAGTATAGTTGCATTTTGGTTAAGAAAAACTTTGTAGATTTGTGTATTTCAGTATCCATCCACCCATCTGTCTAAAAAAAGATTTAGAAGATGGAAAGGTAAACCTTTACATTGATTGCTTGTTTGTATTTTCTAATTTTCTGCGAAACATGTGCTGCTATGATAGCTAAAAGGTTAGTTAAGATTTATAATACATGTAACCATTTGATTGTTTCAAAACAGAATAGGCAATCTGTATTGCTGAGCACATAAGTACTCAGGGCGCTAGCCATTGCTTTTCAAGTTCCCTGGTTTGATTCAGTCACTTCTAAATGGACGGGTTACTAGTTGATATACTCTTGACTCATGTGATTGCTCTATTGTCTTTTTTAGAGGCCTTTAGAAGTCCCGTATTTCGACATGGAACAGATAAGAATGGATTCAGCTTGGGTTTCAGTAAAAACATGCGACAAGTATTTGGTGATGAGAGGAAGTACTGGTTGCTGCCCATCTTTTCAAGGTATCTTGTTGTGAAAGGTTTCAGGTTTAAAACTACTGAAAATAATCCAACAAAGGAACTCTATTATTCTGCATTCCTGTTTCTTAAAGTATTATTTTATGCTTCACCATGACATCAATGTGAAAATCATTAACTCATCAACCACTTAAATAGACTATCATAACAGTGTCCGATACATGTTTTGTCCGTAATATAACTTTGTTCTGCTTGCAGACGTCAGCACCTTAAGAGTCCCACTCTTTTGTCTTTTTATTGCTCAATTGTCAGTTTGTATTTTAATTATAGTCTAGGTGATGGCTGCTCCTTCCCAACTTGCCTTGTTAACCAAGATCCTGAACAACCATCTACTCCTGCAGGACTGAATTCAACATCTAAAAAGTAATTCTTTTTTTTTTTCTATTTTACTTTTGAAAAATAAATTTTGTCCTCATGTGTCCTTTAGCTCCATGTTTCTTTGAAAGGAAATTTTAAGAACCTAAAAGATCATTTACTGCAATGGTTTCTGCTTGGAATAAGGGAGAGAGGGAAGTAGCAGGAGCTTCAATTATAATTTTGCTATTAATCTGGGTGGCAGGTAGACAGGTGTTCATTATACGTTTTGGTTAACTAAAATATATTATGATTTTTTAAAAAATATATAGTGCTTATTTAACAAGAAAAATGTAAGTCCAAATTTGCTCCCCTAGGGATCAGGTGAGCAGATCCAGGTAGACTTTCCCTCTGACCCTCCAGGCCCCTCCTCTAGTCACTGTCATGAAGAGAGCAGAAAACTTCCCTGGGTCAGGCCTTTGGAGACCCACTGGCGTCCCAGACACTGGCGTGGCAGTTTCGTTAGCAGTGTGCACCATACGCTTAGTGCTGTCTCAAGACCTCTGAGCATCATCTGAGCCGTTTCTGTGGAGAGCAAAGGAAGGGGTCTTGGAGATTTCTGGTCTGGAAACCTCTGCCCATGCTTTCAGGCTGTTTTAGTTGCAGTCTATAAGGAATTGAAGGAAGATCTGAAATTTGATTTTGACTTTGCTGCTAACTGGCAACAGGCAAAACTACTTACACTTTTAAAATGTTCTGCCTAGCCTTGGCTCAGTGGATAGAGCGTTGGATGGGATGCAGAGGACCCAGGTACGAGACTCCGAGGTCATCAGCTTGAGTGCGGGCTCATCTGGCTTGAGCAAAACGCTCACCAGCTTGGACCCAAGGTTGCTGGCTCCAGCAAGGGGTCACTCAGTCTGCTGTAGCCCCACGGTCAAGGCACATATAAGAAAGCAATCAATGAACAACTAAGGTGCCACAACAAAAACTGATGATTGATGCTTCTCATCTCTCCGTTCCTGTCTGTTCCTATCTATCCCTCTCTCTGCTCTCTCTCTCTCTCTCTCTCTCTCTCTCTGTAAAAAAATAAAATAAAATGCTCTGCTTATATGAATGTTTCCATTTCAAATATGAATTTTTATTTCATTCAGACAGAGTTAATAGATTGTTCATACGTCTCCTTTTTAATGAAATCCAATAGCAAAAGCTTAACAATAAGAGCATTCCAAGCTAAATTGGAGGATTGTTGTGGCTGGCAGAGTGGCATGTCCACAGCACCTGTGCCTGCACTTCCTGGCTAGTGTGTGTTTCTTTTTTATTTTTACTTATTGTGTTTACATAGATTCTAGTGTCCCCCCGAATGTATCCCTCCTCCCCCGTGTTCCCCACAACATCCCCCTCTCCCCCTCCCTGCATCTCCCTCCCCCTTTCCCTGCAGGATTTGCTGTCCTGCTCTCTATAACGCTGTGTTATGTGTGTATAATTTCACCAATCTCTTTCCCTTTTCTGCTCCCTTCCTCTCATCCCCTTTCCCTCTGTCCACTTTTCCTCTGGTCCCTTTGATCCCACCTCTGTCTCTATTCCATTCCTCAGTTCATATTGTTCATTGGATTCCTCAAATGAGTGAGGCCATATGATATTTTTCTTTCTCTGCCTGACTTATTTCACTCAACATAATAGTTTCCAGGTCCCTCCATGTTGTTGTGTTTCTGATTGCTGGCAATCCTTTCTCCTGGGGAACCTGTTGTGAGCCCAGAGTGCGTCTCAAGGCGGTGATCCTGGCAACCAGTCCAAATTGTTTTCTATTGTCATGAGATGAAACTTATTAGCCACCCCATCCCTTGAGGGAGCTCTGTGCAGACCAGACTCTGTCATTTAATGAGAAGGCCATTTTATTGTGTTCCACAGGGATACAAGAGGCTGTGATTATTGGCTTGAATATGTGAATGGTTTTTCTTCTACCTTCGTGCAGAAAAAATCTAATTTTGATTAGTTACTTGTTTTGTTTTTATAGCTTTTATAAAAGTTAATGGTAGTTTTCAATATTGTTTTTATCTTTATGGAGAGGTTTTTGTAGTTTAAGACTATGAGGGCTGTAGACACCGTATGTCTCCCACTCAGTGTACCAGGGTATTGAGGGAGATCCCAGGCAGGCATTGTTCCCCAGCTAGGTGGTCTGGAAGAGGTCCAGTACCCAGGCTTCTCTTTTTCTTTCAATGTTGAGATTGGAGTATGACAGCTAAACTCTTATACAGAATTGTATAGTTTGCCCTGATTAGCCCAGACGCAATGTCTGTGGTTAATGCTGGTGTCTCCTCCGTGCTCATGACCTCCTTCTCCCACGTGCTTGGGCCAGAAGCTCGGGAGTGCTAGATACCTCTCTGTCCATTACCTTTATTTACCCTGTTTGCAAACCCTGTCAGGCTCACCTTCAGAACGCACCTCTGTCACTTCTCATGTGAATTGTTTCCCTTCCTTCCAAACTGATCTTCCCCATGCCGCTTCCGCCCAGCCGCTGTCATCAGCATGATCCTTTTAAAACACAAGTCAGATTTTGTTCCTTTTCTGCTCAAAGACCTCCATCGATTTCCCATTTAACTCAGAATAGACTAGTGAGTGTCTTTACCTTGTCCTATCTACTTTGGCACCCAGCGCCTCTCTGATGTAGCCCTTTCCACATTACTGCTGGTCACCCTCCTCGGGCACACAGATCTCGGCTGGTCCTCAGATATACCAAGCGTCTCCCTATTCAGTGCTTCTGTGCTTGCTAACTCCTCTTCCTAAGTGTTCTTTCTTCAGAATTCTGAATGGTTGCTGCCTTCTCTTCATTCTCTTTCTACTCAGGTGTAACCTCACAATAGAGGCCATCTTTGAAAAGCCTTTCGTAGTGACCTACTCCACCACTTCCCTGTACACTTTTTTTATTGTCATAGCTCGTATTGTCACCTGACTTAGTCTATATTTATTTATTTATTTTTAATTAAGTGAGAGGTGGGGAGGCTGAGAGACAGACTCCTGCATGTGCCCTGACCAGGATCCACATGGCAAGCCCCTTACCAGGTGATGCTCTGCCCATCTGGGGCTGCTGCTCCATTGCTCAGCAACCAAGCTCTTCTTAGTATCTGAGGTGGAGGCCATTAAGTCATCCTTAGCGCCCGGGGCCAACCTACTTGGACCACTTGAGCCATGGCTACCAGAGGGGAAGAGGGAGAGGATGGGTGGAGAAACAGATGGCTGCTTCTCCTGTGTACCCTGACTGAGAATTGAACCCAGGACATCCACACACTGGGCCAATGCACTACTACTGAGCAAACCAGCCAGGGCTTTAAAACAGTATAATTTATAATAAAATTCCCTAACCTCCTAAAATCTGAAACCGAGACCTAGTCTCTGTATTAAAAATGGAGACTTGCCAGAGTAAAAAGGTTGTCATCTTATTGTAATAGAAAGAATGAAAAGAACTGAAGAGAGAACAGTGTTCTCATTGTGAGTGTGATTTTATTGTTCCTGTATTCCCCAAGTCCCCTTGGGTAACTCCTACAGTTATTTTGTGCTACAAGTGATTTGAGTTCCATACTTTGAGCAACATTCACATGAACACTGTCAAGAGTTAATGTGATGATTGTGATGACGATTACTATTCTTCAGTCCTGAAAACCATCAATTTCCTGCAAAGCCGTTGCGAGAGTCCCAGAGCCATCTTCTTACTGACTCTCAATCTTGGACAGAGAGCAGCACAAACCCGGGAAGAGACAAAGCTGGTAAGTTTTGATATATTTTCTTTTTAAAAGGTTCAAGTAGCGAAAAATTTTTTTTTACTTATTGAATTTTTCTTGCTTTTAAGTCAGACTTCTAGTGTAAATTTAGAATTATTTTCAGGAACTTCTATTTGCATAGTACTTAACTAATGTCTGTTAACTCTAGAAAACCATTTCGTGAAAGATAGATCTACACCAGGGGTGCCCACACTTTCTCAGCTTGCGAGCTACTTATAAGATGACCAAGTCAAAATGATCTACCTACAATAAAAATGCAAAACATAAATTTATTTCTTCTATATTATCATTATTTAAGTTACTATTATTACTATTTAATATTGGGTATTCTTCTTTCACCTTTCTCCTTCTCAGCTCTCTTTTCGGAGGAAAGTCAATGTCATAGTTTTTATGAACAGTCCGAAAAAGCCGCTCCACATTTCCCTTCTTTGGAATAGCAATGGCACACAGACAGATGAGGCAAACGCACTTAGAATATGACATAGTGAAAAAAATCCCCTCCCATTCTGTATGAAAGTGGTAGGTTTTAGGCTGCTTACTCGGACCAGCTACGGCACTCATTTTTATACCCGTTGTTGTATTTAGTTTAAATAAATTGAAGGCTAACTACGCAGCAATGTAACTGAACAAGTTAGCACTGTTTAACGTGCATGTGTAGGGTTTCAAAAGTTCAGACGTCAGATTGGCTACCCTGTATGCCAATCAAAAGACAAATGTCCTTTTAATGTCATGCGATCTACCCACACTTCCTTCGCGATCGACCAGTAGATCACAATCGACGTATTGAGCATCCCTGATCTACATTGTATTTTTTATCGTTTAAAGAACCAAATCCTTGTTACTGCATATTAAATGAGAGAAATAATTTCAAAGAGCATTTTTTTAAAAAAATAGACAAATGTAATCACTTCAGATAAAAGTTTTAAAGATATCTGCTGTAAAGGATCTCAAATTATGCAGTTCTTTACTGTAAGATTTATATGCAATTTCAGAATGTCGAGATAAAGTAATTCGTAATTACTGTAACTTTAGCTACCTGTAATTCTTTGTTTTTCTTGTTATTATTGCAGATTTTAATATTTTGATTGCTTGATTAGCAACTAACAAGCAAGGCTTTGTAGTCAGACAGATCCGATGTCAGATCCCAATTTGGGCCCTTAATTAGTATTTGATATTTGTTATTACCTAACCTCTTAGACTTAGCTTCCTTATCTTGAAAAATACTACTTATTTCTCAGGGTTAAGAAGAGTTAAAGAAAACAATGTGATCACCCCTGCAGGTGTGAGTTAATGTGTGTGGTGTCCCTATAAAGGAAAACGAAACCACTCATCCACCACGGAGACACTGGTAGCCGGTCACCAGGCTGACTAATTGAATTCCTCACTCCTTTCTCCTTCATTTGTAGCCTTTTCCTCAAACTCTCTCCTAGTGCTGCTTAACTTTGGCTCACCGCACAGTATTTACTAGTCTGGTGATGGTAAAAAACAAATGGATTGTCCCGATTAAAAATTCTAAGGTTTTTATTTAATATGATTGGTTACATTCTCCTAAAAATATCAGCTTAAAAAGAAAAGTCTTCTTCCTAAAAAATATACAGGGTAGGGCAAAAGTAGGTCTGCAGTTATTCATATGGAAAATAATATACTTATTAATAAACAATAATCCAAGAAAAAACTCTATTCTTGGATTATACTCCAAACTGTTGACCTACTTTTGCCCCACCCTGCACATGCCCTCAGAATATCCCCACCAACTGCGTATTCATAATTTGGTCTCTTTTCACTTAAAACCTGCCATGCCATTTTTCAGTCTATGGGCAGAACGAGCCATCAGCTAAACAAAAAGGGATGACACTGATTAGCCCTTTGAATCCATCAGTTTCCTTAGAGGCAAAGAAGTGCTGTGTGGATTTGGGTCAGTTTTTTTGCAGTGTGGAGAGACAAATAGCTCTTTCTCCCGGAAGGGATTTATGTCTCATCTTAAAGTTTTGCATTAACATAAAAATGATTTCTTGGTTTTTACTGTGCTATTATTTGGCCTGTTAGATTATTTTTTATGTTACTTTGATAGATAAATGAGCCAGTAAAATTTAAGGGATGATGTAAAAAAAGAGAAAGATGAGATGAGGAAGGACTCAAAGATTAGTTTTACTAGAATGAGGTAGGTCAATGAAGAATTATTAAACGATGATTTATGATGGTACAAGAAGTGCCAGGTTTAATGTATCTTTCATGATTTTGTTAACACCACAATTTCCTCACACCCACACCATGCACAAGGCACCTTTGAGCGTTTACATGGGGGAATTCAAGTCTCTGCCTGTTTGTTCAAAAGTAACCCCAAAATGCTAATTATGCCCTTTCTTGAAGGTATGAGCAATCCTGCATTAACCATGGAGAATGAGACTTAACTCTTCAAACAAAAATTCATATTTTATGAAAGTAAGTTGTTTCCCTTTATTGTTATGTCTTATATTTTTAACACTTTTCTGGTTCTCTTTGGGCAGATTGTTTCCATAAACATTATTATTTGTTTTTGAGTGATCCATACTAAAAGATGTGTTAACTGACCCTTGGAATTGCGTTAGTTATGCTGGAGACCTTTGGCATGGATCTAGCTTTAGATCAGCTAGTATTTAGGTTAACTTGATAAAAATAAAAATTAGTTTTCGATGAAAAAATTTATTTTTATAGTAACATTAAATGTCAAGGATTGATCCTAAAGTATTGCAGTTTACACAACAATTGTCTTGTCATTTCATAGGATTGTATAATTTTTTTAAAAAAGTTTTCTATCCTTCTGGATATACAATGGTCATAATCGCCCAATAGCAGAATCTTACCAGGTCTAAGTACAAGATAATTCTATGTTATTAGTATAAACCTTTCATTCTTATTTTTGGTCACAGTAGGTCACAAAAAAATCACACAAAATCCTCTACTTCAAAATCAGTTTCTTTAATACATAACCTATGTGTAAGCCTACAGTCAGTAGAAAGACATAATAAAGAGCCCCTTTGGTATAAAGCCATAAACATCTAAGCAAAACAAACAACTATATGTTCCTTTATGACAAACACAAATATAAAGAGTTGAACATTAAAGTTATCAAGACAACTCTATTCTCTATTTACAGAACTTCAATCTAGAATCTCAAGTCTAAGAGAAGCAAGGCAGCAACATCTAAAAAAAAATAATTTGTGTCAAAATACTTCATGGATATCTGAGGTTTTGTTTCTTTAACCCATTTTAATCCTCAAAATCATTTTTAAAAAATTTTTGTCATTTGCTTGGTTTTGGTTTTAATGAGTAACTCTTTAATAACAGCAAAATACTGATCTGACAGTCTCACCTTTGACTGGTTTGGTTTTGGATAACAGTATATGATGGAAGAGTAGATCAGATCAATAGTGACTATAGTTAGGGTAGTGAAAATGTAATCTTTTGGTTAAACAGAAAGAAGCAATATTGAATTTCTAGAAAACATTCTTGAAATATAACTATGAATAAAACAAATATGAATCACTAACCAATACTACAAATATCTTACAGCACTTAAAGTTTCACAGGGTGTTTTTTTGTTTTGTTTTGTTAGTATTTTGAATTATCTGTGATAATCATCGTTTGTGAGGTCATGTGTTAAATGTTTTACAAGTTTACATAGTAACATTGTGTTGTGTAGATGTCCCAGGATTTTGACACAAGATGAGTGTTGTTTGTTCACCATTATTCTGGTACTATGTCCGTGGTGGCGAACCTATGACACGCGTGTCAGCACTGACACGCGTAGCCATTTTTGATGACTCGCTGCTGCGTGCAGCCGCATGCCAGAGAAGTACGGGGCCTCATGCCGAGAAGGACGTTTCATCCTCAGCTCCTGCACGGCCAGGTGCAGTAGCCGAGGATAAAAAAAACCACTTGCTGTAGTGTAGACACTCTGTGCCGGAGGTCTGTAGGCCAAAAAACAGAACTCGAGCACAGAGCGTCTAGTTCTGGGACTTCTGGTGAGGCCGTTTTTCTTGAAGTGACACACCACTCGAGTTATGCTCGATTTTTTGGCAAATTTTGACACACCAAGCTCAAAAGATTGCCCATCACTGTACTATGTGCTGCACAGTACCAGGCACATAGTAGGTTCTGAATAAGCATTTTGTAAATAAGTGATAAAATAACATTGTTATAATTAAAAATCTCACAAAAACTTGATTTCATTAATTTGAATATAAGACATTAATGGTCATAACAACCAAATGGCAATGTGAATTAGCTGCACTGACATTAAAAAGAGGGATTTTCTGCTGTAATGGTTTTCATTCTATTGATATAACCAGTGACAGTAAAATATTTCTTTAAAAATTTTTGAATTTTCGTAAGGTAGCTAATATTCCAAATAGTTTTAAAAATAGTCTTTCTGTTTATGTCTCAGACTTGCAATTCATTCAATGCGCATTTACATCGAACATTATTACCCGATATTGATGCTTAATTTAATTATATTACTAAATGATATCTTCATATTCTGTTTTTGAACTACACTAGTAAATGATCTGTGGCCTTTTTTTTTTTTTTTTTACAGGGACAGAGAGAGAGTCAGAGAGTAGGATAGATAGGGACAGACAGACAGGAATGGAGAGAGATGAGAAGGATCAATCATCAGTTTTTCGTTGCGACATCTTAGTTGTTCATTGATTGCTTTCTCATATGTGCCTTGACCGGGGCCTTCAGCAGACCGAGTAACCCCTTGCTGGAGCCAGCAACCTTGGGTCCAAGGTGGCGAGCTTTGCTCAAACCAGATGAGCCTGCGCTCAAGCTGGCGACCTCCGGGTCTCGAACCTGGGTCCTCTGCATCCCAATCCGATGCTCTACCCACTGTGCCACCACCTGGTCAGGCGATCTGTGGCCTTTTAATAAACTATTTATCAGTGTATGTCCCAGACAGTTATGTGCCTAGACCCATATAGTACTAAAGTTAGCCTATCCAACCTTCCCCCTTAAAAGTGATAAAAAAAATGCTCTGCTTCTATGCACATGAAAATTCAAACTTAGTTTCCTAAGTCTCCCTTCTCATTTAGGTGGCCTCCTAAATAACTAATGGCCTCAGACAAATGCAGAACTAGTAGCAAAGACTCTTGCCACTCAAATGGCATAGGATCCCAAACTGGTATCACTGGCCTCACTTGAGAGCTTAATGGAAATGCAGAGTTTTGGACATTACTCTAGTCCAGGGGTCCCCAAACATTTTACACAGGGGGCCAGTTCACTGTCCCTCAGACCGTTGGAGGGCCGGACTATAAAAATAATTCTGAACAAATCCCTATGCACACTGCACATATCTTATTTTAAAGTAAAAAAACAAAACGGGAACAAATACAATATTTAAAATAAAGAACAAGTAAATTTAAATCAACAAATTGACCAGTATTTCAATGGGAACTATGGGTGCGGATGCATCCTGTGCTCCTCTCACTGACCACCAATGAAAGAGGTGCCCCTTCAGGAAGTGCGGCCCGTGGGCCGTAGTTTGGGGACCCCTGCTCTAGTCCTACTGAGTCGGAATCTTTATCTTCTCCATTCTAACAAAATCCCCTGGTCTTGCATATGCACATTGTACTTTGAGAAGCATTCATGTCAAGGCCTATATATTCAAGAACACATCTACTGAGCCTCCTACTGTAGAAAACATTTAATTTTGAATAAGGGATGTTATGGCAACAAACAGCTGTTTGCTGAATGAATGATTTGGTTGTTTGTTTGTTTTTTAATAGTTAACAATAGTTTCCTGTTTCTGTTTCATTTCAAGGTATCTTTGCTGTAGACGGATATAGAGAAGGCTTCCCACAAGAAGGCACCATTGCCCAGTCGTTCCCATTTCCCTTTGGCTGGATATGCAGACTATGATTCGTTCTCTTCAAGCTGTTGCATAAAGCATCACACTTTTAATTCAAGATACAGATTGTTCCAACTAACACAAATTCCTATGAAATGTTAAAAATGATTATGCTTTATGGATCAAGGACAAAAATATATTCTACCATAAAAACTTTGAGATAATAATTGAGTAGCACAATTTATCACAGTTCTCATCCAGAAAATTAAGATGAAGATACTGATATTTAAAAGATTTCTAGTCACATTATAAGATTTATTCGTGAAACCTGTTACCTATGAAAAAGTGGCTAGCCAATCCAACTTCTTTATTGCTTCTGATGTGAATCTAGCTTCAGAACCAGCTGAATTACCAATTCCAAATGACCTACAGTTGAAGATCACCACCCATTTTTTGCTAGACTAATTCTAGTAATAAAATAAGTATGATCATTGAAGCTCAAACTCACTGATAAGCAATTGAATAGAAAATATTTATCAGAATGAATACTACTACATCTGAAATATATTTTTCATCTCTTATAATCTCCTTAACTTGGGGGGAAATCATGAAAATGGGTTTATTTATGATTTTTTAGCCAGTTTGGCTTTTTAAAAAATATAAATGTTTTTGTTTGATTGAACATAGCAAAAATATATTTCTGGAAAGAATTCCTGATGGGTCAGCAGATTAACCCTTCATTTATATCTATAATATTTGTCTCCTCTCATTGAAAGTATGACATTTAACTATATAGTTCCTCATCTATTATGATTAAATGATGCAAATCATCAAAAATTATATACTTTTGGAAATCTAGTTCAACCTAAATGGCGTGCTGTTTGGAAATGAGTTTTCAGATAAACTAAAGTGGTGTGTTTGTTGATGCCAAAATGTTAGGCTTCAGTAACTATATGAAGAAGCTCTTGTGCCTTGTACGCACTATTTAAAAACAAAAAGTTTGATTTACTTTTTTAATTTGTTGGAGTGTAAGTTTTGTAAATGTTAGTGATTAGAATAAGCTGTGTACATGTTTTCGGTACTGATTTTCAGAATTTAAAGCAGATTACCTTTTAAAACTACACAGCTAAGGAACTGGTATTTAATAAAAGAAAAAAAATGGTATTAAACTTTTCAAACTCTGAATTGAACAAAAATTCAACACAAAATAGGTCAGAAGGCAAGAAGATAATAGAATAATAACTGATCCTTGTAATTACTCATCCTTGCAGAATATACAGTTTTATATTAAATGAGTTAATGGAAGAACCACTATCAGCCCAGGCCATTTTATAGATCATTGGAGTGCAATTATTTGAACAATAGCATGGCAATTTTTTTGAGATTTTTTAAAGCTAAATATTTTAATCTGACAATCTGCTTCAAGAAATTTCATAAGATATATATTTACTTTTAACTTAAAGCATTTTTTGGTCATCATTTTCATTACCTGAAGTGCCAGGTTGGAACCTATAGCTACTGCTAACGTCTTAAGGGCAACGACATCACGTGATGTTGTTAAGTATATGCAGCCAAATCGTTTTCAAAGCACAGTACTAGCGCTGTTTGTATTGGAACAGGATTGTTAGGTGTTCCTCTTGTCAACCTAGAAGCTGGGGTGAAAGAGAGATTTTTATTCTTTACCTTGCTAGAGTACTGTTGATCTTTTCCCCCTTTAGGTCTTTCATGTAATTATTGAAGTACGTAAGTCAATACACATTAGATTCAGATTTGAACACATTTCTAAAAATAAATTTTTTAAATTAAGTTGAAATGGTTCCCTTTTTGTTTCGTATAGTGAATAATGTTTAATGGGGTTTTGTTTGTTTGTTTAGTTGGGGGGAGGTTCTAGTTCTAGGGGTTTATAATTTTTGGAGATGGCATATCTCACTAGGTATGCAGTACAAATTTTACTTGAGTGAATAAAGCATCATCAAATAGACCTACATTTTGTACATACTTTTAACATGTACCTATATAAGTTAACTATTTGCCATTGTTCAGTGAAAGAGGGTTTGTTTTATCAGAGAAAATCTAATGAAAAATTGCATCTGAATACAATGAGACTCTCAAGGAAGTGCTTATCCACGAATTCCGTCCTGTACTACTGTAATAAAGTCTGGCTGATCACCTCTACTAGCTGTCTATATGAAGTTGCCTTTGCACTGACAATCTGACTTGCTTTTCAGATACACTTCTCATAAGTCTACCAGAGCTAGCTACTCTAAGCAGAATTCATGTCTACAACGTAGCTATCACATAGGTCTTTTGAAGAGGTGTGTATGACAGGATGAGGTAATTACTCATTAGTTAAACGATTCTGATCACAATTGGAACAGACTATAAAACTCACATTCAGTGTAATCAACAGGCACATGTGAAATATGGCGCGTGTGTGACAAAACTGTCTTCACTAGGAAAATCAAATACAGAGGATTTATAAACCATATTCATAAAAATCTAAGCTAACAATCATTTGATTCATGCTCAAAAGACCCTGTGAAAAAACTGTTACTCCATTATATTATAAACTAGCAAATTTTTCCTATTTTGAAATACACATGTAAACTTGCTGAGCCAACTCTGAAGTTACACGGTATCTTTGGTGTACGCATCAGATCATCGAATGTTTACATGTAAAAGTGCTAGCTCTGTTATTTTCAAACTCACAAACATATATGAACCACATAAATCTACAGCAAATCCACTTGCCTGTAAACCATGATGAGGTATTTGGTACAACCATCCCACCCAGCCCCAGACTACAAATTCTAATGTGCTGACATTTTGCCCAGTGACATATGTGGACAATGGATTTGCACAGATACCATGTCTGTAGGTAAAATCCTTCTGCAGAAAACTTCTGCACTCCTCCACATGCTCAGACAATCTAGAGCGTGTTTCCTCATCCGTGTAGAAGCACACCACTTCATACACCTTAAACGTTTGTTACTTTTACATAGATATCATTAGAATCTTTTTAAATCTCGTCTCAGTAAAAGTCAGATTCTTTCATTAATATTTTAGCAATTTGATCATGTCACTTAAAGCATCAAACACCTGCTAACATTAAAGTTCTTGATTTTAAAACTAAGCAATCTGTTCCCCCACAAAGTTTCCTTTAGAATTTGTTACCAAAATCTTAAGTTAGTTGCAGAACACAGGAAATCGTTATACTTTATAATGGTCCAGACCAGGCACTATTCTTTTCTTTACCATGATGGCTTTGCTATTCTTTTATCATTTCTATCATGTGGGCATCACTGGAGGAATGAATTCAAGTAGGCTATTTCAAAGGAATTTTTGTGGATCAAAATTATAGTTTTTCTCAATATAGTAAGAGACTCTGAAATAGGTGTTTTCTTTCTATCTTCAAACAAGAAGATGCTCTACCATAATACAATCTAGGCTAACTCAGACCTCAATCTCTGGCACCCTTAAATTGTTCTTATACCAACAGAAAGTTCAAATACCATAGTCTGGCCAATGCCAACAGACTTGAAACCACTTGCAGGCCTTTTTTACTGCGGGAAAGTGACAGCAAAAATAAAACTAGTGACAATGCCCAATGATAGACCTTTGATGTTCTTGTTCATTGCCAGTATTCAGTAGTTCTGTATTGTTAGTTTACAGTTGGGAAAAGGGAATGGCTGTTAAGATTATTCATCTGTTGAGTTGAATTATTTCTGAGTACCATTTAAACCAAAAGGTGCTATTTATAAGTGACTTAACCTCAAAATTTTTATTTATTGATTTTAGAGAGGAAAACATCAATTTATTATTTCATTTACTGGTTGACTCTTCCGTGCCTTTACCAGGAATTGAACCTGCAACCTTAGCATATCAGGACGGTACTTTAACCAACTGAGCTACCCAATCAGGGACTGTAAGTGACTTTAAAGTCTGGTTCTGCTACATGACAAAGCTCATTGCTCATGAAGGACAGTACTATTTCATGATTTGTTGCATCTTCTAAGAAAGGTTTAACAGTGTGAGGAGCTCAATTATGACCTGAATTTTATTAATATTTAATAGTTGATAGATAATAGAAAGGCTTAATTGAGAATAAAGATCATGTACCAATGTAGAATTCTGTTGATGTTGAATTAAAGAACTGATATCATGGATATAGCTTCAGTTGTTTTTTTATTCAGCTATGAATGTCAGGCTACTGTCAGTTTAGATTCCACATCTTTTCCTTATCAGTACGTAGTCCTCCAAAGCCTGGGATTGAAAGCATCTTAAATGAGCTAATCAAACATTTGTGTGAAAGTTGAATTTAAAGCAACCTTGATTACATAACTAATCTTAGTGTAACATGCAAACGTGTTCTCAAGTTCTTTAAAAACTATACTTAGGCAGGAAGTCGACAATGTGGATGAGTTCCAGACCAGTTAGTTACAAAGGATTAACTGAAAGTCTGTATACATACATTGAGCTAAAGCATGATTTTATTTACGCTTTCTACATGACCTTTGCAGCAATAAAAAGATACCAGCTAACAATGAATAATGTTAATTCTGGTTTAGAACAAAGGTGTATGACAGAAGTGAAACGGGTCCCTGTAAAACCAAAACATCTTAATACATTTTCACAGGTTTTTAAATATGACCCACTAAACTTTTTTCTGCTTCCTGCATATTTTACCATGAATTGCATCACATCTTAGTAGATTCCCTTTCAG
The DNA here is from genome assembly GCA_037038555.1 of Rhynchonycteris naso. NCBI lineage: Eukaryota > Metazoa > Chordata > Mammalia > Chiroptera > Emballonuridae > Rhynchonycteris > Rhynchonycteris naso. The sequence continues at coordinate 15,744,002 of CM072998.1, read as the reverse complement.
GCTGTACTGACTTACTAGTTTCTCAACTTCTTTGTTACATAGATATTAATAGAAACTAATTTTTCAGTCACTTCAAACTTGCCATTTTCCCAAAGAGTAAGAGTTGGTCAGTGCTGACTCATTAAGAACCAAAGAAAAACATTTAAAATTATTTGTCTTGTTCTACAATTGACTGTTGATTTTCTGTACAGTGTCCTCACCCTTCAACTATTCTCGTCAAAAGGCTAATAGTTTTTAAGTTTTTGTCTAGACACATTTCTTTGGGCTACTGCATTAAAAAAAAAATGTGATACAAGTCACCATCAGTAATGGTGTTGCTTGGCTAACAGATGGGTGACTTATAAACAATCTTTGGTTGCATCCATATTTTCATTTTTTTACTTCTATTAAGAAATGATGCTGTGATGTTATTTTATAATTTTGAATTCTCCTGACTGTTGCTTTCCCATGCGTTGAGAATATTCTGATGAGGTTATCAACATGGTGTATTTTTTAGCAGTTATATAGTGTCATTGCATAAGAAACATGAACATTTTACCGTATCATTTGATAAGATAATCAATACTTCAATGCGCCTTAAAAGCACACCATTCAGAGCGCACTTTCTTGTTCTGACACAAAGGGTGTGAATTACTGAAATAATATTGTGGTGTACTCCAAATGCTGTTAGGTCCTCTATCTACACCACTGACTTTGTAGCAAGTCAAGCAGAAATGTGAAATGAAGAGAATGTCATAGGCAGTTTCTGTAGCAGCTACTCGACCTCCCCGCTGCAGTGCAGAAGTGGTCACAGGACATAAATGAGTGTGACTACTACATTCCAAAAGAACTTTATTTATAGAGACTAAAATTTAACTTCATATAATTTTCACATGTCAGGAAATATTTTCTTCCCAACCATTTTAAAACTAGAAACCACTGTCACCTCACTGCCAACACAAAAACTGGTCTGCAGGCCAGTTTCCTGCTCCGGCATATTTAACAGAGCGCTCAGTTCAGAATGGCTCAGGAGCACTAAAAATGTATCAGCGAAATACCTTTTATCCAAAAGCTAGATTTAGTAAAGGTCTTAAGGTTCCTCTTCTAGAAGTTATAAAATACTATATTACCTTTTAAAGGAACCAAAATTGGTAATACGAAATTCAGCAGCTAAGATGGCTATTTAAAAGGCAATCTTTCTAAGTCCTTTTTATTTTTTTGAGGTGAAAATAAAAATAAAAAGAACCATTTAGATACTTGCTATTTCGGAAGTTACAGTAAGTTATACCAATTGCATTTATTTTGTAAATTTTTCAGAATAAATGCATTCCTGGAGAGAGAGAAATCAATGCTTAACATCTAGTTGAGGTATAAAGAATGAGCCAACACTGTTGAAATGCAGAAGGCTCAGACTGATTTTTCAATAATTAGCCATAGTAAATGAAGTTACTGAGACTGCTGACCAAATTAAAACACACACACACACAAATAAATATTTCCAAAACAAAATTACCAGTCATCAAAATATATAAGAAAACATTTCTGAAGCCTTTATTTACAAAAACTTTAAAAACAAATAATACCCTCTGTTTTGCAAATAATGTTTTGTTTTTTAAAAAAGGACCACCCAGTTACAGCACTGTAATACCATGAATAAAGGATGTACACAGAAAACAACCAATGTGGCTAACATTCGGAGAATTCCTAATATTAGTACTGATTGAAGTGTAGATAACACACATCATAACTTGCAGTTCATCATTTCTGAGTAGAGTTAATGATTACCAAAATGTCTTCCTACACATGCTCTGGTCTAGTCACATATTCCGCATGGCTAAATATTTCACAGTCTCTTTTGTCAATATATATAAAATAGATTGCAAAGATATACACAGAAAAATAAACAAACATTACACTCCTCAGGTGATTTTATTAGCTATATATTAGCTATATGTATATACACACACATATAGCTAATATATATATATATATTTTGTATCTTGTTATTGTACACCAAATCTCTCCATTCTTTTACCTTTGAAACAACTATGAAAGCACAATTTTTTGTCTTCTAATTTAATTTGGTACAAAATATACCTAAAAATTTGCTATCTTTGGACTTTAATGAAATTGATTTGTGGAATCAACAAATCAAGAGCTCGTAAGTATGGCTATAAAATCTTTTTTAACAATTAAAATAAGGTTGAACAGTGATGGATTAAAAAGCAGATCAAGGGAAGTGTGCTATCCAAAAGCAACTGCAGCTTCAACATCTTGGAGACCAGTTTCCTGGCAGACAATAAACATCCAATCACATACAAGGGCTTTCCTGGAGGGTGTAAAGCTGGTTTGAAAAGTTCTTCAGTCACGGAGCAGCCTACACATGCCAACTGGAAACTGACAGACACTGATGTGCTTGGAAGGCTAAACACTACATACAGAAACAGCAGTTATTAAGCTCCTCAGTAGTTTTTTGTCTTGTGTGTGTGTGCGTGTGCAGTCTTGTTGAATCAACCATTTGCACAATGTATGTGCTATATTCCACGGGTCAAAAACAAGCAAATACTTTATGAAGTTGGCAGATGATCATTTTTCCAGCTAAGAGCAAGAAAAACCAAATTTTCTGATAAAACAGAGGATCTGAGTCAGATTCACTCTCTAAAGTGCAAAATTGATGGTCCACAATCTCAAATAGCTAAAACTCCTGCAGAATGGAAGGGAGACATGAAACGGAAATAAATTACAGTCAGTGCTAGTTAATTTAGGAAAACGGAAACACAAACCAAGCTCAAGTGGGTCAAGTTTATATGATGCAGCTTTCCCATTCTCTGTCACACACGCCTGCAAACAAGTATATGAAATTAAGGCCAAATCTAACCTGAATGCTTTTCTAGTTAAGCTCTGAGATAGGACTGGTCAGTTAGTACTGAAAGACAAAAAATAATAGGGGCTATGGAAGAAAAAAAAAGTACGGTCTATTGTTCAAGGGGTTCAATCAGAGATAAAACCTATATACAAGCATGTGTGTAGCTCAAATAAAATAAAAATAGACTATTTTTCATGTCATGACTGCTTGTTGGCCTCCTCTTCATATGCATTCCCTGTGCCATTCTGTACATAGGATGAACCAGAACCGAGGCCATACAAATGACCACAATATTTGGCATCATCAATATGATCTTCAAAGAACATCTAAAAAGGAATTTTGGAAAAAAAAAAAAGATCATTTTAACCAAAAGGTACCACTGGTAATTGATATTTCAGCAACGTTAAGTACTGACTGTTCATTAACTATGACAGCTCTTTTCTATGGTGCCCCTTTGAGGCACACATTTAAATTCAATGAGTAAGAATGGGGTTCTCAAGAGGTATAGAGCTCAAAAGAAATAAAAAGACCAAAAAGCATATAAACACATGTCTTTCCTTTTAACATTTAGACCATGTTTATAAGATTTGTAATCATGGAAAAATGGCAGACATTTTTATTCATTCAAGTTAACGGTACTCAATGGTAAGAGTGAATGAAAGCAGCCAACGGTAGGTGGGGGAGCTTTAGATAGTCGCCTTGAGTCTACCTGCAAGGCTAAGTTGGCTAAAAACAATGCCTAAATTGTTCTAGGCAGTAAAATCTGAACATTCACACACGGTTACTATCCTTGAAGAAGCCAAGAAAAATAAAGATAGCAAATTAGTAGCAAGGAATCTTTACACCATTAATTGAATCATTAAAGGATTTTTAAAAATGCAAAGCTGAAAATCCAAAAGGGTGTTTTAATTCGCTAATGTAGCACTGGAAAGACGTACAAATGAAGTATTTACTTTGATGAAGAGACAGTCCAAATCACTTCCAAATCAATACTTGCAAAACAACTACTATGCTTTCTATTATTAATACATTTCTACCAAAAGTTTTAAATTTCTGAGTCTTCTGAGTCAATAATGTCTAAAAGTATATACTCAAAAGAATTTTATAGTAAATACTTTGCAAAAAGGAAAATATTTACTTTTGAAATATTTAGCACAAGAGTTCATTCTATTGTTTTTGTACAAATAACGTTTTTCTTCGTGTTTTTACCTAAAGTGAGGCATACCTAAGGGTAGCCTTGTGTTCATTAAAATTTGTTCTTCCCTAACTCTTTTATGTTGGAAGGCTTTATCACTGCCTTTTACCACTTAAGGAGGGTCTACCCGTGATTTTTGATTCTACTACTACTTAAGATTTTATTTATTTGGAATTCAAAAACCTCACAGTAAGAGTCTACTAAAAAGCATGAGTCCTACTCTATAGTACTGAAGAATGGAATGAACAAGTAATATTTTTACCAGCAGTTTAATGTCTAAGATAAGGCCAGAGGAAACTTAACCTGAATGGATCCCCTGACTTGGCAGAAGCAGCACGGACGTGATCGACAGAGAATTCTGGAGTTCTCCAACTAGTAACATACGTAACCTTGGATAAAAGCATCTGGCCTCAGTTTTCTCACCTAAGAATACATGATCTCCAAGGTAGTTTCAATTTTTTAGTCTACAAAGAACTTACTTTTTCATTTCTGTCTGAACCACACTTCAAGATGACTCATTTTTAAATAATTTCATTCAAATGTAGTAGATATGGCTGATAAAGTACCTCTAATAATATCTTCACTTAATAAGTACTTATTGCCCCAAAATTTTGTCATAAGATTTTTAATGTTCTCAACCTAACAACCAACTGAGAAAAAGGCACTGATGTCTTCATACTTCTCTCATTTTGAAGAAGGCCATTCCTGTGAGCAAGGAGTCGGACCCTGCCTGATGCTGTGGTCCTATCCGCTCCAGCTCCAGCTGCTCAGCAACCTCCTGCAAGCCGCCCTGGAAGACAGCAAGAGCCTGTCAGAGAGGGATGCCGCAGTGCCGGGTCACAAGTTATGTGACTCAGACAGTGACCAGCATATAAATGCATCTTAGGGTGTACAGATGGGCCAGAACGAAGACTGTAAAACACCAAAGAATGTGAATTACTAATGCATTTACTGAATGTTGATAAAGTTTATAATTTAATAGAAAATTAGCTCTTAATTAGGCACATGAATCTTTATCATATGTTTTAAGGCATGTTAGGCAAATAATATTCCTGAAAATGGGGAAGCAGGTCATACACAAAAGGTCACAGGTATGCCAGGTAACAACATCGAGCGCATGAAGTCAACCCATCCATTGATCAGTAAAACTGTAGGTAGTTCCTGTCACATTTTCTTAAGCTTTTTAGTAATCTATCTGTAAATAATTTCATCTAAATAATTTGTAGAAAACAAAACTATGACTAAGCCAACCTTAAGAATTCAGTAAGTGCGTAATTATGGTCTTGCTAGTTAAAAAGAAAAAGTATGATTTAGAAGGATCTGCTAAAAATATGCCTATATTAATATTGCTAGGATTAAGAAGATGGTAAGAGTGAAAGAAAGGAAGAGAAAAAGAATAAATCAAGGGGGAGAAAGGAAAGGAGGGAGGAAGGGAGGGAAGGAAGGAGGACAGTAGTGAGGGAGGGAAGAGTAATAGTAAAAAAAGGAAAGCAAGATCAGGAAAAGTAAAACAAACACAAAGCAATTCCTCCCTAAGCTGTGAAGGCCTCTGCCAGCAAACCAGCCCTCTGATTATCGCAGCCTGAAACAGGGCTTCCCACGCAGCTGCTTCTGTGCTACAATAGCAGGAGGATCAGGTACTGTTAGCAGCCGCTTAGGAGCGCAAAGGGCGCTCAGTGTGCTGTACTGTCGGACAAAAAGCACTGTTGGCAGGAACCTGAATTTTAATATACCAGATCACTCAGGGTACATTCAGATATCTGATATACTTAGAAGTTTTCCAATAATATATACATAAGGAGCAATAATTTGGTTCTGTTTCTGAAAACTATCACTGTACAGGTATCAATTTTAAAAAGCATTTCCAAAGCCACAAGAAAACATCCGGGTCTTAGGTTCTGAGCAGGTCATCCCTTCAGGTGAGGACTGAGTTTCTAGAGAACTGAGGCTATCCTACTGCAAGTTCACGCGAGCCACACGCTAGACGTCTCTTCAAACTGAGCAGCCCTCTGCGGCCCGTAGCTGCTAGACATGACATCACCTTTCTCCAAAGCTCCCCTGCTTACACGCGCTATCCTATAAGGAGGCAAGCTGACATTGGCCAAAAGACTGTTTCTCTAATGAGTTTCAGTTTATTTGTCAAAGCAAAATTTCCTATTTAATTCCTCAAATACAGTGTGTCCGTAAAGTCATGGTGCACTTTTGGCCGGCTGACCAGTCAAAAGTGCACCATGACTTTACGCTCACACTGTATTTCTTTCTGAGTAAAGGTAATGCTCTTTCAGCATCTTCTATATGTATAACATATAACGGTACTTCTAAAAACATGATAAGGAAAAAACTTGATGTAGGTTCTATGAAGCAACCACCTTCTTTTAAGTTAGAGCTTAACTACAAGTACACCTGAAACAATAAAACCACCGTGTTCCTGACTGCACCATCATAAGTGAATTCAATCTCAAATTAAAGGAGCGCTATGCCTTACTAAATAAATTCTCCTTTTGAAAAACTGAATGTTCAAAAGTAACGCGTTATTACCCATGTTAAGCAGTGGCAGAATGTAAGATACTGTCCGGACAGGACAGTTATTTGCTATAGCACTTTCTACTAAGAAGGCGACACATGTGGGCCAGGGGAAAAAACCAAAGCAAACCAAACCCACCAGCAACATAACCTAATCCCTGGCACACAACGGTATGACTAGACCCAACAAAATAATCTGCAGCCGAGATGAGATGAAGGAAAACTCCCGCACAGTGCTGGCCACTCGGATCCTTGCACGGGCAGAGGATGCGCGCCCTGGGAGTGAGAACCTGCTCTCCGTGCATCGGCCTCAGTGTCTGTGCTGCTTTATGATTAGCAATGGCAAACATCTGATCCTTGGCTTGCATTTTACTGAAAACTTATTCTGCCAGTGTATGGCAAAGCTCTGCAAAAGGGTTTCCCATTAAGCATTTTTTACGCAAGAAACAAAGAACCAAATGACCAGATAATGCCAAACTAGAATGTACGGTCTGACTCAGCACCCCGGCATCGCCCCTACGTCAGTTCTGGGTGGGAACTGTGTGCCGGTTACAGAGAAGCCACTCGCGGCCTTACTTTGAGGTTTTTGCAGCTCTTCATGAGGTACTTCACGTCATAGATGACAGGAAAGAACAACCGAAGGATCTCAAAGAAGTCAAGTTCTTCCTCAGGCAGGTTAGAATTCGTCAGGATTTTGATTAGGTAGCCGAAGTCATAACCACTACAAAAGGGTTAAGAGAATACAGAAGAGGAACCATAAATACCAGAGATGAAAACCCTTTTCTGGTACAACTATTAAGTGAATCACATTGTAGGCAAAAAAGGCGCACGGAAACCAGAGAAAATAAACATGTTCACAATTATAATGGTGAAACGGCACCACCCTACACAGACCCTGTCACTGCACCACCCCGCATCAGTATGCAAATGTCTACCACCGCTCCAGCCTGCAGTCACTCTACTATCTTGTTGATCCTTGAACAGAGAACTCCTCACAGTATCAAAATGCCTGCAGATGTCTAAAATATTTAAGTAACTATGGAAATGAAGAAATAAAGATGAATGGGAAGGTGACCAAAAAACTCAAAAGGTAACAAGAGAACTGGCATTCAGAAGGCAAAATTAATGCAAATCTTCCCCATCATTTACATAAAGAGGTCACATACTTCAAAAATCTGAAGTTAAATCCCTACTAACGTATATTCACTTCCTTTAAATAATTTTATAAGTACCCTCTTCCCTCAAAACTCTTCCTGTTCCATCTCATTATGGCTCCCCAAGAGATACTAATGGGAATGTGGCTCATGAAAGAAGTGAAGGCAGCAAAGGCTGAGAATGATCTAGAACAAAATGCAAACCCACACTCTAACTAAGACGTCCTCTGCCTTCCGTCTGGCCTCCCCACAGCTGTGCAGCCCCCGCCACTCCTGTGCCACAGCTGGCACCCTGTCCCCCTTTCCTTCAAGGGCCACTGCCAGGCCCCTGCCCTCAAGAGTCCACTCCCACATTTCCTACACAGCTGTTTTCTTATACTAGCCTTTAAAATGCAACTATGTTTTCTCTACTAGCTTAAAGGGCAGGATTCACTTTTGAAAAATCTCTTTATTGCACATAGTTGGAACTCAGCATTTGATAAGAGATGTTACTGACATATCTTTTGAGGAAGATACAGAATAAAATTTCTATTTAATACTCAGAATTTTACTTCCAATCTAAAAAAAGAAACTTTACCATTGAAGATCATTTAGAACTATCAAAGTATAAACAATAAACAGCAGAAACCTTTAAATTTCTGGTAATTGGCAAGGCAGTACTCAGCTGTCTACTTAAAATGGAAGTCAATACAGCATTTGGTTACTACTAGTAAAAGATTAGTGTAGAATTTATAATTTTCTTAATCTTTATCTTCTAGGATGAGATTATAATATGAAGAAAATATTAGATGGCATTTTACAGAATAAAATCTTAATATATCTTGACAAGTACTCAAATACATTAGAGTCTAATCTAGAATCTAAATTCTAGGATGACATGAACCCTTTCTGTTTTTTATTCATCTTAGTATCCCCAGTGCCTCGTACTAGGGCCAAAAGACTGTTTCTCTAACAATTTTCAGTTCATCTGTCAAAGCAAAATTTCCTATTTAATTCCTAAAATATTGTATTTATTGAATGAAAGACCATGTTACACTCAGTGAAAGAACAGGACAATTTTTTCCCATTCTTCTGACCAGGAAAGTAAAAAAACAAAAAAACCTCAAAAACATTCTCAAATTAAGAGACCTAAGTTATGTTCAGTATCTCCAATTCAAAATTACTGTTGAGTGCTGCAGCGAAGTTCACAACATGAACAAACAGTTCATGGCTACAGGTCACTGCTCTGGCCAGAGCTGGAAATGGTTAAAGCAAGAGGGAAACCGAGTATAAGAACATTAGCACCTGCATAATACAAATACTTTTTAAAAACATAACAAAAAGCCAAATAAAATCATACCCAAGGCCTACTTTTAGTTCCTGGGCTGCCAGTTTAGTTTACTTAGATGGGAAAGCTCCTACTCAAAGTCTATTTCTACAAATGGAACTAATTTCCTTTCCAGAAATTCTCTTCAACGATCTAGTTTTATTTTATAATATAGAAGAATGAAAAACTACCACTTACTGAAAATTTACTGTGAATAAAGGATTTTACTGGATGGTTTAAATATTACTGATCATTAAAACAATTCTGCAAGATAGTTTTTTCAAATGTCATCCTGATCACATTTTTAAATAATTAAACTCTACCACACCAACCCCTAGCATTTTCTTTGTTTTTATTTCCATAGCATTTATCAGCACCTAACAAACCGCAATATAAATTTCATTATTTAGAGAAATTATCCCTAATCCCACCAGAATGTAAATTCTACGAGGACAAGAATTTTAGTCCGTTTTGTTCATATCTTAATTCCTAGAATTTTATCACCGTGCAAGGCATATGGTAGATAATGAGTATTTTTTAAATTAATGAGTGGTTTCATTCACACGAGGTAATGTTAAATAACCTTAGGTAAACAGATTCCAAATGGCCTGGCTGGACTCTCACCGAGGTCTGTTTTCCCAGCCGGTACCTTTTCCCCTACATCACGCTGTCTCTCCCGTGGATCCCATACTCCTGACCTGTAAGTAGACAACTAGTCTCTGAGGAGTTAGGAGCCCGCTCTACGGCAGCCAGTTCTTCATAGAACTAAGCCCTGAAGTGCTGAGACAGTAACCCTGGCCAAGTGTGCGCAGCCGCAGCCACAGCCACAGCCGCAGCCAGGAAATGGTAACACACATGCCGCTTTCTTCTTTTGTTTATCCCACGCTCCACCACCACCCCGTTTTCACTCTAAGTGTGAGGCTTTGTGTGGCCAAAACACACATGCCATTTCAATGCGATCTCTTTACCTATGAAATGATAACCATTTGACCCCTTCACAGAGGACCACTCCCGATGTCATAAGAAGTTCTGCGAAGTACTGGGTCTCAATTCCTTCCTCCTCGTGTTTTTTAAACTGGATCCCAGATGTTGTTAGAAGCTCTATAGAGTCTTGGGCATACATGTCCTCCCTGGCAGGGGAAGAAGAAATAGAACATTCAAAAGTGCCATACTTCAAACAAACTGTTTTTCTTGACTTACATCTACAACTACAATGCGACAAATGAGAAAGAACATTGGCTTGGATCTAGCTGTCCCAATGTTTCACATATACAAAAAGAAAATGCACTTTAAACAGTAAGGTCATTCCTTCAGAAAAGTGTGCACACATAAAATCATCTTTCAAAACTGTCCAATGGTGAGATATTCAACTTTACTATGAACTCAATTTAACTGGGTTTGAAATAAAAGGGCCTTCTACTCCCCAGACACCAGCACACCAAGTAACAGACAGGTCCTGTCCAGGGGCTTCCAGGCTCGGCAGCCAGGTCAGTGCTGATCCACGCGCTGTGGCCACAGGCTGAGGGCCTGTGCTCACCGACCATGCTCTCAGCAGCTGAGCGGAGAGCTGGCAAGACAGCTGATGTGGTTGGGTTTAACTCCGTTCCACAGAAAGGAAGAGGAGATGCCTCCTCTCGCTCTAATCAGCTTTTCCAATGGCCCCAGTGTGCAGTGCACTGATTAAAATGGACTCTCCTGCCACAGCAATCACTTCTTCTTCTAACAGTCTTAACCCTGGAAGATTACCTTCCGAAAATCAAGCCAGGAAATCTAAATATAAACCAATCCCTCAATACTTTACTTAAGCCAAAAAAGAAAACCGTCTCTACTTTCCAAGTACAGACAGGTATCCAAGATAGCAAATTAAATAAGCGATCAAAATGAAGATACGTGTTTCTGAGAATGTCAAGTACATTGTGCACTGCCCATTAGGTATTACTTACTTTTTAAATTGTAAAAATACTGCTTTTCATAATTTAGCAGAAGACAATCCCATTAAAAGGTTTAATGAAACTAACTAAATGGAAGGAACATTATATCTCAGCCAAAATGTATTCTTACGGTCTATTCTCTGGAAATCAATCTGCTTCTAATTGTCTTTGAAAAATAAAACTAGCTGCTGATATATTGAAAAACAGAAAAAACACAACAAGCACTGTCAAAACTCCCTCTGGAAAATACTTCAGGAAGGACATCTGAATAAGCCCAATACAATTTCTCAGTAAACCATAGATATTATTGACCTTATTATACTAAAAATATGTATCTTCAACCAGAGTCTCACCCATCAGGTTGTGACACTCACATGGGGAGGAATGTTTTAGCAACTATAACCAAACAACAGTTTCTTTCCCCAGACTCACATTATTCTGGGCCATCCGCTTTTTAGTTTGCCTCTCTCAACCAGAATGTAAGACTCAAGAGAGCAATCATTTTTGTCTCTTTTGTTGGATGTTATATCATTAGATCTAAAAATATGTGACGTGGAAGTAAATGTTGAGCTATTTATTTAAGTCAGTATTTCCCAAACTTGCCCAATGGTAACCATCACCCAGAAAGCTTACAGAAATGTGGATTCCCAAGTCCCATATCCAGACCTCCTGAATCTCAATCCTCAGGAGAGACCTGGGTGAGCTCAGGTGTTTTATGACCAAGTAAGTGGGTAAACAAAAGTAAGTATATAAGTTCTTTCTTTGTTCCTGCACAGTGCACAAGGCTCAACTCAAGTAAGCTATTGTACTGTCATCTGGAATGAACTCCAGGCTTTATACTACTTGTGTAATTAGAAAGACAAAGCTGAGAACCCCATCCAGGTAAGATAACTAAATCTCCAAAAAGGATAAAAAGCACACAAACTTCATGTGGTAAGAGAAAATTCTGTAATTGTTATGACTCAATTCTCTAAATCAATAGACTGTCCCTTTCTCATACTGTCCATTTCAATGTGTTAAAAGCCTCTACCTACAAATACAAACTTAAGTCTACCACACAAAATCACATTTTTAAACATACAGATTAGAGATCTTACAGTTTAGAAACACCCACCAATCTCAATGCATTCCTGGCTCAACACACACTTTACATTTTTAAAAATGTAAACTCTTATATATTTAAATTTGTGTTGAAAATTATGAGTAAGAGGCAAATAACTTGGAATATATTGTCACAAACACACATGGTTACTGAACTTCTTATTTAATGAACTGTAAGAACACAAAGATGCCCCCCAAATCTGCAATGGCTATGAAAGACAGCATGAGCAGCCTGCAACTCCCCGACCACTGTACTTTGACGCTCAAATGCCTGTACAACATCTATAAAACAAAGTCAAAGCCACCTTCCGCTTGATTCTGTTGATCCTTCTCCTTACGGCCCTTCCTCTCTCCTCTGCTCTGCCATTTTCCTTAAACAAAGTCTCCCTTTCTGTTACCACTGAAGCCATGATCCCCTGTAATCTCTACTATACTATTCAAATGACTCTCTCAAATATCGAGAATTCCTGTAATCAAATTGATGATTCTTTATAAAAATTCATTCTTATCTCTTTTGTTAGTGAAATTCTACCCATGGCGTTGCTTTCTTCTTCACAGCTCGTCAATGTTCTGCTTTAATTTCCATGTACATATCAACCCCAAACTCAGTTTGAAGAGATTTCTCATATATCGATCAGTATCTAACAGTTCTCATTCTCGGACTTCAGGAATAGGGAGCAGTCAGAAGAGTTATGGGGCACTAAGTTATAACGATTGTAACCAACTCTCCTCAATTCTACAGCCCTGGTACCTACCACAGCTGATGACACATTCATTTTAAGCACATAATAAAAAGTGAAATTTCATCTTTCTTCAAAACATCCAAGATTCTGTTCATGATGCTCGTCTGCACGTTAGGTAGTACCGAGTTTATCTCCATCTGAACTTTTCAACTTAAATATTTTTACTCTGTCCTTAAACAATTCCCAAGACATTAACATCAGTAGAAGCGTAGGCAAAACTCAGTCCAGTAAATCTACTGTAGCCCTCTCTGCACAAGAAAAGAAGTCTTTCAGAAATTGTAATAACAAAGTAGACTCATGAGATTTCCAGATAAGGAAAACATTGATTTAGACACTGATGGGTCACCTCCTACTCAGGAAAGATCACAACAGCATCTTAAAAAACAGTGTTCTAATAAAGACCAGTTTAGGAAAAAAGTAACATGGAACATATGAAATAGTAAAGAAATAATTTTAAAAGGTGTTCTCTTGAAAAAGAATAAAAAGCCACTTTCTGTGTGTCAGAGCTATTGTGCATATAAAAGGTTACTCTCAGCTTGAATAGAGACAAGTATTTTTCACCCTTCACAAGGTTCTAGAGTATATTTTAAAATCCAACAGAGTAAAACGGAGTCAGGCTAACCACAATGCAAATATAGGCAATCCTACTGCAACACTGACAATACCCCCCCTCTAACATCGTCAGCCCTGCTTCTCTTAAAATCTCACATGCTAAAACACCCCATTATTCTACAGAGAATGAAAGGTTCATACACTGGCACTACCATCTTCTGTACCACATCTCCTTTCACTGTTTTTCAAATCAGATGTTACATTATATTACACAAGTACAGGCTGTCGAAGGACATTGCAATATTATAACATACTTTGAATGTGTTGAACATTTCCAGGACTTATAGTCAGTTTGTAAACAATCTACCCTTGGCCAAAACAATCTAAATTTCACTAAGCTATTAAGATTACTCCTACCAAACAGAGAGAAGATTATAAATAAAGAAACTGAGTTTCAAGCCAGGGCCAGAGTTAGAATTCATATTCTGGAAGACAATCTGCCAGATTCTGAACTGTTTCTAAAAGAAACACCAGGTTAAAGGTTCTATTACTTCACCCATATGGAAGTTATCAAAGGTTTTGTGGGTTATCCTGGGAATAGTGCAACGATAACACTGATTTAAAAGGAAAATGCTCCCAAGTTTCCAAGAAACACCTTACCACCTTTTGACATATAATCTGCTCATAGAGTATGACTGTAATAAAAATGTCTTCACCAGAAGCACAATTATTACAACAAAAATGTACATATTTCAATTGTACACAAAGTTTGAAAGTGAAACTAATGATCTAATTTTTTTTCTATTAAAAAGTATTTTTAATATGTAAAGTTTCCAAATTTCAACAAAAAGTGGCAGTCATTCTTTTTACATAACATGTCTATAACTCAAAGTACATGAATCTAGGAGTTTTCTTGATGCATTGTTTCTTCCAATATAAAGAAACCTAACCTTTGAAATTTTAGGTTTTCCCTATTTCCAGGATAACTATGCCACACTTAGTTTGAATTTCATTCACTATACCCAAGAAAAATCAATTCCAAAAACTTAACTAAAAAAAAAAAGTCTGGGTCCTGCCCAGGCAGCTCAGTTGGTTAGAGCATCATCCAGATTATGCCAAGGTTGCTGGTTTGATCCCCAGTCAGGGCACATATAAGAATAGACCAGTGAATGCATAAATAAGTGGAACAACAAATCAGTGTTTTCTTTCTTTCTTTCTTTTTCCCTCCCCTTTTGACTCTCTCTAAAAATCAGTAACTTTTTTTTTAAATGTTTGGGTTATATTTATTTTCCACTTACGTCAAATTAAACTTAAAATTGAACTGCCAAGTTGAAGTTCCTGGTGGGTATTCTCCTTGCTCGTTCATAAATGTCAGTCCTAGCTGAATTATCTTTAACAAGTCTACATTACACCGCAATAGTTGGTACTGATAGTCAGCATTGCTCCGGAACTCCCCAATAGGTCTTGCCACCACACCTGGAAACTCGGTATCCTGTAAAACAGTTTAACATTCATTATTTACTTAAAAACCACAGTCCACAAATTCCTAGAATAACCGACTTTTGGTATAAATCAAACAATCCTGTTATAGATGGTATTCTATACACTCATATTTCATGACAAAGTACCTTTTAACTAAGAAGACCATCACCTTTGAACTCACAAAATGAAACTCCACAAACTTAGTTTTCCTTACTTTAATTCTCAGTAAAAAATTATTACATATAAGGTACACAGGATAAGTGCAGCCAAGTACTCTAATCCGAAAGGAAAGAGACTGATGTTTCTCAAGGGGTATGTGAAACTATGCTATTTTAATGCTAAAACAAATAAAGAACTGAGCAAAAGAATGAAAAATGCATCAGAATTTCCTATTGCTTTTCTTGGGCAAGGTTTATCTAAGCACCAAATTTTCGTAATTTCTTGAACTAAAACAGCACTCTCTCTATACTCCAGAGAAAGCATGTCATCAAAAATTCATGCCATTCACACATTCCTGTAGAATATTATCACACCTCTAATGTCGTTACTCCTTATCATCTGAGAAATAAGTGATCACCAGCAATTTCTATCAGACAAAAAATTAAATTCTACCTATGAGTAAGAACACCTTTATTAACTAAAACGTTATCTACATACATGCAAATATTTGTATTTTAACCGATCAACCTATCCCTCCCCATAAAAGCATAATTATTTGTATTAAAAATACTAAGAAAATGATACATTTAGTATTAAAATTCAAATTAGAAAGCAAAGAACAAATTCTAAGTACCAAGTCACTATAAACAGTACAGGAATTGAAGCTGCTCTCTCAATTCAGTCCCACTCTATAACCACTTTATTGTATGCTAAGTATTATGCTATATGGAAGCGCAAGAGAATATTAAAACACTAACCACTTGCTTCACAAAGCTAATTACTAGGTTAACAGTAGAGTAATCATAACAGATGTACAACATGCAGTAGCAAAGAAGCAAAATAATTAACTAAGATGGTCTAGGCAGATCGAATAGTATATGCAAAACCAAAGCTGCTTAACAGCACAGTGTGTTCATGGAACCCCAGATAATAATAATAAAAATAAAAACACAACAAAACCATACAACAAAACAATGCAGATCAACAATGTTTCACTGGAAGATCTGATTATTTTGTTTGAGAAAAACATCCAGAGTTCCCTAGCTGGAAGACCATCCAGTTTTATCAGTTAGGCCTTTGGATTGCTAGAAACTGATTGACACCTGTAGCTGGGTTCTAATGTGCTTCTGTTGAATATAAACGATTTCACGCTTCAATATGGGACAAGGCTAATCTGTAACCATGACTGAAATAGACTAAAACACAAGCATTGTCCAAACCAAGAAAATGACCAAACATCCCTCTATTTTGATTAATGACCGACTGCTGCTTCTTTATAGCTTTGGACATACTCTAGTCTTCTCTCATTCTAGTTAAGTCTTATTAAGAAACCCTATATAGAATTAGAATTACCCCAGCTTCCTTACAACACCCAAAGCAGAGCAAGGCCCTGCTTCCCAAGCCCTACCTTAAAGCACTGAACACAAGGTTCCTTCAATGGTATGCACTTTCCCTCACTCCAGTGAGACATAAACACAACTTGTCAACATTATAGGTGTGCTCTTGGTGATCTTTGGTTGAAGTATATTGACAAAATTTTCTTTTCATAATAAAATTACCCTCCCAAATCAACCAACAGGGTTGAAGTGAAGACTTTGAAAATCCCTCTTCCCTTTTATAAGCAGCATTTTAAGGATATTTGATCATAGACATACCATAGCAACGTAATTATATTTTCGAATAACTTGACGGATTTTCTTCATCTCTTCATCCAGGTTGCAAGCCCAAACTTCACAAATTCTTTGGCTGTGATCTACCGTTGCAGCTGGCATAGTGAGGGCGCAAGGAGTCTAGCTGCCAAGCATCCAATGTTACACTTGATTGAAGATCTGTTTCATAAGATACCTTATCCTTTATTTGTGTACCTATCAAAATAAAAAACAAAATAAAATCCACCTCCACCAGAAACCAGAATCGTAGAATAACTGAGTTGGGAGAAACCTAGGACATTATTTATTCTAAGTCCTTGATTCATAAGAAAATCAAATTTTAGAAAGTGACTTAACTCATCATACAGCTAATCAGTAGGAAAAGGGGCTACAACACAGGTTTCCTGATTCTAGTATCAGTTACATAAAAAGTGTTTTATGTGTACATACTAATCATTTCTTACTAAAGACTACTCTGAATTCAGCTCACTCAAATAGAAATTGATAAAGATGTCCATTTTCAAACAAAAATAAAAAGTGAAATACTAATGACACCTAAGATCAGGTGTTACTAGGACAGAAGTAATGTGTTTATTTTTATTTCTCACTAACAGAACATTCAAAATCTTACTGGCCTTTTATCCAAGCCAGACTAGAGGGGGCCAAAGTAAACTAACTTAAGAAACAGCAAAAAACAAAACAAAACAAAAAAGCCCTGAGAAATAAGGAACAGACACAGAGAAAAGAAGGCATGTCAAACTTTTAATTTTCTAAAAAAACACAGCATTTTTCCTGGTCACCAAACACACATCTCACGTTTCTATACATATACAGTACATTGGTTTCATAGTACGTGATAACAGGACAGACCAACATTTTGATTCTTGAGCAGGGAAATGCTCCTTCATTTTTCACACGATTTGAAAAAAATCACAACACAGGGAACTAAGAGTCCCCCTTCCAAACTCTGTAGTCACAAATGTATCCAGGGGGTTCCTCCTCTATAAGCCTCCCCACTGCGCTACACACAGGGGCCCTGTGGTTTTAACACCGCTTTTCTCCACCTCTCTCCACCGCAGCTCCGGAAGCGAAGAGGCACCGGAGAGCTCATGACTTGAGGTCGCCTTTTCGGGAACTGCAGGTTCCCAGAGAAACGGGAGTGCAGTACGGAGGCATCCAAGCCACGGGTAACTGTCTGCCTGGCAAAGAGCCAGGGCGAAGGTGCTGTTAACCATTTACTGGAGCCAGGCGAACCCCAAAGCACCGCCGCCTGAAGGAATACAAGGAGCTGAGCATCCAGGCCACCGCCCTCCACTCCCAATTTCGGTCCCACCACAGAGAAGCCCCAGGTACAAAGCCTCTGCGTCATCACTCCGCGCCAGCTCCTTGACAAACTTCCAGCCCAGTTACCTTCCCCCCACCCCCCGCCACCCAGCTCTCTCCTCCGCCAGCCGCGCTCCAGCTGGCGCCATCGCGCGCCCTCTCAGGTTCACCGTCCCCACCCCCTTGCTACTTCCCCAACCCGCCCTTCCCCGCAGCCTGCTGCAGACGCAAGATCTACTTGTGTCACTGAGCTCGCGCTTCTCCTCCTCCTCCTCGCCATAGAGACAGCACCCAGCGGCGGTGGCGGCGGCGGCAGCGGCGGCGGCGGCGGATGCCCCATAGACACCTCTCGCCCAGCAAGGGGGAAGGGGAGCCGGAGCTGCGCCGCGCCGCGCCGCGCCGTCGCTTCTCGTACGTCCTGGCGGAGGGGGGCGGGGCGCTGGGTGATGACGCGCACGCAGAGGGGGCGGTGCACGCAAGTGACGGAAGCTGGGGGTGGGGCATTGGTCAGGAGGCTGCCGGACTGGCTGATTAGACATCGGGGCCTTAAAAGTAGGGGGTCCTGTCACGGCCCGCGAGTTCCGTGTCCCCGGCCGCAGAGGCCACAGCACTTCCCCCAGGGCCGGAGGACCCCGAGCCGGGCCTGCCTGAAGAAGACGCGGCCGCCCAGCACTTGGGGCCCGGGCATCCGTGCCCGCTCCGCCGTCGCTGGAAAATCGCCGGGGCGAGCAGCTGGGAGAAGCAGGCCAGAACCGTCTAGGGCCTCGGGCCCGGGGACCCGTGGAGGATGAGCTGGCTCTTCCCGCTGACCAAGAGCGCCTCCTCCTCCGCTGCTGGGTCCCCCGGTGGCCTCACCAGCCTCCAGCAGCAGAAGCAGCGTCTGATCGAGTCCCTCCGCAACTCACACTCCAGGTGACTGGTCGCTCCCTCTCCGACCCGAGGAAAAGTAGGGCGGGAGGGCGGGCTGGTCCTAATCGCCTCCGCTGCTCCTGAGGCCGGCTCCCCGCCAGCTGCCTCGGGTCGGTAGACCTCCCTTCGTCCTGGGTGCGTGTGCTAGCTGTCCCATCTCGGAGCACTGTTCAGGATTTTCTTCCGGACCTTACGCTGTCCCTCGTCCCCCTTCTTCCCCTCCCCTCCCCTCCCTCTTGCCCCACCGCTGCTCTGCTCTTCCAGTTCGGACTCGCTCATCCCTCCTGACAGACACGTCGCTGCTGACTGCAATCTAATTAATAGTCTAGATCCAGTATCCCTTGCTGTGCCCTGCTTCCTCACTAACCTTTTCCTTTGGCCACCGCGTTGCCGCTTTGGCCAAATTGTTAAAAGACTGAACTTGGCTAAAAACAGTTGTGAAGAGTAATATCCAATTTTCACAAACAGTGGAAATTCTTGGCGGGAGGTAGGGGAGGAAGGAATTGTTGCAACATCCAAGGAAAGGGAAGTCGGCGTTTTTATCAGTATTTCTCCTCTGGGAGTGACATACTCAACCCTCTTAAGTCTCTAATTTAAGATATATCTGCCAGCTTCCTCCATACGGCAACTACCAGTCTGTACATTTCTCACTATTACTCTTGTTCGCACACTCAGGAATTCTCTCGTATTCATCCTGATTGTTTTGTTTTGATTTTCTATGAGGTTTCATTTTCAGTCTGATCAGATTAAAGATATTTTGCAATTCATATACTTTCAGCTGTTTTTACTGTAATCTTTTCTTGCTGCTTGCTCCTTTTATATCACAGATATCTATGGTCTCTGATGGTTTTCAAAAATTAGTACAGTACTGCCTCCTTGTATTATAGTATGAACTATACAAGTATATTTTACTTAATAGTGTCACGTCGTGTGTTTTAATGTAGACATGTTCATATTGTTCAACTTTAACTTTTTAAAATAAACTTTTCATCCATTTAAAATATCTGTATTCTAAGATAATAAAATTAAGACCTGTTGAACAAACAATTAGAAGGCATTTTATCTGTTACTCTAATAATTTTTTGCAAGCAGGTTATGGTTTAGAATACTTTAAAATTAGATTATTAAAAGAAAAACTCACTGCAGAATCAGTTTGGTTAAAATGAGGACTGTTGCTAAATGAACTTAACTTGTTTCTCGGTTCTTTGTCTCAATTTTTGATCTTGTTGAGAACTTTCAAAAGGTGGAAATTTGTGATATTTAACTGGAAAGAGTGGCATGCTTTTTGACCTAATGGTAGCTTTCTTTTTGGAAAACTAAGGTCAGTATTCTTAGAAGTCTTTTTGTAAATAGTGTTCTATACTAACCTGTAAGAGCTACTCTTACAAGATAAGCTGATAAAATAAACATAAGATGACTTGTTTTTAACAAACGTAACAGAAGTTTGTCCCCTTAGGAAGTTTCATCTTCTAAGACTATTTATGCACCAACCTAGTACTACTATTGCCAAATATATTTTAATGGTAACTTTGGAATGAATTGCTTTTAGGCCTAGTATATATTCTGTTAAATTTTCTTACTTCTGGTACATTTTTATTCTTTGAGGTTGAGTTGAATTTTTGGGAATACTCCAAAGTCCCTTGCTGGTAATGCTGGTAAATATGAAAAGCGATTGGTCTGAAATGTATTTACTTTTTTGGCCTCCCCCAAAAAGTGAGATTCTGAAGCAGTAATAATCTGAAAAGTTCTGGAGTTGGTTTAAGAGGATCAGTAAATATTCTGAGTTGAATGCACAAAGGATCTGCTTTATTTGTTATTTTTGAGCCCAAAATTGGGGCTGTAAAGGTGGGCATTATCCAAATATTTTGTAATATTATAAACATTACCATTACTCTTTATTCTGTAACTTCTTTTATAAAAACACTTGAGGTTTTATTTTATTGAAATATTACACAACTATAAACCAAATTTGGATAATTAGAAGACAATTTAGGTCATGTTCTTTCAATTTTCAAAGAATGGTACAATTCCAGAAAAATAATGACATCCACCTATTTTTGTTACATCTCTCCATTTAACTCATGGCATAAGTTTTAAAACTAGCTAATAAAAATGATCTATCTGTGCAGTTTACTATAACCTATACTTAAAGATTTTTGTGTAGAATAACACTGTGATTGGTTATTCTGAATATTCACTGTGTAAAAGTTGAAGGTTTAGAATGGTATTTTACAAAACTTTCTAAATTGTGAATATCAATATCCTATTTATGCTGCCCACCTCCCTCGTTTTTCATGTGTCCCTTCTCCAGATATAAGGTCGGCAGCTCTTCCTGATGGTGACAGTAGCTGATTTCTTTTTCTGCCCTCCTCCAGAACTTCACCTCTCCCCATTCTCTTACCTACATTCCAACTTTTAATCTTTTAACTTGTTATAAATCAAAAATTTCATTTTAGAGAAGGGCCTATTTTGTTCCATTTCTTTATGAATGTGAACTCCTTTTATCGTTATCTTAAATTCTTCCTGGTCTTGCCTGACCAGGCGGTGGCGCAGTGGATAGAGTGTCGGACTGGGATGCAGAAGGCCCTGGTTTGAGACCCCGAGGTCTCCAGCTTGAGCGCGGGCCCACGTGGCTTGAGCAAAAGCTCGCCAGCTTGGACCCAAGGTCGCTGGCTCCAGCAAGGGATGGCTCGGTCTGCTGAAGGCCCGCGGTCAAGGCACATGTGAGAAAGCAATCAATGAACAACTAAGGTGTCTCAATGAAAAACTGATGATTGATGCTTCTCATCTCTCTCTGTTCCTGCCTTTCTGTCCCTATCTGACTCTGTAAAAAAAAAAAAAAAAAAAAAAAAAAAATTCTTTCTGGTCTTCCTCAGGCCTCTCCTGAAGGTTGGATGAGTTTTATGTATATTTCCTCATCTAAGTCTTACTGGCAAAACAAGGCAAATAGGACACTTGTTTTGTCACAGATGACAACAAAACGTGTTTAACGAAAGCATAATAACATCTTTGCCATGAATATGGAACTTGAAAGTTAGGTAGACTTGTAATATATTCTACCTTCTGAATAACAGTCAGTTTATCACCAAAAATTCCTGACTTTCTGGACAGAAGTAGAACTAATTTTGTTGTTTCTTCCACTTCCTTAAGAAGCTCTCTCTTCAGGCACACTGTTTGTTTCCCACCTAAATCCACTTCCCCTGATTCTTGGAAGAACACCTTTTTTCCTCTGGGTTCCCTACTGCAAGGCCACATACTTATTGGAGGCTGTGCTCTTTCAATCCCAGTAAGTCAGTGATTGTTATGGCAGTGATGATGGTTTCATTCCTCCTGCTAGTTATTGTGAAAGTAGGACTCAACCAACCTACTATTGGGCATTGGAGGAGAAGTCTGCTGGGGAGCTCTTAAGACATTTTCTCAATGATAGAGATGTCTGAAAGGAAATGCCGCTTATGTTTTGGATATTACTGTGCTAGTGGGACATCTGGAACTGCTTGGATCAGCAAAGGAAGACAGGCTGACTACTGAACGTAGGAGAAGCAAGCTGGATTCGTGATAATATTGTGATGCTGAATTAACCAATTCTGGAAACTTCCTGCCTCTGGACTTCTTGCTGCATAAGATTAATAACCCACTTTCTGCCTGGTTTTTCAGTTACTTGTAGTTGAAAATATCCCAGGTGATATTCACTGATCTCAATATGTACAGTTTCTTCGGGAGTGAAGCTGTTTAGTGTGTCCCTGCATTGTGCCTACAATCAGAAAATACTAGAAGCTGATGCTCTTACCAGTTACCGTCCTAACCATCCTGCTTTCTTCTCTCTCAGTAGCTAAACTTACTCAACTTACTTTCTTTTTATTTTATTTCCCTTGGTTGTAAAACCACAACAATGTGGTAAATGGAAAGAAATTATTATCTGTAATTGACTAAATTCAAAGTTATACAAAAGGTAACCGTTATTACCTTTTGCTTCGGGATATTGGCTATCTCAAGTAAAGGACTCTTATGTGTTCCTTTTAATAATCAAACACATGGTAATTCTGGTGCTATTTTTATTTTTATATTCAATAAAAAGTCCAATTGGGGATGTATGTTTATAAGAATTGCCTTTTTTTATTCTCGTATCACTAAGTGTTAATGAAAGAAACCCTGTATCAAAAATCAGGAGATACTGATGTGTCATTAACTGGCAGTGCAAAACTTGGACGTTCATGTAACCCTAATAGGCCTTAGGGCTGCTGAAGTGAGAGAATGGACTATCTGAATCTTACTGCCCTGCCCACTGTGAAAGTCTATGGGTTCTTCGGGCTTCTTTTTCTTCTCCTTTTTCTTTTTTTAATTTTTGGTGAGTAGATGGAGATGGTGAGGCAGACTCCCACATATGCCCCCACTGGGATCCACCCAGGAACCCTGTCTAGGACCGATGCTCGAGTACTGAGCTCTTTTTAGCTCCTGAGTTGACATGCTCCAACAGGGCTATCATCAGTGCCCAGGGCTACACTGGAACCAATGGAGCCACTGGCTGCTAAAGGGGAAACATGAGAGAAAGGGAAGGGAGGGAGAAGCAGATGGTCGCTTCTCCTGTGTGCCCTGACCAGGAATTGAATCCAGACATCCATACACCAGACCAAAGCTCTATCCAGAGCCACAGGCCAGGGCCAATTACTCAGGTTTCTTGATCTGAACCCTGTAAGAGAGATATAAGACAAAATAAATTTGAGCCACATAAATGGAAGTAAGCAAAACTTACTGACTTTGGGAAAAGCAGCTTGACTTTGGGTGAATGAAAGCTTTGTAATCAAACTGTCATGGATTCCAGTTCTGGCTCTAACGTGCATTGCATACTAGCAGTATGACCTCTTGGCAAGTTACTCAACTTCTTTGAGTCTCCATAAGTAAACTTAGGAATTGTGAGTCCTATTATGCAGCATTGTCGATATTTAAGTAATATATATAGGCACTTCTTAGTGTATTTGGCACAGAGTAAGAATATGACAGATTACATTCCTTTTTCCACTGCATAGAATTAGTGTGCCTGGAACCTTTGCCTCTTAGCCTGCGTCCTTATTGCTTCTTGTCCCTAGTTTATGTTTATGAATCCCTCACGTGTCTGCCTATAGCTCATCTGTCTGGCAGGACTGACTTCTTCTGACTTTCCATTCAGAAAGCAAGTACATTCCAGAGAATGTGTATACAAAGGCAATGTCCCTATTTTGAAGGATTTTAGATATAATACATGTAAAAAAACTAGGCTATCTGGCACATAGTAGGTACTCTGTAAATGGAAATGTGTGTGTCTGTGAGTTTTTATTTTTTATTGAATTTATTGGGGTGACATTGGTTAATAAAATTATACAGGTAGGTGCACGATTCTATGATACATCATCTGTAGGATATTGTTTTTATTTTGTATTTTGTATAAACACCTTCAAGAGAGCACACACCGTCTTAACTGTCCTGTAACCCAGCCTCCGCCCTGCTTTCTCGTACTTTCATGTAACCTTACTCATGTTCCTCCTTAATTTCAAAGGTATAAGTGAAGCTGCAAAATTGTCATTGTCATTCTTCAGCATTTGAGATCGTGCTTACCACCCACTGTAGTTAGTTTGGCTCAAATTAATTCTTCTGTTTATATACAGGTATATTAAAAAATTTGTGGTTTGGACATTTCTTACGTTGACATTCTCTCTCTTTTTTAGTGAGAATGAATTACTTTTAAAATAAGTTTTAAGAAGTTATTAAAATAGCAAACACTTCAAAATAACATTTGTGATGAATATTTAGGGAATGATTCTTGGATTAATTCAATAGAACAAACACCTGCCAGTCTGTCTAAAACCGCTAGTACAGAGGAGGACAGTTTCCCTAGGCTCCCTTAGAGTCCTTAGCTGGGTCTAAAATGAAGCCGACAAAGGCAGATTCCCAGGAGAAAAGCATGCAAATGTTTATAATCTCAGTTTTAAATGACACAGAGCCTTCAAAAAGAAAGGAAGACACAAAGAAACTGCCCTGAGTGTTTCTGCTAGGTTTGAAGGAGGGGGGCAGTCTTGGAGGCATGATGGGGTAAGGAGCATGACGTGTTTGTAAGTGGGGGAACTCAGCAAGGCCTTACTTTGGTTTCTCTTGTCATCCTTTAGTCTTCCTCTGAAGGCCATTCCTTTACTGTTAATATAGGAGGGCACCTCTGACGGGGTTTTATGACCTGTTTCAGGGAAGAAAGGTGGGGACGGGGGGCAGAGTAATCTCCCTGCTTCCTCTGTTTTCTTGAATTCCTTCAGCTTAAAATACCTAATATGCACAAGTGCCATATTTTGGAGTAGCACGCCTTGAGCCCCATCAATTGGCATGATTAACTTGTTTTGGGATTTGTTAATGCTGGTTCAGCTCACTGATATTACAGGTATTACCTGCAGGTATCTGTGATACCTCGTTTGTGAAGGAAATGTGAAAACTTGTAATAAATGTCAAGAATATAGTTGTGGCTACAATGAATTGAACATTTCTAACCAATCATTTTAGTAAAAATTAGTTTAATCCGATTTAATTTGTTCTCTATAAAAATACAAGCAATTTCTAAAAAAACAAAGTTAAAATTTTTGTTCTACAAAATTTAGGCAGGCTCCTACTTAGATGCATTCTCTAAATGCTTATTCAGTAATAGCTAACGCATAGTAATTTTTGTGTATTATGTGGAGGGCTTTCTGTGCATTTCCTCACCTAACCTAACAACTCTTGCAGGTGGACAGATACTTGTAACATCCCCATTTCCCATTTGAGAGATAAGGCTTAGACAGGGTAAGAAACTTGCCCATTATCACACAAGTAAAAGATAAAGAGAGGACTGGAGCCTGGGAAGCCTAACTTAAGAGGTCATGCTCTCAATCATTAAGATGCTCTACTTGGCTTTGAACTGGTGGATGCTTTTTTGACCAGTACATATTTCCTTGAAGCAGCAATACCCCAGGGTCCCAAGATAACACAGAAGAATAAAACTCTTAATAAAAACTTTATTGATTTATGGTGTTCATAAATCTGAGGAGGTTGTCAGTGCCCTAGTCCAAACCTGATCCCCAAGGAGAAACGTTCATAAAATTTTTCTTAAGTCCTAATATTGAATATCGTCTTGAGTCTCCTTACCTGTCTCTTCTCCTCAGTCATAGCCCCATCCCGTGGATGTCAAAGGAGAAAAATTATCAACATCTCTGATTTCTTCGTAACTCTATCCCAACACTTTAGAACCTTTCAAACTACCTAAAATTTTCATATTTTCAAAACTAGGTTTATATCAAAAGGCCAAAAAATGTAGCATTTTAAAAACTGAGGAAAATAGGAGGTTTTCTAAAGCTATTAGTTGCAGCAACCAAAACAATAAAAAGTAAATTATTATGTAAATGTTCCACCTCTTTCAAAGGTATTTATGCTTGCAAAAGTTTGTCTATTTGAATATTAAGCTTTCTTTCAACCATAGCTCATTAATACTACTTAACATTTTTCCCTTTAGAAATATTATGAATGCTAGTTAGAATTTCATGTGAGCCCCTCAAAATTTGGTTGTTAAATTATATCACGTGCAGCTGCTAATAATGACAACTCCCAGAATATTGACTTACACAAAATAAAAGCTTGTTCTTTCCTCACATTAGAAGTTCAGTTTAATGTTTCCATGGTCAAGAATGACCCACGCTGCTTCTTTCTATCTGCTTAGTTCTCCTTGGTGCCTGGCTTCCATTCTCAGGGCCACTCAGGGCCCGATGTAGCTGCTGGAAGTCCAGCTCAGGTCCAGGCAAGAAGGGCAGATAGACTCATGCCAGGTTTTCTGTTCCCGTTTAAGATGCTTTCCTGGAAATCCTACCCCTCAACTTCAATTTATATCTTATTGGCTGTCACTTAAGTCAGTAGCAACAACCAGCTGCAAGAAAGACTGGAACATTGTTATGCAGAATAAAATCAGACTTCTCTTAGGAAGAAGGGGAGTATTTGTTGTTGGAAAGCAGCAAACAGTCCCCATCAGAAGACTGCAGGACACGGCTCATCTAGACTTTTAAGTACAGCAGGTTAGTGACAGTTGTAGTCAGAACCCACGTCTTGCTGATCTGCAGTAACTAGAGGGCTCACAGTTGCTTCTATTAATGATGAATTAGATAAAGTATAGTCAATCTAGCAGCATTATTACAAGAGTAATTCTTTGCCTCTTTACCTCAACATTTACCCACTCAAACTCACACTCTTGGATATTTCAGAATATTATTGCCTCTTATTTCATAAACCTTTCTATGATCATTTGTCCCTTAAGATACAAGTTATATTGGCCATCTACACTCCGTGATTAGAACTAAAAACTAGTTTTAGTAGGCTCTAAAGCATTTAAAAAGCATTTAACATTTCTCTTTAATGTTAATGGTTTTAACTTCAGGTACATTTTTTTCTCAAATTTTCTTCTACAGTATAGCCGAGATACAGAAAGATGTGGAGTACAGGTTGCCGTTCACTGTAAACAGCCTGACAATTAACATTAATATGTGAGTAGAATTCTGTTTTTCTATGTAACTACAAAACGATGTTTTTATTATTTTGTTTCTTAGTTATTATTAGAAGTAAACTGTTGAAAGTGAACTTATTTTAAATAGTCCCTTCCAGTAACAATAATTTATCAAAGTTACACAATCTTGTGAAATAAATATTTGTAAAGACATTGTTGTAATGTATATTGCTATAAGAAAGAACTGCAATGAAAAGCTAAAATAATCATCATTAACACTGTAGTTGGTTTCATTGCTTTGTAATGAGGTCGGAGCTGGAGGTGGGCTGGAAGAGACAGAATGGTGATGACCGTCATAGGGACCGTGTATGGGAAAACATTAGAAACAGCGTCACCCTGACGTCAGGAAGAAGTTGAAATGGACTCGTTTTCAGAAACATGCTATTCAATCAGAAAGTTCAAGGCCAGTTTGATCTGCTGAATATTCTTAAAGAAAAAAGCCCTAAAAGTTAAAAATATAATCGTAAGGTTATTAAGTTATAGTGGGGAAAGTTGGACAAAGTGATTGCTGAAGTACCCATTTAAACCGAAGGGCAATCATTAGTCTTTAGTCTGAAAGAATTAGTTCTTACCTCAGATTGCATTAGATGGCTTCTAGAGCCATTGTTTGAGTGAAGTATAAAGGCCCCTAACATGAAGACAGGAACCATGGCTTATTCATGTTCAGATCCTCCTTGCCTAGCACTCTGCCTGTACTTAGGAGGCCCTACTAAGTCCTAGTGGAATGAGCGAGGGACAGCGTGGCTGTACAACAGTGCAAGCATTATGCTGTTGTCTTGATACATAGCCCCTTCTTGAGTCCTCACAGTAGGAAACGGGCACATTCTAGACACATAGGTAGCAGTAGCATAGTCCTGAAACAAACCCAGAGTGAGGGGCTCCCAGGATGAGCCGTTGCCTTTTTTGCCAAACTAGTTCTAACATCTTCAACTGTATAAATTAAGTAATTTTATTTCTCTTCAAATGTCCTATGTATAGATAAGTAGGAGAAGCCAACAGAGACCCAGTTTTCTTCTTGATATTGCTGCCAACAAGTGTTCTGAGTCAATGGGGACTGAGAGGCAGTTAAAGGGACACAGTCTTCCCGATTCGGACAACAGTTTCATATTCAATAAAATCTCAATTTTAAGACTTTACTCTTTAATCTTTCATTTGTAAAAAAGGTTAAGATTTTCACTTTTTTGTGTTGAGAACTTATTATATTTTACTTGAAACCATGTGATTGACTTCAATTGGGAGAGATGTGCTCACTGGGACATTTAGAAAATAGCCATGTAGAACTAAGGCATTATGGCAGCTATACTGTTGCATTTCTGATGCTTTCCACTTTTTCCACTTATTCTAAAAATTCAACCAAGAGTGAAATAATTCTTGACAGCATTTCAAAGGTAGGAAAACTCCAGCAAAAATATTACATGGTCAGACTGTGGTCCAGTAAATAACCAGGCTGGGGTAATATGGCTCACACAGGACAAATGCCTGATCTAAGTTTTAGCTAAGAATTGTATAGCTTGGTATATTGTGTTTGAAAGCAGTTAATTGGCATGGTGTGAAGAATATCCTATAATTCAGGGTATTATATGCTACATTAAGAAGGTTTTATGGTATGGAATTACTTAATCTTATTGCCAAAATGTATTCTTTTGTATATTTTTAATCATCTCAACAACCATAATAGAACACTTATTACTAAATAACTAATCTAAATGAAAGTATGAAAATTTAATTTGCTTTTAACTAATTTTGTTAGGAATATTACTATATAATGTAACATTTATCTTTGTTTTTGTTTTTCATCTGTTCTACCTTTACCAGATTGCTCCCTCCACAATTTCCTCAGGAAAAACCAGTGATCAGTGTTTATCCACCAATACGACATCATTTAATGGATAAACAAGGAGTATATGTTACCTCTCCAATAGTAAACAATGTATGTTTATGCTATATTTATTTCAGAGTAATATAAAAGGTGTATTACTTTTCTACTAAATAGTTTAGAAACCTAAAATGCACTTAAAATCTCATTTTGGAATCAGTAATTTTCAAAAACAATTTTTACTGTCTGTGGAACTGCTGATTTGAAGGTTGGTTTTCATTGGTAAGGACCTGTTGATGTTAGAACTTTGGTTCACAGTCAATCTTCCATCGTTGTTAGGAAGAAATAAAATTCACATATGCCTTCAGGTGCTCAGGATACATATGATTGATTAACATTAAAATACTGTACCTTAGCCTGACCAGGCAGTGGCGCAGTGGATAGAGCGTTGGACTGGGATGCGGAGGACCCAGGTTCGAGACCCCGAGGTCCCCAGCTTGAGTGCGGGCTCATCTGGCTTGAGCAAAAAGCTCACCAGCTTGGACCCAAGGTCACTGGCTCGAGCAAGGGGTTACTTGGTCTGCTGAAGGCCCGCAGTCAAGGCACATGTGAGAAAGCAATCAATGAACAACTAAGGTGTCATAACGAAAAACTGATGATTGATGCTTCTCATCTCTCTCCGTTCCTGTCTCTCTGTCCCTATCTATCCCTCTCTCTGACTCTCTTTCTGTCCCTGTTTAAAAAAAAAAACAAAACTGTAGCTTAATGTACTCTCACTATTTACATTTCAACCTTACAATTGTTATAAATAGTGAAGTGTGGCAATATTTCAGCTCCATCGATTAAATAGACTTAACCTGATTTATGGTATTGACTCTATTGGAAAATATTGTAAGTTGTGGATTGCTAATATGTTTACTTGACACAGTATCTTTGCTTTTCATTGAATTGTTGACTTGCAACAGTGGATTTAATATTAAGTTTTAAAGTGAAGTTATCCTGATGAGACCCTGTCATCTTTTTCTGAAAGTGATTTTGCTCGTCCTGTATTACTGTCATTTTCAGTTTACAATGCACTCAGATCTTGGAAAAATTATTCAGAGTCTATTGGATGAATTTTGTAAGAATCCTCCAGTTTTAGCTCCTACTTCAGCAGCATTTCCATAGTAAGTATATTTTTAACAAAAATGCAAGTATTTATTCTAATCATAGTAATCAAAATATAACCTAGAAATCTGAAGAATGCTAAAAAGCACTGTTTTCCACATCTCCATTTTCATGAAAATACATTCATACTTTCCACAGGCAATGGTGTGTTTTGTTTTCTCCTCTTCTCTCATATTTACCTTCATCTTAATATATACATTACATACTGCTGCTGCTTTATACCCTTTATTCTGTCATTTTAGGTATTATCCGTTGACTTACTTTTATGATTAAGGAGAATTTTAGTTCTCTTTCACTAAAAAGTCTTCCTTTCCCCTCACCCTCTCAGTGAAATTATATCATGATTTTTACTTAAATTCATGTTTGGTGTTTTTATTACTTTGACTCTCTACAAAGTCACTGTTGCTGAACCAAATACTTTATCATAATTACATTTCTCTGTGTTATAATTTTTAGCTTTTTTCTGGATTTCATTATTTCCATATTTTTATTTGTTTTGTTTTCTTCTATCGTTTTACTGTTCCTGCTCACAGTCTGTTTGAGGCCCTGCCGTCTTCCACACCCCTGAGGGTGTGTTGCGTGGTCACCTCCAGTTGGTCCCAAAGCCACTGCCATGTTTTATACTTACTTTAGATTTTTTTTTTTTCATCATAGTAGCCTTCCACTTCCCGGTATAAAACCTTTCCTGGTGACCAAGGCTTCATAACCAATTAGCCACAAAGTTATGGCTTACAACAAGGAACATATTTATTGTGCTCGCTGATCTCCTATTCAGGAAGGGTTCATCAGCACGAGCTCTGGTCTGCTCTGCTCATCATAAGTGGGCTGTCATCAGAGGCTTTACCTGGGGATGTCAGCTGGTCCCCTAGATCTCACTTCTGTGTCTTGGCTTTCTCACAGCGTAATGGCTGGTTTTCTTGCGTGAACATCCTGAGCAAGAGCTACGAGAAAGTCCTGGTCCTGGTGACTTAGTTCCTAAAGTCACTCAGTTTTTATACATTTCATTTGTGGAGATGATTGAAAAGTCTTCACCCAATTCAAGGGGAGGAAAATAGGCTTTTTCTCTTGAGAGTAGAACGGCATGGTTTTAGAAGAACATATAGGACCCAGAAAAGTGCTGTGAACATTTTTGTAAAATACAACATGGAGGCTTAGAATACAAATTTTGAAATATTTTTGAAAGTTATACCCTCACTTAATAATTTGTACAATTCAAATTCTAAGTTGAACTGATTTTTCACCGTAGAACTTTGAAGGCATTTCTTCACTGTCCAAGCAGGGTGGGGCCAAAGAGGTTGGCAGTTGTAAGAAAATGAAAGAGCTTATTGTTCTGTTATTACTTAGTTATCGTATTATTTCCCATAGGAAAAAGCTGTAGACCTACTTTGGCCATACCCTGTATATAGGCTCTTGGTGCTAAGATGTTCAGTGCTATTTTGATTTCTGATCTTTGTAACATTTTTCTTATCTTTGCTAATTCTGAAACAGCCTGATGATGCAACTCCTTGTTGCTCTTGTCTCTTTCCAGAATATTTCTTGAATTTATTGCCCAGTTCTTTTATTTAATTTTAAAGAACTTGTTTTTGTTGTTGTTCACAATTCAAGTGGCATCTTCGACAATGCCTGGACATTTGCTTCACTAGATTACCATGTTTTATTGGGTACATCAGTCCTAGCCCTCATCTTTGCCTCTGTGTCTGTGTCCTGGAGTCACGAGCCCCACTAATATTCTTTATAAAAAAACTGTATTTCCTGTCTTCTGTCAAGATAGGGCCAGATATTCATTTGCCTTATCTGAAAATGAAGACAAGTTTACTTGTTTTTATTTTAAATAAGTTCTAAATGTTTTCTAAAACCTTTTTTTTTTTTTAATGGAAACCAAATTTTTCTTTTGTGGGGGTTCATATTTTATCAATTTATGTAATAGTTAATTCAGTTACATAACTAGTGCTATGTAACTGCCATAAATGGATTCTATCTGTAACATATGACCATTGTTACTCAGAACCATTTAGGAATAATTTTACAAATTTACTCCTAAGTTCTAATCTAATGTTTCTCATTTTCTTTAGCCTGTACAGTAACCCAGGTGGGATGCCTCCTTATGCTTCTCAGGGTTTTCCATTTCTTCTTCCATATCCTCCGCAAGAAGCGAGCAGGACCATCAGTTCTCTGTCCGCTGCTGACACTGTTCCTTCGTCAGGGACAAGCTACACTACAGCCAAAGCTGCTGCCCCTTCGTGTGGCATCCTTTCACATCTGCCCCTTCCTGTTCCCACGACAGACACTTCAGCACTGGTTGGTATCATCAGTTATGTCTATCTTTTGTACTCTTGAAGCATTATTAACAAACTCTTATTATATGTTTCCTTGTGCCAGCCAGTAATTTAGGCACAAATGATTAAAAAAGATTAAATCATTTTTCAACTCAGTTGACACACTCCGAGAGCTCACCAACATATAATCAAATAATTGTAAATAAGGAACTTCCAGTAGAGTAGAAGACAGTCTGGAGTTATGGTGAAGACATTATTTGAGGGAATGGTCAGTGCTCCCAGGGATCAAGGCAGAACGAGAAGAGAAAATGTGATTCTGCTTTTTTTTTCACTACTTTATCCTTAAGTGCCTCAAACCCTGCTTGATACAGATATTAGGTGCTCAGCGAAAATGAAGCAGATGGGCCCAGGCTGGTTAGCTGGGTCTGTAGAGCATCATCCAGAAGCACCAAGATTGTGGGTTTGACCCCAGTCAGTGTACATACGGAATCACCGGTGAATGCACAACTAAGTGGAACAAATGAATACATCTCTGTCTCTCTCGCTCTCTCCCTCTCTCTGGCTCTCTGAAATCAATCAATTATATACACATATATATATATCTATATATGTATATAATTTCTTTTCAAAAAAATGAGGCAGATGAATGAATGAGTCAATTTATGCTTGAGGCCAGATTTTGATACATGGGAATGAATTTGCCAGGATGACAAGTGGTTATATAAAACATTCTGTGAAGAGTCAGTCAGTAGCATTAACAAAGACATGGAGGCATAAATCAGATGGTGTATTTGTGACCCTTTCTATTAAAAGATCTCTCTGGCTGTCATATAGGACTTAGGCTAGGGCCCGAGAAATGATCGCGTCGGAGGAGCGGACAGTGGAGGGTTCAGTGTCCCATTAGTTCAAACAATTGTGTATTCTTTAATTAAGCTGGGAACATTGCCATATGGGACATTACGAGGTATAGAGTAATATTTGTGCATAAAACATATAAAAGGATTTAACCCTTAGGAAATATCATTTATAGTATTATTCAAATTTTAATAAAGCCTTATCATCTCCAATTATACTAGTTTTAGTGCCTGTAATAATTTAGAATATAGACCCAAGTGGATATTGCTTTGCAAAAACTTTCATTATTGTATTAATGAATATTATGAACAAACTACAATTAGTAGTATGAACAAAATTACGAGAGAACTTCATGAGACTTCAATTTTGAAATGTCATCTTATATTTAGACAGTGGATACTCTCTTTTTTATCTACCCTGTCCCATTGAACTTAGCTCTGTAAGTGTTTGGACTTTTGGCAATTTATTCACGTTCTCCTATAGTTTCATTTGAGCTAAGTATGTTAATATATTGTAATGAAATCCACAGATAATTCTTCCCCCTTGTCACAGAGATACTTAACAGATTTATTTTACAGCCTGTACTTGCTCAAGAAAGAGAGCCACCAAAGTACTCATGTGACTCCCCCTCAGAACAAAGTAGCATTAGTTCTATGTCTATAAAGGTACACTGAAAAAAATACAGCCAAGAAAGCAGGCGATTAAGGACAGCATCAAGTGCAAAGATGAAGGTGTGATAGCAAACACAGGAGCAGTCAGAAGGATGGCTGACATGTAACACTATTTCCAACTCTCTTTAGATAAACCAGAATGGTTTTGGTTACAAGATGCCAGATGTCCCTGATACATTTCCAGAACTCTCAGAACTAAGGTAAAAAAAACCGCGGAGAATAATACTGATATTCATTGTCTGTTTTACTTGTAAATACAAACCAGATCATCATTTCATATCCATATTAAACCAAAAATATTTTTTAATTTTTATTTCTAAATTGTGGTTGTCTTAGTGGGGAAGTTTTATTCATCAGTTTTAGCTTGTAGGTTATATTTATTGAGTGACTAGTATGTACCGAGAAATTTTTGTAAGTGCTTGGAATGATAGTAGTTACTAGGATAATGATATCCTTTCTCTTGTGTGGCTTACATTCTTGTGAACATTATTTTTTAATGCACTATCCCTGGAGATTTCAAAAAATATCTTAGCCTATTTTACACCTTTCCATTGTTCCTTTATTAGATAATTTGTACATAGAAAAATAGATTAAAATTCTTACAGTAATAGGAATGTATTTTTACATTCCTATTTTATTCTATTTTATGAGAAATAAGTTTGTAATACTCAAATTTAAGGTACTATTTTTATGGAACACTTCACCTCTTAGATGATCCATTGGGAGGCATGTTTTGTGGCCACTCAACTTTGGGAAGTATTGCATCTTTTATAAACCCATTGAAGGCTCACAGTACTCATTAAGCTATTATTACTAAGACTACCAAATGCAACTAAAAGCTTTTTTTGCAGTTCTTTTTGTCTTTAAACTATCTCCTACCAGGTATGTACTGCCATATACCCATAAAGATTCTTACAATTAAGAAAACTTTGCCTGACTAGGTGGGGGCACAATGGATAGAGCATTGGACTGGGACGCAGAGGACCCAGGTTCAAAACCCTGAGGTTGCCAGCTTGAGTGTGGGCTCATCCGGCCTGAGCATGGGCTCACCAACTTGAGTGAGGGGTTGCTGGCTTGAGCGTGGGATCATAGATATGACCCCATGGTCGCTGGCTTGAGCCCAAGGTCACTGGCTTGAACAAGGGGTCAATTGCACTGCTGTCACCACCCCAGTCAAGGCACATATGAGAAAGCAATCAATGAACAACTAAGGAGCTGCACCGAAGAATTGATGCTTCTAATCTCCCTCCCTTCCTGCCTGTCTGTCCCTATCTGTCTCTCTCTGGCTCACTCTCTGTCTCTGTCCAAAAACAAGAAAAAAAAAGAAAACTTTAGCTTCATTCATTTATTCATTCACTTAAAATTAAGTGAGAGGAGGAGGGAAGGCACCCCTGTCCATGTGGGGTGGTGCTCTGTTGCTTGGCAACTGAGGTATTTTTAGTTCTTAAAGCAGCTCTGCCAGGGTCATCTCACTGGAATCAATCAAGCCATGACTGGGGGAGGTGGAAAGGGGAGAGAGAGCGAGAAGAAGGAGGGGTGGAGAAGCAGATGGTCGGTTTTCCTCTGTGTCCTAACTGGGAATTGAACCCAGGACTTCCACACACCAGGCCAATGCTCTAGCACTGAGCATACTGGCCAGGGCCAAGTTTAGCTTTATTTGACCCAGTGTTTTACTATCATTTTTAGGAAATAGTGACTTAATGTTTTCTGCTAATTGTAAATTAATAAAGGTTTACAAGGCATAACGTACATGTTAAAGGTTTATATGCATTGTAATGCTTGCTACAACTCCATGAAGTAGCTACTATTATTGTTCCCATGTTATTAAGGATTGTTTTTTTAAAAATTACTATGAAAATATTTTTAAAATAAAAGGTGAACCTCTGCTTGACTTGCTTCATAGACCCTTCTTCCAGCTTTACTTTTGGGAAATATGGGTATGGGTCATGATTACTTTAAATCAAATCGCAACTATTGTATCATTTTTATCCATCAGTTCTTTGTCCTTTTTTTTTTTTTTACAGGGACAGGTAGAGAGAGAGTCAGAGAGAGGGATAGACAGGGACAGACAGACAGGAACAGAGAGAGATGAGAAGCATCAATCATCAGTTTTTTGTTGCAACACCTTAGTTGTTCATTGATTGCTTTCTCACATGTGCCTTGACCACGGGCCTTCAGCAGACCGAGCAACCCCTTGCTGGAGCTAGCAATCGGGGTCTTGAACCTGGGTCCTCCGCGTCCCAGTCCGATGCTCTATCCACTGCGGCACCGCCTGGTCAGGCTATCCATCAGTTCTTCACTAAACTAGGTAAAGACTTTCTTTACCATACCCAATCCACATCATCATCATACCTAACAAAATTAATAATTCTTTACTATTACCTCATCTCCCCTGGGTCTTAACCAAACCTTTTTGTTGGTAGCTTCTTTGAATTGGTATTCAAAACAAAACACGGTCTACTTATTGCATTTGAGTACTGTATCTTTTATGGTTCTTTTAATGATATACAGTTTCTCTTCATCTTTATTAATATGGGTGTGTGTATACATGTACCTACACATTCATACATAAATACATGTGTATATATACATAAACATAAATACATATATATCAATTACACGTGTTATATATTTATTGAAGAGATAAGTTATTTATCTGGTAGGATATCCCATATCCTACTGTTTGCTGATTTCATTCTTGTGATACCATCAAAGATGTTTCTCGTTTTTTCATATGTTCTTCTATTGGTGGCTATGTCTAGGGTTTTGATTTGATATAGGTTCAAATTTTTATTTTTTAATCAAATTGTGTGGACTTGACTTTGGTTTAGCCTTCAGTGCTTACACACATGCACATATACGTTATCTTTTATCGCAACACCACATACCTGTTAGCTACCTAGGCACAGGGATAAGATTGGGAGGAAATGGCTCTTCCTGTACCCTCGTCTTCCTAGTCCCATAGTGATTTGACACTAAATACAGACGACTTTATGATCTATGTGTTTGATGTTTTATTTGTTTTTAAAATTATAATTTGCATATGTGTGTGTACTTGAAAAATTATTTAGAACTGTATCAGCTGAATAAAAGTGAAAAATGGTGAATATTGATTATAATGGAGAAAAGCTAGATCACTGATATTCATGAATACATTTTCTGTTCTGTTTGCAGTGTGTCACAACTTACAGATATGAATGAACAGGAGGAGATACTACTAGAACAGTTTCTTACTTTGCCTCAACTAAAACAAATCATTGCTGACAAGGACGACTTAGTAAAAAGTATTGAAGAGCTAGCAAGTATGTTACCCCTTCTTATATTTCCTGAGAAAAAGGTGAACTTTACCTAGAAATAAACTAGAAATTTATTTTACAGGAAAAAATCTGCTTTTGGAGCCCAGCTTAGAAGCTAAAAGGCAAATTGTTTTAGATAAGGTTAGTTAGTTCTTGTTTTCAAGAAATTCATATAATGTAAAAATAGAGGAAAACAGCATTTTTATTTTTCTCTTTTAGTATGAATTACTTACACAAATGAAATCTACTTTTGAAAAGAAGATGCAAAGACAGCATGAACTTAGTGAGGTAAGACTGCTGAGCAATTTGTCTTTTCCATAAGACTTTTCATCTTACTCTGCTGGCCACATTCCGACTTTCACTTCTATCGGAAAGCATGATGTGTTAGGTGTCTGACTTTATAAGGCGTGATACCTTTAAATGCAAATGAGCAGCTCTCAGCTATGAGGCATTATATGTCATTTGTGTTTATGCAAAAACATATTTGGTTCCAAAAGAGAAAAATATTAAAAGTACCTTAAGTAACCTTTCTGCGAAGTTATTATAAAGCCAGTTTAACTCTTGCAATAAAATCTTAACAACAAAAAACCTTATTTTTAGACTCATTTTTAAGCTTCTGTATAGATCCCTTAAATGAAAAGTGAGCTAATAAAAAAATATAGAGTATAATTTACCACAAATAATAAATTTTATGCTAGAAATCTGGTTATATGAAAAACCAAAAGCATTTTATAAAAGTGAGCTCATTTTTGAAAAAAAATTGTCTAAAAATACAAGGGGACATAATCTTTGTATCTAATATCAGTAACTAATATCACAATTAATAATATTTTAATTTTATTTTCTTTAAAATCAAGAATTCTGCAAAGTAAAGCCAACACAATAAAACGTAAAATAGAAATGAAACAACTGCAAAAAAAAAAAATGATGGTAAAGGAGAAGATAAATTTATAATGGATTTTAGATATGGTCAGTCATTAGAATGAAAGAAATAATAGCCCCTGGACTACTTATATAAGAATTGCTTGAATTGATTCTTGAAATGCTTAAAAAAACAACCTTGATTCCTAGGATCTTCTCTAGATGTATTCACTGAGAGTCTCTGCAGATAGTGAATCTTCTACACTCTAACGTAGGGAAATCACTTTAAATAGACTACTGTTGCCATGAGTCCCGGATCTTGTCCTGTTTTATTCCCCCAGTAAACTCAGTACCTGGTCCAGTGATTGGCACCTAGTGGGTACAGTAAGTACAGAATGAATAAGTAATGGAAGCATTTGAAAAGATGCTCAACCTGCTGGTAATAATAAGCAAAATTACATCAACTGTGTGAGCCAAACTTGCAAAGATAGAGCACCATTGTTGGCAAGAGTGACAAGAAAATAGCGTCTTCCTGTTCATTCCGCTGTGTGATGTATGATAATGATTTATTTCCTCATTATCTATAATGACCATTATTAAAAATAGCTTTAGTTTCTGCATTTTGATCTTGAATCCATTCTGAGTTCCTTTTTGCATGAGGTAAGTAAGGTAAGGTTTTGGCTTTATTCTGCATGTGGATATCCAGATTACCCAGGACCAATAGGTGGAGAGACTGGTCTTTCCCCATTGAACGGTCTTGGCACACATTTGGGAAATATTTGGCCAGATATGTGAAGGTGTATTTCTGGGCTCCCTATCGCTTTGATCTGTATGTCTCTTCTTGCTGGTACCACACTGTTTTGATTACTGTAGCTTTGCAGTAAGTTTTGAAATCAGGAAGTATCAATCTTCCATCTTTGTTGATTTTCAAGATTGTTTTGGCTATTTGGGGTGTCTTGATTATATATGAATTTTAGCAGGGATTTTTCTATTTCTACAAAAAACATCATGGAGATTTTGATAGGGTGGCATTAAAACTAGACCATTTTGAGTATCATTGTTTTCTTAACAATATCCAGTCTTCCCATCCATGAACATGGAATGTGTGACCACGTTTTTATGTCATCTTCAGTTCTATATGTAGTTTTTAGCGTACACATTTCTCACCTTTTTGGTTAAATTTAATCCCACCACTTTTGTCATATTTTGTTTGTTAGAAGTGAGTCGCTAGGCCCAGCCCACATTCCAAGAGAGTAGATTACAGAAGGGCAGAGATACCAGGAGTTGGGGTTCATTGGGGATTGTCTTAGGGTACCGATCACAGTGATCTGCTTACTGAATCTCCAGGAGAAGACAGTGATTTGCCCAGTTTCTCATTTAATAGTTTGCAGACATGGATTGGTTTCTTTTGTGTGAGGTGTCCACCCCTGTGTCCAGTTCTGAGGACCTGGGTGCTGGCACTTGTCCTAGAAAGAGCCTATGTAAGGCTTCCCATGAACTGCGTCTCCCTATCTGTGCCTTGTTTTCCTTCCTTAAGGAGTTTGAAGATCATTATAAACTCACATAGGGCCTGCTTTTGTTTTTCAGAGCTGCAGCGCGAGTGCCTTGCAGGCCAGATTGAAAGTAGCTGCACACGAGGCTGAGGAAGAGTCTGATAATATTGCTGAAGACTTCCTGGAGGGAAAAACTGAAATAGATGATTTTCTCAGTAGCTTCATGGAAAAGAGAACAGTATGTAGTACTCTTCGGTTGAGGACAAGTATAATTAAGTATATATTAAGTATATTTTGAGTAAAAAAATGTTAGCACGTTGCTGAGCTGGAGTTTTGAGTACCGTGAAAGGAAACTGAAGAGTCTCTATTGAGAATGATAGCAACATCCTGCTATCATCTGAAACCTGCTTGTGTAAATCAAATAGTTCTGTTTCAGATAGTGTCAGGATCATTCTGTAGTAAAGCTGGTCATTGTAAGTGTAGTCTTAAAATTTGTAGTATACTCCTGAATAACTGTTTCACAAGTTATTTTAAGAGAATAAGCTATAGAGCCTGGCCATTTGGTGATGCAGTGGATAGAG
This sequence comes from Rhynchonycteris naso, assembly GCA_037038555.1. NCBI lineage: Eukaryota > Metazoa > Chordata > Mammalia > Chiroptera > Emballonuridae > Rhynchonycteris > Rhynchonycteris naso. The sequence goes on along the minus strand of CM072998.1, from coordinate 15,703,575 downwards.
TGTTGGCTTGGGACACTGGGGATCAAGGTTCAAACTCCCAAGGTCACTGGCTTGAGCACAGACTCATCTGGCTTGAGCAAGGGATCACCACTGTGCGCATGGGGTTGCCAGCTTGAGTGTGGGATCATGGACATGATCTTACGGTCGCTGGCTTGAGACCAAGGTTGCTGGCTTGAGCAAGGGGTCACTCTCTGTGCTGTTGCCATCTGGTCAAGGCATGTATTAGAAAGCAATCAGTGAACAACCTAGGTGCCACAATGAAGAATTGATGCTTCTCATTTCTCTCCCTTCCTGTCTGTCCCTCTCTCTGTCTGTCTCTGTCTCTCCACTAAAAAAGAGAGAGAATAAGATAGAGATTATTTTTTTAGTATTATTAAGACCATTCTGAAATAGTTTGTTTGATGATTTATATTTAAAGAAAAAGTCTTAGCAGTATCTAGCTCTTTGATAGAGTCCTGTGTATTTACATAATTTCTCTGAAACATCACATTTTAAAAATAACCTCCTTGCTAATTTTGTAAATCATATTAGATGATAGGTGTATGTGTATATACTATATACATATATACACCTCTATTCTGTTAAGGAAGGTGAGGCAGGTTTTATTATCCCCATTTTCTATGAGAGGAAGTTGAAGTCCAGGGACACTGACAACTCTGGTTATAGCAGTGGTTTTTAACCTGGGTTCTATTGAACCCTAGGGGTTCGATGAGTCAGTCTCAGAGGTTCGGAGAAGCCTCTGCCGCGGAGGCCAGAATAAAGTAATACCGTAATTTGTTGTGAGTTCATGCACTTTGTTGGTTTTGTTCTTTGAGCAAAGTGATGTTTATGCACGGCTCATTTTGTGCATCAGTAAAAAAACATATACCTATGTCTTGAATTTGGAAAAAAAGATCATATTTTATTTATCACTAAAGAAGGGTTCAGTGAATGCGCATATGAAACTGGTGGGTTCAGTACCTCAAAAAAGGTTAAGAACCACTAGGTTATAGCATTAGTAAGGCATTGATTCTTCATCTGTTGTTCTTTGGTACTATAAACTGTCCAGGTTAAGAATGGTAGGGTTTATTTTCATATTTTTACTTAAGTCTTATTTTACAAATATTTGGTATTACACAATCAGAACTGATAAAAAGCATCAGTTTGTTTTACATTCTTGAAGTGTTTAGGTAAATGTTATCTGCCAAATAAAATTCACCAAAATTCTGAATGGCCTTAACCATTCAAAACTTGTATCAACAGGTTAAAAGAATCTTACTTAGAATTCTGTCGCAGTATAGGAAGAAGTAGGCCAATTGTTAAGAGAAGTGACTGGTGTTTTAAATAATTGACCCTCTAGATCTGCCACTGTCGAAGAGCCAAGGAGGAGAAGCTGCAGCAGGTGATAGCGACGCACAGCCAGTTTCACGCTCCGCTCTAGGTGAGTCGTGCTCCGGGAGGCTGGCGTCTCGGGCTGCAGCATGGCTGCTCCAACTGAAGTGTGCTGACCAGTGGCTTGCAGCCAGCTGAAGGGGGATGCTGTCATCAGAGCTCTCACACTATGTAACATACAGAGTATTTTGCATTGTCTTATTAAGCATAAGGCTACCTACAGAAGCATATAGCCAGTAGAAATCTTTTGGATATTTTCTCAAGTATGATGTTGGCTTAAATGAAATGTTTTCAACACTTGATAGCTACTTACGTGCTGTAAACTATAATTAGTTCCTTTCTCTCAGCTGGTCAGTGGCGTATACCGTATCCTCAGTAGTCTCCTTGGTTGTTTCTCCCTTTAAAATGAACTTCCAGTCTGTCTCTTGTCCGTCTCACACCAGGGTTATTTCAGTAGTGTTCTGGCCAGTTCTCTGACCTTAGGTTTCATCTTCCTGCTCAGCACTGAGAGACTAATCTTCCTGAACACGCCAGGATTTAACTCCTCTGCTCTAGACTCTGCAATAGGCCCCTACCAGTGACCAAGGCCAAATTTCTCTCTCGGTTGCCTTCTCTAAGTCTGACACATTTGAGATTATTCATTTGAGTTTCCATTATCTCCTATATTGTCACATGTGTTGTGCTCTTTTGTCTACATCATGTCTTTGTTCATGATTTTACTTTATCTCAAGACACCCTTCCTTTCCCGTCTTGTTCAGCTTTGGTGTGAGAACTACTTCCACGTCAACCAGTGGCAGGAAAAGCTGTGTTAGTGGACGGTGCTGGGAGACGGTCTAGAGCCAGATACAAGAAAGGGCAGGCAGCTTAGTCCCGGGAGTGAGAACACGACCAGGGGCCGCAAGAACCGAGTAGCTCCCCTTTCTCACCTCCTTTCCGAGGCTGCTGGTTCCTCGCTTCGGCGTCTCTCTTCTTTCTCTCTCTTGTGTGCTCTCTCCCTAGCTCTTCAGAGAGCCCGTCTTTCCTGCACTTGCCGTGCCTCTGTCACGGCTGCCCTCGGGTAGATCTTACCAGATCAGGCAGCCCATAGAGACTGACAGGGTCTCACTGCAAACCCCTGGGAAGTAGACTGGCCAGGATGGGTGGTGTCCATCCTGGCCTCAGCAGTGGCGTGGAGATTGGTGTCATGTGGTCTTCTGCCCACCCACCTGGACTGAAGGAGTGGACTTTGAGGAGGGGGTATGGGAAGGTCCCTGAAAGGGAGCGGGTTCCTGGGAGGGAAGTCACAAGCATTTCTCACCTTTAGTTCATTTGCCCCTTCTTTCAGTCTAGTTGTGTTTAAGATTCGTGCCAATATTAAATTGTTTTACTTAAGTCTTATTTTACAAATCATGCTGTCAGTCCCTGAGTGTAAGCGTTGGTTTTTAATATCAAGAGTGCATTTCTCACATCCCGGGAAGAAAACGGGCACTGAATAATGGCTTATTTATGTGAACCTACTAGAGTCCTTTCCCCGCCTCTTCTTCCTCCTGGTCGCTCTAGTGACCTTTTATACTAAATCTTAGTGGGAAGAGAATATGGAGGGATGGACATTTATCATCTTAAATTAAGTCTTAGGTGTTTTTTTCATTTTCTTTTCTTTCCAGATTTTCCTGAAAACATGAACTGCCAAGAGAGGAATGGGACACATAACTAAGCACATTTATGATTTACCAATTGGCATTTCATCATAGCCACTGAATTCAGATAGACTGTATAGACTGTATACAGAGCTGAGACTGATTTTGTACACATCAGAATGATTGCAATGATCTTGACTTTGAGGAATTTTTCTGCACTATTTGCACTAAAAATGTTTATTTATTATTGATAAATCCTATCATATTTAAGTTCCACTGCTGTTCCTCTCTTATTATTAAATACTTATGCATGTAATTTTAGCTACTTTTGATATTTTATAAAATGACTTCATTTAAATTTGTATTTTTAATTTGATACTGCCTCATTTATTTATCAAAAATGGTTTGATTAGATATTTTCCTTGCAAACTTTTATGAAAATTTACTATTTTCTGTAGTCTCTTATTTTTCCTTTCTTTCTGGATAATCAAACTTTCAAAAACAATTTTTTAAAAATATTCCGAGTGTCAGTAAACATCAAACCTGCCAGCGTGCCATCTCAAGAAAGTAACTTGTAGTACGTACAATAAACCAAAAGAATAAACCAGCTGCCCCTATATATTGTTTTATTTTTTAAATCTAAGATGCATTTAAGAAGCAATACAGGTAAATGTTTCACCTAGTATGAAAAAATTGCCATTTACTTAAACCAATCCAATGTGAACTTTCATACTAATTTTTTAATATAAGTAGGTGATATGATTGGATAAGCATAGGCTGTTTCAATTACTAATGTTAAAGTAAAAATAATCTGTGTTATTAAATAATAAATCTGGACCTAAAACAATTCAGTGAAATTTCTGACCTTTACTGTGTTAGCTTTTCTGTAATAAATGAAATTTATATTTAGTTTTTAGGAAGTTGACTTTTTAATTTTATGGAATTTTTCATTTACCTTGTACTCTGTTCATCAGTTTGCTTCTATTCCTTATTATACAATGAACATATTTTATGGGTAGCTACGAAAGCTATTGAATAAGGAGAAAATCTTAAACTGTATCTGAGGCTTGGTAAAGTAGTATCTGCATCACAAAACAACCCACTGCACACTTTCCTTTAAATGTCATCCCAGTATGCTTGCCATTTCAGACACCAGCGTACAGACAGTTTTGTCTTTTCTTCATTGTTCTGTTCACCTAGAACCCTGGTCAGCAAAATGCGGCTCTTTGGCCCCTTGAGTGTGACTCTTCCACAAAATACCATGTGTGGGCGCTACCTCGATAAGGAATGTACCTACCTATATAGTTTAAGTTTAAAAAATTTGGCTCTCAAAAGAAATTTCAAACGTACTGTTGATATTTGGCTCTGTTGACTAATGGGTTTGCCGATCACTGACCTAGAACATGTTTGTGGAAATAGTGCTTTAGAAAAAAACAAAATTATTTAATTAATTTTATTTTTTTTTAAGTAAGAGGAGGGGAGATAGACTCCAGTAAGTTCCCCAACCAGGATCCATCCAGCAACCCCTATCTAGGGCCAATGATAGAATCAGCTGAGCTAGTTTTAGAACCTGAGGCCACCTCTCGAACCAACTATCTTCAATGCCCAGGGGCCAAAATCAAGCCACTGGCTGTGGGAGGAGAAGAGGGTGAGGGAGGAGGAGAGAAGCAGATAGTCACTTCTCCTGGGTACCCTGTCCTGGAATCAAACCCTAGACATCCATACACCAGGCCAAAACTCTGTCCACTGTACTAACCAGCCAGGACCCCAAATTATTTTCTTAAACTTGAAATATATTTAATACTCTGCTTTAAATGTACACTAGGGAACAAAATTTTTGTTGCATCCACAAAAACATTTCTTCTTACCTAATTCGAGTGTGCTGATTTCAAATCTGACATTAGTTTTCTCTGTAAGAAGCTATGCAATTCAAGCTTTTAGGTTTTCATCTTATTGTAAAATTTTCAACATTTAGTTTAACATACTGAAGTAGAATATCATTTGGGGCATTTTTTGAAAATATAATTTATATAATGAAGTAAATACACTAATACACTAAAAAATATGATTGCATCAGAATTTGTTTACAATATCAAAATAGAATCTATTAAAACACTTAGTTTAATCATAAAATTTGTGCAAAACTTATTTAAATTCTATGCAGGCAAAAATTTGCATTTGTAGCTCTTGCGTTTGTGTACTTGTTGAGGACAATCTCGTTTGATGCTCCAGCAGTAGTCTGCTCATCACTAACAGCTCCAAGACTTTCGGGAAACTTATCAAGGTGACTGTTCAGGAAGTGAATCTTAACACTCATGTTACATCGAATGTCGCGGAAAACCAGCAGCATCCTTTGAACCAGAAGTTCACAGATTTCTGCGTTTTTGTTGCCAAGGAGGTTCTTTGTAACTGCCACAAAAGACTGCCATGCTGCTTTCTCCTCCTTATTTGTCTTCCTGGGAAATTCTTCATCACATATGAGGGTTCAAATTTGAGGTCCATCGAATACACCTGCTTTTTCTTTTTTTTAATTAATTTTAATGGGGTGACACCAATAAATCAGGGTACATATGTACAATGAAAACATCTCCAGATTATCTTATCATTCAATTGTGTTGCATACCCGTCACCCAAAATCAAATTGTCCTCTGTCACCTTCTATCTGGTTTTCCCTGTGCCCCACCCCTCCCTCCCCCACCCCGTAACCACCGCTCTCTTGTCCATGTCTCATAGTCTCACTTTTATGACCCACCTATGTATGAAATCATGCTGTTCTCAGTTTTTTTTTTTGATTTACTTATTTCACTCCGTATAATGTTATCAAGGTCCATCCATTTTGTTGTAAATGATCCGATGTCATCATTTCTTATGGCCGAGTAGTATTCCATAGTATATATGTACCTACTTTTATCTTCTCAAAAGACAAGGTAGGAAAAGCGGAAATAATATGTAGAAAGCATTCACTTTCTCTATTCAAAGCCTGAACAAACTGCTTCATTAAGCCAAGTTTGCTGTGAAGTGGGGAAAAAATGATCCTATCTTGATTAACTACAGGTTCATTCACAATATTTTGCATCCCTACTTCCAGAGCTTCACATTTTGGCCTCTCCTTCTGTGTCCAGTGTTTCTCCCAAGCTCGGCTGTCCTACAAACACAGAAAGCAAGGATACTTTGTGAAACCTCTCTGTTGTGCTAGCAGGAAAGTTACCATTTTGAGATCCACACAAATGATCCAGTTATGCTCCTCATACTTCAGAAAGTTGAGGACAATTTTTATGTCATTATAATCTTCTCGCAGATGAGTTGAATAACCAATTGGAACCACTGTATAAAAATTACCGTTGCATAGGAGAACACATTTCAAACTCTGTTTAGAGCTGTCAAGAAATAGCCGCCATTCTGTTGGACTGTAAGTGGTAACACCTAGCTGGCTGAGAAGACTACTGATATCATGACAGTAAACAAAGTGTTTGTCTTTGGAAAAAAAGTCCACAAAACTTTGTTCACGCTTCCTGAAATGGGATACTTTAGCTGACCGGTGAAGTACATTCTTTTCTTGAAGCCTGGAGGCTAAGAACTCAGCTGCTTTCTTTGATAGGCTCAAATCTCTTACTAAGTCATTCAACTCAGGTTGGCTAAACTGCTGAGGGGTTAATGACTGCTTGGCATCAGAAGAAGACCTTTCAGATTCTACAACCATTTCCTCATGCATTTTATCAAAATACACTTGATCACCATGTTCACTTTCTTCGTCCTTAGAAGAAATAAAACCATTGAAAACTGGAACCGGGAGTGTCTCAGAGTGTGGGACAGGTCGTGTTGCTGAAGGAATATTAGGATATGTGGTCATATGCCGTTTTTTCTTGCTGATGCCCTTTGTATGGATCAGACAGAACAGTCACTGCTGTGGTCCTTAGGTTCACGCCAAACCATGAGAATACAGAAAAGGCATTCCTTTGCGTTTTCCTTTTGTCCAGTCATAAAGCATTTTCTCACAATATGACACACAATATGAGGAGCCCAATTCCTGTCTTGATCGCCAAGGGGAACTTGAAAATTGGCAATATATGCACATGTCACAAATGATGAAATATTGTGCCTTTGATGTTGAAGAGTGTAATAGCCACATATAACAGAAGGTGTCAGGACTATTCTAACATTTACTCCTACTAGAAGAAACCATGATTCAATCTTAAAATAAGAGGGTGCTTTAATCAGATAATAATTTTTTACATTTAAAAACAACTACAATTATGTAAAAGTGATGTTTGTAAAACATTAATTGCCTTGTGGTTATATTCAATCCAAGAGTCGTTGCCCTTTAACTCCAATTTAAAAACCAATGCATGCCATTAACTGTAACAAAAAGAAATTAAAATTGCATAAAAACTAGAGCATGCACCAAAAAATGGATTTCAGATTTGGAATCTGCGATGCAGAAATATATAGAAACAGTTCTAAAACCTCATGCAACAGAAAATGAAAAAAGAATTGTTCCCCAGTGTTATAGAAGGGCAAATATTCACATAGGCTATAAAGATATACTTTGGATAAAGAAATTATCCTTTATTAACTGCCTTTCTTCCTCACACTGTGCTAAGGGCATCCCATTCGATCTTCAAAATGACCAGACGAGGAAGGTATAATAACTATTTCGGGTTCATGGATAAGTGAGGTAAGTGTTTCACGTTTGTGGCAGTGTTCTGGGTATTCAGAAACCTTACCTCACTAGCCACAGAGCTTCAGTTTTCCCCACAGTCACTGCAGTGGAGAAATGTGTCCCAATCTTTTGTGACCAGGCAGCTTTCTTATAAACCAGGTAGATCCCAGAACAAGACCCCAGCAGACCACAGCCATTGTGAAAGGACATGAGTTCACTGGATCTGTTGATTTTATTAAGCACCTACTAAAAATGAGGCATTATGGAAACACTCCACAACTAGAAGGCAGACGTGCTAGGTGCTTATTTATCTACCTTCCCCTCAGCCAATCCCGTTTTCTTACGTGGCCTCTTCAATCATTCAGGTAATTCGTCTCAGTAGTTTTAGTCTTTAAACTTGAACTATTTCAGTTTTATTCTATATCAGTTAATATAACTTGGTTTCTCCTTCTAAAATTAATTTGCTGGATAACTTCCTTGCAACCCAGTTATTAAAAAGAGGAGTTTGGTTGTCATTGTGTTTAACCGACACGTTAGTTTCGATCTAAGTCACCCCGGAAAACAAGTCTGCACTTGAGTATGTCTGTGTGAATTTTGGTTCTGTTATTGCGACAAATTAAATGACTTTTTTTGTAAATTTATGGCTGTATTATTTTCTTCTTAGAATTGGCCGTACTGGAGAAGCAGAGCCAGAGGGAAGAAAAGTGCCTGACCACACAGGCAGTCAGCTTTTACTTGAACACGTAACAAAAGACAAGATCGAAATCAGAATGTAGCTGAGGAGTTATAGATTGTTCCAAGTCGGGGGTTGTCACGGTAGAAATGTCAAGGCTAATACATCAAAATAGAAGAAAGCTTTCTAAAATAAATGAGGTACCTAAGATATGCTTCAAAGTTGTAATATTTTCTAGGAATAAACTAGGAAATTTATATTGGAATAGAGATAAGTTTGATCATAATTTATATATGGTTAGATTAAAGAACAGCTCAGATTTGTTTTTAGGCAAAGAAACTAATTCTGTGCTTTTAAAGAATAAAAACATGTGAAGGTTTCTCTTCTCTTCACCTTCCTTTATTCTAAGAGGTCCTTTGTTGATTACTGAATTACAGTCAGAATTCTCACCTTCACATCATTAAATTTACCTGAAAATATGAGTGAATAATGTCGCTTGTGCTGTAAATATTATGAGTTTGAAGTAACTTGCCTCGATCAGATTTACGCTGGTTTATTCTCTGTGCTTTAAACCAACAGCCCTAAGTAAAACACTCGCTGATTGATGTTGTATTTAAAACAAGAATGTACTGTTAGAGATTTTAGTCTTGTTGAATTGGCCATATTCTTTCAAGGCCCTGTGAAGGCACACTAATTAAAAAGGAGTAATGTAACCTTTTATATAAATGTCAGTGTTAGGTTAACCTAATAAGTAGTCTAAATGAACACATATGTAATATATGTCTTATAAGATATTTGGTGGGCTGAAAACAGTTGATGTGGCTTGAGTGAAAGATACCACATTAAAAGAGTTAAAAGTTTAAAATATTAAATACTTATACTATTTACTTTTTAAAATAGTTGTTTGTTACATTTATGGTGTCACTTAAAAAATTACTATGTATTTATTTTTGTAGATGGGCAGTGCCAAATGGAAGAAGTTGAAGTTGCGTCCTCAGTCTGAGGCAAAGAAGCTTCGAAGAGTTAAAACCACAAGAAACGCATGAAGTGAGTTATGCAAATGGAACAGCCGTTGTGACTGTACCCTAAGTACGGGTCACTGCCTGCTGTGTACAGCGTGCTGCAGAGAAAGAAGAAACATTCCTGGTGTTGAGTTTGGAACTGCTCAGTAAGCATGTTCAAATTCTGTATTCTAGAAACACTGCACTTGCTTTATTTAACATTATCAGAGTACTTTTATATTACAAGTGTCTAACATATTAAAGCTTTAAGTATGATTAACATAATTACAATTACTCACTGGTACGCTCCCTCCAAATCTTTCATACTCAAGATTTCACCAATGTAGCTCTTTGCCCTTCTTTTAACCCAGTTTTATTGAGATATAATTGACATACATTTCTGTATAAGTTTAAGGTGTACAGCATGATGTTTTGACTTACATAGTGATTAATGCAATAAGTTTAGTTAGCATCTGTCATCTTATAGATACAGTAAAAAGAGAAAGTAAAGAAAGAAAATATTGTTTCTGAGAATTTTCAGGATTTACTGTTAACAATTTTTATATATATCATACAACAGTGTTAACTGTAGCTATAGTGCTGTACATTAAATATCTAAATATCTAGTACTTACTTATCTTGTAACTGGATATTTGTACCTTTTGACCACCTTTCTCCAAACCCCCCAACCCACACCCTACCTGTGCTAACCACAAACCTGATCTTTCTCTACAAGTTTGTTTTCTTTTACCTTTAGGTTCCACATATGAGGCCATATAGTATTTGTCTGATTTATTTCACTTAGGATGATGCAATCAAGATCCAACCGTGTTGTCACAAATGTCAATATTCCCTCATGTTTTATGTTTGAAAAATATTTCATTGTATGTATGCGATATATACCTTTATTCATTCTTCAGTCGATGGACACATAGGTTTTCTCCATGTCTTGGATATTGTAAATACTGCTGCTACGTACATGAGTGCAGATATCTGAGTTGTAGTGTATTTGTTTCCTTTGAATATATATGCAGAAATGAAATTGCTGGATCATATGCTACTTCTATGTTTAATATTTCAGGGTTTCTTCATACTGGTTTTCCATAGTGGCTGTACCGGTTTATATTCTCATCAATGGTGCACTAGGTTCTCTTCTCCGAAGTTTTCTTTTCTCCACACTCTCCGCAGCATTTATTACCTCATGTCTTTTGAGAATAGCTGTCCTCACAGCTGTGAAGGGATACGTGGTTCTGATTTGCATTTCCCTGATGACTAGTGATGTCAAGCATCTTTTCATGTAACTATTAGCCTTTCATATATCTTCTTTGGAAAAATGTGTTAATGTCTTTTGCCCATTTTTTAAATTGGATTATTTGATTTTTTTGCAATTGAATAGTATGAGTTTTATAATTATTTTGAGTGTTAACCCCTATGGTTTACAAAATTTTTTTTCTCATTCAATAGGATGCCTTTTAACTCTGTCATCTTTTACTGGACAGAAGTTTTTTAGTTTGGTATAGTCTCACTTGTCTATTTTTCCTTCTGTTGCTAATGCTTTATTTGTCATATCCAAAAAATCATTGCCAAGACACGTGTCAAGGAGCTCATTTGTCTATGATTTATGCCAGCACCATAGTGTTTGGATTACTAGGGTTTTACAGTAAAACTATAAATCAGGAAGTGTGATGCCTCCTGCGTTGCTCTTTTTGAGGATTGCTTTGACCATTTGGGTTCTTTTGTGGTTCTCTGTAAATATTAAATTGTTTTTTCTACTTTTGTAAAAGATGTCACAGATTACATCGAATCTATAGATGTCTTTTGTAATAAGGACATTTAAAAAATATTATTTCTTCTAATCCAAGAACACAGGATCTCTTTTCATTTTCTTTCATCTGTATACTATAGTTTCCAGAGTAGAGATCTTTCATGTCCTTGGTTAAACTTATTTCTAAATATTTATTTTGCTGTTATAAATAGGATTGTATTTTCTTTTTATTCATTTTAGAGAGGAGACACAGAGTGAGAGAGTGAGGTAGAGAAAGAGAGAAAGGGGGGAGGAGCTGGAAGCATCAACTCCCATGTGTGCCTTGACTAGACCAGTGCAGGGTTTTGAACTGGCGACCTCAGTGTTCCCAGGTCAACGCTTTATCCACTGCGCCACCACAGGTCAGGCTGTATTTTTCTTTTTTAGGTAAGTCATTTTTAGTATATAGCAATGCAACTGATTTCTGTATGTTAATTTTGTATCATGCAGTCTTTTTTCTTTTTTTAACAGGGACAGAGAGTGAGTCAGAGAGAGGGATAGATAAGGACAGACAGGAACGGAGAGAGGTGAGAAGCATCAATCATTAGTTTTTCGTTGCCGTCGCAACACCTTAGTTGTTCATTGATTGCTTTCTCACATGTGCCTTGACTGCGGGCCTTCAGCAGACCGAGCCACCCCTTGCTGGAGCCAGCGACCTTGGGTCCAAGCTGGCGAGCTTTTGCTCAAGCCAGATGGGCCCTCGCTCAAGCTGGCGAGCTTGGGGTCTCGAACCTGGGTCTTCCGCATCCCAGTCCGACGCTCTATCCACTGCGCCACCGCCTGGTCAGGAGTATCATGCAGTCTTACAGAATTTGTTGATTAGTTCTAACAGTGTTCTTATGGTTGAGTTGTCGATGTTTTCTGTATGTTAAATCGTCGTCTGCAAACAGAGGCACTTTTACTTCTTTCCAGTTTTGATGCCTTTTATTTCTTTCTTTTTCCTGCCTGAAAGCTGTCAAGAATGCAGCGCTGGCTGAACAGGAGTGGTGAGAGTGGACACCTTGTCTCGTTCCTGCTCTTGGAGGACAAGTGTTCAGTCTTTCACCACTGAGAATGGTAGCTGTGGGCTTAGCACGTACAGCCTTGACGATGTTGAGCCACATCCCTTCCCTACCGAATGTGCTGTGTTTTATCACAAATGGAGTTGAATGTTGTCAGGTTTTTATTCTGCACCCTTGAGATGCCACGATTTTTTCTTTGTTAATGGAATTTATCACACTGTGTATAAATCACCCTTCCCAGATATAAACCCCACTTGATCAGGGTGAATGATCCTTTTAATGTGCTGCTGAATTGGGATTGCTAGTCTGTATTGAGAATTTTTGCATTTATATTCATCAAGGATATTGGTCTGTAGTTTTCTTTTCTGGTAGTGCCTTTTTCTGTCTTTGGTATCAGGATGAGGCCTCAGAAAATGAGTTTGGGAGTGTTCATCCTCTTTGATTTTTTTTCCTAGAAGACTTTGAGAATGGTTGGCATTAATTTTTCATTAAATATTGGCTAAAAATTTACCAGTCAAGCCATATATCTGGCCCTGAGCTTATCTCCATTACTAGTAATTTTTCTATTTCTTCCTCATTTAGTCTTGGGAGTTTATATGTTTCTAAGAATTCCAGGTTTCTTCTGTGTGGCTCAGTTTATCAGTATGTGTTGTGTTTTTCTTTAAATTTAGAGATAGGAACCCCAGACTGCTCCTGTATGTGCCCTGGCAGGAGATCAAACTGGTAACCTGTGTGCTTCAGGACAGGGCTCCAACAAACCGAGCTATCGGGCCAGGGCTTGATTTTTTATTTATTGGTATGTGGTTCTGACTCAAGCTAATTTGTACTCCAAGTTCTCTGGGCCACTGGCTTGGCTCTGAAAGCAGTCAGGTCGGCCTGCCACCTCTTAGCTCGAGTTGCTGGGTAACACATCTTGCAGGTGTGCTCGGTGGCCCTTCTTGTCACGTGGGTCTGGGGCCCACTCCCTGCAGTAGGTGGGGCATCTTTCTGGCTCCTTCCTGTGGAGGAGGGGCCGGGAGCCTAGATCTGCAGCGGTGCGGGTCGGCTTAGCTCTTCCCCCAGGCGGGTGTGGACCAGGCTCCAGCGCCAGCATAACTCCTCCCCTGGGAGTCCGGAGTAGGCAGACTGCTATTGCCCTGCCTCAGTGGATGAGCAGAGCCTCTGGCTGGGACTACTGCTCGGTTCTGAGAGTGGGAACTCATCCTCCAAGACCTGGTTTCAGCCCAACTCCCCCAGGTGGAGCCTGCAGATCCCCCTGAGGTCCCTGTGGGGTGACACCAGGGTGGGGGCTTCTACTAACCACCAACCACACTGGGATGCGGGCTGTGCCCCCGGACTCTCGGTTCCCACGGGAGGGACTGGAGGCGCAGCTGCCCGAGGGAGGGGCGGTCAGCGTGCAGCGGCTCCTCTTCCCCAACGGTGTGGTCACCGTGGGCCTGGCGGCACAGCCCTCAGCCTGCCTCTCGAGCTCCAGGGTTCCCCCAGTGGTGCCCAGTCCGAAACAGTTGTTAGTTCTGCTTGTGAAGGAGTGGAGTCAGGAATGGCCTATCTCACCATGGCAGTAATGGCAAAATTTAATGCATTATCCTATTTTAAAAATTTACACATTCAACATATTGCTGTAGCTTGTTCCTAATAACGAAAGCCATACAATGTGAATGCTGTTTATCTCCGTCCAGCACCGCAGCTTTTCTCTGGTTTCTCCAGATCAGAAGTGTAGGTCCCCAGAAATGTCCCATTTTATATCAACGACAGAAAGATTCTGCTTCAAATGTGCATTTTAGAAAAACATAAAACTTTTCAGAACTCACTCAGCAGTCAGTTGTAATGAGATGTAACAATGTTATTTAAACCATATGAACCAGTTACAATTTCTGAAATGGTAGAAGATAGAAGTTATTCCACTTGTTAAATAGTAATGACATCCAAATTCTGTAGCTTTTAATTGGACTCTCCCTCATTAAAATATTACCTACTAACTTTACGTTACTGTTACATGTCAGGGATCAGGCTGGTGGTTGGCCCACACTGTCTTGGCAATGTAGTCCCTGGAATAGTAATAAAATCTTGTTAATAAAAAAGCTAATCTGATATGAATTTGTATTTAAGAACTAGAGAGTAAATTTTGCTTCTACTTTATTAGGTATTATTAGACCCATGTTAGAAGAAAAAATGAGTTATAAGTTTTTGCATTTTTTAAATAGTGAGGAGAAATAAGAGATCCCATAAAAAGGCAACATAATTATTTTAGCAATTCAAAATATATTATCTAAGGAAAAGTTAGTGATCGTGAACCCTGAAAGATAAGCTTAAGCAGTGACAGAGCTCAGTTACAGAAATATATATCTATTAACCAAAAAGGGTACATCCCAACAATGTCCTCTGCTATTAGAAATATTCATAACAGAGTCAGGAAGGAAGATAACGTCAGATGTTTGAGGAAGCAATGTATCAGGAAGGAAGTGAAATGGGAAGACTGAGGGCAGTGACAGGTGGCGGGAATGGGCTGGGGCACGTTTTGAGCAGAGCAGGTGCATCCTATGACAGGAAGGCTGACCCGAGAACCTAGGGCGATGGTAGAGGTCATTGCTCTGTAGTGAATAAAACTGTCATTTGAAATGGGAAAATTTCCTTAATATTTATTTGATAAAAGAAATGGCTACTTCCTGTTCTCCACCATCTAAAGGAAACTAAGAGTTGGATTCCTCCCCCCTTTTTCATTGCTCTGCTTTATAATTCTCGATGACATGTACCATTTCTGGAGTTATTTTTTTTATCTTAAATTGCACTGTTCCCTTATTTTTGGAGAGTGTTTCTTGCGTGTCCTTCCTTTCAGAACCGCGAAGGGAAGCGTCAAACCGTGAGAAAGACGGCTTCGTCAGAATCCCGGTCCCTGCCGCTGTCCTCGCTGGGCGCACACTCCCCACCGCTGGGAGACCGACAGCTCAAGTCCTCCACCCCGGACTCCTGGTCACTGTTGGCCGACAGGTCTGGGTCCGAGCTTTTCAGGTTGTCCTGGGTTAGAATCAGGGCAGAGTCTTCGTCGCCCTGGGAAGGGCTCCTGGACGGGAAGGCCTGGACATTCCCGCTGTAGTCCTGGGGGGTGTTGGCTGTGCTGTGGTCGGAGGGAGAGAACCCCGAGTGTTTGCTGGGTTCGCTTGGCTTGCTCTTCACTTCAGTGCAATTCAACTGGACTTTCTGGATTTTTTCCAGCCTCTAAAAAAGGAAATCATAGTTTCAGAGAAGAATCATACATGATTCGCCTTTTTTACGTATGCAGTCCTTCAGTATTCGTTGCCTTCCAGCTGGGCCAGTGTTAACATGGGATTGAGATGGACCTGAGCTCGAGGCAGACTGTGACCTTGGGCAAAGGAATTCGATTCTGAGGCTTGCTTCCTTCATCTCTAAGAGGACGGTAATAACCTGCCTCAGCGTAGATTTTCTACAAAACGCAAAAACAATAACGTGGATAAAGCACCTGGTAATCAGTGGCCATCCTTCTTCCTATACCTGCATGGTTTTACCTAGTGTTTTTTCTCCTTTGAACTCAAAATACATATTTTTAAAATCAGGAACAAGGTGTCACCCAATCTTTTAAACTGAGATATAAGTCATTTACCATTAAATTTACCCGTTTAAAGTATACAAGTCAGTAGTTTTTAGTATATTGACAAGGTTATACAACAACAGTTCATTATCTAATTCCAAAATATTTTTGTCCCTGAAGAAAACCCCACACACACCCCTAGAGTTCCCCCCATTCCCGCTCTCCCCGTAGTCCCTGGCAGTCTCTGATCTACTTTCTGTCTGTACGGATTTGCCTACTCCTCACAGCTCAGGTAAGTGGACCGTACAGTAGGAGGCCTTTTGTGTCTGGCTGTCACTTTGCTTATGGACTCAGGGTTCAGGAGCATTGTAGCACAAACTTCATTCTTTTTTATGGCTGAATAATGTTCTAATTTGTAAATATCCCACATTTTGCTTATCCAGTGATCAGATGATGGACATTTAAGTTGTGCAGAATACATTTTACCAGATTTCATTGTTTGATGTCAGTGAAGAAGGTGTTTATATATCTCAAGTATTAATATTCATTCAGAAAAGCATTGTTACGAAGTTATGTGCACCAGTACTGTGCTGGGCAGTAGGAGGGACGGAGACAGACAGACACGGCCATAGGAGCCGCGAGTGCAGATGCAGAGCTCATGGGATGCAGGAATGTGGAAGAGGCAGGCAGTACTTCAGAGGGCAGGTGCCGTGCTTAGCGAGCGTGATCTGAGTAAGCGACCGGAAGGAAGGAGCACTCTAACAGGACTGAAAGAATTCAACCTGGGCGTGATGGGGAGAGCATTCTGGCAGTGGGCCAGTGAGGAGAAAAACACAGTGTGGGCGTGTATAAGAAGCAGAGAGTTGTTAAATTTGAGTAGGGGGTTAGTGGAGAAGAAAGTTTATAAGGTCGTTAGTCGGGAATGTGGGAAAATCTTATATCCCAGGCTAAGACTTTTGTCTCTGTTTTAAGGGAAAATGAGCAAGTTTTTAATTACAGTACTATTAGATAAGTTTTTATGAGTAGTATTTTAACAAAAGGAATACTGGAATGCATTAATAGAATCCTTACTTTTTCATAGCTTGGCTCTCTTTAGGAATAGTAAATAGGACTGGCTCAGGGGTGACATGAGCTGACTTGGAATGGCAGCGCTTTCATGACAGCTCCAGAATTCTAACCACCAGCTTGTGCTTCGTGTCAGCTCTCTGTGTATGTTCTTTAATTCAGGTCTCTCAGCCCCGGTGACGGGTCACAGTTATGGCACTCTAAACATGCTCCATCGGAATCTCTAGGCTTAGAGCCCAGGCCTCAGGATGTTTTATATCACTTTATCATTATTCTTCAGTGTGAAGAATAGCCCTGGCAGGATAGCTCAGCTGGTTGCAGTGTTGCCCCGAAGCACAGAGTTTGTGGTTCGATCCCTGGTCAGGGAACATACAGGACAGATAGATGTTCCTGTCTCTCTCTCTTCCCCTTCCTCTCTCACTAAAATCAATCAATAAAAAATATTTTTAAAAAGTGAAGGATAAGTTTTTACTATAAGTACGTATCTGATTTTGTTCTTTCACTCTGAAGACCATTATTGTCACAAACTCTCCAGAAAGAACTCATTCTAGTACTTCCAAATAACAGTAAGCAAAACGTCCCGACCTGCTGGAGGAACAGCCCCGTCAGCTCCCCGAGGAGGCGAGCTGCAAGCCAGGTGTCCGAACTGCATTCCCCGCTGCTTAGGTTTGGGCTTGGGTTTTCTGGGCGCTCACCTGGTGGCGCCGTCTTCCAGGTTATCCCCTGGCTAAAAATACAGAATGTCTGTGTCGCTACGGTTCTCTATCCCGAGGCCTGAGGGGCTTCCATGGAGCAGTGATCTTCCAGAAGCTAGCACCAACCGTGGACGAACAGAAGAAGCGCGAGCGCGTCTTACCCCCTCCAGGGCCTCCAGCTCCTCCTCCAGCTGCTGCGTCTCCTCCTTCACCGCCATCAGGTAGTCCGTGACCGACTGTCGGGGCTGCAGGCCCTTCTCGAAGCGGTTGTACATCCCACTCCAGAACCTGCGGGGGACACGGGGCTTATGCTCTGGCTGCGTCCCCGTCCCTGCTCCCGCTTGGGTCCTCTGCGGCACCCTCAGTCCCTGTCCTCGTCCTCTTCCTCTTCCCGCTCTCCACCTTCGCCCCCCTCCCCGCCCTGGTCCGCCCTCCATCCTCAGCCCACAGCCCTGACCATAACCCGGCGCAAATTCCGGGCTCAAAGAAGCCACCTACGGAAGGCAATAATTTCATGTTGGTATTTTTCTTGGGTCAGTAAACTTCTTTTGGGGAGAGTAAATTCCTGAATTTGTATATATCATACTGAATTAGAAGGTTTATAACCTAAAATAGACTGAAGTATATATCACATGTTATTGCTCTTTTCTCTGTTTTTTGGTTTAAGAAAATGGCCCTTTGTTTTAAAGTAAACTTGGAAGATTAGTAATTGTATTAATAACAGTTACAGTCTTTCAGCTGCAAAGGGAATCTTATTTTGAGGGTTTTCACTTATTTGTATCACAACCACCAAAGATATTTGCATTTGCAATGAATCCTCCCCTTCTTCTCCTACACCACAATGCAACTGGAACACAGAGGAGAAAGAGTAGTTTTGTCACGGGATATCGGTTGGCAGCAAGCACTCTGAGGGCAGAGACAGGCATGTTTGACCCGCAGTTCTGGGAGCAGTGCGGGATGCTCAGTACCACGCGTGCTGACTGGCTGGTGGTAACATTAACTACGGTGCAGTGCGGTGTGCCCGCAGCTTTCAGAGCTGCTGCTTCACACAAACTGTGGAGGCTTTATTTTGATATGATAAGAATTAATATTCTGCTATAACTCTGAGGAAGCAATTAACTTGAAATAATTAAGAACAAAAACAAGTGAAGGAATAAAAACTGTAGAGGAAGAAAAGCCAGGTGTGTGAGGGCATGGGAGGGAGAAGGAATACCCTTCTCAGTCTGTTCTGTGAATCTGCTGTAGAATACGACCTGAGAGAGTGGCAGAGGACAGAATAGAGCGCGTATGCCCAGTACGTACCTAGCAGACTGCAGGATGCCAGCCTTCTCTCCTCATCCCAATATATACAGTCTTAAATCATTTATTTCCACGGGAAGTCGTTCCCCTGGGACTTGATTCAGCAGAGCAAGAAGGTAAACGCTGTTGTGATTACCACACTTGTGAGTCCACGGGTAACTTACAGGACCCTTGGTTTATTCAGTCTCCTTGCTTCTCCCCTTTCCTTCCTCCCTCCTTCCCATCCTCTCTTTCACTTGTAAATAAATATAATTTCCACTTTACAGATATTATTACGTTAACTTAGAACGTTAACTTCTAAGCTAATTCCACACTTAGGGGGAAAGGTGAGGGAGCGCAGACACTGGCAGGAACTCCCGATCAGACATGTGAGCACCCTCTTCTGGGGTCCTGTGTGTCCAGAAAGGCGGGAGGCTCAGTGTTTCCCGCACGGAGGCCTCCAACATGAAACAGAGCAGGACCTCAGTTCAGAAGCCTCCCTGCTGAGGGCCTGGAGGGTCCCCTACCTGTACGTGAAGTTGCCCGGCACTGTGGGGAGACGAAGGGCCCCCTGGCTCTGGCTGTGATCGGCTCTAAAGAGAGGATTCATGTAGTTGGCCCGGTTCTTCCACAGCTGAGCCCACAGAGAGTAGGTTCTTTCTTGAATTCTGTTGTAAAGAAAATAAGCCTGAAAATGACCTATCTTAGTTCTTATAAAGAATAGAATGGCATATTAAAGCTCAGAGGGACCAGTAATAGTTATCTGAATATCACATGTCCTTGTTCCGGAGCAGGGAAATTAGAACACTAATAATGTCAACTCCCCTGCCGTCCACACTGGCTTCAACAAGACGTGTAATTCCTGTGTATAAAATAAAACTGCTATGTAATTTGGGTTGTTTTTTTTTTTTAACTAAATAGTAATTAAACTTTTATTATTTGCCAAGTACTATTTAAAGGCTTCATATATTTTCTCATTTAATCCTCACTGAATTCCTGTGAGATACGTTTTACAGATTAGGAAACTGAGGCTGAGAGAGGTTAAATAGTTTCCAAAGTCACATGGCTGGTGAGTGGAACAGCTGGGATCAAACTGAAATGAATTCCATGAAATTGGCTAGTCTATCACCACGGAGCACAGAGCTATGGAGGAACACGGTAAGCTTGAAGGATGTGCTCTACTCCTTTTAAATCATTACCATCTATCACTAATCACACTTGAAGTCCCTTGGAGAAAACAAACTAGTCTCTACTAGAAAAAGTCATTTTCTTTCCGTTCAGAAAGTATAAAACTAGTGGAGTCCACTTTATTTGAAATGACCACTTCCAAAATTAAATCTGATATTATATGAACCACAGTTAAAATCTTTTAATTCTATGAAAATTTCAAAACTTTCCTCCCACTTGCAGTTCATAAATCCCTTTTCTGCTTTTAAGTTTTTGACTTGGTAATTTAAAGCCCACTTCCTCTGGATAAAGGCAGTACAGTTTTAGTCTGAATAAAAGAGTGACTTTCGTTTCAAACTTGCTTTCCCAGTTCTGTTATAAAGTACTGTAATCCGTGGGTTACACAGAGACACCAGGCGGGTTACAGAAGAAATTTAAGGAGTTTATTAATTAGCCGGCTAACTAGCTACATGGGCACAGCCCCAAATCACGTAGGTTCTCTTACAGTTCCGAACCTTCTTTTATACAAAATCAAGTACTGGTCGGGGTGGGTAAGGAGGGAGCATGGTACAATGGTCAATTACTAACAACCTTACAACATTTAGCTATAGGATCTATTAAACGGAAAAAGCATTCCTACATATCAAGACCACAAGATAACACAGTAGTGATAAATGTTTTACCTGGCAAAGACATTCCCAAATCTTCTAGCGTCTACCCCCATCCCTGTCGCCACAAGGAAATGCTTAGCTTAGGATACAGAGAGAAGCTAAATGCAAATACCTTTGCTAGAAGTGTTGGGGCTAGCTCATTAGGAAACCTAACTTAGCTTAGGTTTACAAGGTTTATACATATAAAGGATCTCAAAGGGGATGATTAGAAAGCATAGAAAATGTTAGAGAATGCAGGTTTTTCAAGCAAGGGGAGTGGGCTCATGACCCCTTTGTCCAGAGGTACAAATCACTCTCAGGGCTCCAGGAGGGGAGGAAGAGTTAGAATCAGGGAAGGAATTTTTAATGAAGATATGTAAACATTGTCTCCTAACGTCTCTTAAGGAAGTGGAAGAGGAAGTTTTCAGGTAAGTTTTACCTTCTTTGCTGTCTAGCAAGTGGCCTCAGTCCTTCCAGAGAACTAGTTAAATTATGATTAGTTACTAACTTTTGCCCCTTTAATCTCCTTCTCTAGGGTTCTTTTTCTCTTCAGAGAGGAGGGCTAAGGGGGTCTGACTCTTCCTTTTAAAATGCCAATGTTAACCATTTGTGCAGCTCCTCGGCGCCTTATCACAGTTCTGTTTGCAAATCTTGTAAGTACATACCCAGCGGTGCTGTCTGTTTCTTTTTAAGTGCAAACATCGCCTTGACTCAAGGAAGTTTCAATACTAGCGTGTTTGCCAGGTCTGCCCGCCTGTATGGGTTTCAGGAAGAAGCTGGGGGAGATGAACTCGGACCTGTCTTTGTCAGCTCTTTCATTTATGAAGTAATGTCAGGAAAAAGAAAAGAACTTCAATCTGTCAGTACAGGTGTGTGGCTGAAATAGTTCTTAAAAATTCTGAAAGGCCATCTGAAATTCTCAGTCACAAAATGCTTTCACACACAGATGGGACAGAGACAGACTCACAGACAGAGACAAAAAGTGAAATGGTTCCCAGGGGGAGGGGAGTAAAGAGGGCCAAATACACAGTGACCAAGTGTTTTGACTTCGGGTGGTGGGCACACAACGCAGTGAGTCGTTCACAAGCTATAGAGATGGACACCTTAAACATGTGTTGCTAAGGGTCATCAATGTCACACCATTAAATTTCATTTCCTAATAAAAAACATTTTTAAATCTATTATAGATAAAAATTAAATAGCAAACCACTTACTTGAGTTCTCGTCTCTCCTTTTGGCTGTTACACAGGAAGTTTCCAAACTGGCAAGAATAAATGTGGTGTTGAATGTGAACCAGAAACCGCTCATTGAATTCAAATGCACAGGGAAACTGCTCCGTTAACTGCCACACACACTCAATGAACTGGTCCATCACTGGAGAGATTTCTTTTGGATCACCATCTAGATTGCCATATCTACAAAATAAAGTATTAGAAAAATTTCATAGCCTTTTTTAAAAATTAGCCATAAAGGCAAAAAAGAATCATGAAAGCAACCCGTTCCAAAGTACCATATTTCCCCACGTATAAGACACACCTTAATTTGCGGGCTGGAAATAAAAAAATGTATTACATAAAGTTATTGAACTCAATCAAGTCTTATCCATCATCAAATTCATACAATTCCTCATCACTGTCAGAACTCCCACCATGCATTATCTTGTCCTCATCTGTCTGATGACGAATCACTGTCTTCAACAATGCGCGCGAAAAAGCGGGAAATGCAAGTAAAAAAATCTACAACCACTGTATAAGACACCCAGCTTTTAGACCCCAAATTTTTCGAGAAAAAGGTGCATCTTATACATGGGGAAATACGGTAAATCTTATAAATCCAATATGCAAAGAAGTGGAAAAAAAGAACTTAAAATTCCAGTTACTACTCAGACAACAGTGATGATAACCAGAGGGAAAGGGGCGGGGCCCGCTCTGCCTGGGGCGGTGGGCGCACAGGGTGCTTTACTGAGCTGTACAGCTGAGACCTGTTTTGTGAACCAGTGTCACCCCAATAACTTCAGTTAAAAAAATCCAATTTCAAGAGAAACTTTGTAGTAAAGGTTTGTGTGAAGATGGGACATATTCACACTATAGCTACAAAAGGAAGTGTTAGTGCCAGAGATAAAATTAAAGGAAACTTTTCCATGGACAGAGAGCATTCTTTAATTCAAAATTTGCAAGTATATTAGAAGCCCTGGCCGGTTGGCTCAGCAGTAGAGTGTCAGCCTGGTGTGTAGAAGTCCTGGGTTCAATTCTGGCCAGGGCACACAGGAGAAGCGCTCATCTGCTTTTCCACCCTTCCTTTTCTCCTTCCTCTCTATCTCTTTCTTCCCCTCTTGCAGCCAAGGCTCCATTGGAGCAAAGTTGGCCTGGGCACTGAGGATGGCTCCATGGCCTCTGCCTCAGGTGCTAGAATGGCTCCGGCTGCAATGGAGCAACGCCCCTGAAGGGCAGAGCATCGCCTCCTGGTGGGCATGCTGGGTGGATCCCGGTAGGGTGCATGTGGGAGTCTGTCAGATTGCCTCCCCACTTCTTACTTTGGAAAAATACAAAAAAAAAATAAAAGTACATTAGAACTTTTCAAGTAAATCTTCCACTTTATTTTAATTGGTGTCTAGGGGGAAAGTGTGAAGAAATATCTAAGCAGCTTTAGAGTTTTTCACTTTTGCACTGTTTTGGGGAGAAGGAATAAGAAAGGTAAGTTGAAAAACATTGTGGGGCCCTGGCAGCTAGTTCATGGTTAGTTCATGGTGTTTCGATACACCAAGGTTGCAAGTTCAATCTCCCATCAGGGCACAGACAAGAATCAACCAATGAATACATAAATAAGTGGAACATCAAGTTAATGTTTCTGTCTCTCTAATTAAAAAAATAGTGGTTTCTAAAGTTTCTAGGGATATTTCCATTTCAAAAGTAGTATTAAAACTTGTCACAATTTATTTCCATGTGACCAAAGATTCTAGTATACCTCAGAGAACCTTGAAACTCTGCTTTCAAGAGTAGATCAGGACTCCCATAAAAACTTAATAAATTGAAATAAAAAAGGATAGGATCTAAATGAACACTGCCTAGTCCCGTACTCTATTGTATGAATTGTAGAAAGAATAAAAAAGGGGTAATTTGGGTGCCAACCAGTATAAAACCATACAGAACCTCATCTCAGCAACAGATAGTCAGTTTGAGGAATAGAAAAGAGCAAGGATCGGTTTAAGTGTTTTTCCAGGAGTAGAAACATTAGAAATTATCAGGACGCTTCTCAAAAGTTTCAGTTTTACTCTACTTAAAAAATTGCTTCAGGAAGGGTTGCCTGATAAACTTTCCTCATAAAACAGTCATCCAGTTAGTCTTCAGTCATTTCTGTATTCTTTTGTCCATGTGTCCCCCACCTTGGAGAGTCCAACTGCCTAGCAGGTAGAGTCAGTAGAGCCCACAAAATGAACATAACAATAATCTTTAAAAAGTTACTTAATTTTTTGGAGGCATCAATTCTCTCATTTGTAAAATGGAATCATGTGCTTCCCTGGAGAAGTAATTATAAAATCAAATTCCACAAAAGCACAGGATGAATGCTCAATGCTAAATACAAAACAGCAACAATAAATGCAGGCAGTTCCATGAATTTAAGAGTTTCTTTCAGGAGAATACAGTATTTTGAAACAGCCAAAATGGCTATCAAAATATCTAATTAAGTTCTTAGTGGGCAGCCTAAGACTTACATTCAGAGATTAGAAAATACCAGAACACGTCAGGCATTATCATCAACGTTAACAAAATGAGGCTAGTGTCTCTAATAGCTTCTGTTTACTGAGAGCCTGACAGGGGCCAGGCAAGGCTTGTTAGGTTAGTTATGTGTACTTGTTACAAACCCATGTTATAACCCTGTGGGACAGGAGGGTAGCCCCTTTTCACGGATGGGAAACCAGTGTTCAGAGAGGACAGAGGCCCAAGGCCACACAGACTGGAATCGGAGCTGCTTCTGTCTGGCTCCAAAACCTGGGCCACTGTCCTACCTTTCTAGAGAGGTCACCTATGACACACATGCCTCAAGACAGACCAAGTTGACTCCCACAGGTATTTCACAACTTGCAAATTAAAGTGAATGTCTGCACTTCAAAAACGGAATAATTTAGTAAATTATTCAACATTAATTCTTACCAAGAGCAGTCAGTTCATTTTTCTGTGATACAATGTATACAACACAATTCTAACTAAAGCTGTTTTCCCTCATTGTTAATTGAGAACTTACACTGATTTTTTAAATCCAAAACATTCAAAACAGATTTTTAAATATCTTACCTATGATTAAACTTATGACCAAAGGAAATCCAGTCCTTTTCAATTAATACCTACACAAGAAAGAATATAAACATCACGGAGGGAAGCAAACCAGGAAAAATACGAGACCACAACCAATAATGTTGAAGGACTCAGAGATTCTAGGAGCAGGAGTCACCATCCTCGGGTAACCTGCAACGAGTGAGCTCTGCAGACCCACCAATGTAGAGATGCACATCGAAGGGCAAACTGAAGGTCATTCATAGGAAAATCAATGGGAATGGGTACATGAAAGTGTTAACATCACCACCCACTGAGCGCTTGTTATGAAGCACTGTTCATAGTGCTTCTTATACGATCTCCTTTCATGGTAGGGTGGGTAATACCAATCTCATTTTACAGAAGGGGAAACTGAATGAGAGGTTAAATCCTCGCCTAAGATCGTACTACTAAGACGTGGTTTCCAACAAATCACTTAGCTGGACACCCATCTCTTCATTAACGTGGGATGCTGCCTCCCGGCATAAATACTAGCCTTTTTACAAGAAACAATGAGGAATGTTTTTCAGAGAACTTGACTACACTTTAGGAGAATTCTAAAATCCAGCCATCTTTATATTAGAAGGATTCTAAAGTGGTGGGGACGTATTAGGAGTTTCAGCCCTGCTTTGGAGTTAGGGGTAACATGAGTTTATAATTTCTAATTGTCCTGACTTAAAAAAAAAATTTTTTTTTCAACTAGTGCAGAATAATCATGTCGATAACACCAATGCTGTAAATTGGCCAGAGGTTAGACGTTTCCCCTTTAAAAAATATGGAGCGATTGAAGTTTGTCCTTGACAACTCACAAATTTAATGGGACACAATCAGAGAGTCAATGGTGGTAGAGGCTGGTGCAAAGGAGAGAGGTCCGGGCTGGTTTATGTGACTCAGAATCCTTCCACTGTCCAAATACAAATGAAGGATTCCAGCCCTCCTAACCTCAGTCCCGGGGAGGGGTTTGAAACCTGAGTGGCACCTGGAGGCTCAGTGCTGTCTGTTCCCCAACTCTGAAAAAGCCCAAGAAAGGAAACCTGCCTCTTCTCTTGTCGCAGAGCGTCAGCTCATATCACTCAGTAAAGGAGGTCTTCTGGTACACACACATCAGGGCCCGTCTGTCAGCATCTCGCCCTAGCATGGATTCGGGCTCCAGTGTAGCACTTGCCACCAAATCCTAGTTCCAGAGGCAGGAACCAGGTGTGTCCCCATTGCTAGGATGTCCCTGCAGTCATTTTAAGAAAATGGTTCCAGCTTGGACAAAGCTTCACCATTCAGACAACTATACAAATATCCTGCAGTTGAAGACAACATGTCACGTTTCAATACCTAAAAGGCATAAAATCTAAGGATATACTCATAATGTCAGCAAAGACTACCCAAACACTCAAAATTTCAATGCTGTCATTACAGAGTTGCAAACTTAAAAAGCAGTAAGTGAAAATGTTTTTTTTCCTCTCAAGGACTTTTTGCATGCTCAGTACAGAAAGTTGTGTCTCCAAATATATTTTTTTTGAAAAGTGTTTTCTGTTACATATTCACGCTACCTCAAACTTGAAATACTTATGAACAAATGCTGTGTACAACTTTCTATTTTATAAACTACTGAATAGATTTTACAGTTGCCCCCAAATCCGCAGTCAGTACCATTGGTTTTTATTCCGACATCTCAGAAATTCACCCCTTCACTCCAAGCCTATTCCACCTTTTCCTCTTTAATTCATCTTGCTGAGCTACTAAGAGAAACATAACAATGATGAGGAGAGAAAGAGTTGCCAATACTTAGCAACATTCAGCGCCCTGCATGGGAAAGTGGCCGGATATCCACACTCACCATGAAGCCCTTCAGAGTCCGGTAGTGGGGATCCAGCAGCAGGCTGGCCAGTGAGCACACCTGTGCGGTCCTGTCCCAGCCATCGGAACAGTGAACGAGCACACTCGCCCCTTCCTCTGCAACTGCCTGAAACACGGGGGACACTGAGTCAACACAGAACGGCTGTACACACAAGAACTTGCATCAGAACTACGTTTGGTTTAATACTCGGAAAAAACAAAATAACTGTCCGTTCACTTCGTCTTCCTGCCTCCCTCTACTTAGGGCAGAGTCAAGGGGTGGTTTGGCGCTAGTAACCTAAATAAAGCTCTTTCTTCCCACTGTGCCCGGAACCCCTCGCCCCAAGGCCGCAGCTAAGCCGGGTGCTGCCTGCTAGGTAAACACTGCCATGACATCTAGCCCACCTCCCAGCCCCCTTCTCTCTGGGCTTCCACCTTCATTCAGCCTTTGCAGTAATGAACTCTGGCTCTCCTGCTGGCCTCAGCCATCTTCAAAAGGAAAGGACACAGATATGATAAATTGTAAAACTGAAATTAGAGATAGAAGGATAAGAACCAAGGAATGAATCCAGAGTTGGGGAAAGGGGCAGAAAACAAAATTTAAAAAAAAATTATAGCAGCAAGTGTCTGCTAAGAAAAGAATGTCTATTGCTATCCCAAATGCACAAGCCAAGTTTCAGGTGAGTATTTTGACAGGAAACATGGGGAAGCGGAGATTCTGTCCTAACCGCCATCACGACCTGAAACCCCGTTGGATTCGTTCTGGACTCCCGCACCAGGACGACAGACAGCTCTGTGAGAGACCAGGCTGGCTTACCCACGTTGCATCCTCGGCAGCGAAAAGGTGCGGGGCGCTAAAGTATTTTTTGAATAAATGAATTATCTAATAAAGGGGTGCATAACATGTCAAAGAAAAGACTTTGTTGTCTTTACGTATAAATCTAAAAGGAATTTATGTTAAAAATAAAGCCCACTGAACAACAAAATAGACAATGCATCCAAAATCAGCTTGTATGAAAAGACACTTGTGGCAAGACTCTTCCTGTGGCAGAATGAAACCCAGCTACCCGGTTCAGGAACAGGACTTGCTGAATGCCATAAATTAAAATGGAGGACTGTCTACAAAGAAGAGAGGTTCAGGACTCCAACACCGGAGTGGCTCACATCTGGATGTACTCTTTTATAGAGAATTCTATTCTCCATCTAGGACCACGCCTAACAGCAGAAAAGAACCTGTAAACATTTTACAGCTGGGCTGCTGTGCGGACATATATACTGAGAACTGAGCGCTGACTTCTCCTTGGGCAAACCTGGTGGAGGTCTGCAAAGCAGCTCCCCAGCACGGGGCAGTGGGCGGGGCAGAGGCAGGGTCCCCACTCTGAAGTCAGACTGTGCTGGCCAGCGGCCCTTCGCCTGTTTTCTCTGCGGTCACACACCTTGGCGATGAAGAGCCCTGCGTCCATGATGGCCTTGATGTGCCGCAGCCAGCCAGAGCTCTCCAGCCCCCACAGGAAGTCACTCATGGAGGGAGACTGAAGTTCACACACTGCAAGATAAATTACGTTACAAAAGCAAAATAAAGGCACTGTCATTTTACACGTGATCATATTCATGCGGGCAGGTTAACGATTATTTCATTGTCTTTTCTGGAAGACTTAGTGTCCAGATAAATGTCCAAGCTTACTATACAAGATTCTATTAAACCACTTCAAGTAAGGCTTCTATCTTCTTTGGCCATGGGGGACGCTGTATCTCTTTAGATGTATTATAGCTGTAAAGTTTAAGCCCCAATCATAATGAAAATCATTGACTGTTACCAGAACCAAGGTCCACCGGAGCAGCTCTGTCCACCCTTCCAGTATAGAAAACCGGCCGCTAAGGAGCGTGAGTTAGGGGTCTATGGAGGAAAGACAGTCAGAACCGACTCCAGCTCTTTCCCAGTTAGAACACATCGTCACCACTTCAGCTTGCGACTACTGTAAAAGCACAAAACTGTTATCCTAAAAGTCTTAAATGGAAATGCTCAAACTCCTCTCATCAACTCCTACCCAATAGGAGTAGAGCGTGTGAACTTCAAAATGAGACCGTGGACTTCTCAACTGCTTCTGGAAGAGCCTCAAGTTAGGGGTTTTAGTTAACGTAAAGCATGAGAAAGCTTTAGAGCTCGTGTTCTGACTACATACCCCAAATACCACATTCCAAGTATATACTTATGGATTTTATACCTATAAAGCCCTTTGAGGAATTCTATAAATGAGCCAATAAAAATCAAGTAATGTTCCATAGAATTTTGTTTGTTTAAGGGTATGTTACTGTCCTCTGTGATGCAGGGAGAAGGGGCCCTATTTTCTACTCCTAACCCTGTCAGTAATTAGCTGGTTAATTTTACACAAGTCATTTCAACTGTTAGCCTCAATTCCTTCATGTTTAAAACAGGAAAGGTGAACCCTGGCTGGGTAGCTCAGTAGATAAAGCAGCAACTAGTGTTGTCAGAGGTTGCAGGTTTGACCCCTGGTCCGGGCACATACAAGCCGCAATGAGTACAGAACTAAATGGAATGATTAAGTCAAACGCTGAGTTGATGCCGTCCCCCGACTCAAAGGAGGTGTACGGAATTGTGTCTAGGTACCCCTTCCAACTCAATACTCCCAGAATCAACCCCGTTCACTCTTTAAGTATTTGGAATACACAGTAAGCATTAATGACCATATTTATTTATCAGGTATCCTTCCCTAAAACATGCCAGATCACAGAGGGTTCACTCATACTTCCTGCAACAGAATAGCCACCAAAACAGGACAAAGGACAAGCAGTAAATTCTGAGTCACAGACAACAGCAGTGACAAAGGTGGTCACACCGAGATTCCCAGCAGAAGGCCTTACTTAAGAAAACATATTACAAATATGTTAAGGCGGGATTCTAAACTCTTCTTTCCCAATGCCTGCACTGAGCGGAAGGCCCAGCTCCAGCGACCACTGAGCTCTCTGCGATGGAGCTGGCCGGGAGCGCTGCCCCTCTGTCCTGGTGACAGTGCGGCCCCTCCCACCATCCCCAGCAGGAAAGCCCTCTCGGTACTTACTGGGCAAGCACAGCTGCCCAGTCCAGGGAAAGGTGCTGAGCGCTCCCAAGGTCATGGTGTGCTTTGTCATTTAAATGTATTGTTGTGAAATAAACACAGGAAAATTGAAAAAAGTAATGTAACAGACACTCAGACTGGCCACAGTGACTTCAGACGAAAGAAAAGAGAGAGAAGAAAAAAAGATACAAATAAATTCCATGTTTCCATGCCATTCTGCTTCTTCCCTCAGGGTGAACATTTCCAAGCAGGTCTGTGTCCCTCCACTGTTTACGTTACTAACTGTGTGAGCCTGGACTTAGTCTCACTGTGCCTCAGTTTCCTCAGCTGCGGAGTGGGGCTAAATACAGCGCTGACACTGGAGGGCTGTTCTATATGCTAGCCCTCATCTCTACTATCCTCAAATAATTTTATATTTTCACATGTATTAAATATTTACTTAAGTACATCACACTACATAGCTTTTATATTTCATTTTTGAGACATATGATGTGATTTCATTCAACAGCTGTGCAATATACCGCTCTCTGAATTTATCTCAGACGATTCACCATCCCACTACTGTTGGTCGTAGTGCACGAGACTGCAGTGAAGAACCGTCTGTCTACCTCCTTTGGGAAAATCTCCCTGTAAGTGAAACAGGCAAGGTGACAGGGTCCCTGCCTCTTCGGCTGTCTGCTGTCAGCCACTTTCCCTCGGGCGCCCTGGGTCCCCCATCCCCAGCAGAGTGAGGGGCACTCAGCCAGTTCCTTCCCCCATCCTCACTAACGCTGGGGACTGCTGATGCTCTCAGTTTGTCCTGTCTGATTTCTCTAAGGATGTTCAAGCCAGTTTTGGGTTTTTCATTTCTTCTCTCTGGATGACTGCTATTTTGTAAATTCCTCATGTTCGCTTGTCTGTGTGCATGACGGCATGTGGTCTGTCTTCCCTGATGGGTTTTCTTCACATTTCTGGTGATCTCTGCCCTTTCATAGGTAAGTGTAAGGCACAAGCAAGCTTTCTTATGCCAGGGGCTGGGGGTTTGGCCAGTCTGACCCCCAGACGTCAGGATCTGCAAGTCCCTTCTCCTGAATGGCTGCAGGCCCCAGCGAGGGGTCCCCTAAACACCTGACTCAATCAGACCGGATGCTGGTGTCCTCAGAGCAGAGTTGAGAGGGAAGCCATGGGTGTCCTTCTTCCTACACAGAAGTCTACTTAACCCTGCCTTTTGGGCCTGGTATTCCCTGCCCCCCTCTCCCAGCTACACCTGCTGTCTCTGGACCCAGAGCCGCCCAGTCACCCTTTCCAGAAACTTTGTCACTCACTCTTCTCTTGTGGACGTGTGGGAAGAGCCTTCACGGGGCACAGCGATGGTGAGGGACGCGGCTGGACCCTAAGGAACACTCAGCCGGTCCTGCTCAGAGTACCTGCCACCCCTCACACCAGCACTTCCTGGGGACAGCTTTGGGCTTCCTCACAGGCCCACCAGCAATTTCAGCTTTTTGGAATCTGACTAGTTGTTACTTAATACTCATCCAGCTGTTTACTAGCTTTAAAATTTTAGTTGTAGGCAGGTACCTCTTCTCCCATTCTCTGGCTCTTTGTATTTTGGCTTTTTCCCCACTTCCTCATTGTGGTGGGAGGACTGGGTGGGGGGCTGGGGGGATGTATGCATCAGGGTTTAACTGAAACAGGCAAGGCAGGTCAAACTTGGGGACTGTACAAGGCAGGAGCCAGAACAGAGATTCCCTTGGGAATCTGAGCCATCCAGACAAATCCACTCACAGGTTCCAGTCAAGGGTGCGAGCTTCAGTCAGATTGTCCAGCGGTCACATCCCGCTCTGCCCCTGCCCGACGCTGTCACCTGCTGTGACGCCCTCCAGAGTAAAAGGGGCTAAGACACTTGCCCCTCTAGTTGTTGAAGGATGAACTACATACAGCAAGATATGTAAATTATGCTGGCAGACAATTAACAAGTGATAGCTATGATAAGACATTTTCTTATTTGATCTTCCAGCGTGGTGTGTGTCTGAGAGGGAGGAGGTATTAGACCTGCTCAAACCTGTAAAAGCTGACGCTCAGAGAGGTTAAAACACAACATAATCAGTGGCAGGAGAGCACAGTTCTCATGATAAACAGGTCTGCAGTTTTTGACACCACGCTGTGCCTACCATGATGAGCTTAACTAGAAATAATAACAACAATAAAACTTACTGTTTTATTGAATGCTGACCAGATGCCAGACCTTCTTCTAAGTGCTTTATATATAATAGCTTTTTAATCCTATAGCAATCACACAAAGAAGGTACTCTTATTCTCATCTTAGAAAAGTGAAACCAGAGCAAAGAGAAGTAACTTGTCCAAGGTCACCGGCTGATGGGCAGTGATGCTGGAACCAGTCTGGTTCCAGAGTTCGTTCTCTTAAGTAATGGCTCAGTCTTAGTTTTCATAACCCACACAGGGACCAATCTCAGTGCTCCATGGCCCCACACATTATCAGCTTCAAGGACGTTTTATCACTTCATCCCTCAGAACTGCACCGTCCAAGCCAGTAGCCACTAGTCACACGTGGCGATTGAGCACCTAAAATGCGACACGTCTGAACTGAGATAAAGCATATCTCTAATTTCAGACTTTGTAGGAGAAAACAGACTATGGATCGCCTCACTGATAAGTGTTCTACACTGATAATATGTTGAAATGATATAATTTTGGACATACTAAAGACAATATATCATTAAATTAATTCACCCATTTCTTCTTACTTTTTTTTTTTAATGTGGCCACTAGAAAATTTAAAATGACAAATGTCTTGTTCACTTGTGAGCTCCATAAGTCTCCTACACGAAGGCCCGCTTTAGGTTGCTCAAGGAAGATGAACCTGGTCAGAAGTCTTGAGACGTTCGCGCGTGTCCCCTGCACTAACTGCTGAAATGGCGCGCCCACTCCTGCGCCCTTGGAATAAGGTGGCAGGTGTGGAAGAGGGTGTGCTCACCTTTTGGGAGCTGGCAAAGGGGCGCTAGGGGAGGGGATGGGAGGGGAGGGACGGCGGCAGAGGGGAGCAGGCTCCTGCACTGGGGAGCCTGTGAAGGCAGGTCACGCAGTTCCAGGGAGAATTTCCATAGAGGTCAGTGCCCCTGGGGCACATGCCCAGAAAGCCACGGGGCCAGGGTGCACCCCCTCAGATCTTCCCCGAGCTCTGGGCAAGTGCACCTGTCTGCACAGACTGTTGAACCTTCAGGCCCCCAGGTGAAACTCAGCAGCCCCCCCCTCCGGGTGGAGATTGTCCCTGGGGCCACACCAGCAGTACATCAGGGGCCCTCTCAGCAGCAGGCTGGCCTCAGCCTGTGCACTCGGCCCAACGCCCAGCGGGAGGCACAGGAAATTCCTGTATCTTCAGTGAGCTCTCATGGCTCCCAGGGCACCTTGCTGTTTGGTCTGTCTAACCCTTGGCCTTGACCCAACGTGTTCGACTTAATCCCAAAGTACACACATTCCACCACGTAGGGTCCCAGGACCCCACTGATTCCTTCTGGGTGTCCACAGAGAATGTTCTCTTGCAAATGGTCTTTTTCACTCAACAGGCCAAACTTTCTGGTTGTATGGCAGGGCTTACAGAGAGTTGGCATTCTCATTTATTTAAAAAAAAAAAAATGACCAAGGAGCCTGAGGGATAGCTCGGCATCTATACCCTTTGCTCAAGAACAAATGGTCCTGTTCACCTTGTCTTCCCCACAGGCAGGGAAGTGACGGAAAGTTAAAAATAAAGACACAAGACTTTCCACCTACCCTGGGGACCACCTGTGCCAAAAGCAGGCCCAGATGGTGGCTCACAGGACAATGTCTGACGGGGGAGAAGGTGACAGCGCTCACAAGCAAGGGACCAGTGCACAGCCCCGGGTCAGCTCCCTTCTGTCCACACTGAGCACGGCTCCTTGTGTGACCTTTCTGTTTCCAGGAACATTAACGCGGTGGATGCGAGGTACGATCACCTCGCCATGTTTTCAAGCAAAGTGACCGCTGACGGTGCACCCCCGCCCCCAGACGCTGAGTGGGGTGTTAAAAGCAAACAGCTGCACAGGTGATGAACACAGGGACAGGTGGGGGGACACTCCAGACGGGAACAATCAGTGCTTCAAGTTTTAAATATAAAACCGCTGGGTTTGTTTGAATGAACCCAGGATAAGGCAGAAATACTGATTTGTTCACTCTGATTGCCAAACCCAAACCAATATTGACACACCTTTTTGCTGAACAAAGTTCATTTCAGATGACATAAGAGGCATGTGGTACAAACTGCAGACAGCTGTACCGAGCAGGAGGAATGCCCAGGGTTCATAATATTTGTTTTACAAGACAGGGCGACTTATCTCACAAACATGTAGAAACCACATACTATACATTTTATGTATGTATAAAATATGGAAACTATGAAAATCACTTGAAGGAAAATAAGCCTCCAATGACCTTCCGGGCGTATTTATTTCCCTCACCACTCTCACTTCTGCCTCTCCAGCTGCTGGGTGGCTGATGGCGACGATGCAGGGACAGTGCCTATTTGAAGCCTGGGGGACTGTCTTTCTTGCCGCCTAAGATCCAGAGCTGAAATGTACACAGCCCCCCGTGATTATCGGGCTGGACACACAGCTGAGTTCCACTGATGCAAGATTTGTCCCTTCCGCGTTTTGGAATCAAGCCCCACAAAATGGTCTTCAGAGAACTAGCAACATGATGCTCATCTCGCAATGAACATCCTAGCAGGTGAAACCACTCGAAGAGGGCTTAGTGATGGCCTGAGAAATGGGGCTGTTCTGTTGAGCCTGTTTCACAGCCTCCCCCTTTTACTTTGCCCACCATGTGTCACAGGAGAAACCTCGGAGACCTGCGGGAAACTGGGTTCAGTGTATAGGGTTGGGGCGCTCCTGCCCCGAGCCTTCCCAATCATCACGGGCCCTCTTTGTGGAGAATTTACAGGAGAGGTCTGGGTGTTAGCCTCCCCACAGGACACCACCAAGACGGGTGATTATCCTTCAGAACAATACCAGCTTTCCTCATGATGCCATTTTCTGACATCTCTATTCAGTAATGCCATGAAAACCAATGTTCTGTAACTTTGTTTCCTCGTCAAGAATTTGATGATGATAATATAAAATGGTAAGGTGCAATCAAACCTAAATTCTGAATACATTTGTTAGTGTCGCTGGAGTTAGTAGCATAGAAAAGAGCATACCAGAACATACACAGGCACAAGTGTGTGTCCATATGTTACAAATAAACATGTATGTGTGTAAACGCATGTACACACAGACATGTTCTAGTAATACTAATTACCACTGGCCTTGAGAAAATCAAGCAGCGGGTTCACAAAAGAATGCCCTATTAGATTAGCATTTGTTCGCTTTGCATATGAATTTTGAGCCTAACGGCACACTTTGAAATAAGTATGTACCC
The DNA here is from genome assembly GCA_037038555.1 of Rhynchonycteris naso. Taxonomy (NCBI): domain Eukaryota; kingdom Metazoa; phylum Chordata; class Mammalia; order Chiroptera; family Emballonuridae; genus Rhynchonycteris; species Rhynchonycteris naso. The sequence continues at coordinate 15,668,400 of CM072998.1, read as the reverse complement.
ATTTATATTACATTAAGGCTCAGGACTTAGTGACCCAACACACCCTCTCATCTACAATAGATACAATCATCTCAGTTTATAGAGGCAGAGAGGGCTCAGACACGGATCACCCAGCAAGTACATTGTGATAGCAATCTCACTCCCCCTGACTCCAACGTCCATATTGTTTTCACTACAAACAGAGAATAATTCAGTCAGCACACACACTGAGCCAGGATGAACAGGAACTGACCTGAAGGCTGGGTTTAAGGAATGCTCAAGTCTGAACAGGAAACCTAGAGCAGACGGAAACAGGGACGTCTAGACTGGGAGACGGTGCTGAGAGACCAGGGAGTCGGAGGGATAGGAAAGTTCAGTGGTGGCCACGGGAGAGAAGGCCCGGGAGTCATGGAAGATGAAGACGCTGGCGGGACCCACTGCAGAGGAACGAGCAGCCCGGGCCGCGGCCCGCAGCAAGTGCGGCCTCAGTCCACACTGATCTCAGCAGCCAGGTAGCTGCCAGGACCTGCTCACTCCCCAGATCTCAGACTCCACTGTCCCTGACACGCAAGCGCTGAACCGCTTCATCCCAGCCACCGCTTTATGGAAAACATCTCACCTTGTCACTAAAATGAATGGTGCCTATCTTTAGTTTCATGGGAGGGAGACCCTTTCTCCTGCAGACACTCCTTGCGTGAATAGGCCAGGTATCCAAAATTAGCTGTCATGACTAACAAAATACAAAACAATAACTCTGAGGGTATACATTTTTCAATTAATCTTTGAATTGGCTCAGTGAACAGGAAGGTAAAGCAGAATTAGGACAAAAATCACCACTGTTCTCTCATGAAATCACTTTGTTTTCTCTTGTCTTTTCCTTTGGTCATGTCACCCAGAGATGAAGTCTGTAACTCTGTCATCCAGTTAAAACATCCAGCCATCCCACTGACACTGGAGAGTCCTCGGTGACGTCACTAATTAGCAAGCACCACCTTTTCTTCCTGCCATGATTGTGGGTCCATATCAAAACCTGTCCCTTCACTTTGTATTAATGAATGGAGCATTTTTCTATCCAGAGCCTTCCATAGAGACTCTCAATAACTGTTTTGATGAACGGATGAATGTCTGAAATAACTACGGTGGCTCCTACTTACTATGTACTCACTATAAACAGGTATCGTGCCTGGTACTCTACATTAATTATCTACCGTCCGGGGTATTATTTCCTCCCTATTTTCCTATTGGAGAGTATATACTCCATGACAGCCATAAATAATGGAGCTGGAGTCCAGTCCACAGCACATACACTCATGCTCTTTCCTCTGTCCCTTAGTATTTAAGATATCCATTTCTTTCCTCCAATGACCATGAACTGGTAACTAGTGACGACTGACACGATAGACCGGTTGACCTGGCGGAACACTCATTAAAAAGCCTCGTAACTGTAGTGCTATGTGAAGCTATCCACATCCACCCTGATGGGACATGGGTTTCCCATGGGAAACCCATGCCATGTTGCTAAGTTCTTAGAGTAATAACCAGATTTTCAGCCAGGTCTCATTGGCTGTCTCATCTAGTAGGTTGGTAATCTGAAGAAATGAGCAATGGTAAAAAGTCAAAATATGGAGAACTTAGAAAAGATTAACCCTTACATAGCCTTTTCTTAGCTCATATCTGGTAGAATTTTCATAGTATAAATTTATAGAAAATGTAACAGGAAATACTTTAAAATGAAAAACCAAGATATGAATTATCTAGAATGGGTTGAACGCCTCCATTTCTTCCTGGTCAAATGAGCCATCACCTCACAAAGACAGGAGATGAGGAAGGGAGTGTCAAACAAAGGGCATTTGAACTGAGAGCTACAACCTTCAGTCCCCGAGCAGAGAGAAATGTCATGGAAATCCTGCAGCTGGCTCTGTTAGGGACTGTTCCCTTGGACACCCTGCTGTGCCCAGGACAGGTGGCAGGGAGGCCAGAGTGTTAGAGGAAATCTTAACACTCACTGCAATGGTGCCTCCCATGACAAACTTGAAGTTCTCTGCCTTTCTATGTCCAATGAATGTTCTGAATAATCAGGCCTCAGCACCTTCACACAAGAGCAAATACATATCAGATATGGCAGCTGGGGCCACAGAGCTTTCTGCACGGTCACTGCCCACAGTTCCAGGGCACAGGACAAAAGTGGTTCCAGATTGGGGGCTGCTTCAAGAATTAAATCTTTCAGTCGAATCTACCTGGCCTTTCCCTGTCGGATTGCCCCAAGTGCTGAATGGACAGTGGGCCTTTGTTCCCAAGCTCGGAACCGCTCACATCTGATGGCCTTCGGGCAGAGGTCAGTCTCCCCGTAAAACAACTTGCTGAGAACACACCCACGAGGCCTGGCATGTGGCTTATTAGCTTATTTTTATGAACATGTGTTGCATGGACCACATCACAAGACAGGCACTTCCAGGCCTTGGAATTGGGCTGTTTTCCCCCACGTCTCTCGGATAAAGGAATTAAGGAAAGTCACCGTAGGAAGGCACATGACCTGTCCCACACGGCCCAGCTAACTCATCTACAGCCCTTTAACTCATTCATTTTATTCAGCTTAGAGTACAGAATTGCTTCCCAAGAGAAAGCATAATGCACGATATAGGGGAAATCACTTTATGGTTTGCAAGGAAAATTTTGAATTGAATAAGTCTGTGAGTTAGAGTTGATATATTTCTTACATCATTTTACAAATACAGGAAATAAGATTTATTCTTGTTTACTCAGAGTTGAAGGCAAGAACCCAAATGTAGATCTTAGGTCAAGATACTTTCTACCCAAGCCACAACCTAGAAAGGCCATAAACAGAGGCGGATTTAATGGCGGGCACATCAGGTACACGCCCTGGGCCCCGACTTCTGAAGGGCCCCACAAAACCCCAACTTTACACTTTTTTCTAATGCCACCAAGTTTGGTTTCATTTGTGCAATTTTAACATTAAAGTACATAATATTTTTTATTTATTTAAAAATATTGTTAACATGTATTTTTATTTTTTCTGTCTCTTTTTTTTAAGGAGCCCAATATTTTCTTCTGTGCCCAGGGCCTCAACTGACCTTAATCTTCTTCTGGCCATAAAGCCAAATGGTAAAGAATGCAGCGCCTGGACTCATGCTAATTAGGTGAAGAGCCTGGCTCTACACTTTACTGTGGTGAGCTTGCACAAGTTTCTTAGCCACTTTGCCTCAATGTTCTCACCTATAAAATGGGAATATTAAGAATAGCTACACCATGAAGTAATAAAAATTACTTGAATATATCTTACAATATTAAAGTTTGTACATTATGAGAGTATAAAAATATCTTAAAATGTTAAAACAGACCACACATTCAATTGCTCCCTAGCTGTCCCATTGCCTTGTGGGGGGGCAGGGTTCACCAACACTCACGCCCTCGTCTGAAGTCTGCCTGCATCCTGAATGAGCCCGGAATCGGACGCTTCCCCATCTAGGCATCCAGATGAGGACACAGCCCAGCGACCCAGTGACCCTTTAACTGCAGCCCTGTAAAACTCTGGGTAGAGGGTCCTGGGTTACCATTTACATATGAGACATGCCCAGACTCCTGACTCACAGAAACTGTGAGAGAATGTGTACTGTTGTTATTGTTTTATAATGTGATATACCAACCATTGGGAATACATATAAGTTAAGAAGAAAAAAAAATTGACCAGTTCTCCTTCCATGCTAATCCAATTATTTTCCTGGGCATTCTCTCCTGGTCTTTCCTCATAAATATGATTTACCATATAGCAAACCAGAATACTCGTACAGTTTTACAGCCTGAATTTTTCACTTACATTACACACATTTTCCCATGTTACAATACACATATACATTCTTCACATTTCTAATTTTTTATGCATATATCAAGAGATGGAGCAAAATTATTTAATCAGTTTCCTATTACTGGACATTCCTGTGGCTTCCAAAATCCTACTATTATAAAGAAAATGCTACTATCAAAACAGGCACATTATGTCTTTCATTTCTCAACAATATTTTGAATTTGTCACTAAGGGGGAGGCAATCTGGTAAAAATATACTATGTCTAAAGTCTTTAAATAAAATATATTATGTCTCTTTAAGCCATTTAATGACATCAGAAATATCTGAAGTACCAGTTTTATCACATTCTTTTCAGTATTAGGTATTTCACTTTTTTTCTTTTCTTTTCTTAAGTGAGAGAAAGGGAGCGAGTGAGACAGACTCCTACATGTGCCCTGACCGGGACGCACCTGGCAACTCCTTCTGGGGCCAATGCTCTTATTAACCAAGCTATCCTCAGCGCCTGGGGTCAACACTCGAACCAATTGAGCCACTAGCTGCAAAAGGGGAGATGGAGAGAGTGGAAGTAGAAGGGGGAGAGAAGCAGATGGTTGCTTCTCCTGTGTGCCCTGACTGGGAATCCAACCTGGGACATCCATACAACTGGGCCGATGCTCTAGCCACTGATCCAACCGGCCAGGGCCCAGATAGTTTACTTTTTAAAAACTAAGTGAGCTTTGCCCGGATAGCTCAGTTGGTTAGAACATTGTCCCTATAAGCCAAGCTTGCGGGTTCGACCCCCAGTCTGGGCACATACAAGAATCAAGCAATGAATGTATAAAGAAGTAGAACAACAATCTATTTCCCTTAACTTCCATTTTTTAAATTAATGGAGCAAGTTTAAATGTTCTTCTATAGGTTTGTTTCAACTTCCTGCTTCCTCTTTTAAAATGTATCTTAACCTGAGCTGTCTAGCCTCACCGGGACTCTGCTCCTCCCTCTGTAAGTGTAGGTGACACTGCACACTGGGCACCGCTGCTGTGAAATCAGACAAAATCAGAGGGGAAGACACCAGGAAGCCTGGTATGCACCTGTGGCTCGGTTTTTAGTTCAGTGAGTAGTCGAAGAATAATGGTCAGTTACACAGATCGATGCAATAGCCAACAATATCAATCTCATATTTATGTAGAATCCAGGCATGAAACTTCCAGTGGGGAGAAGTGAAATTTTCTAGGCAACACCGAAAAGATTGAAGAACAAAAAGGATGTCACTGCCATTATGCCTCTCCCAACTCGCCTGCCCGCCTTGAAAGCAGAGTCTTAGGAAGAGGTGTTAAGTGCCCCATGGTCTCAGGAGCAGATGTGAAACTGACCCTCTGGGCCACTCTCCCTTCCTCTCACCCATTTCCTCCCAACACCAAGGGTGCCAGGGAGACTTTCATCCACATCAAATGATGACTCCTGCAGCCTCGGGGAGAACCTGTTCCAGGCTCTTCTATTGATTATTTCAAACAATAACAGAAGGATAGGGCATCCTCTCCTCATTTGAGGGGAAAACCAGTATGTGTAGGATCGAAAGGGAAGCAGCTGTGGAAAGCACTTAGAAAATTACACACTGTCTGCATACCTGGAGGCTTCCAGAGTCCACTGGGAGGTATGAATGTCACAAACTAGTTTGGTTTAGAGCTTCTAAGTCAAACTTAAATCAGCTCTAGAAAGGACTCCAACACACACTTGGTCCTAGATTTCAATCTCTGATGAGACATCCTGCAGCTCTTGCAGACGGAGCTACTTGCAAACAGTCATTCTCCGTTACCCAGTCTATTCTGACAATAGTGACAACAGTGGTGGGGGGAAATCCAAAGTAAATAACCATGAAGGAGACGCACTACTTCTCTTCCCCCCAAGGGACCGACCGGCGGTGAAGGCTTCTGATGCCAAGGACGGCTGCTGGGAGGACAAACGGCCTCAGAGGTTGGGTCCCTTGCATCACTCCCTCTGCTGGGGCTCCAGAGTGGTTTATAATTTACTTGGTAAAAACAGATAGTCAAACATTGGCCAGGTCCCCTGAACGGCATCCAGAGAGTTGTCCTTGCTTCCTGCAGGGACACAGGGCTGGAAAAGTGACGTGGTGTCACGGTCCCTTATGAAACAGAAGAGGCTGCCCGCTAAAACTGTCAGCGCATGCGTCCTTTAGAAGGAGGGAGCGGACCCAACATCAAAGGGCAGGAGACATGGCTCCTAATAAGAAACCAAATAAATGCCAATTTACAAAGGAAAGCCAAAGTGACGTGCTATGAGCACTCTCAAGAGCTAATAATGTCTGCAAAGAAGGAAAGCTAAGTTCTTGGAAGTCAGCTTATGAAATTACTAAAAACTATAAAGAACAGCAACCTAATGGACTCTGACGATGAACCCTCTTCCTGCTGAAGTCAGACTGCCCTGCAATGACAGGACCAAGCAAGTCCAACTTTTTTGACACCTTAAAAGCACAGCAAGAGCCAAACTGCCTATGACATCGTGCAGAGCTTCTAGAAGCTGAGACGGTCGATTACAATAGGGCATCGCCACTGTGACCTGACATGTGGCAAATCTCCTGTGGAAGTCAGATGGTGATGGTGTGTTTCCAGACGCAGAAAGAAATCTCTTCTAACCACTCAAACGCTCAATGTTAAAGTGCCTGCAACCCGGGACATCAAACTGTAGACTCCCACCCATCTAGATGCACCCATAGAAATCATTAGTCCCGCCCTCTAGTTTTACAGCCAGTAACAGAGCCCCCAAGAAGGTGACTGATGGTTCAGCTTCCCAATGACTGAGAAGACCCGAGGAGGCAGGAGAGGATGGAGACCAGGCCTGCCTGTGCTGCTCTGGTCGGGTCTCTGCAGCCCCTCAGCGCGCTGGGCTCTCCCGACACCCACGTTGTTCTGATTAAGCAGAGAACCGCAAAAGTAACTAAGAGCAAATGTGCATCCTGGAAAAATGTCATTCAGCACTTTCTTTGTCCCTCTCCATTCCAGACCCCACGTGTGCTACTCAGACAGCCGCCCCCAGCACTCAGCGCCACCTCCCCAGGGCTCTCCCCCAAGTGCAAGCGCAGCATTTGCAGCCTCCCCAGGTCCCCAAGACACAAATCCTCCTTTCTGTCCTCGGTTCTGGTTCCCACGAGCACCAGGCAACAGATTGCTCCTTAGGCCTTTACAGCCCGAGGCAGCATAATAAGCAATAAATGAAGCTGGTTTTGCTTTAAGTGCAGAATTTCTGCTAATCAGCGTAGGGCCTGTTCAGCCGCATGAATGATTCTTGTACAGCCCATAATCCATCACTGTCGTTTTCTCGGCCGCTCGTCAGTCCCTGTGCGTGGGGTGGTGCGCATGGCTATGGGTGAGGGGGTGGGTAGCTGTGGGTGCCTTGCCAGGGGGGCTGCTGTTCAGAATGAGGACCAGGACCGCCAGCGTCCCCCCTTCTAGCGGCTGGCCGCTCAGCCACTCGGTGCAGCTTCTGAACCTCACTTCTTTCTGTCCAAGAACAGTGGGCTACTGTCTAACTGTGGGATTGTGTTATGTGCATCCAACTAATAACAGGAGGGAGGAAAAAGAACATCCCTGTGCACTTTTATCTTAGGTGTTATGTACGTCTGGGGCGTGGCTGACTGCTAAGCAAGTCACGGTGACACAAAGTAAATGAGAGAAAGGCTGTTACATGTGTAAGAGTTACCGCAATATGATATCTTTCCCAGCCAACCCACCCATGCAAACAGCATTGTTGTAAAAACCACAATTTTAACAACAAAAGACTATCTTGTTCCGTTTGGGCCTTGATACACTTAACTGCACTTTCTTAATGCTTAGGAGATGGCCTACCTTCCAGCATTTTCTGCAGACTGTTCCTCATGACATGGATGTTCTCTATCCCGATGAACTGGAACTTGATGTTGGAATAATTGTCTTCGTTCTCGTAGCCTTTGCCGGCAGCACGGTTTGCCATGGCGTTAAGCTGCGGAGTTGGCAAACAGAACAGTCACCAAACACATCATGGTTACCCCTAAAAGTATTCAATACGAGGTGCAGAAATAGAGCATGTTTCCCGTCGCTGGAACACAGCTGTGGCTATGAGGTTTCAGACACATGTGCTGAGCTTGTATCCAACAGCAGACATCTGTTGGCATGGGGACCATTCTCTAAGCTGGGAAGAAGCATTCTAGGGATAAACCCTCTGGAGATGCCGCTCACAGTTCCCCGTCACAGATGCCAAAGCAAATACGACAGAGTCAGCTTGCCCTGATTTACAACTAAAACGTTATAAACCGTAGACTGGCAGGAGGATCTCAGCAGACACAGCTGTAATATGAAGCTCTGTAGGTTAAATCACTACATTTTCCTGTACCACATCATCAAATGGGAATGTGAGCATTCTCATTTGCCTACAAAAATCCCCCGGACATCCCATTAACCCTCAAGCAGGAAGCACTGAATACAACAAAGAGAGGGTGAGCTGACGTTAAGTCTCCAAAGCCCCTTATTCAATCTGCAGACTTATTAGGAAGGTTGTGATCATTTTTATTACAATAATTTTGTTTATGAGAAGAAGAGATTTCCTAGTGCAAACTAGGTTTAATGGTCATGGATTTTGAGGGAATTTATAGACTTATGCCCTAGTCCCTTGTAGCTAAAATCAAGAAGGAGACAAGTCTTACCTGAGCTCAGAAGTAAATAGATTTCTAGAACTCATGCTGTTTGGCTAAGCGGGTAATCCCGTACTAGCAAACAGTATTGTCTGTCCCTTCTGTTCCTCTGCCCACAAAGGACAGGGGGCTCTCCTAGGCAGAGAACTGACACCAGGGACTCACCACCAGAAAATAATACCAGTTTTTAGGACCACAATGTAGTACTGAGAGGATATTAATAAATATTTTTCATAAAGCTAAGCTTAGTGTTAAAAGCTAAGTCAAAAAACATTCATATTCTTTGACCCGAATCTCCTACTTGTGAGAATCTGAGACAATCAAAAGCACCCGCACATAATGATAGATGTCCGGAATGTCTATTGCAACTTTTTTAATAACAGTCAAAAGCTGAAAATCTATGAATATCTCAGTAAGGCAGTGACTGGATACATTATGGTAAATTCATGCCCCAGACTACTAACAGGACCAAGAAGAACATAAATTGTATATCTATAATCTATCTATCTATCCACCCATCTATCTATCTACCTATCTATCTATCATCTATCTATTTATCTGACACAGACAGAAAGACAGACAGACTTTGAATTGGCCCATGACATCTTAAGTGAAAAGAGTAAGCTACAAAATAATATCCTACAATTACCTTATTTTTTCTAAAACAAACCAACCTGCAGATATGCGTTTATGTTTATGCATGTTTGATTAAGCAGAATAAAAACGTATGGAAGATGATGCCAATCTGGCAGAACTTGAAGCAGAAAGACAGAGGTGGCAAGTGGTGGGGGACACTATCAATACTACTTTAGAGACTCCTGTATTCCTTGTTACAAAGAAGATATAATGGGTTTATAATTTAAATAATAGAAGCCAAACGTTTTAGGACGTGAAACATAAACCAAACAGCCATAAGAGGTTTAGGCTTTCAGATTGGTCACATTTCCACCGCGGTCCTGGTCCATGATTTAGTCATGTGTCATGTGATACCAGCTGGGCTGCATTAGCTCCTCGGGAACATTTTCCAGTTTACAAAAAATTGTCACCTTTCCCCAGGCATGCTATAAGAATAAAGGGTTTGGCCTGACCAGGCGGTGGCGCAGAGGATAGAGCGTCGGACTGGGATGCAGAAGACCCAGGTTCGAGACCCCGAGCTCGCCAGCTTGAGTCTGACTTGAGCAAAAGCTCGTCAGCTTGGAACCAAGGTCGCTGGCTCCAGCAAGGGGTTGCTCGGTCTGCTGAAGGTCCGCGGTCAAGGCACATGTGAGAAAGCAATCAATGAACAACTATGGTGTCGCAATGGCAACAAAAAACTAATGATTGATGCTTCTCACCTCTCTCCGTTCCTGTCTATCTGTCCCTATCTATCCCTCTCTCTGACTCTCTCTCTGTCCCTGTAAAAAAATAATAATAATAAAGAATAAAGGGTTTGGCCTTAATCAAGAAAAAATATTAAGTTATTTTTAAGACAACTGACATTCATGCTTTAAATTTTTAAAATCTTTTAGGGGGAAAAATGTCTATAATTATCTTTAAACATTAATGTTAAGAAACTTACTGTTATAAAATATTACTGCTTTGTATAATTATTTCCCAAAGCTGCTGGCTTAGTTTTTACAGCAAGCTTCATAAAATAAAATGATTACCAGGATAATTGTTAGTGTCCTCCTGCTACATGAACCTTAGGTTGGTGATGCTCTAGCTTGATAATTCAAGTTAAGCCTACATACCTCATGCCACAGAGAAACTCCTTTTAAACAGGTGCCATGAATAAAACCAAAATACTATTATTATTATTATTCATCTATAATTAGAAATCTGTTCACATTTTTACATAGTTGATTACCTATAATCTGGCAGAAATTATTGGTAATCTTTAAAAGCAAAGGAGCAACACAAGATGGCCTCTTGAAAGTGAATGGTACTTCTCCTTGTGAACAGAAGGTGGCACTGTTTAACCCACCATCTAACGTGTACTTGGTCAAGGTTCCCACATATTTCATAGGATCCAACACGATAATGTGGAAAGCAGGAAATACAGTTTTAAAATTAATGAAAATTCAGTAAGTAATTCTGGACCTACTACATAGATGGGATGGGATGGGATGGGATGGGACGGATAGGTAGAGACATATACTATATATGCATTATACATGATATATATTACATATTATATATACTCAGATAAAGTGCTTTCTATATAACAAAACTCTACTAGTAAATCTAATTTGGTTCCCTGTCCCTTTGGCTGTGAAAACTTCATTTCACAACCAAAGGAAAAGCTATTCATTTCAGCTCCTAAAAACTCCCAAATAGGTAAAACCATGAAAGTAACGACATTCCAGTTTCAATTTATGCTTAAAAGACACAACAGACAAGGAAATGAAAGTGGAATGGGAAAACAGTGCCCCGTTTCCTAACCTAAAACCACTCTGCTACTTGATAATCGCAGCATCTTTGGGTTCAGAGCGAAGCAAAAGGAACCGCCTCTTTCCTCAACAAACAGTGACCACCAACCGTGAGCCAGGCACAGAGCACAATCAAAAGATGCATAAGAAGCTGTTCCTACCACCATTAGCTTATCACCGAGTGTGGCAGGAAAAGCTCACAGCACCAACCAGTAATGGGAGACACCCAGCGGGACTGGCAGGTGCTGAGGGGTGAGAGGCATTGGCAGGAGTTCGAACTGGGAGCAGCCCACGTGGCCAAGGGTGACAGGGACAATGTTTCATGAAAGAAGGAAGACTTGAGATGGACTATAATAATCTGGAAGAATGGAGAGGAAGGGATGGGCATTCCAGATAAAACAGTGAGGATGAGAGGTGGTGGTGGGGGGTCAAAATCAAAGGAGCAGGTGGGTATCAGTGAGCCAGCCAGTGACAGCGGGGCAGGAGGTGCATGTGCGGCAGCAACAGCAGGACGAGAAGCCAGGAGACACTCGGAGGCTCTACCAACAGGTACCAACAGGCTGGATGAAGAGCTGACGCATCTGTGGCTCTGGAGAGCACAGGAAGGATGCGAAACTGGTGTAACTGAACAAGCTGGAAGTCAGTGTCCACCCTGAAGACCCACTGGAATGGGCAGAGGACACGCTCCAGGGGGCACTTGCCGGTCTTGTTTATGTCCTCGACCTGGCATGGGGTGGGGCACCTGATGGAGATTTATTAACTGGCTGACAACCCCCCCCCCAAATAGATACCTGAATAATGGAACAATGTTGAGAGGTGAACAGTCTAAAAAATGTAAAAAAAAAAAAATAGAAGCAGATTCCTCCCCTAACCCTAACCCAATCAATCAAACGTATCAAAACCATAAAAACTCAGTCAATTATCATCTTGATATCAAGTTAAAGGTCCGCCGGGTCACCGTCTTAGCCTTGGAGTCTCAGAATTCAGCAGAACACACTCTACACCTGACTGAGGACAGGGCCTGATCTGCTGGGGCCAGGAAGTAGCATGGAGGCTGATCTGGGCAGGAGGCCGGTGGGGCCACAGCCTAGCATAGTGTGTCAATTGACTGTCCTTTCCCTCCTTCCTTCCCTCCTTCCTTAACTGCTGAGATGAAGAACCTGAAACTGTAAGAGAAACAGGAAAGCAGAGGATGGTTTGATTTCTCGCAACTGTCTATAACTGCTAGTCCAAGTCCTTCCTTCTTGCCCCTAGGACATCTTAAGCAGAACGAACAGCCTTCAAATACATGCAGATGGGAAATCACGACCCAGCTCAGTGTAAAATTCCAGCCCTGTATACGATGCAAGATTGTCTTTCCCTCATTACAGGCTATATGGACTGGTGAGGGCTCAGCTCTGGTACCGCCTCCTTCCTGTCTTTCTTCGTGGCTCTACCTGTGTGCTGGGGCAGGAAACTTATAGAGAAGTGGTCCGAGAAGAGCACATGACTGCAGGCCTCTCCCCATCGGCATCCCTGCTTTTCTGGTTCACACTGACTGCCCGTCCCTGCTCCCTGGCATAGAGTCCACATGCTGCCTCTCCTAGAGCATGTGCGTATGTGGGCTCCTGGGGTAGGAGGCGCACGGGTCACTGACATGGGAGCCCCCGGCTGACTCGAGCCTGTGCCAACCCCCTGGGCATGCCTCCCCGGCATATAACTCATAGTCACTTGCAGCTGGGAGCCTCCGTGGGCAAGCCCTCATGGAGGGGTACCAGCAAGATGGCTCATGTACAACTTCCTTCCTCGGTGTCCCTAGGACCCACAGGGAATCCCTCCGTCCTCTCCAATCCCCTCCCCCCTGCTCACTGCCACATTGGCCACCAGCAAGCGCATGCACATGCCCCTAGGAAATGAGGTCCTAGCTTCTCCTCTTTGGGCGCCCCAATCTTTACAACTATTCTTTCAGGTCCCCCCATCACATGATTTAAGGGAATAGAAAGCACCTAATTACGGATTCCAGAGAAATGAGGAAACTTTCCCAGGTGACATCCTATTGCACGACTGAAAAGATGGCTGGCAAGCTGGTGACACGAGAAGCGATGAGCGCCCAGCTGTCCCTGAAGGAGCAACGAGAGGCTGGGCGCTGGCTACGGCAGGGGCCCGCCTGATCTCCCCTCTCTCTAAGGGCTCCACACTTCCACCCAAGGAGCTGGCGTTGGTTGGGGCACAGCTCACGCCCGGCTGGCTCCCCGGGCCTTGGCCAGAGGTTGGAGGAGAGGTAGCTTGTTCTTTAGCAACCCTTCTGAGCCTGACAGTGGACCCAGGGCTCACCTGGGAATTTTGTGGACAAACAGCACTGAGGACAAGCGGAAGCAGCATGGGCTTTGGCATCGGGTAAGCCTAAATTTGAGCCTGGCTCTGCCTGGAACTGAGTGAACACGGGTGAATTATGGGGCCTTTCTAAATCTAAGACCTTATCCATAAGAACATCCACTAACTTGCAAGATCATTGTAAGAATTAAAAAAGAACGTGTCTGGCATTTGTGCAAATCTCAGCAAAGTCCCAGAACAAATGATAAAGTGCCGGTAATGAAGATGGCTGAGGTAAAATGAGTTGCCCCATTTTACAGTTCACACCTGGGGCACCAACCCTCCTTCACCCTTGCCTCACGCTCCAGGCCCTGCAGTAATGCATGACCTCAAGGGTGGTTTGTTGAGTGGATATTCAATACATGCTGAGAACCTGCCTTTGCCTCCCCCCTCCCCCCATATATTAATGTTAACAAGCAACTCAGAAAGCTTGCATCTGCCTGACCAGTGGTGGCGCAGTGGATAAAGCGTTGGACTGGGACGCAGAGGACCCAGGTTTGAAACCCCAAGGTTGCCGGCTTGAGTGCAGGCTCACCAGCTTGAGCGCAGGGTCACTGGCTTGAGTGTGGGATCATAGACATGACCCCAAGATCGCTGGCTTGAATCCAAAGGTTACTGGCTTGAAGCCCAAGGTCGTTGGCTTGAGCAAGGGGTCATTCGCTCTGCTGTAGCCCCTGGTCAAGGCACATATGAGGAAGCAATCAATAAATAAGATGCCACAACAAAGAACTGATGCTTCTCATCTCTCTCCCTTCCTCTCTGTCTGTCCCTATCTGTCTCTCTCTCTGTGTCTCTCTCTCTCTCTGTCTCTGTCACAAAAAATAAAAATAAAAGAAAGAAAGCTTTCATAGCTTTTATATGAACAGGCAGCATCCGGGTGAGCCTCACTCAAAGGACAAGAATGACCTGGCTGTCTCCTAGCCTTTTCTCTTTTTCATTAAAACTGTGAGCACACCTGGGCAGTATCCCACCTGCCACTGGCCACCACCTATAATAAACAAGGACTGAGTTTCCAGGCTACCAAGGAAACCTAACACACTCTGGAACAAAGATCAACAGACGTGATCTTTCCAAGTATAAGAGCTCTTCACAAACAGTTTAAATCTCACGTGCAGCACGTGTGTGCATGGGTAACTGTGAAAAGAGGGTGTGACTGGTGTGCAACACCCATCTTCCGTAATGGGTCAGCATGAAACTTCTTATCGCTGAGAGCAAACACACTTAGTGCTAAATATACCCTTCCAATCAAATCCTTTGGATTAATTTATTTTAAATCTGGCATATGCCCGGCTCAACAGCTGCAGCATTTCCCAGAAGGCTTACAGAACATACTATACACTTGGCTCACTGGCCCTTAAATCAGTAGGAGAATGTTTGCCTTGATTTCAATCTGGGAATACAGGCTAGGAGAAAGGCGTCCCAATTCAGCAGAGCCCCGTCTTCCCTTCATTGTCTCATCTTGTCTTCGGTATATACGTCTAAGAGGCAGGCACCCATGAAGTCTTTTCTGGCCATTCGGGAAATGAGAACAGTGGCACTTGGCATTCACAACAGGGACAATGAAGAGGACGGAGAGCAGGCAAGGTGAGAAGGAAGGGGTTTGAGCAAACTGAGCCAGAGAGAAAGCACACAATAAAAGGTCAGGGATTTGGGCATCCTTAGGTGCTAATCTTCAAGTAGAGAACCTGTTCTCCCAGTCTGAAGCTAGCACCCACATATAGGGCTTTGAGAATTTATCTGAAAGGAAGAAATCCTCTCCATACAATCTGCTAGAATGTGGGCCAGCTGTAACATCTGTTTCATTACTGAGCCTCCTCACTGCTCCACCTGCACCTAACCCACAGCCGCACTCCCACCAGAAGTGCAGTGACCAGTTCTGAGATCAAGGGTATGAGAAAGGTACTGATCTAACACTAGAAAAACGTCAAATTAAGAAATCAATACCGCCTAACCAGGTGGAGAGAGCGTTGAACTGGGATGTCGAGGACCCAGGTTCGAGACCCCGAGGTCACCAGCTTGAGCACGCGTGGGCTCATCTGGCTTGAGCAAAAAGCTCACCAGCTTGGACCCAAGGTTGCTGGCTCGAGAAAGGGGTTACTCGGTCTGCTGAAGGCCCACGGTCAAGGCACATGTGAGAAAGCAATCAATGAACAATTAAGGTGTCACAACAAAAAACTGATGATTGATGCTTCTCATCTCTCTCTGTTCCTGTCTGTCTGTCCCTATCTATCCCTCTCTCTGACTCTCTCTCTGTCCCTGTAAAAAAAAAAAAAAAGAAAGAAAAGGAAAGAAATCAATACCATGAAGCACAACACTTGATGAAATGACACCCAGGGAAGCAGTGAAAAACTGTCAGGATCTGTGTGTCCACACAATGGACACTGTTCTGTTCTCATAATTTCTCATATCACCCATGAGCACAGGCGATGTCTACAATGACCTATTCTTTTTGTTTTTTTAAGTGCACGTGTGCATGAGAGAAAGAAAGAGAGAGAGATAAGAGGCATCAACTTGTAGTTGTGGCGCGTTAGTTGTTCACTGATTGCTTCTCATATGTGCCTTCCCAAAGGGCTCCAGCCAAGCCAGTGATCCCTTCTCAAGCCAGCAACTTTGGGCTCAAGCCAGCGACCAGGGGGTTATGTCTAAGATCCCACACTCAAGCTGGATGAGCCCTTGCTCAAGCCAACAACCTCAGGGTTTCAAACCTGGGGCCTCAGCATCCCAGGTCGATGCTATATCCACTGCGCCACCACCAGTCAGGCTATAACAATCTATTCTTAACATCAGTGTATACTTTCAAATGATAGGCTACTGATCAGATTTCCTCTATTTTGTTATAATATTTCTTACAATCTTTTGTTCTTTTTTAAAATAGCTTCGTTGACATATAATTCACACGACATAAAATATATCCATTTAGTGTACAACTCAATGGTGTTTGGTATATTCACAGAGTTGTGAAACCATCACAATTTCTTTTTAGAACATTTCAATCACCCCCAAAAGAAACACTCCACTCATGAGCTGTCACCTCCCCCATTTCCTCCTGTGCTCTTAGCCTTAGGCAGCCGCCAGTCTACCTTCTGTCACTATATATTTGTCTGTTCTGAACATTTCATGTAAATGGAATCACACAACACGGGTCCTCTGTGACTAGCTCCTTCCACTCAGGATAACATTTTCTGGGTCTGCCATTCTGTAGCATGTAGCAGTACTTCTGCCTTTCCAGAGCCAAAGAACACTCCACTGGATGGATACACCACATTCCCTGAATTCATTCTCAGTTGACAAACATTTTATTCTACTTTGGGGCTATTATTAATAAGGAATACATATTCATGAATAAATTTCTGTGTGGGCATATGTTTTCATTTCTCTTAAGTTCAGAGTGGAATTGTTGACTCATATGGTAACTATGTTTAACATTTAAGGACCTTGTGTTCTTTTACCTTTAATATGATTAAAAATATTTTCAAATGATAGTTTATAAAATAAAGGTTTCTTAAAATTCTCCCCTCACCCTATAGGAAAAACTGCTAATAGTTCAGTATATACACCTTCAATTTCTTTTCAATGCATGGGACAATACCTTTACAATGTCATTATTATTACATAAGTGGGATTCCATTATATACATATTTTCCCATTTCTCATTCTTGTTGCTTAATAGTACACTTGGAAATCTCTAGCCATATATTTTGCATCATCAGAGAAAAGCTTATTTAATTTATTTTTGAATTAGTTTTATTGAGTGACACTCAACCTATAAAATACATAGGTTTCAGGTCTGCAATTCTATACATCGGTATACTGCATCGTGTGTTCACCACCCCAAGTCCAGTCTCCATCCGTCACCACCCACCCCCTTTATTTGGCCTCCCCCACGCCTGCCCCTCTGGTCATCTCCATACTGTTTATCTGTCTATGAAGTTCCTTATTTTTCTTTTTCACTTTTCCTTCTTTTTTTGCTTAATCCCTTCACGGAGAAAAGGTCATTTTAGTAACAAACCAAAACATAATTCGTTATATTTAGGAGAGAAATCTCTAAAATTAAACCACACACATTTGATGCGTGCTCTATGTACCCAGCACAACGCTGGGAGCAGGGGAAATGTCAGGAGCTCAGGATCCTGGGCCATCCTGCAGAGTGACCAAACGCTGACCGTGCCAAGAAGACAGAGACCCTGAAGCAACCTGAGCGGGTGGTGGCAGTCCAGGTCGCTTTGCCTTGGTCCTGTCTCGGGATTCAAAGCGGCACAAGCACAACCCGAAAGGGCGACACTTACTTTAGGCCGAGTGTCAACGACGTAAATGAAGTCGCTCCCGGGATTAGCTTTCCTGATGGCCTGCAGCATCTGCTCGTCCTCCAAGCACCGGGCGCTGAAGCCGGACAGGGGCTGGCTGCTCCGGCAGATGGACGCCTGTTGGGGAACCATGGCAACAGCAGCGTCAGACACGGGTGCAGCCGGACCCCCGCAGAGACCCGCCAGGCTAGCTGCGCAAGGAGCCCCTTGCTTCATAAGCACGCCCCCTACAGGGCGGGGCGGTGCAAGTGCTTTCCGTGTAGGAAATCAATGTGTAAGGACGTCTCTATAGGACCCAAAGGAAATTTAAAGCCACTGAAATAACCCACTTTCCTTTCCATTGGTGTTGATTCATTTTCCTGCTGAAGGTATAAATATAAATAGCTCTGCTGCTAAAATTTATAGGATGCTACTAAAGGCAACACTAACAAAAAATATATTTTTAAATGCTTTCCGTCACTTTTTACTAGCCCATTTACAAATATCACAAATACCCAAAACCTGTTCTAATCCTACATGAGGGACGACGTTTCCCTGGGTGAACGGCCTGGGCTGCTGGCGTCGGCACCGAAAGACAGCAGGCACAAACCAAGCCAGCCCAAGTGTGCCGGAAGCAAGGAGATTCTTTGGAATCAAGCTGCATTTTACTCTGCAACTTCCATATTCCACAACTTAAAAGCAGTGTATATTGCATTGTTAGACAATATATACAATAGCATAAACATCTTCCCGAGTTTTTAATAAGCGAGGATAGAGACAACTTCGCGGCTAAAACACATACTTTTGTGGCCAAGTACCTTTTATGGATTTAGATTTTATTTTAATATTTACGTTAAACTCCAATCACGACTGCGCGGAGGCCGTGAGCCCGGGAGCCCAGCGGGCAGGAGGCTGCAGCAGGGGTGGCCGGTGGGGGAGGAGGAGCCCGCCGTGCTGGGCAGCTAAGGAGGGCAGACGGGAGCTGAGACACTCATGAGGAGCCCGTCTAGGGCGCCCGCACCGCAGGGCTCTCTCCAGGAAAAGGCACCCAGCTGCGTCCAAGAGCAGCTTAACTGTCCTTAGGGTTCAACCCAGGACAAGTGAGCTAGGGTTTCAGCTTCCCCACGAAAAGGTGAGCTCTGCGCTCCCAATCAGAGAAGGAGGGGGATTGTCTCACTAACTATGTCATCCTGCAGCCCAGGACCTCGTGACAGGACCGAGAAGTGTAGGACGACCAGACACGTAACTGGGACTTGGTCCGAGGGTTCGGTACTGCTCTGAACCGGACAGGGGAGACAGCTGAGGTGGCCCCAGAACTCAGGGGCCTACAGCCAGGGGCAGATTTCAGGAGGGTGGGAAGGGCCAGCAGATGCTCAAGGCCTGTTTAATTCTCTGACAGCAAAGTCCAACCACCGTGTGGAGGAGAAAGGGACCCGAGGGTCTGATCATGGATGAGGACAGCCAGCTAGGAGCTAGGGGGCAGGCCAGGAGAACTGTAAACTGAGGGGAGGGGTCAACGTGGGCAGGGAAACAAAAGGTGGGCTTCATCCAATGGACAGAGGGCAAGTCGGCCCATGTGGCTCTCACAGTGTTAACTCTGGGGTCTGTTTCTCCTCCTCTGCCAGGGGTCAGAGCCTGCCTCTGCTCGGAGGACTTCCTGACCACCGAGAGAGCAATTCTGAGCGGGCTTCCTCAGATACCTGTATCTAGGCTGAGGAAATACGAGTTCAGGACAGCTGTCACTAGGCCATTTCTTCGATTCTATGAGAAGAGGCAGATAGGGAAGGGAACACATTCAAATGGTGAGAATTTGTCCGAGAAAGTACACACCACCCCTAAACTCACTTCACCAATGGGACTCCAGTTAGGCAATGAAGCCAGTAACTGACAGTATCTATTACCAATTGCTTTCAGGCTGAAAGTAGCTAGCGCTCAGTGAAGGGTTAAGTCAGAGCAGAAACTATGAAGGCTGGTCAATAATTAAAGCAGATGTATTAAACAGACTACATTTTACTATTTTGTAGACACAGTTTCTTAATAATCTATATACGTGCTCCAAAGAAAATTCGTCACTGACTCAGTGCTTGCTAGCATATAGCTAGTAATCTCGCACAGAGCAGTCAGCAGTCTCAAAGCGCTCTGTCCACCCTGCACGCACCCACACAGTCCAACTGCTGAGAGAATATTGCCATTACCTGGCAGCATTCTTAAGTGGTGTCAGTCATCTGAGGGTAGAGGTAAAACATCTCAATGGGAAATTGTCAGGAGAGCCTGTCATTTACAATGCTACTAATAATTAAAATACCAACATTTTTTGAGTGTTTACTACATATGTGGTGGGCACTACTACAAAAACTTTTTGTATTTTTATTTAATCTCCCCGTCTACTATAAACAGTAATTGATGAGGCAGCCAAGGCGCAGAGAGGTGACGTCACTTGCGTAAGGTCATGCAGCTAGTAACTGAGGGAGCCTGGAAATAAATCCAGGGAAAATATTTTCTGATCCTGGATTGTTAATCACAGTAATATAACCACATGAACAGAAGGAAGTCAGAAGGCTCGTGATACAGAATTAAGATGCAGCATTCAAGATCTGGTTTTTAATTCCAAGATTTGCCCTCACTTGTTATAGGACCTTGGTTAAGTTACCTACTATTTCCAAACCTTGGTTTTCTCATCCATAATATGGGGATAATAATACCACAACTGTAGGATTTGGCGATGTACATAAAACTCCTAGAACTGTATGTACCTAGTACATAGCAAATTTCAACAATTTACTGTACTGTTTGTATTTTATTTTAGTGAAATTGCCTCTTTGGAACTCTTCCTAGGGTTTGGTTTCCCAGGGATTTTTCCTGTGATTTTAGGAGACCATGCTGTTAAACAATTTAAAGCAAAACTGCTTTGTTAAGAATAACTAAATATTTAACAAGAAAGAACAAAGGATACAGTAATTCCAGTGGCTTGTAAATAAACATGTACAGGCTTCCGAACACAAATGACATTTGTACGTTTCTAACCATGCTCTACAAACCCTTAAATAGCGATATCCAAAGAGGTCTAGATAGCTTGATATAACCCATGTGTGGTTTAAGTCCTAAAATTAGTATTAGGAGCTGCCTTGACATCTGGTAAGATTAGGAGGTCCTCAAAGGCCTAACAGCAAGTTCCCCAACAACACACCCTGCTCTCAGAAATAAAGTTTCCTCTCCCAATAGACCAGGCACAGTTCCCACTCACCCCAAGGAGAGGGTTTTGGTTCCCTGCCAGTCCATGGAATTACTCAAATGAGCCAATCACATCCTCCTGAGGGAACCCTCTTGATTACAAACCTTGCCTCCCACAATTCCTGTGGATCTCTGTTCCTGAGTGCAGGTCCCGTGAGGCAGTGAGGATATGTATCTAATAAACTGTCCAGTGTCAGGTGTCATGTGTTCAGCCATTCCATTAACATTAGGGCAGGATTCCAAACCTCACCAATATGTGAGCAGAAGTGATTAAAATACTATGTATGATAAAAACTGATCTAAAGAGAATTGGGTACCATCAGCAGGGGCATTTATATCAAAGGACCTGCAAGAGGACTTCCGTTTCATAAAATGCTGTGGAGTCAGGTTTCTCTTAACCTAATTGCCAATTCCCACTACCCAACGCTAATCGGTCATTTTACCCTCATTATCTCACCCGTTCCATTGATAACAGGGAGACACATAAGGAACAGTATTTTAACTAAAAAAAAAAAAGTGCTATTCTTTTTCATAAGCATCAGTTCTATTTGGAGTAGGAATGCATACTCAAATGTCACAAATCACAAAACGGAAGAGAGGAAAGTCAGCAAATTTATGTAATTTGTGCTTACTTTCCATGGAAGACGGCCTGGTTTATGCATGGGTTTATGAAACACTGCTTTGCTACTTCACGCGTCTTCCATTTAACCACAGAAATCCACCTTCAACAGTAACATTTCCCTTTATAAAAATCACTAATCACAGCAGAAGCGTTTACACGATTACCCTTGATAGTAAGACCTAAACATTTTTACAAAACACGAATCTGATCATTATTTTACCCGCGGTACAGAAGGCACGGGCGGTGGGCATGCGTGCACATTCTGTGCTTCCCTGGGATACTCACATCGTTTAGCAACACGTAGACACATGCCTCTACTTTGTGCCTTGTAAGAAGAGCTGGAACTTGAAGTGCTGTCAGCTTTCAACTTCGTAAATGAAGGAAATGAGTAATTGTAAACTAGACCTGATTGCCATATGGGTTTGTTTTCAGGGCTGGATAGCAAAGAAAAGCCCGGGAGGGCATGCATGGAGCAATGAGGGTGTGAGGCGGCAGGTGGAAAAGCCGGACTCTGTGGTCTAACTGCTAACAATTGGGTCCTATTTGGAGGCCTTACACACTTGCTCACTGTGGTGCATACACACACTTTCTCAAGGGTGTCAAAACAGAAAAACAAAGGAAGGGCAAGTGCCGTGCTCACTTTCAAATACCCAGAGCATCCCCACCTCTGCACAATAAAAGAGTGAAAGAGCCCCCCACCTTTGCCTTTTCATCAACGGATGCTACAAAAACGCTAAATGCTGCTGGCATCCTAATTTCAAGTACAACACCATGAATTTCCCTATTTATTCCATCATTTTTTTTAAAGGAGACTCACATCTCCCCCTGTCTATCACCATTGCTCCAATTCTGTGTAGGCTGAACTATATTTGGAGTCAAATAATACAAACGTTAATAAAAGACCCCATTTCAGAGCAGTAATAAAACTAAAAATAAGGCAATGTATAGCCTGTCAGCTAACAGAAGTTATACAACTAAATGGACATTTGCAACACAGAGCCTCCCATCAGAATCTGACACAGACCCTATCCAGTTCCCGGCCCATAGGCGCATGCGTGTCATACACACTCACACACACACACGCACACACGCACACACACACACACACACACACACACACACACTCCTGCTGCAACTGTTCAAGCCGCACTTGGCTTTGAATCCAAAGCTACATTATCTAGCTGTAAAACCAAACTTTTGCACCTGGCTCAAGTCAAATAGCTTCTGAAGTGGGTGGCAAAGACCACGCTTATCTCTCAAATTTGCTTCCTTCTCCTCGACAGAAAAGGAACCACAATTTTTAGTTGTTCGCATGGTTACCTGTAATACTGTATGTTCTCACCTGTCCTGGGCAGGTCTGACCAGTAGATGTGAGCAAAGTGTCACATGATCGTTTCAAAACCTTCCCCAAAAGGCTGTGAGTGCGCCGTGAGGCAGTGATGGCGAGTCCTCCGCGTGCAGAGGGCCAAACCCTGGCATGGCAGAGCACTCAGGTGCAAGGGGCTTGGGGCCCTGTCAGGTGAGTGGTGGACAGCTGGGATACCAGACCAAGATTCCCCACCTTTGGAGCTTTAAGTGAGAAAAAATAAAGTTCTCTGCTGTTTAAGCCACCGTTATTTGGTTCTGTCAGTAGCAGACAAACCTAATTCTAGCATTTACAACTAAAATTAAACAAATAAACCCACTGTCCATAAACAAAGATTCCTTATGCGGAAGACACTCCCAAAATGTGCCTTTAAAAGAAAAGACGACAGTGCCATAGAGTTGGAGGGTTTTTCAAAGGCAGGCACTGCCACGGGAGTCTGTCTGCAGGAGCACTGCGCCTCCCAGTGCTCACATGGAGAATAAAAGCTTGGCCCCATTACTTCATTGTCAAGTCAACACGGAAGGCCAACTTCTACATGAACTAAGGGTTCAGGCACCGCTGTGTCAGGTCATACCAACACGGCTATATCGGCACGCCTCTAAGAAGAATTCAAACACACACACAGCAGAAGGCCGCAGGGAGCGCCTGCTGATGATAAAGCAAGCCGAGCCAAGGGCAGAACAAAAGCATGCCTGGGGCTTACGTGGTTATCTCTGCAGTAGTAAGAAAGGGCAGGAAAACGCCGTCTGCTCCGGAACTTGGAACTGCCCACTATGATATGTGCCGTGGCCGACCGGGGGACGTACAGTTCGGTGGGGTACGAATCACAAACCTGTGACAGAAGACACAAGAGGATTTTTAGGCAATCTATTCATGCTTTGCAAGCCGCCACAAGACGTTCCGTTCACCAGACTCAGGGGATGTGTGTTCAGGTTTCCTTAACCAAGGCACCGGGGAGGCTGTTTGGAGGAAAGCCCGACCGAGAAAGGAAAGAGCTGCTAGCCCTGGAACATCAGGGTGAAGGACAGCAGGGCGCTCCTCAGCATCCTGCCTTGAGCCCCACCCCTGCTAAGTGTTCTTCGTGGGCAGTGGGACAGTGACAAACGAGCAGTCTTTCACCAAAAGGGACAGATCACAATTCTGCTTCCTGGCAGCTGAGAACACTTGAGCTGTCTGTTTCGATGGGAAGATAGCCTGGCTCTGGGAGACGGCTTACTAAAGTGCAAGCGCCAGTAGTGAAGTCCCCAGGTCACCTTTCCGTCCAGGGACCCACTGTGTGCGATCATACCTCTGAGCCTTCCCTGGCTGCTCCTCCCCTCAGCCTTCCCAAATCTCATCCATTATTCAAGGGCCAACCCCATTCCACCTCCTTCAGGAAGCTGGAAACTCAGGGAGAATTTCCAAATCTGACTTCCTACCGCACCATAAAGCAGCTTTATTTTTGTTTCCTATGTGTCAATTTTACAAGCAGTTAAAAAAAGATTTGCTCTCTCTGTGCACGCCTGGCAGGGATTCCCACAGTGGAAACTGGCACCTTTAAATGATCTTGCAATTTAGTCGGAAATTGTCAGTTTAGAACCTGGTTCTGACCTGCCAACTTCATGACCTTCTTCAGGAAGTCAAACGACACTGAGTGTTTTGGTTTTTGAATCTCTAAAACTGATACGAAACAGAAACATCATCCCACAGAGTTGGTTTAAGGATCAAATCAGGAAACACCCATGACAAAGGGCTTCATAAATCATTAGGTCTGATCGAAGCATGAGTGGTGACAACACTAACAGCAGCTGATGTGTTACTGGACAGACATTTTGCTTTGACATCAGCCAATCAATCTTTACGCAATGTGAAGATGGTTTGGATGGCAGTTCCCTCCCTGGGCTTTGCCAAAGCAACTGGAAGTCAAGCATCTTCTCGAGTGTTTCAAGAGGATTTCTCAAGCAAGTGTAGTAACAGTGGAAATGCTTTACCTCCACGTCCTCTGCCCATTGTCACCCCGCCCCAACCTTTCACCCTGGAAAGATGGGACTAAAAGTCATAAAAACCAACCATAGTGAGATCTAAGCCTGCAAAGCTCGTATATGTTCCATGACGATGCCTTCCCTTGCCTGCCTGCACTGCCTTTGTTACCAGCTTGGCAAACGAACCACAATGAGCAGGAGAAAAAAAGGCCCCAAGTGTAATTTCAGCATTCTGTCAAAGACATTTCAGGGAAGATTACCAGACTTGAACGTGGGCTCTGGCAATGATGCTCTGGAGGAAAATCCCGTTCCAAGACTGATGGCCCAGCCCACTTAGCCCCAGAGAACTTTTACTGGAATTTCTGCCAAAGACACCACGCTCCTGTCCCCACGCAAATCTGGTGTCTGGGCCTCCCGTAAGCCGGTCAGTGAGGACATCACTACACAGACCACACCTGCTTGTCTGAGGTTTAAGAGACATGTAGTCATTGGATCAGACTAATACCATTTTCTTAAAATAACAGTTTTTAAAAGCAAATTGGTTGGTTTTCAGTAAGCTGGGGATTACCTACTTTCCTCCTTATAACAACACTAAGGAATTGCAAAGTTATTTATGGTTAAATGAAATAAGAATAAGGAAGTAAAGGGTGAGATGACTCAATATCCTTATTACATACAGTCTGAGTAGCAAGAGGTGAATTAGGAACTCTGGAGCTCCTGCCAGGTCCTCCCACAAGCTCCCAGGGCCAAAAGATGCCCATCCTGGCCCAGGTCATGACCCTTGTGAGTACCATATCTGGAATAGCACCAAGAGAGATGGTATACACCCAGAGCTCACTCTCCTTGGTACTCTCAGCTCCCCCCATGCTCAGGGGCCTGACTATTTTCTATCTACTCAGGGTCCTCCCTCTTCACAAGGAGAGGAAGACTCTCCTGTCCTTTGTGGTTGGCAGGTGCCAGGACCAAGAGCTCAACAACTGAGCCCAGACAACTGTGGTCAGGCATGCACAAGCTTCACGGTCTCTGCTCCAGGAAAATAGCAATGCCAGTTACAGGGGCTGCAGCCTTCGTCAGAGCACTGGGTCCAGGGGGAAGGGCTCCATGCGTCAGAGCTTGAATCCAGGCATTTTGATAAGCACCTGGATGGGAACCTCTAACTGAAACTAAAGCACCTTTGGGGAAAAGCCAGACTCATGGTGCCAGTTAACTCGGGTTTCAAGATGCAACTTCTTAACCCAGCTGGAAAAAAGTAAATTGATCCTGCTTTCATGAAAGTAGACAGCACTTCCATGTAGAAATTGAAACAGCAAGACTGGTTGAGCACGGGCTCCTCTCATTTTTGCAGTAAGCTCACACAGTTAGAGTCCAAGTGCTGATAATAAACAATGCTCAGCACAGTCCAGTTTATGCCACCAAGTTCTGAAACTACGCACTGCAGCTGCCAACATTTTGTCTGGTTTGCAAAATCACACACAAAAGTTAGCAGAGCATATGAGAAGGTCAGGAAAGTGGAAAATGCTTTTCTTTTGATTCTCTTTATACTGACTGCCTTAACCAATGAAAAGGAATTAAGTTAAAATGCTTTCTGCAGAAATTTTTTTATGAAAAAGGAACCAATTTTCTTTGTCCTCCACTAAATGGATTGGCCATCCTGGAATGCCTGCCATGTCTTGGTCGGCCTTGCCATGAGAAATGGTTTTTTGGTAATTCTTTCACTCCCTAAACAAGTTTTACTGAATATTTACCATGGGCCAGGCATTGCGTTAGGTTCTAGGGCAGTAATAAATACAAAAGAGTTGTTGACTTCAAGGCCTGACCTTTGTTGGCTTGGTTATATCCTTCCAGTAGGTTTATTTTTCCATTGCAAGGTAACACCTCCTGAGATGCCCTCCAAGGCATCTTAACCAGATCTCTGCATTTACCGAGGACCTGTCACTCAAGGAAGCACTTTGAGGTGAGAGATGGTTGTCAGGAACTGAGGTATATCGACATAGATTACTTTCTTCTTCAACATGTAAGAACTAAAACTTATTTCAAGGAACTTATGATGTAATGGGGAGAAGAAAAAGAGAAGGAGCAGCATAAGATAATTTATATGTAAATAAAATAATATATAACACATAAACCATAGCTATAGAAAACTAAAATAAACAAGTTTGTTCTTTTAATTCCTGGTTTGAATTAAGCTTTAAATTTTATTCCAAGAGAAATAGATTAAAATTTTAACCTAGTAATGAGTATTCACTATTTAAATAAAGACAATATCAGGAGTTGGGTACAAAAGAAAATCTTACCTGAGAGGGTTAGACTACCATTCACAGTGTCATAAATAAGGACAATAGTAATGATGATAGAGATGATGATGACAATAATAATTATTAACCTGCCCAATACCACATGATTAGAAAATGGCAGAACCGGGGTCTGGAACCTGTTCTGTACACAATGTATGGTGTCATTTCCACCATGGGCAATAGCTTCTTCTCCATCAGAGACCACTAGCTCCACTTACCTCAAAAAAAATATATAAGAAGAAAGAACTCTTGTAAAAGAAGGAAGGAAAAAGCGAACATTTTCTCAAATGTGAGATTTAAACCACAGTCATGGATGAGGGCATAATCATCTCACTAGAGTATTAGTCAAAACCTTGGAAAGAACCAACTTTCTAATGTAATTTCTAAATTGGTAAAAAATAAGGGTATATTGTCTTTTCCTCTATTTCAGTAATATTGGTAAAATCAGAAAATTCCCTGGGTTTTCACCTTTTCTGTTTCAATACACTCTGTGTTGTTAGTTTTGTGTGTCACTTTTGAAAAGTGCTAAGTAACTCATGTTTTGCAGTCTCTATAGTGTCAGACTTAAGTCACTAAATATGAGTCATGTTTGGATGCTCATTCTAGAAGAAAACAATCCCATTGAAAATAGGAAGAACCTGTGTTCCCAAGAAAGTATTATTCCACAAAATTTTCTACCTTACCCAAGGGTGCGTCATATTTAAGAAAAAAAAAGGGAGGGGGGCATTTGATTCCAATTTTCTTTGCTAACCTTGGGTTTTCCTTCTTTTCATTTCAAGACTAAAAATTCACTGCAGAGGTTGGCTTTAGTGTAAGAACCAGCTATCTGGTTACATTAGCCAGATACTTTATGATTGAGACAAAAAGGCCACAGATGTCTACTTCTGGCATAAGGTTATGGTTGTTAGATTTAAGGGAAATTATGAAGAAAATTCAGTATCATGAAAGCATCCATTTTATTCCAACTAATCTATAAATTTGAGATATTCACAAGAATAATATAAAGAACTTGACTATGGGATATCAAGATTTATTACAAAGCTATAATGACCATAATGAAAAAAATGTAATTATGGAAATTATACAGTGTCCAACTGTATCATTAGCAGAAAAGAATTAAAAACAATATACTAAAACATAAACTAAATATAAAAGTCTGGCAACTTAAAATTTCTGAAGATCAAAAGATACCCTGGAAACAGTACAAAAATATCTTCTGAAAAGAGATATTTGTAAAAGCTATCCGTGATAACAGATTATTATCTAGCATATATAAAGAACTTCTACAAATCAATAAGAAAAAGACAACCTTATAGAAAAAAGGATCAAAATGATGAAGAGGCAATTCACAGAGAGTCAGCCAATAAACACAAGCTCAGACTGGCCAGGAATGAAGGTGATGCATGTAATACCACACTGAGGCACATTGCATACCAGTCAGTTTGGCATGTTTCAAATTTAACTCTATGATCAGTTAATCGATTAATATGCTTATAAAAATTAGTAATCTAAATGTTTAATAACTGGGAATACTTAAGTATATTATGGTTCATTCAGTTGATAAAATATTATATGGTCATTTAACTGACCGGTAGGTACACTATATAGCAATATAGAAAATCCTTATGCTTAGATAAAAAAAAATAATCAGAATTCAAAATATGGGACCAAGAAATAAAACAGAAATGGTCAATTAGTACATATAAAGCTACAAATCAAGAAATCAAAGCATGTGTGTTAAATTAAAATGAGAAATCACTTGTCTCACTATCAAGCTGTCAAAAGATTTTTAAGAAATAAACTCTCTGCTGGTGAGAGTACCAAGAATTAAGCATTCTCATACACATGTGCTGAGAATTTATAGAAACTGGTAAAAACATTGTGCGGTTCTTTTACATTATGTCCAAAAGCTGTTTAAACCTTTTGACCTAGAAATTCCACCTACAGGAAGATCTCTTTTAAAAATATATATATTCTTTTTTAATGTGGAAAAGGTATAGTTACCAGAATGTTCTTTCTATGTTATTTGGAATAATAATAAATGGTAATAATCTAAATGTCTAAAAATTGAAAATAGGTCAACTGACTATGATATAGTCACATGATATAATATTTATTCTATAATGTTTTAAACAACATAAATATACTTATTGGCAGAAAAATACTCACAATATGCTACGTGAAGAAAGACACAGACATGCAGCATGATTCTATTTTTGGTATATATATTTGAATGGTTCCTTTTCCTCTACACTTTTACAATTGTAAACAATAAAATATATTATGTATATAAGAAAAGTTATCAAACCATGCAGACGAGAAAACAAATCAGACGGAAAATTTTAAAACTTCACCGAAGAATGTTAGGGCAATGGGATGGTGGATGTGTTCTCCTTTTTCTGTCTTTGGTCAATTCACTGAAATGCTCTTACATTACTTCCTATTGTTTAAAATGTTTTAAAAGTGAATAGGGAAACCAGCCATGATGTGCCAGTCCCTGGTCAGGGAGAAGAGGGGACTAATGCTGCCGCTCCCCTTCCTCTCTGCATTCCTTCCTGCAAGTGCAGACACATTTCTCCGCATTTCTCCAGGGAAGCCTCTCAGTGACCTTGTGTACCAATCAAGAGTTCAGTGAGTCCAGAGCGGAGCTGGTGCCAAACTGCCATCAGCGTCTCTGTGACTTCCCCACTAATCACTCGCTGGGCTATAAAAAGACTTGATGGGAGAAGCGTTTCTGGCCAGCTCTCCCACGCAAGGGCTTGGCCATACAGTCGGCCACTGAGCCTGTCTGGGTTGCCATGTCCTTGGCTGTGAGAGGAAGAGTGTGGAGGGGGTGGTCTCCAAAGTCTCCATGATCAAACTTTCTGATTCTAGGAGCAGGCAGGGAATAAGGCCAGCAAAGACCTAGAAAGACTTAGAAACCCACAGAAACGTGTCTATAAAGAGCCATGAAAACTAAAGGAAGTCAAATAGCGGTCATGCTAAGCTATGTGAAATCGGGAATGCATTTGGATTAGGGTCTGGCTGACGCTAAACCCTCCACTTACGCGGTAGTCTCTGTTGATGTCGCTGAGCTGCCAGTGATCGTTGGGGAGGCCCATGCGCTTGTACTCCTCGCTGAGGTCGATCAGCATCCAGCCCTGTTCCCTCTCTTCTTTATCCAGCTTGGGGTTGAATGAAAAGCAGTACAACTCCTCATATTTAACTGCAAGAGAAGGGTGAATAAAGTCTAATCAAGCTCAGTCAAAGCTAGAACCAAATCTCTTCAAAACATCTCTGTGAGCACAGAGAGGCCCGCCCAGGTCCTCCCCTGGGGACCCAGAAGACCCTGTCTCTGAGGGCAGGTCACCCACCTCCTCTCAGCAAGGACAGCAAGACCTGAGACAACCAGACCCAACTCTGCAAGAGCTTCCTCCTATTGTGTGCTTTTTTCTTTTGTAGTTGCTTTTGAAAACAAATGCATTTTCCAAACCACATAAAATAGTAGAAAGCATAAATATTAAGAATGCTTGCATTCATTAAACATCAAGTTTATGTCTACTGAGCTTGGATTTGGGAGGGCCTCGGGAACGTGGACAGATGCCCAGGCCATGGCCACAGTTTCATGCTCACAGGGTTAAAAAAGAAAACAGCTGGAAAAGCTGTAGAATATATTTATATGTTTGCACTGAAAACATTTGAACTTTTTTTTTTACAACCACATAAATGTCACGATTGTACTGCTTGTACAATATTTATAGGACTCATAAAAAAATATATCACTTCACAGTGCCTGTCACCCTGGTCAAGAGGGGCAAGTTGAAGGTTATATAATGAAATTCTTCTTTCAATTCTGCCAGGACAGCTTTGCCTTTTATGCCTCGGAAGCCAGATACCTAACCCCGAGCACCTCCCCCCACAGATAAGATCTAGGATTTGGTTTTCTTTGTTGTAGGCAGCATCTAGGTCAGCGCTGTCCAACAGAAATATAAGCAAGCCATGCATGTCATTAATTAGTCCTACTGATAAAATTGATTCAACCCAGTATATCCAAAACATTATCATTTCAACGTGCACATAATATAAAACTTATTAATATTTTATATATTTTTTCATACTCTTTAGAATTCTGTGTGTATTTCACACTGACCAGCACATCTGACTTCATTCTAGCCATGCATCAAGCCCTAACAGCTACACACGACCCGTGGCTCCCACTGGATAGTGCCAACCTAAGCACTTCCGGTGATAATTATTCATGGCCGATAACTCACCCAGTGGTTCATCCCAGATTTGTTCTAATGAAATGTATGAACCCATCAGGTAGGCACCATGACAGGCCTCATTCGCAGAGGAGAAACCCGAGGCAAAAGGCAGTTGAGAAGTGTTCCCAGAGTCACATAGGTAGTAACTAGGGAGTCTGGATTGACATTTGGCAATCTGGTTGTGCAGTGCGTGGTCCCAATCCCCACTGCTGCTCCAAGGCAGGTCCTTCTCTCTTCTGCCCAGAAGGACCACTCTGCATCCTTTTGTTCCTTGTTCCACATCCTTCACAATCCTGTTTTCCCCAACAGACTTCTTTTTCCTGACAGTTTTCTTAGGCCCCACCATTACTCCTTAATCTGTGCAAGCATTCAGTGTGAACAATCCTGAATGTGCCCAGGCAGCCGGAGAGCCAAGCTTAATTTGAAGTGCAGTGTGATTACTACTAAGAAAACTCATTTACAAGGAGAAGAAGGAGAAGGATCATATTTGAAGTTCCAGACTTGTTCATTTGACTCTTTCTCGTAGAAATGAAGTCCAAAGACTAGTGGTGTATCGGTGAGATAAACTACATTCTATTTCAGTCTCTCCTGATGTCATATTCCTAAACTTCCAGATTTACAATAATGGTGATTTGAGCAAGTCAGAAAATGCACACCGACAGGCACATGCACACACACACAGAGGAGACAGCTTCTGTAAAAAGTGCTCCTTGTCCTCTCCGCTAACTGAGCAGACGGCATATAGAGTAGGGATTCTGTTCTGGGAACAGTTGGCCTGACACTTACACATCTTTTCCGTCTCTAAGCACCATTTTCGTGAGTCAGGCTTCTGATATCATGTTAACCACAAATGCAACTTGTTTGAGATGCCAAAAGATTCTCTTGAGAAAGTCTCAGCTCCCCAAGCGAAGGAAGAGCTAAGATATGGAGGAATAATGGAAGTCAACCTCCCTTTGTTAAATGTTTACAAATAGGGCTTAAGGGAGAAGCAGAACTCTATTCTGTGACGACTAATAGACTACTGAGAACCGCTCTGGTGATAGCTCATGTTGCTGTCACTGGTAAGAGGCAAGAAATGTTACCTCAATGAAAGCAAGGATACTTTGTAGACAGCATTAAGCTCACTCTAGGACTGGGAGACACTGGAGAGGATTTCCACTGGAATTACAAAATTTTGCTTTGACTCATTTTTAAGAAAAAGGGTGATCAACCATGCCTCTAGCCCACGTTAAGTAAAATTCTGCCCGAGGGCAGAGAAACCTGCATTTTTGTCAGCCAAAGCGCAGTCTTGTTAATGTGGGCAAGCTGCTCGCTCACCTGGAGGCCGGCTCAGGAGAGCCTACTCGGAGAAATTAAAAAGTACCATTACCACAGTCATAAATTTACTGAATACTTCTCATTCCCAATATCCTGTTCCCCTCCCTTCCATCACCTGCAAAACGCCAGTCAGAATGTTTAGTAAGTGGCAGGGAAGTAAGTTAAACAAGAGGAGGGCTAGAGAAATCTCCAGTCTTTAGAGAATCGGAACCAAAAAAAAAAAATCTCTTCTGCTTCTGAAAGGTCAAGTCCCTGATTTGTCACCCACTCTGAACACAGACATGTCAAATACTTCACTGGCTTTTCACATCATAGTGTTAGGCCATCCCCTCCAACACAAAACGTCCTTAGATTTCAGCAGGAGAGGAACCAAAAGCCATACCCCAGGGTCCCCTCGTCCCCTCGTGTGTGTGCGTGTGTGTGTGTGTGTGTGTGTGTGTGTGTGTGTGTGTGTGTGTCCCAGGACTCCTCCAACCAGAAGCGAACGTGCAGCATGCCTGAGACTGGGAAGGAAACTGAATGTGCGCCTCTCACAACTTTTTCAGAAAAAAGTTAAGTGTAAATTATTCCAGTATTTACTGACTTCCTTAAATAAGATAATTGCTAAACAAAGGCAGACTAGAAAGTTCTTCTATCTTTTCAGAAAGAAAAATGACAATTTCTCATCTACCCCACTACATTCAGAGTGAACAGCACTTTGGCTATGTTTCTAGAAAAGCCAAATTTGTGTCTCAGGACTCAGCAGACAACATAAGGTCGAGCCAAGCTTACAGGTGCAGGTTATGACTGACATTATTCTGGGTTAGTACGGTCGTGCATCACCGACACAGGGATGTTCTTGTCACGAAGATCCCCTCAGCGTCTGTTGCTCTCCTCAACCCCTTCTCTCTCAGATGAGCCCCTGCATGTCCTGGAGGAGATGCACGCCATCAGGCAGAGACTCTGTCACCCCGGAGCCACCAAGCCCACAAATGTCCCTGTCCCAGCATCCAACCTCTGCCTCTTCCTGCCCATGAAAACAGAAAGGGTGTTCATGTGTTCATTCTACCAAATACGAGAGCTGTGAGTATAACAAAGCCCTTGGGGAAGAAAGAAGAATCGCTGAGCTTGTGTCCCAGGTGCCTGGCTAAAGGGGAAGAAAATGGCCTCTTCAGCACAAAGTAAATAGGGGTGGTCCCCTCTTATTATAGACTGCCTGGGAGGACAAACAGGAACTTAATATTAAAATCAAAAGTACTTTAAAAAAATCAAAAGGAAACGTAACAACCAATGTAAACCCTGAATGATACAATTACATTATTGATTGTTTTCCTTACACATTTTTTTTTAATTGAAGGGAAAACCAGACAGGAATCAGCGTCGACGGAACGGGAAGTGCAGTGAGGGAAGGAAACGCATCGGAAAGAAACGGAAATGCGGTCCTTTAGAACCAAAAGGCACAACTGAAAATTAAATTGGCCCAGGGGGTCTTCTTAATTCGAGCAACACAGCTATTACTGCACTTTGTATACTTAAAAGCAAAATGATGAGAGCTTTAAGCCTGCTTTTGTTTTGTTTTTTTTAGACAGAGACAGAGAGAGGGACAGATAAGGACAGACAGACAAGAAGGAAGAGAGATGAGAAGCAATTCTTCATTGCAGCTCCTTAGTTGTTCATTGCTTTCTCATATGTGCCTTGACAGGGGGCTACAGCAGAGTAGGTGACCCCTTGCTCAAACTAACGACTTTGGGCTTCAAGCCAGCAACGTTGGGCTTCATGCCAGCAATCTTTGGGTTTAAGCCAGCGACAATGGGTCATGTCTATGAACCCACGCTCAAGCCAGTGACCCTGCGCTCAAGCTGGTGAGCCCACGCTCAAGCCGGTGACCTCGGGGTCTCGAACCTGGGTCCTCTGCATCCCAGTCCAATGCTCTATCCACTGTGCCACCATCTGGTCAGGCCTGTTTTATTTTTTTCAACAAACAAGTGTTCAAATTAAACATTAGGACTGTGGAAGCTAACACTTAGGGGAAAGAGCGAGTGGACTCAGATTAGTATCATCAATACAAAGGGAGTAACCACTGTCAAAACTGCTTACGCTGAAATGACCTACAAGACTGAAAAATTCCATTAAGCAAATGACGCTATATCATTCATGAGATTTTTAAAACCATAATAGATAACAGAAGAATCTGGGACTAAGATAAACTGGAAAAAAAATAGTTTAGTAAAAATGAGGGGAAAAGAGACAGTGTAAGTGTTAAAAGATCCACAAACACTACAGAAGAAAAGATAATTGATATAAAAATAAACAGCAGGAAGGAAATTAGAAAGATAAAAGAAAGAACGTGGGAAAAATGGAAGCCCTCTGAGAAACAGGGGTCTTTAACCCAAACATGTTTATCTTAATTAGTACTCTGGATCAATGGGGTTAACTTATTTTCTCATTTGGGCCACACATTATGTTAACCTAAGTTATTTCATTATTGAAATGTAAGAAACTTACTGACTTTGCCTACATTGGGACTTTATAGTCCATGACCAAATTCTTACCAATCTTAATGCATACAAAAGGCAAACCAGTAGGACCTTGCCAAATATTTTAGTCGTTTGGTTTACCCTTATCCCAGAAATCCTAATTCTAGGAAGAGAAAGAATCTTGAGAACTTTGAAAGTATCTCCTTCGTAGGCCTTGACTTAAATGGACTCCCAAACATTTCTTCTTTTGTTAAAATATACATATACATATACATATATATATATATATATATATATATATATTCCTCTACAGAGCTGGTGAAAATATGTAATTGGTGTTGGTGACAAAGTATAGAGCTGTATGTACCACTAGAATTCACACACAAATACACACCCCACACACCCGTTTCTTCTGATACCTAAAGGAGAGTGAAGGGGTATTTAGGGCTATTTTGTGAAAGATCCTGGAATGACCTGATAGCCACCTCTGCCCCCAGCTGAGACCCCCCCACGCCCCCACCCCCACCCAGATTCAAAACCCTACTTCCAAGGCTATAGGCTGTAATCTGTTCTAATTTTAGCATAGCCTTTAACATTAAACTGTGAAACTGCTTGAGTTCTACTTCTTCCCACACTATTAAAGTACTGGGTTTCATGTAAACGGTCATTTCTAATTCCAGTGTTTCAAAATGCTGGTAGCTTTTTAAAATCTAAGATAATGCCTTTAATTCAATTAATTATTATGGTTTTCTATTTTATTTTTTTTATCTCTGGCTCTGTCTAATACCTAACTCTTAAAACTTCGTCTTTAAGAAAAAAATGTGTGTTTTTAAAATCAGGGGGACACAGTGACGTTCCTCCCTAGGGACCCTCACAATGGAAGTGAAGTCCTGGTGTTCACCATCATCAGGGGCCAGAGCCCTCCCCACCCATGTGATCTTCCAGCCGCTCAGCCCTTTCCCAGGTCTCCAGGCTACCTCTAAATCCCGTTAATCCGCTCCAAGCAGATTTATTATACAGTACATACATTACTCAGTGACACGGAAACTGCTGGCCCACGACCGTGTTCGCATGCTCAGCTGCATGCAACCTAACGTACATCTTCCCAGAACCCTGTTCCAATTATAGTGCCGCTTCCAAACAGTTCAACCGCTCTTCCGGCTAACTCTGCAGTGTCTTTCAACACAGTAAGATGAAAATGTTTCGGCCAGCTGTCTTCAAAGAGGAGCACATAAAGGCAACATCATCAGATTTGGACAGCGCCCAGGCATTGTTTTCATTTCACTTTAGCTCTTAGCTGTCTACAGATGATATGGTCATAGCATAAGAAACTGAGGACCTAGCCCAATGCCTTGAAGAGTTTACAAACTTCTTGCCCTGAATCACAAAGCATTTGGCAAAGTAACCACAAGCCCACACCCTATTTCTTTACTAATGACTTCTGGGTGATATTACCATGGTTATAATTCTTCTCCCAAGAAACTTAGATATGTGTTTCTTTTAGGAAAAACAAACAAACAAACAAACAAACAAAACAATCCACAGCTCATCCAAGCCTTTCAAGGAGACAAGAAATACAGTGTGTCCGTAAAGTCATGGTGCACTTTTGACCGGTCACCGGTCAAAAGTGCACCATGACTTTACGGACATACTGTGTACTTCTGTAGAAGTGTGTAAATGGCTAGAAGTCTGAAGACCCAAGATGAGGGATATGACGGGAGAGTAACTGAGATCACATACTTGTCAAATCAACCAAGCCTTCTTCCCAGGGCACTTGAGGAAGTTCTGTTTAGGAGATTCAGCAGATCCATACTTTGAGTATTTACTGATGTTAACAAAGGTCCAGTTATACCAACCTTGGGAAACACGTATTACTATAAAAATCCAACAGAAACCAAATCTTAAAAGCCCCAAGATGGTAAAAACTGCATTAGAACTATTTGATATCGATGTTTTCCATACAAAACAATTCGTCGTTTTGCTTTGAGACCTCCATCAAGGTTGCTAGAATATCACAGTATCAGAAGGGTATAATTATTAAGATGATTGGAAAACCAACCCATTTGTTACCCCCAGAGATAAAGTGAAAACCAAGAATAATGGAAGAGGTTCATCTAGCAGACAACTCAGGAAGAGAGCCTCAAAGACAAGAAACACAATTATTCAGATTTCTTGGCCTCATCTGAGGCCTGGGAGAGCATATGATTCCCAAAACACTACACGATCCCCAAGCATTACATATGTTTCTTGAATGTGATTTGTGAATTTCTTAAGAGTGGGCCCACAGGAAATGCCCAGTTGCTCAGCCCTACCTGGCCTTGCGAGGCGTATCAGAGAGATGTACACATCATGGCAGTCTCTCTCCTGTGGGATGATGAGTTGTAATAGCTGAAAGTTCTTGCAACGGATAAGCAGATGGCATCCCGTAGCAGTCGTGGCCTGCTTTTCGATGGTGGAAATCTGGCTGTGAAGAATCTATGAACAGAAGTTAATCAGGATACAATCAGCTCAAATAACTGATGAATACAACAAGGAGTTAACTCAGATCTCATCCACCAGGTAGGCAAGACACACTCCCTAACTTTCAGCCAGCTCAACACCTGCGCTCAGCTAATAGCAACTGCAACCTTTTGGGAAAGAACCAACTGTCTAAATTTGTCATTTTATTTTTCAATGTCAAGTTTTCTGACATCCAGGCTCATTATTTGAAGCCAACTACTCAGCACATACCATTTCACACAAGGCCAGGTAAGAGAACATCTTGGTAGTCAAATGTTGATTGCGGTTAATAGTGAAAAGTTAAATAAGGCCATGAGAAGTTAGCAAAATAAATCTTGCAATCAACAAAAGCTAGAGATGACTCCGCTGGGAGGGGCCACCATGCTCCTGAATTCCTCATGGAATACTCAGGTTCAAAAGCAACTTGCCCTTGTTTTCTAAGCTGTTGGAGGTCAGGCAGGCTGCAGTGGAGACTTATTTGAAAGGAAATCAAGCTCAAGGACATCTCTATTGTTGCAGGAGGGTCTCTGCTAGTCCTTAATGACAGCATTTCATGCTTCAAATTCCTCTCCAGTAAGTAGCACCTGCCACCTTCCATTGAAAATGTGACCATGGCTCTGGAATACAGAAATATCCAGTGGTATCAATACTAAGAAGCAGAAGTGCCCGATGACAGGGCTTTTCCCTAGCTTTCCTTTTCTTTTCTTTATTTTTTTTTTGTTCTTTTGTTTAGCTTTTTAAATTATTAGAAAAGTGGACAACAGAATAAAATGACTGTATCTGGCATGCTGACATGATTGAATCTCTTCTCAAAAAACTATGACATGAACAGCTTATATCTCTGGCTATTTCTAGGTCAATCTTTCATGATGGTCAAATAATTAGTGTTTAAAATGAATAAGCAGAAGAAGTAGATTTGACTCTGTACAGAAAAAGGCAAAGGTCATATCCCGAAAACGGTCCCCAAACACCGGAAGGCCACCCATCTCACCCTGGGGACAAACAAGATGGAACTGATTCCTTCAGACACTGCGAAGCCCCAGATCAGGAATGCATACCCAGGTTTCCTTTCTCGCGCCAGGTGTGCTCTCCACAAATATGACATGAGTAGCTGTCAAATACAAAGTACCCAGGGCTGCTGTTTTAGAAGACATTCGATCTACCAGGCGGACATTTTCAACCTGGGAAAATCAATTTGACAGAGTTTTAGTGAAAGCACAAGAGCTAGGCTCAAAAATAAATACATAATAAAATAACAAATAGGTAATTTTTGTACTTAATCCAAAATAGAATTCTCCCAATCAGACACACCAAAATCTGAATTAGATCTCAGGATATGAATCTGTATATGAAAAGATAAAAATTTACCAGTCACTTAAATATAACTTTAAATGTGCCACAATATATTCATAGGCCCTATTCTTTAAGGTTACCTTTTCTGTATTTTAAATAGGTCAGCGTTTTCATTTCACTGTGATAATATCATTCTAATTTAAGGCAGGAAGTATGCGCATCACAGTCCCAAGTGCACACGAAAACTCCCTATGAATTATTTTCTATTAAAAAGGAAATAATGTACTTTCCTATGAGTGTTTCAGCTGTATAAACTGTCCCCAGGCTGTGCGCTTCCACATAAAGGAGCAGGAAACATATACATCCGGGCGCAAAACGTATCTGAGAAATGTTCTGCATGTATATGAGGAAAACTTACCACATGAAGATGCTCACATTCATTTATAATAAAATCTCTCTAACACATGTGCACTCTGCACACCGCTGAGCTAATCTGGGCTGTTCAGAGAGATTTCTCGGAAGCTATGTTCACCAAGCATGCATTTCTTGTGTGCAGAGCAATTGCAGGGATCTGGGACTCTGGACCATTGCAGTGTGAACCGTGAAGAAAATTACATGAGTCTCTCCGGGGCACGTGAGAGCTGACCAGCGTGAGTCTGACCAGGCGGGGCTCTACAGCCACCAGGTGTGATGGCAGGGCTGGCAGGGCTGCCTGCTACTGCACACAGACACAGGCGCAAGCCTCCTCTCCCGCGTCAGGGTGGCTTTGCTTCCATGAGAGACATGTGAATCCTATTTGCTCCTACAGTTGAAGCTGTGGTCCCGATGTCACTGGAGAGCCCAAGGCTTCTCAACGGCTCCAGGGAAGAAACAGTGGGCATCCGCCCTAATGAACTCCTAAGGACAACTCCCCTCATCTCAGTCTCCTCTGAGCTCTGAGCACCAAACCAGCCTTCCAGCTCTCATCCCTCTTCTTCCTCACTTCCAGGGAGCTAATGAGGTAAATACACTGCTCACAAAAATTAGGGGACCAGGAAACCTGCAGATACTCCAGCACTTTCAGCCTTTTGTATAGTGTCTTTTCACCAATGAAATAAAAGTTGGTTTTGCGCCTCATTTGCATAATTGAACAACTTTCTTCGCCTTGTCATCATCTATACATGCATATAAATGGAACTGCTAGGTCAGATGGTAACTTTTCTTTAACCTTTTCAGGAACTCCCAGATTGTTTTACAAAGTGGCTTTATCGTTTAATATTCCCACCACCAAGAATGAGGGTTCTGATTTTTCCACATATTTGCCAACTCTTGTTACGATCTCTGTTGGATTACTACCATCCTACAAGATATGAGATGGTATCTCACTGTGATTTTGATTTGCATTTCTCTGATGATTGATGATGATGAGTTACTTTTCATTTGCATCCGTTTTTGATGGGAACACTTCCAATTGAGTAGTTTCATATTGATTATTTTTTTAACACGTTGTGGAAGTGATCTATTCTTCGATTACTAAAAGTTTGATTTTTGAAAATCATTATGCCATTTTAGTAATATTTGGATGAATATGTATTTTTAATTTAGTCCTGTATTATCAATAATATTAATAGATTTCTTAATCTTTTAAGAAGTCTTACATTCTTGATATATGACCAACTTGGAATTGGTGTATTGATGTTTTAATACTGCTTACATTTTATCTGTGATAATTATGCTTTGCTTTCATTCTTTTTCTTTTCCATCTATGCTTTTAGGAAAGACTGCCATGTGCTAACCTATGTGTGCTACTTATTATGTGACTTCATCATGGTTATGATTACATCAATTAAATAGAAAGAGCTTCAATATACAAATTATTATTTGAAATAAAGACAGACACTTCTTTATACAGAAATAAATTTTACATTTCTTACATGGCTATAAATCTGTTCAGTATTTCCATTTCTTACTACCTCTCATTTTGACATCTATTTTATTGACAAGTTATCTTTTAATTGCTGATTTTCAAATTCTTATAATATTTTAATTTTTATCTGTGGGTAAATCTTTCTCTTATCTTTTCTTTCACTATTAATATTATAAATTATGTTTCTGCTTTTTTGTGGTAAGAGGTTTTTCTTCACAGTAACAGGTTATAGATTAATTAATTTATTAATTTTTCTCTTTTCTAATTGTTAATTTTTGCTCATGCTTGTTAATAAATGTTTTAATTTGCTTTCTTTGGGGATATCATATGTTTATTTTCTTTTGTTCATTTCCAAACTCTTACGTTTAATAGTCACATAATTAAGTTTTATTATTTTTGTTTAGTAACAAAATTTCAAGTCCAATCATTTTCCTCCAAGTAAATCTTTGGCTGCATGTTATGAATTTTGCTTGCAGTATTACCATTTTTGCTTTCTTGCAGACTGTAACTGGAGTTTTTATTTCTTCTTTGACCCAAGAGTTTTTAAGGAGAATATTTCTTAATTCCCACGTGATTGGGTTATTTTATTTAAACTTTTGTCATTAAACATTCTATTTTAAACTAACTACAACAAAGATATTATGAAAGACAGTTGTGGGAAGAGAGAAACAAGGGGGGATATTATTTTTGGAACATTTCTATGGGAAAAGCTAATTTGCATGCTAAACTGTGCTTAATGGAATTAAGTGGAGGTCCAGGGGTGATATACCAGTGAACAATATCTAAAAATAGAATGTAAATAATTTTCCCTGCCCTTGGAACTAATGAAACTAAATTTTATTGAGATAATCATATTGCATAGAAGATAATATTTGGAGACAAAAGTATCCAGTATGAATTATTCTCCCGATAGAAGTGAAGGAACCTTTATCACCTAGATTATTTCCAGAAAACCTCAGTAGCACTGAGCAAGTATCGCAGGTGTTGATAGATTAGAATACTTAATGAGATTTTTTTCCAATGTCTTCATATTAACTTTGGAGACTACTGCAGAAAAATTATATTTCAGAATTTGGCAAGAGTTCTTATAGATCCCATAGCTATCAAAAGTAATTCTGACATAGAAGGAGGAAAGAAGCAACAGAAACAATTAGGGAAATACCAACAGCGTGATTTCAGTGCTCTATAACAACAAAAGAAGTCTGAGAAATTCTGTGAAGATCGGGAGACCTACTCAGTTCCACCATGTGGTTTACACTAAGGTAGCCAGAACATTCTTGACTGTGAGTCTAGAACCAGTTAAATCTAGATAAAGTGAAATAAATCTCAAGACTTCTGCTAGCATTTTGAAGACCCACTGGCTCAAAAGCTCTGACTCCTTGTTCAGCTAACTTAATTGTATCTCATAAACACATATACTAAGCTATATGGTAATAAGGCCTCTTTCATACTTAGAGAGACATACCCTTAGGTAACAACCAGCTTCTCCAGACAAAGTTATTGCAATTCATTTGCATGTCCTTAAGAACACCATTCTTGAGAGAAACATACTAGGTATTCATGCTCTGCAAATGGCAGCTCATCTATGCAAGACATATTATAATGTAGCATTAATACTGGAGTGTACATTTTTTTTGCATTCTGGCATTTCCTTTTCCTTTTTTGTTTTTTAGTGAGGGAGGGTGACAAACAGGAAGGGAAAAAGATGAGAAGCATCAACTCATAGTTGTGGCACTTTAGTTGTTCATTGATTGCTTTCTCATATGTGCCAGTGACCCCTTGCCCAAGCCAGAGACCTTTGGGCTCAAGCCAGCAACCAGGGGGTCATGTCTATGATGCTCAGGCTGGTGAGCCCATGCTTAAGCTGACAATCTTAAGGTTTCAAACCTGGGTCTTCAGTGTCCCAGGTCGATGCTCTATCCACTGTGTCACCACCTAGTCAGGCACATTTTGACATTTCTAAAAATGTAATGCATCTTATAATTAATGTGGTAAGAAGCCATTGTGTCATTTCATTGGCAGTGCTCTTTAGTCTTTCTTTGTGGTACATAAAATTTTGGTGCCTCTTACAATTGCTAATGTCCTAGATTTGCTGAAATGCTGAAAGTTTGTTGCCATTGCCATATAAATGATACTGGAAACCGTGAGACCAAAGGACAGTACCTAGGGAGACATGCAAAAGGGGAAGGGACGAGGGCTGAAGAGATCCACGTTTACAAGCTGGATGAAAGAGAGACTCAGAAAAGCAAACGAGGCCTGACCAGGCGGTGGCGCAGTGGATAGAGCGTCGAATTGGGATACGGAAGACCCAGGTTCAAGACCCCGATGTCGCCAGCTTGAGCGCGGGCCCATCTGGCTTGAGCAAAAGCTTGTCAGCTTGGACCCAAGGTCGCTGGCTCCAGCAAGGGGTTGCTCGGTCTGCTGAAGGCCCACAGTCAAGGCACATGTAACAAAGCAATCAATGAACAACTAAGGTGTTGCGACGGCAACGAAAAACTAATGATTGATGCTTCTTACCTCTCTCCGTATCTATCTGTCCCTGTCTATCCCTCTCTCTGATTCTCTCTCTGTCCCTGTAAAAAAAAAAAAAAAAAAAAGGAAAAGAAAAGCAAACGAGGAAGAAATGGCCAGGTGGGAGGAAATCAGGAGAACATGATGTCACAGGAGGGAGCACAGAGGCAGTGATCTAAGAGAGAAGGAGTATTAGTGTCAAACGTTTTGAGAGTTCAAACAAGGCAAGAACTGTCATATGCCCATGGCACTCAGTTACATGGAGGCCGCTGGATCCCTTAGCAGGAGTGGTCCAGGGACCCCGGCATCAGAAGCCACCACACAGCGGCTGGAGGAGAGAGCTCACAGGAGCTGAGAGATGAAAGGTTCCAGTCCTTGTAGAAGTGATGCTGGGCTGGACAGAAGCCAGAGGGGGACAGCCTGGCCACTCAGACTCCATCCCAAAGCAGCCAACTGCCAAAGTACACAAAGAGCTTTCTAGAAGTAACTGGCATGTCCACACGTCCTCAAGAAAGAACCCCGTTCATGTTGCCAATGAGGGGGCATCTCAAGTTGAGATACTCACAGGAAAAAACATCTCCTATTAGGAGTCATTTGTGAGAAACATGTTATAAAGGATAAGAATAAAGAGATGAGAACCACTGGGCAAGGCTTTATCCTGCGTGTATTGAAGTCGCTCAAATCCTAAAACTTTCTCCTCCAGCTTAAAAAACTGGTCTCTTAAAAATATTTGAACCTTTGTTCACAATAGCGAAGATCTGGAACCAGCCCAAGTGTCCGTCAGAAGACGAGTGGATTAAAAAGCTATGGTACATATATACTATGGAATACTACTCAGCCATAAGAAACGATGACATCGGATCATTTATAACAAAATGGATGTACCTTGATAACATTATACGGAGTGAAATAAGTAAATCAGAAAAAAAGAAAAACTGAGAACAGCACGATTACATACATAGGTGGGACATGAAAGTAAGGGTATGAGACATGGACAAGAGAGTGGTGGTTATGGGATGGGGGGAGGGAGGGAAAAGTGGGATAGGGAGGAGGGGAGGGACACAGGGAAAACCAGATTGAAGGTGACAGAGGAGAATTTGACTTTTGGTGATGGGTATGCAACACAATTGAATGATAAGATAACCTGGAGATGTTTTCATTGTACATATGTACCCTGATTTATTGGTGTCACCCCATTAGAATTAATAATAATAAAATATATATTAAAAAAATATATATATTTGAACCGTAAACCTATTTATGTAATGTTTTAAGATGCAGAAATACAGAGGAAAGAAACAAAAATCACCCCTAGTCCTCTTATTCAAACACAAGCACCAT
Source organism: Rhynchonycteris naso (assembly GCA_037038555.1). Taxonomy (NCBI): domain Eukaryota; kingdom Metazoa; phylum Chordata; class Mammalia; order Chiroptera; family Emballonuridae; genus Rhynchonycteris; species Rhynchonycteris naso. The sequence goes on along the minus strand of CM072998.1, from coordinate 15,623,850 downwards.
TAATCGTCCGATGCATCTTAGAAAATATTTATACTTCATTTTAAGCGTTGTTGGATTAGGAAGTGAGGTGCTGGGAAGATAACCCCACGGGCGGGGAGGAAAAGTCTAACCGCTAATCGCAGTCTTTTGCCGCATGAACCCTTCCTTTGCCCCAGACCTTCAGAGGATTTGGCTTTACCCATGATGCCCTGCGATGGCTGTGCTTCCATCGCCATGGCCGAGTCATGAAACAGGGATGCACAAGGTTTGCTGAAACAGTCTATAACCTGCGCAAATCAGTGGCGGCAGCAGATTGTGCCAGAGGTGACTGTGAAAATGCCAACTTCTGGGGGAGTTGGCAGAAACTCTGGGGAGAGGTTTGGACTTCCAAAGGGAATAGAATGGCGGATGTCCAAAATAACTCCACCAGGATCTCATGGATCAGGCCTACCACAGCTGTCACTGGGCTTACGTAAAAATTACCAAGATCACATTGAAAGTAATAACTAACATTTTTACAGTACTGACTCTACACCAGGCCTTAAGCTACCCCTTTGCACATCTGGCCTCAGTGAATCCCACCTCACCCCAGCAGTCAGGTGCTTACAAATCCCCCTTTCACAGTCACATTTAGAGACCAGACAGACTTCCCCAGCCTGGAGCTAAGGCCTGTCTAACCCCAAGCCCAAGTTCACCAAGGCTGTCAGCCTCTGAGGCCATTTTAGCAGTAGTATTCAAAATCAGTATGTTCAGCATAATCAATTAACAATTATTTTAAGCGACTTTAGATGTTCAAATAGTATTTGAAAAGAGTGCTTTAAGACAGAGTGATACTGTAAATCTCTATTGACAAACCACTACCAGAATTTACTTTAAACCCAAAGACACAAAGCCTGGGGCTGGGGTACTGGAGCCCAGGCGCTGGCTAAGGAGGTGGTCAGGGGTCTCAGGACTGAGAAAAGCAGGAACAGTGAGCACCAACTCCATTCATCACATTGCTGTGTGTGGCTCCACGCTGGGTTCCGAGAAGCACACTAGGGTGAGCGACTGAGTCTTCACCACTCCTCCAGAATCATACAGACTCAGAGGAAAACACTGTGCCCCATTTGAAGGGTCTTTTCGTTCCCATCCCTGCTCAGTTGGGTTTAGATCAAGAAAAGAAAGAGAGGAAGGAAGGAAGGAAGGAAGGAAGGAGGGAGGGAGGGAGGGAGGGAGGGAGGGAGGGAGGGAAGGAGGGAGGGAGGGAGGGAGGAAGGAAAAGGAGAAAGGGAGGCAGGACGGAAGGAAGGAGGGAGGGAGGGAGAGAGGGAGGAAGGAAGGAAGGAAGGAAGGAAGGAAGGAAGGAAGGAAGGAAGGAAGGAAGGAAGGAAGGAAGGAAAGATTTTTGCCAACTTTTCTAGGCCAAGGCTGAAAAACTTCAGTGAAAACACCAGGCCCCACCCAGCGATGCTGGGCCTGAAACGGAACACCTGGCTGCGGAACCCAAGTGCCATGTGGTCCTGCCTTTGTTGCTGGAATGGAGAGGACCCCACATGTCACTGAGCAGGTCCCCACCACACCACCGACCCACTGCCATTGTCATAGACTAGAAGCCTTTCCTTTGTACCAGCAGCCCGACCTCTGGACTGATGAACATTCTGTCTCCAGAATCATGTCAGACTATCTGGACAAGAAGCCCAAGGCGCAGGGTAGGGTAACCTTGTCTTGAAAAGGACAGAATAACTTCGGGCACTGGCCACAGCTTTCCTTGGGTCAAGGACACTCAGTACCATATAAATTAGGCTGTGGGTCACTGCCATTTGTGGGGAAGAAATCCAGAGGTTGCTGAACAGGGAAAAATCAAAATGTCTGCAGCAGCCAAAACCTAAGACAAGTTTATGTTCTAGTCTAAGAAAAGCAGCTAGATAAATAGTTTGTCATGCTAAATTTGGTATCATGACATTTTCTGACTCTACTAACGTGAAGAGTCAAGTATTTGTCTGTGAGTCAGGAGGCCTGGGCCCTGGTTCTGGTTCTGAAACTGAACTGCTGGTGCAGGCAGCTGAATTACTATCTCAGAGCTTTGACTTCCATAAGGGGCCTAACAGATGTTGACTGTGTTCCTCCACATGAATCAAAAGTCTATCTTCCGTTCTCCCTAAAATTTAAATTAGAGGGTAATATGGCTGACAAGGAAAAAGGTCTGGCTAAAGCTTTTCAAGTTGGTAATTTGGTATAGAGCAGCTTGGTGGGGCATTTGAAACTCCTGCCTGTCCACTCGTCTCGTCTGGAAGGCCAGATCCCATGGTGGTCCCAGGACGTGCTGGCCAGAGTCCAGAAACGTGTACTGGTATGTTTCAGATCAGAAGGTACAACGACCTGCACCATAGGGAGAACCACTTCAGAATCAAGTGTCACTTCTAACCAGCAGTGCATTCATCACAGAAGTGCCACCCTACCAGAAATGTGGAATGGGGTATCTATGGTAGCGTCCCTGTGTGGCTAAGAAGTTTCAAGGTTGAACCCACAGCTCCTGGACAATGCATGATTCCACCCACGAGTAACTTCTCAAGTCAGAGAAAAAGTGTACATCTCAGTAGTTACTAATAAACAGTCATCACTGGTAAAACTACAACAAGGACTTCAAATATTTCATTCTTTTTCCCACTGAATGATCACCTCATACATGTGACTTCATTTCTCCTGTTAAAGTAAGAAAAACAACAAGACTATTCAATGAAGATGGACCACCCAATCATAGTTGCAAATTTCCTGGACACAGAAGAAAAAGTAAAACAACAAAAACATCTTCAAAATTTTAGAATTGTCAAAATCTCTTACACTAGCAGAAAACAACATTTGAGTGGATAAAAAAAGCTGTGGTATATTTATACAATGGAATACTATGCAGCTATGAAAAGAGGAAATCTTATCTTTTGCAATGGTGTGGTGGACCTGGAGATTATTATGCTAAGTAAAACAAGCCAGGCAAAGCAAGAGAAGTACCAGATGATCTCACTTATCTGTGGAATCTAATGAATACAATAAACTGAGGAACAAAATGGAAACAGAGGCAGGGTCACAGGGAACAGAAGAATAGCTGTCAGAGAATAGGGAAGAAGGTGACGGATTAACCAAATCACATATACATAACACATAGATACAGACAACAGGGCAGCAATTCCCAGAGAGAAAGGGGGGTGAAGGTAGGGAGAGGGGGCAAAGGAGGTGAAATGGGGACGGAAAGAGACTTTGCATGGGGAACAGGGGACATGATGCGGTAGGCAGAGGGTGTTATATTGAGTGTGACACTTGAAACCATGTCAACACAATAAATTAAAAATAAAATTAAAACATTTGATTTTTCCAATTGAAAAAGAAGCACTTTCAGTTCTGATTGAAATTTGCTAAGAGAGTAGATCTTAAAAGTTCTTATCTCAAGCCTAACCAAGCGGTGGCGCAGTGGATAGAGCGTTGGACTGGGATGCAGAAGACCCAGGTTCAAGACCCCGAGCTTGCCAGCTTGAGCACGGGCCCATCTGGCTTGAGCAAAAGTTCGCCAACTTGGACCCAAGGTCGCTGGCTCCAGCAAGGGGTTGCTCGGTCTGCTGAAGGCCCGCGGTCAAGGCACATGTGAGAAAGCAATCAATGAACAACTAAGGTGTCGTAATGGCAATGAAAAACTAATGATTGATGCTTCTCACCTCTCTCCATTCCTGTCTGTCTGTCCCTATCTATCCCTCTCTCTGACTTTCTCTCTCTCTGTCCCTGTAAAAAAAAAAAAAAAAAAAGTTCATATTTCAAGCTTGATCAGGCAGTGGCGCAGTGGATAGAGCGTCAGACTGGGATGCAGAGGACCCAGGTTCGAGACCCCAAGGTCGCCAGCTTGAATGCGGGCTCACTGGGTTTGAGCAAGGTTCACCAGCTTGAGCCCAAGGTCGTTGGCTCGAGCAAGGGGTCACTTGGTCTGCTGTAGCCCTCCAGTCAAGGCACATATGAGAAAGCAATCAATGAACTAAGGAACCACAACAAAGAATTGATGCTTCTCATCTTTCTCTCTTGCTGTCTGTCTGTCTCTATCTGTCCCTCTCTCTGACTCTCTCTGTCTCTGCCACAAAAAAGAAAAAAAAAAAAGAGAGAGCAAATTTTATTACATGAAGTGATGATAGATATTAACTAAGCTTACTGTGGTAATAATTTTGCAATATATACATGTATCAAATTATTATGTTCTACACACCTTAAACTTCCACATCTCAATAAAACTGGGAAAATAAAATCATATTGTAAACTGTTACAGAGTAAATTTGCTTGCAAAACAAATTAAAAATAATTAAAAGCACTTTTTTTCCTACTTACATAAGATTGCTTAAACAAATAAAAGGGGATAGTCATGAAGCTGCAGGAGTTTTCCACTCCAGCTATTTGGTAGAGAATCAAGAACACCAATCCTCCCAAAAGGCAGATTTAATCTGTTTAAAACTATAAAACCAATGAAAGCATTTTCCCAGGACCATTTATTCAGAGGTCAGATATTGAGGGAAGGGCAAAAATCACAAAGCACACTCCGAGAAAATACATGACATGCAATCCAAAGCAATACAAGCCCCCCCCCCCCCGTAACATGTCTTTGATATGCCAGAGAGAAAAATGCTCACGGGATACACGCATTGAGACTGTGCGAAAATAATCTGATTTTCAAGCTGCCTGAAACATTAATTCTTTTAAAATGGATCCTGCTATGAAGCTAAATAATTTTTTAAACACAAGGTACCTATGAAAGAACCTTATGAAAAGCAGACAGCTATCATCCATCAGTTTAAGCTCTTTTAATTTAATTAATTTATTAATTAATAGCATTAGTTTGTTGAGTGTCTACTCTGTGCCAGGTACCCCAACTGTTTATCAAAAGGGTCCTAAGTGGTAACAACAGTGCCTGCAGGTTATCTGACTCCACCGCTGTCAACACTCTCCTAGGAGCAAGAGAGAGATGTCTCAACCTGGCGTGGCCTAAGCCCAAGGGGTTTCAGTGGAGTATATGTCCATACAGACAGTGGCAGGGCTGGCTTCAGACTGGCCAGGGGTTCAACACACCCAGCTCCTCACCTCCTCCCTCAGCCACGCCCCCTCTCTGCCTGATGGCTCTTGGCTCCCTGCCCCCCATTGGGTCCAACAAGCCAGCCTCCCCCAACCCCCAGCCACAGCTGGCCACCGGGAAGGATGCAGCCCCTGCTGCTCCCCAAGACCCAAGCTAAGACTCCCTGCACTTCATGGGGTCACGTGCTTATCCCTAAACCAGTCTGTGCAGTCACGGGAATGACATGATGAGTGGGTGGACTGAGGTGCATGCCACCCCAAAAACACACAGACTGAGAGCAGAGGAGGCACTGCCCTTCAGGGGGACCCAGGGAGAACGCATGACAGCAGCCAAAGCCTAGCACATGTCTACGGCACAATCTATTCCCAGGACTGTCACCCAAGTGGTCAGTCACCCCACCATACACCTTCATCACATCACTCCCTATTCAAAGCCTCGCTGGCTTGCACTGCTTTATACCAGGACCTCCCCACAACCTGCCCCACCTCACCCTGTGAGCGGGCTCCTTGTAATAGTCCTCACCATCACCTGTACCATACGATAGATGCTCCCTCCAAAGATACACTGACCTACCAGACTATGGACATTGGACTGAGCCAGTTTTCACCCTCGAGCCCTGAAACACTAAACCTAAGTTGGAAACAGACTCATAATCCAAAGGGTCTAAACAGACCAGGGGTAGACAGCAGTAGAAAAGTTCATGCTAGTAATCTTGATTTGATTGGTACAGGTACGGTGGAAAGGAAGGAGGGGCTTGTCCAGATTATTTGGCCATACTGGTGCATGAAATGACACTGAAAATGAATAAAGTTTCTGGAACGGTATGCATATCCAAAGGACATTTAGTGTATCAGCTTCCAAAGCGAAGAATCGGCACATTTCCCAGTTTGCTGTAAAATCCTTTCTCCACACAGGAAATAGAGTACTCAATGCACATACTTCTATAAATTTTTGAACCTTCTATAAATCTTCAAATAATTCCAATATATAAGAGTATACTTGCCTGACTGGTGGTAGCACAGTGGACAGAGAATCAAATCTGGGACGCTGAGGACCCAGATTTGAAACCCCAAGGTCGCTGGCTTGAACATGGGCTCATTTGGCTTGAGCGCAGGCTTGCCAGCTTGAGTGCGGGGTCACCAGCTTGAGCACAGTATCATCAAAATGATTCACAGGTCGCTGGCTTGAAGCCCAAGGTCGCTGGCTTGAGCAAGGGATCACTGGCTCGACTGGAGCCTCAGGGTCAATGCAGGTATGAAAAACAATCAATGAACAACTGAAGTGATGCAAATATGAGTTGATGCTTCTCTTCCCTATCCCTTCCTATCTCCTTTCAGTCTTTCTCTCTCTCTCTCTCAAATAAAAAGAGTATTCTCTGTAAAAAATGTAAACATTGAGAAATTTGCTTTTAAAAGAAGAAAGATACCAAATGTCCTACATAGATAAGTATATTTTCACCCAGCTTAGATCAAGAGGAAGAAAATATCTTGATGATATCAGTCTTGAATGCCGATAAGCGGGCAGGTTGGTGAGTTCCATCTACCTGTACAACTGTTAACACAGGAGAGTTGATTGACATATAACTAAACTTAAAAATTCCCTGAGAGGGACAATAGTGCTGTAACAGTCACAACAGAGCCATGGCTGCATAGAAAAGCAGAATGCCAGAGATTCTTGGAAAAGCCAGAGACGAGAAAGGGGAGCCCATTTTTGCTCAGAGGACTCTATAAACATCATGCCAGCAGCCAACTGTCATAAATAAAGTGTCAGGCACTTGGGACTTTTGCACAGGGCCCATATAATTTATTTTGGTAGGATGACCCTGGAAGTGTAGGCTTCAAAGAACATGTGCTCTTGAACAAGAGGACAGTCCCAGGATTTATTTCAACACTACCTTAAAATAACCTCGACCAAAAATACCATTTTCAACCAGCACAAATAAGAGAAAAAGAGGAAGAAAATGTTAAGAGGAAAGTAACCGAAGAGCAGATGCTGAGCCCAGTGGAGACCAGAGGCATGGAGTGACCAATAAAAGGTTGCTGGTTTAATAACAATAGTCATGTAAAGAAAATGAAAAGGCACGGAAGAGTAAGACCTGGCTGGGAAGCAATAAAGAAAGTCAAAGGCTTACTGTATTGTGATGATGATTTCCCTGCAAAATATTCCTAGAATTCTAAAATGTTTCTGAAGTTGACATATTTCTGACAAAGGCACTAACAGCGAAGTCTAAATCGTCTACATATATAGCTCTTTGGGAACTATAAGAAAACATTTTCCAAGGCCAGGTTGTGCCAAATGGAAACTTACTGCTGGTCCAAACAGAGGAGACAGCCTGGGCCCAGAAAGAACCAAGTCACACACGCCTCCCCCGCCCACCATCTTCTTGCAAGTCCCAGTGCCAGACCTCGGCGGGGCACAGCCCATCCACGCAGGGCAAGGCCAGGTTCCGCCTCATTTACACATTCCCATGCCTCACCCCTGGGCTCCAAGCCCCCAAGGACAGTCTCTATAATTGGCACCACATTTTTCTCCTTCTCCTCTTGCAAGACAGCCCTCCGGAGCCTGTCAGCCCCATTTTGGGACAATGAGTATAAAGCAGGCACAATGATTGGAGGCCTCTTCTCCAGCCCAGTAAGAAAGGCTGTATTAGTGCCCTGTTCCCATGAGCCCTGCAGTACCGAGAACCCTGAGAACCCCACTCTCCCAGCACAGCACGTTCCCTCCGGCCTGGTACCCAGGACCCGCCTCCTCCATACTACCGTTCCTCCACCACCTGGGCCACAGTGACCATTCTCTGTCCTTTGGACACCTCTGGTTATTACAATGCATTTCCCATTTGTCCTACAGGACCTAGTACATGCTATTTTTATTGTACCATTCGAATTGTTTCCAAGGGTGGAGCAAAAGTATGCTTACAGTTGTTGTAAGTATGTGAAACACAAAGTTTTTCTTATAGTATTATTATATTATTTTTCATACAAACAACTGATGCTACTTTTGACCCAACCTGTACAGTCTCAAGGAAGGCACTACTTCTCTTATTTCTAACATGTCCTGCAGCACCATGAAGAACGCTAGACCCACACTTACATTAAAACTTACATTAGAAGAAGAAAATAGAATACCGAGTCCTTGGCTTACTGCCTTCCTGAAACAATAGACCGGTACAATGATTTCAGAACAGAATAAACAACCTTCAACAGTAGGCTTCTCAAGGACAGGCACCTTTGTATCCTAATGACTAGCACATGTGTGTGCTAACATATTTGTCAGTGAATAAAAATGAACAACACTATGTTTAAAAAAAAAAAAAAGCATGTGAGGGCTTTTAGATAGAATCAGATATGCTGAACCAGAAATGCTTTATTATTGAACTTAAATGTTCAGATAAGAAGGTTAGGAATATTCAACTGTGGAAGATGTTGCAAGTACAAGAAACAAAGATTTAAAAAAATAAAAAGAATTTCATCTGCAATTGTGAAAACTAAATGCCATGTAACTAAAATGGAACTGAGACTCAATTTTTTCCACAGCTGGGATGCAGCACGCCACCACTGTTGAGCAAGCAGTCTTTAAAAGCTGGTATGAACACAGGAGGCAGGTAAAAATAGACATTGTCCCATTAAACTAGAGTAGAGGGTGTGTGTGTGTGTGTGTGTGTGTGTGTGTGTGTGTGTGTGTGCGTGTGTGTGTGTGTGTGTTTAAAATCAATTAGTCTTCATACTGGGTAGAGTTTCTCAACTGGGGTAGAATCGGAGAAGTTTTGAGAAAGTTAGCCTTTCTTCGTTCTAGGTCATAAGTTCCTTGTGTGGTTGCTATATATGAACACGTTGCTCTTCATAACATTCTTTATTTGGAAATTTGAGACTCTTCAAGATACCAATGTGCTGCCAGTGGAAGGGTACACTGTGGAGCTGAACTCGAGTTACTGTGCAAAATGTTTTCGCATGCTGTCAGTTATAATGTGTTTTGCGAGAATCTTGGGGATGAAAGTTTTGGTGACAAGGTTTTTAACTTGAGAGCAAAACCAAAATTGTGAGCTTGGACCAAGTTCAAGTATAACATTCCTATTGAGAGCCTTACTTATATTTTGTTGTAAAGTGCTTTTGAGTTAATAAGTTATTCACATAATTATGTAACAAATAAGAGGAAAAGGAAGAATAAAAACTGAGGCTGAAGATATTGAGGCTCGGACACCCTGTCACGTTAAGCCTTGTCCTTGATTCACTCATTCGAGGAATGTTCGTCGTGCACGTCTACTCTGTGCCAGGCCCAGAGGGCCCTGGGTGCCGGGGATACGGCACGGCATGGACAAGATGACATCCCTGCTCTCGTGCACTCTGCCTGGGGGTGGGTGGGCAGGGGAATAAACAAATACATGTGTTGTTGTTTGTTTGTTTTAAGAAAGAACAAACATACATACATGGCAGAAGGCGCCAAGAGGGAAATGAACGCAGGATACGCAGTTGGGTGTGGAGGGGTAGCAACCTGTCCGGGAAAGCCCTCGCTAATAGAACGACTGCATCTGCCAACGGAGAAGTAGCCAGTGAGAGCCAGCTCTGAGCAGCCAGGGGAAGGGGCGTTTCAAGCCAAGGGAACGACACATGACAGGCCCTGGGCTGGAACTGCTTTGACAAGTTCAAGGGTCTGCAAGGAGGTAGGATGTCTGATGAGTCTGTGAGGGGGACCGAAGCGGAGATGAGGTGCCACAGGTAGCCACACGATCTGTAGGGACTTCCGAAACAATGTTAGGACTTGGGCCTTTTCTCTGCATCGGCTGGGAAGCAAGTGTAAGGTTTACAGGGGAAGGGAAGCAGGACCTGACAACTATAGCTCCTAAAAAATGGAAGATTTTTCCAAGGTCTTGGTTTATATTCTCAACAATAGCAGTACTATACTTTGTGGTTTAATTCTTTTCTGCAATGTAAGTTTCATGAAACTAGAAACCCTATCTGTCCTGTTCACCAATGGCTCTCCAGGGGCCTGAAACAGAACCTGGCATATAGGAAGCACTGAAGGAACATTTGTTGAAGGTACAAGTAAATGAATAAATGCATGAATGGTGTCTTTGAATCTATCCACTTAGCTCAAGAAGGCAAGCTCCCTTTCTTAAACCCCCACCACTAGGGGTTGAACAGTTCGCTCCAGTGCATCAGACAACTGCACCTGCAATACTTGCTGAGTACCGGGTGCCATGCCTCAGGCCCTAAGGCATCTATAACAGCGTGGCAATAAACTTACTTCTCTGAGAATCTCTGATAAACACTGTTTTAACAAGTGAAAAGGGGGAGAAAAGTAAACATACAATTTTTATAAAGTTGTCATAGCCTGCCACAAAATCTTAAGTGGGGGTTATTTTTAAACTACTTTAAATGGCCGTGGGAGGAAGGGTGGGGCTATGTCCTGGGAAGTACTTCTACTCCCAAAGGCTTCAACAAGCTGTCCACCAGGGGAAAGGGCACTAGAAAAAAATAGTTGAAACTGTTCCTGGCTTAAGAAATACGGTACAAAATGAGCTTCTTGGACTCCAAGTGCAAATAAGCATACAAAACTGAACCATCACATGGGATAGAGACAGAACCCTGCTAGTTTGGTCAAGAGGTTTAATTTCATGCATACTTAACAGCTTGTCCTGTTCAGAATGGAAAAACCAATAAAAATTAGGATGAGAAAATGTGTGTCCGTCTGGGCCGTGAAACGAGCCGGGCAGACACTGTTTTGTTTGTGCATATATGACAGAAGTGAGCACTACACTGAATCCATTAATAAACCCAGTGGGCAATGCTGAAGTTTACTAATAATTAAATTAAGTGCACATAAAAGGAGGTCAGAGTTTCATGCTTTTATCAAGGTGAATACTATGTTTCAAGGTGAATAATTCCTTCATTGAATCCATTTTTTAAGTTTTAATGGTAACACAAATGTTACCATGTTATTTTCATCCACTGATCCACAAATTACCAGTTACTAAAATGGAAAAAGATGTAGATGATTCAAAAAGTAACAAAATGATCAATAAGCACATTTTTTAAAACATGTCACTAGTAACTTTAAAAATGAAATAACAAGTTGTTATTCTCCCCTTAATTTAGCAAATATTTTTAAAATAACAAAGCAAATGGTACAATGAGAAAGATACTACTACACTATGTTTCTGAAAATTGATACAACTTTTTAAAAAATCATTTGGCAACATACATCAACTATAAAACTGTTCACCTCTGTGACATAGTAATTCTTTTTCAGGCTCTATCCTAAGGGAATAATCTCATAAAGAGATAACAATTATTAACAAGATTTTTATCAGAACATTGTTTAATAGCCTTTTTCAGAAATGGTTAATTTGATAGTGAAATTTCCACATAGAATTAAAAAAAAATAATAATCTTCTAAAAGCATGTATCCACATATCACAATATGGTAAGTTAAAAGAAGCATACTACAGCCTAACCTGTGATGGCGCAGTGGATAAAGTGTCGACCTGGGAACACTGAGGTCGCCAGTTCAAAACCCTGCACTGGTCTGGTCAAGGCACATATGGGAGTGGATGCTTCCTGCTCCTCCCTCCTTTCTCTCTCTCTCTCTGTCTCTCTCTCTCACTCACTCTGTGTCTCCTCTCTAAAAAAAATGAATAAAGAAAAAATAAAGAGATCCTTTAAAAAAAATCTGCTAAAAAAAAAAGAAGCATACTACAAAATTAAAGTGAATGATACTAAATTTCTAAACAAACAAAAAGCTTGAGTATTCATGCAATGAAAATAATGACAGAAGGAAATTTACTAAAATATTAACAGTGGTTAATTTCTATATTGATTCTAAAATAGAATCAAAAGTAATATACTTTTTGCCTGACCAGGCGGTGGTGCAGTGAGGTAGGGCATCAACCTGGAATGCTGAAGACCCACGTTCAAAATCCCGAGGTCACCGGCTTGAGCGTGGGATCATAAACATGACCCCATGGTCGCTGGCTTGAGCTCAAGGTTCACTGGCTTGAAGCCCAAGGTCGCTGGCTTGAGCCCAAAGTCATTGCCCCCCCCACCGCTGGTCAAGGCACATATGAGAAAGCAACCAATGAATAAAGTGCAGCAAAAACAAGCTGATGCTTTTCATCTCTCTCCCTTCCTGTCTGTCTGTCCCTGTCTGTCCCTCTCTCTTTCTCTTGAAAAAAAAGAAAATGTGTGTGTGTGTGTGTGTGTGTGTGTGTGTATTTCTACAACCTAAAATTATTTGTTAAAAGAGAGAATGCTTACTTAGTGCAGATGATATAATGGTGGTAAATGACCGACAGCTAATCTTATCACTCTACTACGCTGCTCCATCACAGAGAGAACTTGCAAGCGAGATCACTATTTTCAAGTGGACGATATGGAACTGTGTAATTACAAGTTGGTGAGTTTGACATTGATTCTAGGCAAGACTTTAAAATAGATTCCTTAATAGAATTTTGTAGGAATCTAGAAAAAGAGACCATCAATCAGCAGGAACATCAAGGATTCACTAGTCATCACTGCAGACTACTTCATTTCTTTCTTTCAATGAGCTCACTGAAAAAGTGAGGGAGGACAAGTTCATCAAATGGTAGATGACGTCAAACTGAAAAGAATTAGTCAATCTGTTATCAGAATCAAGATTCTGGAAATGGGGGCAAGTGGCTTCAGTCACTAAGAAGTCACATCCGTCTACTTTCCTCCTTAGATCAGATCATGGATGAGGTAATAGAAGGCTAGTTCATTAGTGCAGTGGCTCTCAAACTTTTTGAAGTTGGCGCATTTAAAACCCTACAAATAATTGTAGGTGCACTATATACAAATTTCTGAGAAATATGTTATAATAATTACATTAAATATTAAAGAAAAAATATAAAGTCCAAGCGTGCTTTTATGGTAATTAAATGAAATAAATATGACAAAATTAAATTTATTCTGACATTAAAAAACATTTTTATGTGACATTTTTTGAGTTATGCTTTTTCGAATTCGGAATAAAGAGGGGTTAAAAAAATTAAAAAATGACAAAAAAGTTATCTTTTTATATATAGAGATACATTCTCAGTAAGATTTAGTAAATTCAGCAATCCCAGCACGAATGCGTTAAGGTTTTTCATTCTTGTGTTTATGAGAAACATGAACCTGATGTGTCCTAGCAATTTCTTCAATGTTTGGGCATATACTTGAAAGGCAAACTCTCATTTCCTTGTCAATACATTGAAGAATTCCTCTCTTTTTACTCTTAATTGTGTTGAGTGCAGAAAACCCCCACCATACATTTCATCTTAACTTTACACCAAACAAAGGATAAAAGAAACTTGCTTCCAGTCTTTCCGGGGAACATGGGGGGTACTGTAAACAATCCAGCACCACAGCTTAACAGTCTTTTGCAACCTAATCAGGCAAGTGAGGTGGGGGGTTGGGCAGACTGTCAGTTTACAGCCAATTCTCTGGTCCCCCAAAAATCTAAACTCCAGAAACCCTGTTGGTTTTCTGGTCCCCAGCAGGCACATATTTCTCTGGAATACCATAGGGCGCACCTGGAAATCTTCTAGGGTGCACACTTTGAGAACCACTGCATTAGTGAATGGTCCCAAACTGAGAGGAATAACAGATGTGTATCAGGATCTAACAACAGAGTAAGGGATTAAGCATAAGCTAAGTCCAATCAGATACCATTCAACAGAGATAAGTGTAAGACACTATCATTCAAGGAACCAGTACGGGAGACTTGACTTCACAGTACAATGTGTGGAGACAACTTAGGGGTTCTCTTCCCTGGTGAGTAAGCTCATCAGAAGGCCACTGAGCTGGGACTTGATGATATATACAGTTTTAAAAGTATCAAACATCACTCTCTCCTAATTCAAAGACACCTAAAGTAATCATATGTTTTTACCTCACCGAGTAGAGTAAGAAGGGTGGTAAAACCAAGGCACTGCTGGTTGCCAGAACAGGTGGTACTAAGCTACTGACTTAGGTAGGCGGAAAGGGTTAGGGAGATGGCAACATCAGATGAAATACTTGAAGGGCCATTTCCTGGAAGAAGGAAAACTTCCTAACCATGAGAGCTGTCCATGGTCATTATGGACTGCTGAGACACACAGTGAGTTCCCTGCATCAGAAGAACAAATCTCAGAATAGCTGTGCACTCAGCCCCAGAGAAATTCAAACATAGTTCTAGTCCATTCTCCCCTTGGATACCTGAAACGCCTTCATGCCTTTCCTGACAAGTCATCCAGACTGTGCTTGGACACCTCTATTCCTTCAAGAGATATACTAATTTTTCTTATACAAACTCATATAATTATGGGAAAGAATTCTATACCGAGCCAAGACCTTCTCCACTGCTCTCTAGGACTATAAAGAATTTGCCTAAACCTGGGGCCATATGAGAAGCTTTCAAATACTGAAATATATGCAATAACAACCCTTATGAGATGTTCCTACTCTCAGCCATTCTACTCTGAGCAATATAATTTTAAAAATTGTACCAGGAATTTTCATAGGGGTACAAAACCCAATCCCTAATAGTGCAGACAGGTTAAGCAAGCTCTAGTCACATGAATAATATACAATTATTAAAACAATGAATAGGTGGATGACTTCTGAATATATATATATATGTGTGTGTGTGTGTATATATATATATATACACATATACATACACATATATATATATTCAGGATGACTTCTAAATATAATATTATGCATATTATATTTATATATAAAGCAATGGTGAACAAAAGGTCAATAAGAAAAAAATGGTATTTATGAATGTAAAAAGCACATATTATTACAAATTAGAAGTGAACTTAGAGTGAGATAAGTATAACTTCATGTTTACTGAATTTTCTTAAAAATTGTTTAACTGTATAATAATAAAAACCTATATTCTCTTTTGATGTAAACCTACCTATACTGCTCACAAAAATTAGGGGATATTTTATAGCATCATGTTTGTTTTGAAATATCCCCTAAATTTTGTGAGCAGTATATTTGTGCCATTTAAACAGGTATTTCCAAAGCACCTAGGTCCTGTATTCTATATAAATCATATATATCTATATTGTTGGATGCATATGAAAGGGTAGGTATTAGTTGTATTATATATAAGATATAATATATCTTATATATAATTTCCTCAAAAATTAAACATAGAGTTACTATATGATCCAGTAACTCCACTTCTTGGGATACACCCAAGGGAGCTGAAAACTTATGTTTACACAAAAAACAATAACATGAATGTTAATAATAGGACTGGTTATAACAATCAAAAACTGAAAACAATTTTAAATGCTCATCAATTGATAAATGAATAAACAGAGGGTTGTGTATCCATAAAATGAAATACCAGCATAGGCTACAACTTGGATGAATTTTTTAGGTTGGATGAACCTAAAAGATTATGCTAAATGAAAGCAACAAGTCACAAAAAGCCATATTATTCCATTTATATGAAATGCCCAGACTAGGCAAACCTAATAGAGACTAAAGGTAGACTAGTGGTTGTCCGGGGATGGAGGAAGCAATCAGGACTAACTACAAAAGTTCTGGGTTTCTTTTGGAAGTGATGAAAATATTCTGAATTAGACAGTGGTGACAGTTTCACAACACGGCAAATGTACTAAAAAGCACTGAACTGTATACCTCAAAATGACTGAAATGGTGAATGTTTTTTGAATTCTATCTCACTAAACTCTATGTCACCAAAAATACATATCATTATATACATGCTATATATTTTACATACTATATTGACATCATAAATACTTAGCACTAGTTTTATTAGAAGATTCATTATACTGTAGTCATGGGTACAATTCACACGAGACCTGGATCATTAAAACAGATATGAAAAACTAAAGGGCTGAAATTAAGTATTATTCATTCCTTCTATTATTCAAATATTGATTTATTTAGTGTGTGCCTCCTTGGTGCCAGCAAGTTCACAGGTGTGAACAAGATGCAATGCTCGCCTTTGTAGGGCTCCCGATTTAGCAGGGGAGCTTCACGTGAAACAGATCATCAATCAAATAAAAGTAAAACCTGTCACCAGGGGCAGGATGTGCAACTCTGGGTTCTGTGATAGAACAACAGGCAGATTTGAATCAAATGAGCAATTGGTCAAAGAGCCTCTTGGAGGAAGTTATATTTAATCTCAAAGATGAGAGATTCAGTCAAGTGCAGAGTGAGGACAGAGTACTCCCACAATGAAGGGCAGTGCGAAAGTCCTGAGGCTGGAAAGACTGACACATTTGCGAAACCCACCAGGCCAGTGGTGACGAATGGGTAGTTAATAATGAGAAGACTGTCATAGAATGAGGCTGGAGAAGTTAAAAGGAATCTATCCATACAAGGCCTTACAGACATTCTAGGGATTCTTATTTTCTATCTTGCGTATAGAGGGAAGCCACCCAAGAATTTGAGCCGGGAAAGAACATGATTAACTTGGGTCAAAGAAGCATCACCCAGGCTCCCACTATGGCGAAGTGATTAGAGAAGAGCTAAGAAGGATCTAGGAGACCAACCAGGAGGCTAAGAGAGTAGTGGCTCAGACTAAGGGGATGGGGTAGAGAGGAAGAGAAGACATGTTCAAGGTCTGCTTTGAAAGGTCATCACACGTTCTGTTTTGTAACTCAGATTTACTCATTTGGGAAAAATGTCTTCCAGAAAGACCAGTGCACAAAAGGTAGAGATTACTTAGCCAGAATCTTTAGACCCACTAACATCATATCCAGTATCAAAGTAAATCCTACCAACATGTCAGCTACTTCTAGGAGGCCTGAAGCCTCTTCGTACAACTAAGCAGTTCACACTTGAACCCAAACTATATCCCTGCAGGGTATTTTCTTGGCAAGTTTTCAGAGTGGTTAATAAAGCCAGACAGTAAAGTAGAAATCCACAAGTTCACCGTGATGAGTCCAGGCAATCCTCGATGTCCTCATGTCAACCCAACATCAAACTACTATAGTTTGTTTTGGAAACATTTACTCTATAGAGGAACCACTCAAGGAGAGAAATACTCGTTAGAGCCATCAGTTAAACCTAGACACCCAAGAAAAAAAATATGTGCACAGCATTCCAGATTATTTACATGCATCTGTCTCTTTAAGCTGCACTCCCAAGACTAAAGCAGAACACAAGAGGCTGTGATGTCTATCAGAGTTTACAAAGAGTAAATGAATGAATTACATTGCAGTAGGAAAGCAATTATACATTATGTATGCATGCATTTCTTTTCCTCTTAAAATAAACCCCTACTACCCATATGGTAAATATCACTTCAATCCAAGTGGGTCGGATAAACAGCTCTGTGTATATTTCCTTATAAACCAACCAAGACATACAATCATAAAGTTTAAGGCAACCTACCTGTTCAGCACCCCCAGAGTATAATAGAAGCAAAGCACATAACGAAGATGAATATGACCACCGATAGTTATATACTTTGCAACATACACTCTGTAAGTAGTCTTGTCCTTTTTTTCATTTATACTGCGAAAATTCATTTCTCATTTAAAAGTGTAAAATGAAAAGGGTTTGTTGAACCTTGAGAAGTCATTTCATCATATCTATCTTTATCACCATTAAGCTTCTCAGCTTCTTCGAGGCTGTAATTGATTCATTACAATACATTATATTTACAGAACTGCATAACAGCCATCTCAAATGCTCCTGAGCCTCCTCGCCTCCTTGCATGTTAAGACTCAGCACTTCTAAGAAGGCTTCCCTCACCCTTTAGGGTAGAGCTCACCTTCCATCCCTTCTCCCCTCCCTGCTGGCTATCCCTGGTCCATATGTCTGTCCAGAATTAGAACTGCCAGACTGGGAACTCCTTGATCTTTCGTGCTCCAGGACCTGACACAGAGCCTAGCATATGAAAAGTTCACAAATGCTTGGGAAATGAAATGAATGAATGAATTGGATCCACCCAACCTCTATACAGTGTGTCCGTAAAGTCATGGTGGACTTTTGACTGGTCACAGGTCAAAAGCTCACCATGACTTTACGAACACACTGTAGTTTTTTTTCCAACTGCATTATCCTAAATGTTAAGGACCCTCAGTTCAATGACATTTCAGACCATTCCTTACTTTCCTTCATTTCTTTGCCTTTCCCAATAGAAGGGGATTCTGATTTGAAGTAACTACATTGCTCAGAAGATGTTTTATGGAAACCAGTTTTAAGAATAAGGGTTTACACACATGGCTTCATAAGAGTGAGTTTGGACATGGACTAGAAAAAATCTTTACTCCCTAAATTCATATTTTATAGTAAAATGGCATCCAGTACCAAGTCACCCTACCACTCCTGCTATTGACATTCATATCAGACATCATCCTTATAAAGGGCCCCTTCGTCATGACAAAAAAAGAAAAAAAGGATGCCCTTGGCAAGGGCAGAGAGAACGCATGAGTTAAATTCATCATTCCGAAATAAATTATTTAGCACCACTTAAGCCCTGAAAGCTTTGAGTCACCTGTCTTGTGGCTTATGGCACTCTCTTCTACCTTTACAATTTCCCGATTGTGAAACAACAATTGTATTCCATCATGGAAAATCGACACGCTTTAAATTTACTGTTGGAAGTGACGATCTCTAGCAAACTAAAACATTTATTTTTCCACCACCATGAGATAATGATAAAGCTGCTTTTACAAAGAAGTACTTAGGAACCACTCCAGAATTTTAAATTGAACTCCTCTTACTGGCAAAGTCAGGTAAGCAATGGTCCCCTGCACCTATGAGATGAGTGAGATCTCTGGGGCCCCCTAAGATCCCACCACTCAGACCCAGCTTTGACTTAACTGTCAAGGGCCCCAGATTTGAACACGAGGTCACCCTAGAAAGGAAAGCCTCTGTGGCGGCAGTAACATAGGATAACCAGTAGGCTTTTAAAATAGACCCTTTCACTAGGGTTTTATTAGAAAGGGTGTGGATGGCCTTCCTAGTCTAAATGGTGTCACTAGCACACTAGGAGGGGGACGGTCTGGTACAGCCAAGGCCTCCAGTGGAATTTAACTGGAATGATCAGGGATCAGTTGCTGTTACTGAGTGACATAGCTGGTGTTGGAAACCAATGAACAAAATGGGCTGGAAAAGGCAAAAAGACGAAAGGATTGATAACACGGAACCCGCAGTGAATACTGATCAATCATCCGCTCCTTGGTAAGGTCCACTACGGCTCAGAGCAGATGGTGGGGGGAGTGAGCGGGCGAGTTGGGTGGGTCGCAACCCTTAGATTCAACAAGCTTCCTGAGTACATTCAATCCCTGCACCTGTCCTTAGGAAGCCTTGTTTCTCTTTCAACTGCTCGGAGCATCCAACAGAAAAAAATTTTTCACATAAAGAAATAAAAAATGCATCAGCAACATAGTGCGGGACAAGAAAGGAGCGCTTATCAGCAGATGAGCAGCCTCATTGCTCAACAGACAGCTGGGGTTCCCTCCGTCCACCCCTACGCCCACTGCGCACCCCAAGGACAGGAGGTGGGACGCAGCACGAGCCAAGGCCTGGGAGGCAGCTGGAGACAGATGCAGCCCCCAGAGCCCCGGGAGATGCAGGGCGCTGCCTCCTCCTCGGATCGCCGGGGCCGATGCGCCGGCGCCCCGCAGGGAAGCCAGGCCTCCCGCCAGCTGAGCATCCATCCTCCCGGCCCTCCTCCGCCCGCGTCCCTGCCACCAACCTTGGGCGTGCGGATGTGCTCCATGGCGGGGCCGCGTCCGCACCGTGCGGGGCACGGGGAGGGGGCTTCGCGCCGGAGCCGCGGCTGCGGGGCTTGGCTCCGCCTCCAGGTGAGACGGCGCCCGCGCACGGCGCCCGCGCGGCCCTAGAGCGTGCGACTGTGCGGCCGGGACACCTGCCCTGTCTGCTGCCGCCTGGCTCGCTCCCTTCTAGACCCGCAGCAGCCAGCGTTAATAGTGCGGGGCTCCTGGTCCCCAAGACACAATGCGGGCCTGCTGTTGGGCGTGGCCTCTGGGAGGAGAGATGGAGAATACCTGCTCCACAGCCCACTGGCTCCCTCCCAGGGCGTCCCAGGACAGGTGGGGCTTCAGGGCGGAGCTCCCAAAGCTGTCACGTGCACTCCAGGGCCAGCACGGCCTAGTGGGCTCTGTTTGCATATGTCAGCACGCCAACAGCCGGTATAGCATTTGGAATAAGGGCGGAAATTACTGCGACAGGAGGTGATCTATTAAGTCAAGCATCTCTCATCAACCCGCGACAGCGCTGTTGGAACTGTTGGAAGAGACGCTCTTCCTAGGCACAGTGTTGGCTGCTCATCTGCCATCTTATATTTAAACGAACTGGGAGATATAGAGACAAAGCATCCATTATAAGCTGTCATTTTTCCATTTACATTATTAATAGTAGTTGTTGCCATAGTTAGTATTAAGTCATTGGGGAAAGCCAAAGAGAAGAAGTACCCCCACACACACACACACACACACACACACACACACACACACACACATACACTGTCTGGCAACCCTGCATGTACAATACTCCACCATAACTAAAATTTCATAAAACTGAACATAGTTCTTAGAATAGCTACTCAATTTTTTCCTAGCTCTTCCTCTCCTCTTTCCAACTGGATTGTAAATCCTTTGACAGCAGAGACTTTCTAACCTCTTTTCGTCCAATGCCTGGTAGGCACATTGCAGCCTTTCAAATACAATTTTTATTTAATCAATAGAATGTTACATTTATTTTTAAATTTCTAGATTACCTTCACACACACACACACACACACACACACACACGAGAGAGAGAGAGAGAGAGAGAGAGAGAGAGAGAGAGAGAGAGAGTTTTATCCTCCTACTGCTCTGGGAGGCAATTAAGACAAGTATTATCAATTGACATGCTTATGACAAAATTGACCCAGGGCTATAATTTCCTCTTTACTAAAGAACACCAGGAAAAGAATCGGGAGCACTGTGGTACCAAATCAACCCTGATTCCTCATTTATAACAATAAGTTCAAAGGTAGCATCTGTCTCCAAATTCCAACAGTACTGGGAATCCTATACCCATTAGGGGGATCCATCTTTAATAATGTTGGAATTATATGCCTTCTGGGCTCTTTTCTCCCTCGACTAGTGACTAATCAAGAGTTTATCAAGTAAGTAATTGTTGCATACAAATGTTTCTGACCTGCTGCATAGTGGCATATGTTTGTTTAAGCACCCAAACTCTAATTGATAGGTGAAAAGATGTAAATCCAAAAAGTGTAAGTAGCCTAATGCAAAGAAGAAATTTCTTGATTAGTTCAAAAATACAGCTTTTGCAAATTATGGCAATAAAAATCAACATTAGCTTAAAATAAGTGAAGAATTATATTCAAATTATTAGGTTAAATTAACCTACAGCAAACTAGAAATAAAATTGCAATAGGAAAAGAAGTCTGTATAAATGAATATTTTATTTTGATCTGACAGTCTTCTGAGGAATCTTTCTTGACTTGTCCCTCAGCCCTAGTCACTCTCCAGGTTATTAGATCACAGACTGTTATGATCTCTGACAGCCATTCTGCACTTCTGGCACTTACACTGCCTCAAGTCCCCAAGTTTCACTGCTTCTCCAAACCACTACCCAATGGGGCAGAAGACATTGAACAAAATAGCAAGAGCTAGAAAGCAGTGAAGTGAGAGGACCTAGAATACATTGACATGGCTGACTAGGTTGGTCCTAAATTGGACAAAAGTGAAACTAGCCATTCATTTACTTAAGAGACATTGATATTAATGGACTGATGGTCATGCCCAAGGTAGGATGACAGATGGCAGGTGATCGAAGAGAGACCCGGAGGAAAAGGGTACTAAGTTCAATACTAATGATATGGAGAACACCAAGGAAATGAAAAGTGAACCAACTAAGAGGGCAACAGGGCATGTGGAAATGCCAAAAAGAAGCCTCGGGGAGATTAATCTACTTCCTACATTTTACATATTAACTATACAGGACATGATTGATAGACTTCAAATCATTAGTTCTTGAAATCTGATATCTGCTATGTCTGGCATGAACCACAGGTCATTTGGATGGGTGATGCATCTCTGAATCTTCACACAGCAGAGATCTCTCCATCTGGTCCAAGAACCAATGAGAAGGCTAGAAAAAACTGCCGCTTCTAACACTATATAATTTGCAGATGGATACACACCCAGGTTTGCCCAATGGGTTGAAAAATGGCCATTTCTCTTTAGTATTTGTGAATCCTGGATAGAAAATAAGTATTGCTTACAAAAATTAGGGGATATTTCAAAATGGATACAAAATGATAAAATATCCCCTAATCTTTGTGAGCAGTGTATATTTCAACAAAACCATTTTCACCATCAAGCAAAATATTGCACAATAGGGTTACAATCTAGCTACCTGCATATTCATCAAACAACTTCCCTTACTGGAGAGCATCCTGATTATCCCCTTTTTTCATCAGTGTGAGGTTTCAGTGGTTTCCACCTTAGTGAAAATGATAGGTATGGCTCTGTGCATGAATATTTCATTCTGCCCATCATGGTCACGCAGGAGACTACACTCTCTAATCCCACTACTCTTGGGTGGGGTCATGTGACCAGTTCCAGACCTCTGCAAAATCTGAGTGTGACCCTTCAGCTTCTTCTTCCCTGGTTTTGACCCACTGAGATTATGAAGAGAATAATGATTATAAGTTTATTCTCAATACCTGACATGACCATGGCCCCAGACTATTCAGCATTAGATTGAAATGAATGAAGAGAGAAATACCATGTCCCTGAGCCATGCCATGACAAGGAGCTACTCTGAAGAGTCATCCAAGATTCCTGTGAGTGAAGAGAACACCTCTTTTTGGTGGTGGTTGCAGGACAACCACTGAGCTGTAAAGGTCAAGTTTTGTGCCTAGCCTCGCCTGACTTAGAGAAGGTGAATCTGAGACAGTCAAAATAATGTCGTCTCTACTTCTGTGTTTCAGATCTTTTTAAAGGGGTTCACAATGTTAAAAAAGCTCTAAGAACACATCACATGTCAAGTCCTAATCCACTTTATAGTATGTTGACAAACTTCTTCTGGAGAACGTTAGGAAGTTTTTATCATGCAGACATTTTAGTTGTAAATAAATTGCTATAGGAATTTTTAAATAAAGATTTGACATAAACTGGGAACTTTCCCAAAATCCTGTGATCTTCAGTGGCCTGAGGAGATTTGGATACTTATCAAAAGAACTTGCAAGACTTTTTCCGGAAAACTTACATGTCTCTCGAGGCAACTGAAACTTCTGATCTGGCCGGGAAGCCAAAAAATGCTTCCTGGGTGGGTCATCTTGCTAATGGTTACAAGCTCAATAAAGCCCTGTTATGCTCTATCTGTGTTCTGCATGGCAGAGGACACACATCTTTGAACAAGCCCAGTCTTAGCTAGAAGCATGTTAAGTACCCAATTTGATACTGTCAGGGCTACATTTGGGATTCTGCCTGGGGTAAAAAAAAATAACATTCTCACCTTCAGGATTTTTATAAACTTGATGATGCAAAGTATTGATGTCTTCACCCTATGCCGGATTCACCAAACAAGAACTCCTGGACCTTTTTCCAGGAACCAAGAAGGAAACCCTAGGCCGGCATATACAAAGTGCTTACTCTATGAACAGGCAAGGTTTGAAAACAGTCTCTTATATTCTGCTCACAAAAATTGGGGGATATTTTATCGCTTCACATTCATTTTGAAATATCCCCTAATTTTTGTGAGCAGTATATCTTGTTCTCCATCCGAGAAGGTGTGTCACGCCATTCCAAGTCTCTGTCCTCAGATTATTGACTACATATAGTCTTTTAATTGCCATCCCTCCAACCATCACTGTTATGCACATAATTCCTATATTAATATTTCTAGTCCTAAATTCTCTCTCTGTGGCACGTCTTATATTTTCATCTGCCTGCCGCGCACCTCCACCAGATACCCTTCGATGTCACAAAATTGATTATGGAAGCAGACAGGCGCACACGCGCACACACACACACACTAGTATATGTTAACTGTGTGACCTTAAGCACATTTTTAAACCACTCTAGGCCTCAGGTTTCTCACTTGTAAAATGGATATAATGATAATAATCTGCATAATCTGCATGGCTTTGTTTCTCCAGCTGAAAAATAGGTGTCTCTAGTACAGTGGTTCTTAACCTTTTTAGAGGTACCGAACCCACCAGTTTCATATGCACATTCACCGAACCCTTCTTTAGAGATAAATAAAATATGATCGTTTTTTCCAAATTCAAGACATAGGTATATGTTTTTTTACTGGTGCACAAAATGAGCCGTGCATGAACATCACCTTGCTCAAAGAACAAAACAAACAAAGTACATGAACTCACAACAAATTACGGTATTACTTTATTCTGGCCTCCGCGGCAGAGGCTTCTTCAAAGCCCTGAGACCGACTCCTCGAACCCCCAGGGTTCAAGAGAACCACTGCACTAGTATGAATGTTTATTATGTTATTCTCTATATTTTTGTGTATGCTGAAGTTAGTCCAACGTAAAAAATAGAATCGATGCAAAGAATGGGGGATCATTACACCTTCTTCTTAAGGTGGATGAGACAGTTCAGTCAGATCGAACCTTTCACATGTGTTGTGACAAGTATTTGTTGAGAACGGCCTTGTGCCAGGCCCTGGGCATGAATGGGTTAGCCAAAGCAATCCCAGGCTCTGCTCTCAAGGTGCTCCGGTCGAATAATATCAGCCGTTATTATTACCTTCTACCTAACACCAAATGCTGCTCTTGACTTCATTATTTCTTTTGTCAACTTCTTGCAAGCTCAAAACCTTGGAATTTGTCTCTTACCCCTCCACAACATTTCTTCCAATGGCACTTCCCTCTTCCTTCCTCACAGTCGTGACTTCAAATCCTCAGTGCTTCCTCCTGGCTGGAATATTAGCCTCTGCTGCCAGGTTAATCTTCGTGAAAAGCAACTCTAATCGTATCACTCTCCAGCTTACAAACTCTTCAGTGGTTTCCAATTGCCTTTGGAATGAAGTACCCTTTCCTTATTCTGTCCTCAGGGCCTTGCCACATACTCCTGCTCTCTTTTACAAACTCAGCAAAGTAAGTCACTGGCGCTTCCTAGGTGCTCAATAAATCATTGTTGAATATATCAATTAATCAGCCAATCACTTTCTGTATCCTGCCTTTGCTCATCTCTCTGTCTTTGATCACACTGCTCCCATCTATCAAATCCTTTGAGGTTTATTTTAAAATTCACTTCAACATTCCCTCCAGATGGCATTCTTCCAAAATAGTTCTTGTCTGTTCATTCCAATAAGCAGAGATCATCATAGGCAGTTTATCTTCTTCTGGAAGTGTAATTTTAGGCACCTCTGTCACAAGTTGTCCACAGGGTCGTTAATCAGTCCACGATCCCAGGAATACCATTCTGGGTCATTACACTGACAACATCACGCTGATCAGATCTGATGAGCAGAAAGTAACAGGCACCCAAGATGCACAAGTAAGGCACATGTGTTACAGGGTGAGAGATGCATTCTGGGAAAATTCAGAATGAGGTCTTGCCATCTCAGGGCAGTTTTTAGGGGTCTGCGGTAGTCTGGAACATCCTGAAATGGCTTCTCAAACATGCAAAGCAAATTTCTTCACTTAGCGTGTCGACTACCTTGTGCCCTAACCTAGACATTACTAAGCTAGACATAAGGGATACAAGCAAGGAAAGCCTCCCATCTGGTTTGAGTTGTAGAGAAAACATGCCACCGTGGCCTTTGACCCCAGCAGATCCAAATATGCTCAGGTATCTGCAGGAGGCAAGGAAGTGGTATGGAGCCACCAGCGAGCCACAATTGAAGAAGCACACTAGTTATTGGCATGGCCCCCACTTGCCAAACAGTGCCTATTATTGAATTTTTAAAGCTTAAAAAAATTATTTTTAATTCTGGTAAAGTACACATAACATAAAATTTACCATTTTAATCATTTTAGTTGTATAGTTCAGTGGTTCTCATAACAATTTTTTAAGCCAACAGGCCAGATACACAACTGTATATACAATATAATCTGAATTGTATTTCAAAATGAGTGTGCATACAAGTGTACATATTGCAAGTAAAGAGACAAGAAATAGAAGAAATATACAGATATGACAATTACATCTGGGAGGTGTGTTCATGGGTGATTGTCATTTTCTTTAACTTTTTTATATTTTACAAATATTTGCATTGCATTATTGTTTTGTTTGGGTTTGGTTTTTTGCAAGAGAGGCAGGGAAATAGACAGAGGGACAGATCGGGACAGACAGGCAGGAAAGGAGAAAGATAAGAAGCATCAACTTTGTTGTTGCAGCTCCTTACTAGTTCATTGATTGCTCTCTCATATGTGTCTTGACCAGGGGGCTACAGCAGAGCGAGTGACTCCTTGCTCAAGCCAGCAACCATGGGGTCATATCCATGATCCCACGCTCACCCCAGCAACCCTGCGCTCAAACTTGGTGAGCCCATGCTCAAGCCAGATGAGTCCACACTCAAGCCGGCAACCTCGGGATTTCTAACCTGAGTCCTCTGTGTCCCAATCTAATGCCCTGTCTATGGAGCCACCGCCTGCCTGGTCAGGCTGCATTGCATATTTTAACAATTATAAAGAATGTGTATTTTAAAAGATCTTTTCAATAAAAATAAGTCATAATCTATCATCATGACATAGTGTCCTATCTCAAGCAAACACATTTGTAGAGGATACATTTTGTTTTGTTTTGTGTTATGTTGTTTCAAAGCAAAACATAAACTGGATACTAAATAGTTGAGCGACCTTTAAAGTGTATACTTCCTCAAATTTCAGTTCAAAAATAATCTTTCTGAGAAGTAATCCTTTTTCAAGGATAAAACTGAGCTTACTTTTCATGAGGAAACCATAAAAACAAATATCCCAAATGAATAACAATAGCTGGAAAAAGATAAGAGGAAAGTGCTCCCTCCTGAGTCGTCGAGATCTTGGCAATGCTGTTCTTACAAACAAAAATGTAAAAATAAAAACCCAAAGACTGTAAGAAGCTCAGTTAGGTTTGGAGGAATGCACTGTGGTGTTTTAAAGTCAAAGTTCTCCAAAACTTACTTAATTGATCTTTTAACTTTTAGTAAAAATCTGAATTGCATCTTTGGTGTTCAGGTAATAGAATGAGAAAATAAAATTTATTTAATTAATAAAGCCTTACCTAAATCCCTTTCCTCCTTTTCATTGCCATGTAGATACTAAATATTGCCAAAATGCAAAAGATCATGGAGCTCGTAGCCAGGACAATTTGAGATTTCTAATAAACAGATGTAAGCATTGTTTCTGGGTACAATAGGGTTTCTTGTGGAGATAATGAGTAATTTGAATGCTGGTTCTGCAAGAAAATTCTTCCTTTTTTTTTTTTTTTTTTTTTTTTTGGCAGAGAGACTATTTTTGTAAACAAAAGCAGTGAACAAGATTTGTTCAAAATGATGAGCTAACAAGGGTTTGATCTGGACCTAACTCATTGAGAGCCACCTGTGTTTGGGTGAGGATTTGGCAGTCAGCCGCGACTGTCTTGCTACTGTGGAGACAATACTCAAAGAGCTTGAATACGGCACAAAATAGGAAACCAATTATTTGCAATTAGAACAAATCCAGTTTATTTTTAGTATTTTTTCTTTTCTTTCCTTTTTTGCAGGGAGTCCCTATCGATAGTCAAAAATTCATGAATGAACTGTAGTCTAGAAACCAGGTTGGAAGCAGGTTTTTAGTGCTCAGGTCTCACAAATGATGACTATATTTCTGGGCCATCCCTCAGAAGGTTATGCAAACAAAGGTACTAATTGTGCTATTTACACTATGTCAAACTCTCACTATTACCATTATGTCTACCCCAAAGTGCGTGGGGTCCTTCTTGACCTTTTCGTTGCCGTTGCGACACCATAGTTGTTCATTGATTGCTTTCTCACATGTGCCTTAACCGCAGGCCTTCAGCAGACCGAGCCACCCCTTGCTGGAGCCAGCGACCTTGGGTCCAAGCTGACGAGCTTTTGCTCAAGCCAGATGGGCCTGCGCTCAAGCTGGTGACCTCGGGGTCTCGAACCTGGATCTTCCTCATCCCAGTCTGACACTCTATCCACTGCACCACCGCCTGGTCAGGCTGATCCAGCTTTTGATAGCATTGTTTAAACTCTAAAAATTTGGAATCAGAAAAGAAAGGAGAGGAGGAAGGGTAGGGGCTGACTCAACAAAGACCTTCTATTTAATGACCCATCTTTGTATGTCCAAGATCCCTGAAAACCAAAGTAGGACAATAGACTCACAAATAGACTGGAAACTAGAGCTTCCATTACTAGTAAGTTTAAAAATGTTACAAAATCCATACTAGTAGTATAAAGGAATATTATTTGTCTCTTTGCAGGACACAGAATGCATGTACTAAATACAAAAAAAAAAATAGGGCAATTACATAGAGACAAAAATTAATTCTTTAATTTTTTATCTCAATTATATTTTGTTTGGTAACTTCAAGTAGCATTCTCATGAAACAAAAGCAATCTATTTTTTTGTTTTTGTTTTTTTGTATTTTTCCAAAGTTAGAAGTAGGGAGGCAAACTCCTGCATGCACCCTACCGGGATCCACCCAGCATGCCCATCAGGGGGCGATGCTCTGCCCATCTGGGGCATTGCTCTGCTGCAACCGGAACCATTTCTAGCACCTGAGGTGGAGGCCATGGAGCCATCCTCAGCCCAGGGCCAACTTTGCTCCCATGGAGCCTTGGCTGTGGGAGGGGAAGAGAGAGAGAGAAAGGAGAGGGGGAAGGGTGGATAAGCAGATGGGCGCTTCTCCTGTGTGCCCTGGCCAGGAATCGAATACGGGACTTCTACACACTGGGTCGACACTCTACTGCTGAACCAACTGGCCAGGGCCCAAAAGCAATCTGTTTTAACATTAGAAGGAGCTTGCTAGAAAAATAATATTGCCCCCCAAAGAAAAAAAACATTGCCCAAATTGAGTAGGAGAATATGACAGCGCTCATTGACTGTATTGAAATATTTATTGCATGAAAATTAAACACCTGACTCCTTTGTGCTTTGAAAGTAGAAGCTGTTGTGAGCCATGTCATTGGGAACTTTCCCGAGCCTGCCTTTCTCTGGAGTGTCTTCAGTGATTATTCCCAATCCTTAATGTAAAGATTTTTTTATTTTCATCACTAAAACTCTTTAAGTACCAGTCATGAGTTTCAACAATTTAGTTCCTGCATTCTGGATCTTTTGTTTTCTTTTCCCTCACAATTTGACACACATTTGACAGACTTAAGTTCAAAAGTACATGGTTGCAACTAAAGCTAAACTCATTATTTACATCTACTACAGTTGTAACACTAGTAGCATTTTTTTACTAATTATTTAAAATAATGGCAAAATGCAATGAAATATTCAATAAGTATTCAAGTACTTGCACATACACTTCTCGACAAACCAAAAAAGCAACACGGTTTAAAATAATATATTGACCAGCCAATGGGTTAACCGTGAAATGCTTGTACATAAGTGTTTATAATAACTAAAAGGTCAGATTCTGAAAACTGAAGTCATCATTACAGAATATATAAAAGTGCAGGTTATTTAAAGTAGATTATTTCTAAGCCAAGGTATTTATTTCACCATCCTTCAAGCAGTAAAATTGACTTGTTTTCTCAAATAATAAAATTTAATGTCAATGTTTTTGTCAGAATACAATGGAGAGTGAATCATCATCCAGTATAAATTTGTCTCTATAAATAGGAGGTATAAAATACGTGTATACACACAGTGTTCTCTGCACTGGGAGGGGTCGCTGCCCATAAACCCAATCGTAGAGAAATGATACTGCGCCACTGAGATTATGAATACTGTCCTCAAATTGTTTCCTGTGTAACATAATGGGAGGCGCTACCCTGGAAAATTACTTTATTTCAGTCTTTTGGAACTTAAAAAAAAAAGTTTCCATTTATCATTGGAAAGTCTAAAACCAATTATGCTCACAATGAGTGTTTTGTGTTGTTTAATTATTTTTGTTTAATTTTGTTTTGCTTCATTGCACCTTAGTGAGAGGCATGATCAAGTTAGCACTTAGCAGCATGGTGCTCAGGAGCTGGGCCGCCCGGGCTTGGATCCAGGCTCTGCCACTTACCAGCCATATTCGCCTGGGACGTGCATACCTTCCCCATGCCTCAGTCTCCACACCTGTACAATGGGAGTGAATAACTGGGCTGTTGGGAGGAATCACGGAGTAGTGAATTGGAAGCCATCCGTGGGGGGCCCGTCACATGCCAACCCTCACATGCCTTCTCTTGCGCCAGCTCCTCCTCCATCTCGTTTTGCTTTTCTAGCTCAAAATAGGCAGAAGTGAACACACTGCATTTCCCCTTGCTGGGCACTAGAGTTACTTCCTGGCGCTTCCGGGCTGACCAGTGGAAGGGCCGACCACTGGAAGGGCCAGAGCTGTGCTGACTCCCACAGAAGGGGTTGGATGCCTGTCTTCCAGAGTCCGGGTCACACTTTCTGAGCCACTCACAAAGTGGCTCTGCCGGAGCCCTGAGGCTGCACGGTTCTCACATAGCGCCTATAGAGTGGGACTCCCCCACCTTCCACTGGGACTCCAACCCGTCTGAGTAACCAGCCACAGCGCAAACAACACGCTGGTCATGCTTCCCACGCTCCTTGTCTCTGAAGTAAAAAAGAGCAAACCCCTTATTTTGGAGGTTAACTTTATATGTGAGCTTGACTAAGTTAAGGTACCCAGTTGTTGGGTATAACACCCATCTAGATGTTGCTGTGAACGCTTTTTGTTGTTGTTGTTTAAGTTATGGTTAACATATAAATCAGTAAACTTTGAGTAAAGCACATTACTCTCCATAATGTGGGTGGGCCCTATCCAATTAATTGAAGGTCTTATGACAAGAGACTGAGGTCCCCGAAAAAAAGTAATTGTGCCTCCGGATGATCTTTGGACTAAAAACAGCGACATGAACTCCCGCCAGCCTGCCCTGCAGGTTTTAGGTTTGCCAGCCAGCCCCTACAATTGCATAATTACCAACTCCTTAAAATCAGTCAATCTGTATGAAATGAGAGCATCTGGATACGCCAAAGTTTCGGGTTCAATCCCCACTCAGGCCACACACACGAATCAACCAATAAATGCATAAATAACTGGAACAGCAAATTGATGTTCTCTCTCTCACCTCCTCTTTCTCTCTAAAATCAATAACAACAAATATATATAAGACAAGATAATAGGAATATAGAAATATAAATATCTTATAATAGGTCCTATATATAGCATATGAGACCTATATCTCCTACTGGTTCTGTTTCTCTGGAGAACTCTAATAATCTTACCCTATCCTCTCTCAGAGGATGCTTAAAAATTCTCAGTTTAGAGCCACTCAGATAAGCAGATGCCCAGAGGCATCACTGGCTTGCGAGGCCAGCAAGCAGAAGTGGGGTGCTTACCACTCTGAGGTCCCCTGGAGCACCATTTTATGTGGTAGGCGATGATTTATAGGAGAAACCAGGTGGTTCAGGACGTCAGTCTCAGCTTCTCTCACCTAGGGCTCTAAACGCCGCTGCCAGCTGCCACGGGATCACCTGCTGTGCTGTTCTCTCCCCATTGTCCTTTCCCTGGCCAGGGGGCACTCGGAGAGCAGCTTCTTCAAGAACATTCCCACCACTTCGACTACCACTATAATTACCTAACATTTATCAACCGTTTCTTCTTTAACCCAGATGTCTGCCAGCTGGGGTCTACTCACTCTTTGAGATAAAATTAGCTTGACCGCACAATTGATGCCCTGTGACAGCCCAGGTTTCGGCAGTTTTAGATGAGAGGGAAAATCAACGCAGGCTCTGGTGTTCTGTGGCCTCCCTACCATGCTAGCATCTTAGATGTACCACTCTGCTTTCTTTTGTCTATATTTCTGTCAAAAATAACCCAAGTCAAGTGTTTGAGACCACACAGACAATACTAAGGGTCCTTTAGAAAGTTTAGCTTTGCTCATGGCACATTACCCAGCACAGTTTGACCCATCTAAGAACACATGTCAGTGGGGAGAGCGATATTTGAAATGGTAATTGAAGTTCCCTTTCTTTTCATTTCCTTTTACCCATATCTTTCCTCCCCCGCCTTGAAGCAGCTGAAACATCCTTCATGCGCCCTTGAGAGGAGGTCAGATATAAGCTAGAACAAAAGAGCCTTTAGTAGCAGAGTTGATGCAAGAGCCGCAACACCTGGAAAAAAATATATAATTTCCGAATTCCACATCCTCAGCTTTAATTATCAAGAGCCAAAGCCTCAAGCAAGAAGTCATAAAGTTTACCCTCAAACAATATCTGGGGAAGGGAAAGATAAAAAGCCCATTTCCAGCCACACAAGAAGAAGATAAAAGACTTCTCCCGGTTCCCCAGCCAAAGAGCCTCCAAGGGGGAAAGCAAGCAGGAGTGTGTGTGTGAGTTTCTGGCGCCTGGCCCCGCTCCCAGCCTAGGCTGAGTGCAGGTGGGGAAGGCAACTGGAAACCCAAGATGAGGTTAGGGCAAGGCAGGAGAGGACGGCCTCCTCTCGTAGCCTGGAAAGGCGCGATTCCCCCAGGGGGACGCTGCACACATCCTGGCACAGCGAAGTCTGAGAGAAACGCCCAGGTGTCGGGTCCAAGGGCGGGCCAGGGTGATATGGGGACAGCAGCAGAAAGTTACTGTGGCTCTCAGAGCGGGACGGGGATGGCACCCAGGCCACTGGATGTGAAAGAAGCTGGGATCTGTGTCCCAAAGAGCAAGACCCAGAGTGGCCTACATTGAACAGATGGCCCAGAAGGTTATCAGGGGAACAGAGGGCATTTCAGCACACGCAGCAAGATGGGCACCCAGAGGCCAGTGGGATGTGTACAGTTCAGTGGCTCCCAGAGATGGACATGAGAAATCGCAGACCAGCCTCCTCTCCCCCGATCTGGATGATAACTGAGTTATTTTTGTTCTAGAACTCATGTCACCTTCTGGGCAAGAAAGGAGGAAAGACTTGAGGGAGAATAGAAAATGACTGAGAAGAGAGCCCCGATCCACAGTTTCTACCCCCTAATACTTGAACCAAAAGATTACTTTTGTTACTACCCATTATAAAAAGGGGCTCAAAATTCAGTTCAACGACAAGTAAACGAAGGAAGTTCTAATTCTGCACACCTGTGCGATGTGGGAAGGGTCTACAACATTTTTACTCAACGCCTCTGTCATTCCTGCTTCAAAGTGTGGTTGTATTCATTTGCTATGTTTCTTACTGGCCTGTCACTCAGCCTTTTCTCTTGTCACTGACTGGTCACATGCACTTCTCTGCTCCT
Organism: Rhynchonycteris naso; assembly: GCA_037038555.1. Taxonomy (NCBI): domain Eukaryota; kingdom Metazoa; phylum Chordata; class Mammalia; order Chiroptera; family Emballonuridae; genus Rhynchonycteris; species Rhynchonycteris naso. Next base: position 15,590,454 of record CM072998.1, on the reverse strand, counting down.
TTTCAGCCAAGTAGCTTTGGAAATTTCAGTTCTGTAATGAGCAGGGCAAGTCAACGCTCCCAGCTCCTACTTTCCTCACAAACCAACCAGTGGAGTCTTCGCCAACTCAGAGCATCTTCCCATTGACGAGAATCTCTCCTTAGAAGTCACATAGGGTTGTGATGGGCAAATCTCTCCTTTCACAACTACACGCCAGTAATGAGCCACTTGCTTTAGGTACTTCACCTTACAATAACACACACACACACACACACACACACACAAACCCTGACAGGGTCTCAAAAGAAAATGGAAGGAGATGGGGTCAGAAATTGTGTAGGCAGTCTTCAGACCCAAGTCTCCCTATCCTCAAATCCAACACTATGAGCCACTGTACTACAGAAACTTTCAGTCTGTGCTGATGGGCTTGCTTACCATCCTGGAGGATTAAGTTTTGATTCCATTTCTCCCAAAGGCTTGGATTTCTTCCAGATTGCATCGTCTGATTTACTGGTTAATGAAACGGCTGATGGCTGCTTGGCTCTGTCTCTCCAACTAAAGAGCTCATTATCTGCCTTCTCACTCTGTCGACTTTCTCAACAGTGCAAGCTGCCTCCCTGTCTTCTGAGGCCTAAGGGAATCTTTAAATTCTCCTCTTATGAGAATAGGCATTTCCTGCCCCAAGTTTCAACTGAAATTTGATCATAGATATTTCCTGTGCATCTCTCTGGGAGCAGTAGCTGATGAGTAGTGTTATTGTTGAATTCTTGTGTGCACCCAGTCCCCAAATAGAAGTGGGAAAAGAGAGTTACATAAACAGATATGACCATGCAAAATACTCTACCCTACACTTGAAAATTATGTATTTGGAAATACCTAGCAGCTCATGAAATGTAGACAATTCAGATATTTTCTCATTTTTATAAAGACTAAAAAGAACACATCATATTAAACTTTGGTAAACTCATTATTGTTACAAATTTTATCTACTTTAAGGTTATTTCACACTTTAAAATTAACAATTTTTAAGATTTATTGAAAGCAATCAAAGTTAGAAAAATTATCTTTCAAGAGCTGATAAACTGTACTATAATAACTAAGCAGTCGTGTAGATTAAACATAAATGTAAGTTGATGAATTTTCATTTAAAAAGTCTATCCCAGGTGTGCAGGTTGCTTTAACAATTGAAAATCTATGATCCCTGGCTGTTTTGCTCAGTGGTAGAGTGTTGGCTCAGCGTGTGGATGTCCTGGGTTCAATTCCTGGTCAGGGCACACAGAAGTGACCATCTGCTTCTCCACCCCTCCCCTCCCGCTTCTCTCTCTATCTCTTCCCCTCCTGCTGCCATGGCTCGATTGGTTTGAGCACATTAGCCCCAGGTGCTGAGGATGGTTCCATGGAGCCTCTGCCTCAGGCTCTAAAAACAGCTCAGTTGGGAGCATGACCTCTGATGGGCAGAGCATCAGCCCCAGACAAGGATTACTGGGTGGATCCTGTCAGGGTACATGCAGGAGTCTGTCTCTCTGTCTCCCTACTATCACTTGGAAAAAGGAGAAAAATAAATAAATAAATTATCAACTTAAAGAAGGTATAATGTCCCGGCCAGTTGGCTTAGTGGTAGAGCATTAGCCCGGCGTGTGGAAGTTCCAGGGTCAATTCCTGGCCACGGCACACAGGAAAAGCGCCCATCTGCTTCTCCTCCTCTCCCCCTCTCAGTTCTCTATCTCTTTCTGTCTCTCTTTCTTTTCCTCCCCTCCTGCAGCCATGGCTCGATTGGAGCAAGCTGGCCACGGGTTCTGGGAATGGCTAGATGGCCTCCATATCAGGCGCTAAAAACAATAATGACTCTGGTTGCAAAGGAGCAAGGGCCCCAGATGGGCAGAGCATCGCCCCATGGTGAGCTTGCCAGGTGGATGCCAGTAGGGCCGCATGTAGGAGTCTTGTCTCTGCCTCCCTTCCTCTCACTAAATTAAAAATAATAATAATAAAAATAAAAAAGGTTTATGCTATCACCTTAATAGCTGTGAAAAAATAGTTTGATAAAATCCAACATCCATTCTTGATTTAAAAATAAATAAAAACTTGCCTGACCTGTGGTGGCACAGTGGATAAAGCATCAACCTGGGAACACTGAGGTCTCCAGTTCAAAACCCTGCACTGGTCTGGTCAAGGCACATATGGGAGTTGATGCTTCTAGCTCCTCCCCCCCCCCTCTCTCTCTCACTCTGTGTCTCCTCTCTAAAATAAATAAAAAGAAATTAAAAATAAATAAATAAAAACTCTCAGCAAACTAAGAATAGAAGGGAACTTTCTCCATCTGATAAAGGGCTTCTACAAAAACTATACTCTAAGATAAGAGACTGAAAGCTTTATCCTTAAGATGAGAAGCAAGTCAAAGATGTTTGCTCTCACCATTGCTATTCAACATTTTACCAGAGGTTCTAACCAAGGACAAAAATTCAAAGATCCAGATTGAAAAGGAAGAAGTAAAGTTGTCTTCTTTTGCAACTGACATGATTCTATCCAGAGAAAATTCTATGGAAATTACTCCCCCCAAAAAGGGGGGAAAAACTATTAGAGCTAGCAAGTAAGCTTAGCAAAGGTATAAGATACAAGATTAATACAAAAATCAATTTTATTTCTATATACTACAACTAATAATTAGAAAGTTAAAATATTACCATTAACAATAACATTAAAAAATGTGAAGTAGGGATATATCTAACAAAAATGTGTAATCTTTGTAAACTGCAAACTAGAAACATTACTGAGAGAAATTTATGAACAATGTAAATAGAAAGTTATATTATCTCCTTGGATTGAAGAACTTATTATTTGTATATTTACTACAATCCCAGTCAAAACTCTAGCAGGTTTTTCTATAAATGGCAAAACTGATTTTATAATCCATATGGAAATGCAGTACACCTAGAATAGTCAAATCAATTTTGAAAAATAAGAGCCTGTCTGGAAGACTTACAGTATCTAACTTCAAAATGGTTAAACTATTGTAATCAAGACGATGTTAGGTTGGCTTAAGAATAGACAAATAGAGTAACTAAATACAGAATCCAGAAATAGACCCACACGTATATGGTCAATTGATTTTTAACAAAAATACCACTCAGCAGAGAAAAGATAGTCTTGAATAAATGGGGCTAGGAAAATCAGACCTCCACACCATTCAACTAAAAATGAATCACAGATCTAAATGTAAAACCTAAAACGATAAAAGATTCTAGAAGAAAACATAGGCAAAAAGTTTTGTGGCCTTCCATTGTTTTTTTTTTATATATATAACACTAAAAGTACAATCCATTAAAAAATTATAAAAACAGAAATATATACGGTCACTGGCCCATGATATGATTAATACTTGTTGAATGAACATTGGGGGGGTTGATAGGCCACCATGACATTTGCATCATTACTTAAAAGCACTTTATAGTTTGCAAATACCTTTTCATCTGCACCCATGATCCTTATTTGTTTACACTGATATTGTGAAGACAAACATTATTATGATTCTCATGATCATTATACCCGGTTTTCCAAGGAACACTAAAGCTGAGTACCTTCTAAGTGTTGGAGGAGACTCATTTTCCCCTCCCCTGTCCTTGGAAGGTACATTCCGTCCACCAGGAAGTATTTCAAGGATGCAACTTGAGAGAGTAACGTGTTGTTGACACCATCCAGACTGGATGTGTGACTGAACTCAATGGAGGTTTACACATAAACTCAGAAGACTCTGGCAGTGAGTGTGGAAATCTGCTCATCTTGTGGCTGCCCAGGACAAGTCTAATCTGTAAATTCCCTTGTTTATTAAGCTGGCTATCTACCACCCTGAAGCAGTCTGCCCCCTTCTTCCTTCTCTCCTGGCTCCCCATGTCCAGAGGCCAGTCTCAGATTTCACCCGGGAACTCCAGAGTTTGCAGGCTGATGCTAAGCAATACAGCTAGATTCAAAATAAGTTATCTATCTCAAATCCCCATGCTCTGTCCATTCTATTGGGTTATTGATAAGGTCATCGTTATAATGGGGATACTGACTTATTGACATCACATAGATCATTGGGCTTTTGCAGACAGAGGCTCATGTCTGGTTCAAGAGTCACGGGGGATATCTGATGCTGAGTTCAGAGCAATAATCCCTTTTGTCATCACATTATTAGCCATAAGTCTAATAAACAGGAATGTTGTTAAAGAAATGCAATATATAAATATTTAGGTTTTCTTTTAAAGCCCAACTCATATTTCAATGTCTCCACCTCCTTCTTCTCTTTCTTTTGGCCAAATAAAAAATTCCAAATTATTAACTTATAGAAATAATCAACTCAGCAATAAAGGCTGAACACTGTTACATTTCATTGGCTTTGGGTTTACTCCCAGCCTTTATGACAAACCTGGAAAAGACACAGGGTCTATGTCAGTTCATTTCACAGGGTAGCTGCCTGGTAAATGTTTGTTGAATTGGCCAATTATTCAAATTACCAAATATTTACTGAACAAAAATCAGTAGAAGCTCCAAGAAGAAAAGGTCTCTGTCCTCCAGGAGCAACGACCTTTTTGGGGAAAGAGGCACAAACACCGAGTCATACTGAGAGTCAGCAATACAAGAGTTCAGAATGATGAAGAAAGAGGAGCATGCAGTTAATCACCAGTGAAGTGATAGTAAAGACTTTCTGAGTAGGAAGAAAGCAATTATTCAAGGAGAGGGGATCAAGTGGGCGTCTTACAGGACAGATGGTTTAAATTCCATCTTACAAGATGGCTAAATTTTGGGTGGACACTGGGGTAGGCTGCTATTTTGGGTGGACACTTGTGAAAGACACAAGTACAAGGAAATGCAAAGATTTCCTATCTGAAAACCCATTGTCTTTTCCATTAAAGAGAGAGTGCAGGGCCGTTGAGGTAAAGTTATTTATGTCAGAGCAATCAGTTGTCTTTAATTATTGACTTAAATAAGCAAAATGTCTCAAGTACTCCCTAAGGTTTTGAAGACTAAAATAAAAGAAATTAGTTAAAATTTAAGTTTTAAAAAATTAGGTAATTGCTGTGTTCTTATTTTCTTTAGCCACTTTTGAAACTCTAAAGAAATATAATTTGGAAAACATAATTGTCTTGCAGTTTAAAGTCTAGCTACAGTACCGGTGTTTATGAGTTCAAGTTCAATTATTTAAATCATAACTAGATTCATTTATTCCCAATGGACATGAGTGCTCATCATAATTTTTAATATGCTGTGTTTTTTTAAAAAATCCCATGATTTTGTCTGTTATAACCATGTTACTATTTCTACTTCTATATTTTGAATTGAGATTATGTGGTCTGCAAGGAATAATTTTCTCTAATTATTTCGCTCACTAGTAGCGTATCAGATTTGTCGGTGGTTCCTCTCATCCCAGCCACTTGAAGTCCAGTCTAGTTGCCGACGTCCGCGAAGAACCTTTTCAGAAGGCAGTCCCATCAGAACTTGGAAGCTGAGTTTGCTGCCCGTGCGCCTATCTGCTGGTACATGTCAATGATGGCAAACTGGGTCTTGGGAGTGAATGGCGCGGTTTTGAGATGCACACTTTCTGTTTAGGAATGAGGCCAGAACAAAAACTTTTCATTTGCTGAGGGAGTCTAGTAAAACAAAATGAAAAGAAATGTATCTATTGTTGGAGGAGAAATTATCATCTCCCCCTCCCCCTGCCACAAGTAACATCAGAGGCACATGGCAAAGCATCCAAAAAAAGTCTCTTTAAATTTTCTTTTTTACTGTTAATGTAACTTGCATGAGGAAGCTGCAAATCTTGACTTTCATGGAAACAATCCCACACCCTTGTTCACCCCTAAGAGTTATTTTCTTCCAACTAAAACAGATTTCTTTTCCTTTCATAAGATCATAGAATTTTGAACGTTAGAGGTCATTTAATTTAATTTTATTAAATAAGTGAACAGACAAAGATAATGCATAAACATAAGGGGAAGGTCTACCCACATACCCCATTGGCCACGCTTGGACTGACCTACCAGCTCACTACTCTGCTGCAGCCTTAAACTTGTCTAAAGACGTGCTGCCTATAAGACTCCATGTCTTGGCACGAGCAGGTCCCCTTGCCTGGAGTGCCAGCTCCTTCCTCATCAGGAACATGCCAGCTCATCCTCCGAGACCCAGTTCAAAGCCCACATCATCAACAGAGCCTTTCTCATTTCTCTGAGGCAAGTGCTGTCTTACGATCCTTGTGTTTTCCTAGAGTTCTCTGTGGATACCTCTATTATGGCACTTGTCACGGTACATTATGATAATCTATTATATGTTCAGACTCTCACTGAATCATGAGTGACTCAGTTTCAGTTCTTAGTGTTTATATCTCCATTGCCTGGCATAGTACTCGCCACATAAAAAGACAATAAATAACTGATAACCGTATGACTGGCTAGACCTTGTGTGCTGCTCTCCTCGCCCCCGATAGATTGGTTACATATTCTCAGGTCTGTTTCTTACCCAAATTGGAATCGTTACTTGAATAATGATTCCAAGCCCCATCCTTTTTTGGGTAGTACGCTAAATTAACATGGTTGCTTGTTTTTAAGCTTCTCTGATATGTTTGTTGGGTGAATTATTAACCACAACCTACTATTCATTAAACTGAAGGAGTATATATTCATTCAGACCTCACTCTAGAAAAACATTCATGACTGGACTGAGCTCGTTTAGAATAAAAGTTTGATTGTGCTTGCCTTTTTCTAAGCAACTGCTCTGTCCCTTATTAAGTAGATAAGATTAGACTTCTTAGTGGAGGTTTTGTAGTATCTTATCCTCATGCACGGCCCTGGGGAGTTTTCCTTCACTTCTAAGGTCTCTCCCTAAGTATTTCAGAAACTAAGAAAGATAGAGAGAAATACACACGCATACTTTTAAATGATTGCAAAGTATAAGATGCCATCATTTTAAACTTTAATGTTTTTAAGTCAGTTCTTATCTTCTAAACCAATGGTAAAGTGGACACTATTTATTCTGGGAAATCCAACTGCCTTGCTGATGAGTCATTGCTGCTGTGACACGGGGCCCCAGCACGGGGTTCCCGTGCATTCTCCCCCTTGCTGTCCTTGGTTTCATGGGGTTATTTAAAATGAGCCAACCTGGTGCACACATTGCAGCCCCGAAGATAGGCCATTGACCTGTCTGAAAGGGGAACTCATTACAAGAGTTGGACAAAACTTTTGGATAAAAATCAAAGGCTACATAAAGCTCAGTATAAGCAAACTCTGTAAGCATGCATGGAGCCAAAAATAAATGTTGTATATTGGCAAAGGCTCGGGGATCAGAAGCTAGGCTTTGAAACTTCTGCAAGTTTCAAATGTATCCTGTAAACTGAAAACGTTAGTATTTGCAATTCGATACGGTACCAAGTAGTTGTTCCCTGAAGAAAAATACATTCTAAATGTTGTTCTAATCTACTTTTTCCTCTATGCAGCCAATTGGCATATTTTTTAAAATTTTTATTTATCTTTTTCTGTATTTGTTTTTTATATATATATAAAATACAGTCTTTAAAATGTGCTTTATAGCCTGACCTGTGGTGGCGCAGTGCATGAGGCGTGGACCTGCAATGCTTGAGGTGGCCGGTTCGAGACCCTGCACTTGTCTGGTCAAGGCACATATGGGAGTTGATGCTTCCTGCTCCTCCCCCCTTTCTCTCTCTCTCTCTCTCTCTCTCTCTCTCTCTCTCTCTCCTCTCTAAAAAATGAATAAATAAAAAAATAAAAAATAAATTAAAAATTTTAAATGTGCTTTATAATTTCTTACAGAGAGTTTTACAAAAGGTGAAATGTCTCCTCATATGTTGTACTCCCATATCCCCCGCGCCCCCCACCAAGATACTAAAGGATTGTAACAGTTGTATAGCCCTCTCTGGGCACCAGAATGTATTGCCTTCTTCTTTCTTTCATAATCAAATAGACATGTATTTATGTTTGTGTGTGTGTGCGTGTGTTGTATATGTATGTATGTATGTATGTATGTATGTATGTATGTGTGTATGTGTGTAGACACATATATATGTATGTATAAATAAATATATGAAAAGAGAGAGATGTATTAAAATTACATCTTAAACAAATTCCCAAAGAACTCGTATTGACTACCAAAGGCCCAGTATAGAAGCTATGGAATAATCATCTAATGATAACATATGAAGTGTGTTCCCTCGTTCTGCATGCTAATCATGCCAACACATTCCACTTCACCTGGAAACGAAAGTGGAGACATTTATTGGGGAAAAGACATTCATACATATATTCCTGGTCAGAGCAGGAAATAACTGTGAAAACTCTCATGAGAGCCTTTTTTGATACTCAGCCAGGCTCGTTTGGTAGCTTCCAGACGTTTGTGAGCTCATTATAAGCTTTGAATTGTTTTATGAACCTTGGCGCTTGCCATTATTTCATCCTTTCCCTCCCTCACCCAAAGATTTGAAGTGATATGTCTTTATCCCTTGGATTCAAAGAGGGGGGCACCCAAACCACCCGTTACCCTGGCAACATTCTTACCCAAACCCTCCTGTCTAACTCTTCCCCTTCTCCTTAAATTAACGAAAGCACCAAGATGACCCTCTAAAGTTTTCAAAATGCAAGTCCTAGTTTTCAAATATTACTCTGCTATGAATCCAGCTCTTTTGGGAATTCATTTTATAATCTGAGAACTGATTTCCTTTGTCTCCTGAGTAAAAGCACCAGGAGCCAGGCTGTGTATAGGCTCCAGCAGCTCCTGGCCTCTGCTGCTCCCCCTCCCGCCGCCCAAACCGCTGCAAGGTAGAAGAGCGATGAGATATTTTCCAAATGTGTATTTATACATGTGGGCCTTGCAAATCAAAGAGAAAGTCACTTTCAGAGGGCCAGTTTCCTGGGTGGCTTTAAATACAGTGTGTCCGTAAAGTCATGGTGCACTTTTGACGGGTCACACGACCGGTGAAAGAAAGCAGATAGAAAAACAGCGCCTAGAGATAGAACAGCATGTGGCAATTCGCTTGGGTTTGTTCCCTTCCTTTGATGAGCATGACATACTGACGTACTGTGACGGGGTGTGGCCTAAGCTTCCTCTTCCTCGGTAGAGTTATGGCTGGAGTCGTTTAGTCACTTAACCCCATGTAGAAACTTTTCTACGGTTCAGTGGTTCTGTTTCAAGAGAAGATTCACTTTACAGCTAAGTTTGTTTTCACTCCCTGGCTTCTATACCCAACACCACTGACAGTGCAGTGATCAGCAACACTTCTCAGGACATCTCTGTCACAAAGGGTCTGACACTGTCAAGCAGAGGCAGCAATGATGACTCACGCTCAGCTAAATTAGAGGGAAAATCAGCTGTCATCCATCATAACCCAGTTTCAAATTCTAGGACAAAGAGAATTGCTTTGTAAGACTACAATCTTATTTTGTAGTACCGAAGAAAAATGGTACCTCACCAATAATATGTATTAAATAAAATGTGTATCTTTTTGTTTTCAGAAATGGTAATTTTCTAATCATAGGCTTGTTATTACAAGTCGTAGCTCAATCCAATCGTGTGGCAAGATAATAATGTTGAGAAAAATCACTTGGTAACAAGTATGTCTTTTTGTCCCCCAACCAACGATTTTTCTCAAAATCGAGGTTCTTTTACTCTTTGGAAAGCTATTTTAAAATATTGCAGATTATCTTTGATTTTGTTATGTGTTCTTTATGACTCTTGTTATGTGAGGTTGAGAAAAATTACATTAAAGACCAGTCCCTTTCATAAGTGAAATGTCTTCCTTTCCAGACATGTCTAAGAGAATTGTCTGGACTGAAGAGCAGAAGGAGCCTGGCTTCCAGCAGCAGCAGCAGTAACAGTAATGCAGAGAAGGAACCTGGGAACAGGACAGCCATCACTCCCTGTGTCTCCAAGCAGATGGACTCACTAGTGCTTACAGGTATTCACTGCTTTGGAAGGCGGGAATCAGGAGAAAAATTCAGATATAGATTCAAAAGGAAATTCTAGCATCAGAAATCATTCTCAGAAATGTGAAGCAGTGTTTAAATCACCATGTAAGGTTTACAGGCAAATAGGAAGTGAAGGTACTTAAGTTTTTCAGTTTTATTGAGATATAATTGACATACAACACCTTATAAGTTTCAGGTGTACTGTATAGCACAATGACATACAGATATTATGGAATGATAACCACAATATGTTTAGTTAACATCAGTCACCTCATACAGTCACTAACATTTTTTTCTTTATTATGAGAACTTTTAGAATCTACTCTCTTAGCAACTTTGAGATATACCATAGAGCAGTGCTAGCTACAGGTGGCCCGACAGGGCATTTTGCTAAGTGAAGTAATCAGAGAAAGACAAAAACTATATACTCTCACTTATCGGTGGAATTAAAACACACACACTCATAGAAAAAGAGATTGGATTCGTGGTTACCAGAAGCAGGAGGGGAGTGGGTAGAAAGGATGGGGGCATTGAGTAAAAGTGGTAAAAATGCACAAACTTATAAGATGAATCCACTGGGAAAGTTATTTGAGTTCTGTGGTGTCTCAATTTTGCCCTTTCTTCTGTGTCTCATTTCACTAGGGCTTTAAATCAGAGATGGTCTGTGAAATGCAAGAACACACAGACGCAGAACTAAATGAAAATGAAAATAAAAACCATTTCAATAACATCTGTTCCCAGACATCTGAACCCGAGTATCCCCTGCGCAGTTTAATCAATGTGGGTACCTAAAGGCGCTGTTAGTTCTGTTCCGGCCCATCCGGAAAGGAAAGAGGCATGTTCAAAGGGAGTATCCCTGGTTCTAAGGTTAGAAGAGGCTGGGCACTGCGGGTGGATAACAGCCAATCAGATGGGGAGAAGGAAGGGCAGCAGAGGGAACAAATGAATAAGTAGGAAGAAGACGAAACATCAGAGGAGGCTGGGTTCAGGGACTCTGCAAAATATATAGAAAACAGAGACAAACTTGGAAATGAGTTGCAGTACGTCTGGAACAGGAGAAATAAAATCCAACAGATTGTGGAAACTCAGAGTAAAATGAGGGAGACCGGGTTCTGGGCTAACACAGGGATGCGGGTCAGGTGGTAATGGCTGAGCTTCAGGAATGAGTCACAACAAGAGTGGGTGGTGCTTCTCTCAGCAAACCCCAGATCCAAGGGGGTTAGGAACAGGCAGGGTGCCTTCGGGCCAGGGAACTGAGGACCTGTGAACTTTGGTTTCCAGGCTGTGTACTATTAGAGCAACAGAGTCCCAGATCCCTTTCTAATTTCTGTTCAGTGCCACCTGTCACTTCTGATGTAGTCCTCAGAGACGAGGGATGAGAGGGACACAGAGCCACAGCCATCAAAGAGATTGCTATTGACAGGTCTGGGTCTAAGCTGGTGGGGGATCTTCAACTTTTATATGTGTTAGTCAACGGCGGGAATGAGGAAGTTTGCTTAAAATACAACTTGATCCAGAAATCCCTTTTCAGTAGATCTGGGGTAAGAATCCAGGAGTCTGTACACATTGCCCACATTCTAGACGGTTCTGGTCAGGGCCGGCAGCTGCCATGTGTGCAGTGTGGTGCCACTTAGGAAAAGGTGCCTCTGCTTTGAAAAAGTTCTCTTTCCCCAGGTCCTGCACACTCCTGCCAGTCAGCACTTCCCAGACCCTGGGCTGGCAGCATGGCAGCCCAGGCTCCTGCCCATGTGGCTGGGCAGGGTGCAAACTCCATAGCCTCCTTCAAGGGCCCTGATTTGTTCAAGGTGGTCCTTGAACCACAATGTGCAAAAACCTACTTTAATTCAAAGTTTCCCAAACTTCCCTGATGATAACAATATTCTGCTAACTTATTAAAATGAAAAATTCTTGAGTACCTTCAAAGCCTCTGGAATAAGACTCCTTTTCAAAGGCACAGATTAGGATTCATATTTTTAACAAGTGCCTCGGTCGTTCTGACCCTCAGAGAAGCTTGGGGAGAGTTGATTTGATGAAAGATACAACATTTATTTTTGGTGGGTTCCCTCCCCTGGGGAAATCAGAGGCGTCTTTCTGCTCCAGACCTCCTGCTTCTCAGAGTGGAGTAGGAAGGCATAGTAATGTGGACAGAAAGAAGACTTGAGAAATATTCAGGAAACTCCAAATTCTAGGAAGAATGAGAACCTGAAACAAGCTGCCTGTGTTCATGGGAGAAGACGTTGGGAACATTTCTCTGCAGTTTTAGGCTCAAGCAGCTGTAATGATGCTTCCGAATTGTCACACTCGGCAAGATTGTGGGCAAAATGAATTCAGTATCTCTCTGTCATCACCCTGACACATGTTTAACATGTTAAGTTTATTTGATAATAAAATTTATTTGTAAAATTAAAGGACATATGTTTTACTCCTTTAACTTTCATTTTATCAAACAGTATCAAAATAATCTGTCCAGGAAAGAACAAAAGATTGTCTGAATAAAAATGTTAGAAATAAATCTGTATTTAAGTAGAGTCTGGTAATTTTCAATTGGTGACCAAATACCTATAACATGCAGCTTTTTGGGGGGTTACAATACTCATCAAGGCTTTCTTCTAAACTAAAAAAAAATTCTAGAACTAGAAAAAAACAAAGCACACACAAAACAAACAAACAAAAACTTTTATTATGATGACTAACAAAAGTTAAATTCTACTCTTAAAGGTATTCTGGCAAAGAACTGGATATGTGTAGATGGTTGTAATATGAGTCAGAATAACTCTTTGATGTTCCTGGCTGGTATTGGCGACAAACAGGGTCCTTGATTATTTGATGGTCTAATGACCACTCATAACCAAGCCTGGAGATTTGGTTGACATTTTCAGATTTTGCGTTCTTTCAGCAGACTTAACAAAATCGATTCCTCATGAATATAGATATTCAGATCTATTTCTGGAGGTGGTTACCCATGCTGTGAATATTTGTTAAGTGATAAACATGAAAACCCAACATAAAAACACCTCATTCTAAGTCAACAGTTCTGCTTTTCGAAAAGACAGAATTCTTTGTGAGCAGCAAGTAGCAACCTTGCCAACTATCTGATTAAAAAGCCAAAGGTTTGAGTGACTATGCTCTGTTTATAGAATAAGGGAGCCACAGAGGCTGGAGACTTTGGAAAGGCCTCCAGCCCCATTTCCAAGGGCGTGGTGCTAAGAAACTCTTGGCCATACTGCTCTTACACTGCAAAAGGAGGAGAGGGAACGGACTTGCTTCTCCTGGTGATCAGCAACAGTGTCTTTAACACTGATTGACGTCAGTTTCTCTGAGAAATAAATTGTTTCTTTCTTTTTGTAATCGATATTCTCAAATCGAAAATAAAGAGCATATGTTTTAGGGTTGATTTTTAAGGCATTTATTTGTTCCTTTTTTTCCTTTCTTTTTTTATAGACTTTTTTTTATTAACTTTAATGGGGTGACACCAATTATTAAGTTTCTTAATAATTTTTATTGACTTGGTTGGGGTGACATTGGTTAATAAAATTATATAGGTTTCAGGTGTACAATTCTATAATACACCATCTGTAGATTGTACTGTGTGTTTACCACGCCTAGTCAAGTTTCTTTCCTCACCATTTAATCCCCTTTTATCCTCTTCTACCTCCCCCAGACCCCCTCCCACTCCGGTAATCACCCTACTGTTGTCTGTGGCTATGAGGGTTTTTTTTATTATTATTAATTTTAATGGGGTGACACCAATAAATCAAGCTACATATGTACTATGAAAACATCTCCAGGTTGTCTTATCATTCAACCGTGTTGCATACCCATCACCCAAAGTCAAATTGTCCTCCGTCACCTTCCATCTGGTTTTCCCTGTGCCCCTCCCCTCCTTTCTATCCCACCCTTCCCTCCCTCCCCCCACCCCATAACCACCACTCTCTTGTCAATGTCTCATAGTCTCACTTTTATGTCCCACCTATGTATGAAATCATGCTGTTCTCAGTTTTTCTTCTTTTCTGATTTACTTATTTCACTCCGTATAATGTTATCAAGGTCCATCCATTTTGTTGTAAATGATCCAATGTCATCATTTCTTATGGCTGAGTAGTATTCCATAGTATATATGTACCAAAGCTTTTTAATCCACTCATCTTCTGACAGACGCTTGGGCTGTTTCCAAATCTTCGCTATTGTGAACAATGCTGCCATGAACATGGGGGCGCATTTCCTCTTTTCGAACAGTGCTATGGTGTTCTTAGGGTATATTCCTATAAGTGGGATAGCTGGGTCAAAAGGCAGTTTGAATTTTAATTTTTTGAGGAATCTACAAACTGTTTTCCACAGTGGCTGCACCAGTCTGCATTCCCACCAGCAGTGCAGGAGGGTTCCCTTTTCTCCACATCCTCGCCAGCACTTATTCTGTGTTGTTTTGCTGATGAGTGCCATTCTGACTGGTGTGAGGTGATATCTCATTGTGGTTTGAATTTGCATTTCTCTAATGATTAGTGATGTTGAGCATTTTTTCATATGCCTATTGGCCATCTGTATGTCCTCTTTGGAGAAATTTCTATTCATTTCTTTTGCCCATTTTTTGATTGGATTGTTTGTCTTCCTGTTGTTGAGTTTTATAAGTTCTTTATAAATTTTAGTTATTAACCCCTTATCAGATGTGCTGTCAAATATGTTCTCCCATTGTGTGGTTTGTCTTTTTATTCTGTTCTTATTGTCTTTAGCTGTGCAAAAACTTTTTAGTTTGATATAGTCCCATTTGTTTATCTTGCCTTTTATTTCATTTGCCCATGGAGTTAAATCGGCAAATATATTGCTGCTACAGATGTCGGAGAGCTTGCTGCCTATGTTTTCTTCTAAGATGCTTATGGTTTCATGGCTTACGTTTAAGTCTTTTATCCATTTTGAGTTTGTTTTTGTGAATGGTGTAAGTTGATGGTCTAGTTTCATTTTTTTGCAGGTAGATGTCCAATTTTCCCAACACCATTTGTTAAAGAGGCTGTCTTTACTCCATTGTATGCTCTTTCCTCCTTTGTCAAATATCAGTTGTCCATAAAGCTGTGGGTTTATTTCTGGGTCTTCTGTTCTGTTCCATTGATCTATGTGCCTGTTCTTATGCCAGTACCAGGCTGTCTTGAGTATAATGGTCTTGTAGTAAACCTTGATATCTGGAAGAGTGATACTTCCTGCTTTATTTTTTCTTTTTAAGATTGCTGAGGTTATTCGTGTTCTTTTTTGGTTCCATCTGAATTTTTGGAATATGTGTTCTATATCTTTGAAGTATGTCATTGGTATTTTAATTGGTATTGCATTGAATTTATAAATTGCTTTGGGTAATATAGACATTTTAATGATGTTTATAATTCCTAGCCATGAGCACGGTATGTGCTTCCACTTGTTTGTATCTTCCTTGATTTCTTTTATCAATGTTCTATAATTTTCCGAGTACAAGTCCTTAACCTCCTTGGTTAAATTTACTCCTAGGTACTTTATTTTTTTGGCTGCAATAGTGAAGGGGATTGTTTCCTTAATTTCTTTTGCTGACTGTTCATTGTTGGTATATAGAAATGCCTCTGATTTCTGAGTATTAATTTTATATCCTGCCACCTTGCTGAATTCATTTATAAGGTCCAGTAGTTTTTTGACTGAGACTTTAGGGTTTTCTATATACAATATCATATCATCTGCAAATAATGACAGTTTTACTTCTTCTTTTCTAATTTGGATGCCTTTTATTTCTTCTTCTTGTCTGATTGCTGTAGCTAGGACTTCCAGAACTATGTTGAATAAGAGTGGTGAAAGGGGACACCCCTGCCTGGTTCCTGATCTTAAGGGGATTGCTTTTAATTTTTGTCCATTTAGTATGATGTTTGCTGTGGGTTTGTCGTAGATGGCCTTTATCATGTTAAGGAATGTTCCCTGTATTCCCACTTTACTGAGAGTTTTGAGCATGAACAGGTGCTGGATTTTATCAAATGCCTTTTCTGCATCTATTGAAATTATCATGTGATTTTTGTCCTTCCTTTTGTTTATGTGATGAATCACATTGATTGATTTGCAAATATTGAACCAGCCTTGCCTCTCCAGAATAAATCCCACTTGATCATGGTGTATGATTTTATTCATATATTGCTGGATCCGGTTGGCTAATATTTTGTTGAGAATTTTAGTGTCTAAATTATCAGGGATATAGGCCTATAATTTTCTTTCTTTGTGTTATCTTTGCCCGGTTTTGGGATCAGAATTATGCTTGCCTCATAAAAGGAATTTGGAAGTCTTCCTTCCTCTTGAATTTTTTGAAATAGCTTGAGGAGGATAGGAGTTAGTTCTTCTTTGAATTTTTGATAGAATTCACTTGTGAAGCCATCAGGCCCAGGACTTTTCTTTTTTGGGAGTTATTTGATAACTGTTTCAATCTCATTTGTTGTAATTGGTCTGTTTAGGTGTTCTGCTTCTTCCAGATTGATTTTTGGAAGGTTACATGATTCAAGAAATTTGTCCATTTCACCAAGATTGTCTAATTTTTTGGCATATAGTTCTTCATAGTATTTTCTTACAATGCTTTGTATTTCTGTTGTGTCAGTTGCTATTTCTCCACTGTCCTTTCTAATTTTATTTATTTGAGTTCTCTCTCTTTTTTTCTTGGTGAGTCTAGTTAAAGGTTCATTGATCTTGTTTACCTTTTCAAAGAACCAGCTTCTGGTTTTATTGATCCTCTGTATTGTTTCCTTAGCCTCTATGTCATTTATTTCTGCTCTGATCTTTATTATTTCCTTCCTTCTACTTGTCCTGGGTTTTATTTGTTGTTGTTTTTCTAGTTCTTTTAGATGCAGGGTCAGGTTGCTTATTTGAGCTTTTTCTAGCTTCTTATGATATGCCTGTAGTGCAATGAACTTCCCTCTCAGAACTGCTTTTGCTGTGTCCCATAAATTTTGAGTTGATGTATGCTCATTATCATTTGTTTCTAGAAACTTTTTTATTTCTTCTTTGATCTCATTGTTAATCCATTCATTATTTAATAACATGCTATTTAGTTTCCAAGTGTTTGAGTATTTTTCAGTTTTTCTTTTGTGGTTAATTTCTAGTTTCATGGCATTGTGATCAGAGAAAATGCTTGATTTGATTTCAATCTTCTTAAATTTATTGAGACCATTTTTGTGTCCTAACATGTGGTCTATCCTAGAAAACGTACCATGAGTGCTTGAGAATATATATTCTACTGCTTTAGGGTGAAAAGTTCTGAAGATATCTATTAAGTCGAGTTGATCTAGTGTATACTTTAAGTATGCTGTTTCTTTTTTTTTTTTTAATTTATTTTATTTTTATTTTGTTCATTTTAGAGAGGAGACACAGAGTGAGAGAGAAAGAGAGAGAGAGAAAGAGAGAAAGGGGGGAGGAGCTGGAAGCATCAACTCCCATATGTGCCTTGACCAGACCAGTGCAGGGTTTTGAACTGGCGACCTCAGTGTTCCCAGGTCGACGCTTTATCCACTGCGCCACCACAGGTCAGGCTGCTGTTTCTTTATTAATTTTCTTTCTTGAGGATCTATTCAATGTTGTTAGTGGGGTATTGAAATTCCCTACTATGATAGTATTATTGTTAATCTCACCCTTTAATCCATCAAAGTCTGCTTTATGTATGTCGGGGCTCCTATATTTGGTGCGTAGATATTTATAATAGTTATATCTTCCTGTTGAATTGTTCCCTTTATCATTATGTAGTGTCCTTCTTTATCTCTTACTACAGCCTTTGTTTTAAAGTCCATTTTGTCAGATATAAGTACTGCTACCCCTGCTTTTTTTTCATTTCCATTTGCATGAAGTATTTTTTTCCATCCTTTTACTTTCAGACTATGTGCATCTTTTGTTTTAAGGTGTGTCTCTTGTAGACAGCATATGCATGGGTCCTATTTATTTATCCATGCAGCTACCCTATATCTTTTGATTGGATCATTTAATCCATTTACATTTAAGGTTATTATTGATATGTAGTTGTTTATAGCCATTTTATTCTTTAAAGCTGTATTCTTCTTTTGCTCTATTCTTTCCTCCCTTTAAACTGTTCACAACAGGCCCCTTAGTATCTCTTGCAGAATTGGTTTGGTTTTTATGAATTCCTTGAGGCTTTCTTTTTCTGGGAAGCTCTTTATTTCTCCTTCAATTTTAAACGTTAGCCTTGCTGGATAAAGTAGTCTTGGTTGTAGGTTCTTGTTCTGCATTACTTTGATTATATCTTGCCATTCCCTTCTGGCCTCAAGTGTTTCTGTTGAGAAGTCATCCTCATGGGGGCTCCTTTGTAGGTGATAGCCTTTTTTTCCCTAGCAGCTTTTAAAATTTTTTCTTTATCCATTAGCTTTGGTATTTTAACTATGATGTGTCTTGGTGTAGATTTTTTGGGTTTCTCTTTAATGGAGTTCTGTGTGCTTCTTGAACGTGTGGAGTGTTTCCCAGCCTTAATTTAGGAAAGTTTTCTGCTATGATTTGATTGAACAAAGTTCCCATTTCCTGTCCTCTCTCCTCTTCTTCAGGCACCCCTGAAGATGATGCGAATGTTGTTTCTCTTCATGTTGTCACAGAGCTCCCTTAGAGTTTCCTCACATTTTTTGAGTCTCTTTTCCTTTTTCTTCTCTGTTTCTGTGCCTTTGTTTATTGTGTCCTCTAACTCGCTGATTTGATCCTCAGCGTGATTCATCTTGCTTTTAATTCCTTCCATTGTGGTCTTCAGTTCTGATACTGTATTTGTCATTTCTGTCTGATTCTTTTTTATTATTTCAATTTCGTTTTTTATACTTGTTATCTCTTTATTTAGGTGTTCATAATGACTATCCATTGTTGCTCTAATTTCTTTGAACATCCTAACTATCATTATTCTAAATTCTGCTTCTGGTAATTTGGTTATATCTGGTTCATTCAGGGCCTTCTCTGGGGATTTCTCTTGATTCATTTGGTTTGCATTCCTCTGCCTACCCATTTTGTCTGTGTATAAGCAAGTTGTGGGCACTGGAGTCCAGTAGGTGTTGCCTTTGTGTTCTGTAGGTGTGGTCTGTCTGCAGGTCCCCTACCCCCTCTGCCGCTGCCTAGGGTGGTTGGGTATGAGCGTTGCCAGCGCCGGCCCACTGTGGCTTTTGCTGTGATTTCTGCCTCTCCTCCGCGGGAGGGGCTGTCACACAAGCCACAAGCCTTACACCAAGGGTAGAGGTGAGCACCTTTGCTCAGCTGCAGACCCAGCCTATTTCCGGACTTTCGCCCAGAACCCGCAGTCAGAGCCTGCTCGCCACAGTTTCGCAGGTGGGCAGGGCTTTTGACGTGCTCTCAGCTGTGAGCCTTTGCCCGTCTGGAGCTTTAGCCTGGCGGCTATTTCTTGACAACTCTAAACGGAGTCTGAAATGTGTTCTCCTACACAACGGTAATGTTTATGCAGCGGTTCCAATTGGTTATTCAACTCATCTGTGAGAAGATTATAATGACATAAAAATTGTCTCAACTTTCTGAAGTATGAGGAGCATAACTGGATCATTTGTGTGGATCTTAAAATGGTAAATTTCCTGCTAGGACAACAGAGGTTTCACAAAGTATCCTTGCTTTCTGTGTTTGTAGGACAGCCGAGCTAGGGAGAGACATTGGACACAAAAGGAGTGGCCTAAATGTGAAGCTCTGGAAGTAGGGATGCAAAATATTGTGAATGAACCTGTAGTTAATTGAGACAGGATCATTATTCCCCCACTTCACATCACACTTGGCTTAATGAAGCAGTTTGTTCAGGCTTTGAATAAAGAAAGTGAATGCTTTCAATATATTATTTCTGTTTTTCCTGCCTTGTTTTTAGAGAAGATAAAAGCAGGTATATTTGATGGACCTCAAATTGGAATCCTCATATGCGACAAAGAATTTCCCAGAAATATGAATAAGGAGGATAAAGCAGCATGGCAGTCTTTTGTGGTAGTTACAAAGAACTTTCTTGGCAACAGAAAAGTAGAAAACTATGAACTTCTGGTTCAAATGATGCTGTTGGTTTTCTGCGACATTGGATGCAACATGAGAGTTAACATTCACTTTCTGAACAGTCACCTTGATAAGTTTCCTGAAAATCTTGGAGCTGTTAGTGATGAGCAGACTACTGCTGCAGCATTAAATGAGACTGTCCTCAACAAGTACACAAACGCAAGAGCTATAAACACAAATTTTTGCCTTAATAGAATTTAAATAAGTTTTTCGCAAATTTTATGATTAAAATAAGTGTTTTAATATGTTCTATTTTGAAATTGTAGAAAATTCTGATGCAATCATATATTTTAGTGTATTTACTGCATTATATAAATTATTATATTTTAACAAAGATAATGCCCAAGAAGGCATCCTACTTCATTATGTTAAACTAAATGTTGGAAATTTTACAATAAGATGAAAACATAAAATCTTGAATTGCATAGCTTCTTACAGAGAAAACTAATGTCAGATTTGAGAACAGCACACTCGAATAGGTAAGAACAAGTGTTTTTGTGGATGCAACAAAATTTTGTTCCCCAGTGTCATTAGTGATGTTAAAAATCTTTTCAAAAAAAATAAAATCTTTTCATATGTCTATTGGACATTTCTATGTCCTCTGTGAAGACGTATCTATTCTGAACCTTTGCTCACCATTTTTTAAGCGAGAGTATGGGAGATACAGAGATAGACTCCCACATGTACTCGGGCCAGGATCTATTCGACAAACCTCATCTGGGGCCAATGCTCTGCCTACCTGGGGCCACACTCACCCAAAGCTATTTTTAGCATCTGAGGCTGAGGCTACACGAAGCTATCCTCAGTGCCTGGCATCTGTGTGCTCAAATCAATCAAGCCATGGCTGCAGGAGGGAAACTGAGAGAGAGAGAGAAGGGAGAAGGGGAGGGGGAGAAGCAGATGGTTGCCTCTCCTGTGTGCCCTGACTGGGAATTGAATCCAGGTCGGCACTCTATCACTGAGCCAACTGGTGAGGGCCTTTAGCTAATTTTTTAATTGGATTGTTTGGGGAGTTGAGTTTTATAAGTTTTTTTTATATTAACCTCTTATCAGATGTATCATTGGTAAATGGATTTTCCCATTCAATGGGTTGTCTTTCGATTTTGTTGATGGATTCCTTTGCTGTGCAAAAACTTTTTTTTAAATGTAATTTCATTAGTTTATTTTTTCTTTTATTTCCTTTGCCCGAGGAAATATATAAAAAAAATATTGCTATAAGAAATGTCAGAGATTTTACTGCCTATGTTTTCTTCGAAGATATTTATGGTTTTGTACCAAACATTTAAAGTCTTTAATTCATTTTTAATTTATTCTTGTGTATAATATAAGGTTATCAAGTTTCATTTTTTACATATATGTGCCCAATTTTCCCAACACCAATTATTGAATAGACTATCTTTACCCTATTTTATGTTATTGCCCCTTTGTCAAATATTAACTAACCCTAAAGATATGAGTTTATTTCTGGGCTCTTTATTCTGTTCCATTGATATATATATGTCTATTTTATGCCAGTACCATGCTGTTTTTATTACTATGGATTTGTAGCATAGTTTGTTATCTAGTAGCATAATTCCTCCAACTTTGTTATTCTTTCTTAGGATCACTATGGCTATTCAGGTCTTTTTGGTTCCACATACATTTTTGGAATATTTGTTCTAGTTCTGTAAAATATGCCATTTGTACCTCATAAAAATTGTATTGAATCTGTCAATTGTTTTGTGTAATGTGGACATATTAATGATGTCAGTTCTTCCTATCTATGAACATGGTACACACTTCCACTTATTTGTATCTTCTTCAGTGTCTTTCTTCAGTATCTTAAAATTTTTTGAGTACAGGTATTTTACATCCTTGGTTAAATTTGTTCTTAGGTATTCTATTCTTTTTGAAACACTTGTGAATGAGATTGTTTTTTAAGTTTCTCTTTTTGATAATTTATTATTGGTGTATAAAAATGCAACTGATTTCTGGACATTTATTTTGTATCCTGCTACTTTACTGAATTTATCAGTTCTAGTATATTTTAGTGGAATCTTTAAGGTTCTCTATATACAGTATCATGTCATCTGGATAATAATAACAGTTTTATTTCTTCCTTTCCAATTTGTATGCCTTTTATTTCTTCTTCTTGTCTGATTGCTGTGGCTAAGACTTCTAGTTCTATGTTGAACATGAGTGGTGAAAATGGACATTCCTGTCTTGTTACCAATCTTAAGGGAAAGATTGTAGTTTTTGCCCATTGAGTATGATGTTGGCTATAGATTTATCATATATGGCCTTTATTACATTGAGGTATGTTCCCTCTATTTCCACTTTGCTGAGAATTTTTATCATAAATGGGTGCTAGATTTTCTCAAATGTCTTTTCTGCATCTATTCATATCATCATGTGGTTTTTATCCTTCGTTTTGTTTACATGATGTATCATGTTATTTGTGGATATAATAGCAACCTTGCATCCCTGGAATAAATCCCACTTGGTCATAGTGTATGATCTCTTTAATGTATTGCTGGATCCAGTTTGCTAATATTTTGTTGTGAATTTTAACTTCTATGTTCATCAAAGATGCTGGCCTATAATTTCTTTCTTTGTAGTGTCTTTATTTGGATTTTGAATTAAGATAATGTTGGCCTCATAAAATAAACTTGGGAGTCTTCCCTCCTCTTGAATTTTTTGGAATAGTTTGAGAAAGATGAGTGCTATTTCTTCTTTGAATGTTTGGTAAAATTCACCTGTGGAGACATCCAATCCAGGACTGCACCCATAAATAAAAGTCTAACAAACAACTAGGAATGAAAATTGCTTAGTTCCAATGCCAACAAGCATCATTTTTACATAAAGAATTAGAGATAAAAGTAATTGCATACATTACCTTTCTTGAGGAGAGAACAGATTTCTCTTTGCATGCCAAATTCTTTTTGTTTCCTTTGAAAAGCAATGAAGGCATAAAAGTTAATGAGCAGAAGGTAAAGTGAGGATTTATTTGGCTAAACCTTTCGTACTGCTTGCCCATTTCTAAGAGATAGCATAATAATGTGTATTAAGCTACATAAATTCAGTGACATTTTTTAGATAATTTAAAAATAATTATACAGTTCAGTGCAATTCAATTCTTTCTTTGAGTTCTATTTCATAAGGATAAATATAGTTTAGAAACTGCTCAGGCTTCAAGAACTCCTGCAAGTACATTCTGATGAGTTAAATATAAATGAATCAGAAACATGGATTTTGTGCTGGGAAAACTGGAAAGCCACATGCAAAAAGAATGAAACTAGATTACAGTTTGTCCCCATTGACAAAAATTAACTCAAAATGTATCAAAAACCTAAATATAAGAGCTGAAACAATAAATTACATAGAAGAAAACGTAGGTACTAAACTTATGGGCATTGATCTTAGAGAAGATATATGGATTTGACCTCTAAAACAAAGGAAGTAAAGATGAAAATAAATAAATGGGATTATGTCAAACTAAAAAGCTTCTGCACAGCAAAAGAAACCACCTGCTTAGAAATGATAGTTTCAAACAACAGCTTTAACAAGGGGTTAATATTCAATATATATATAAAGAACTCATACAACTCACCAACAACAACAAAAACAAATAATCCAATTAAAAATGGGCAGAGGACCGGAACAGACAACTTTTCCAGGAAGACAAACAAATAGCCAATAGATATATAAAAAGGTGCTCAACTTCACTAGCTGTTAAGGAAATGCAAATTAAAACTACAGTGGGATAGCAGTTCACACCTATTAGAATGGTTATTATCAACAAGACACGTAATAACAAGTGTTGGAGAGGTTGTGGAGAAAAAGCAGCCCTCCTTCACTGCTGGTGGGAGTGTGAACTGGTACAGCCACTATGGAAAACAGTATAGTGGTTCTTCAAAAACTTAAGAATAGAACCTGACCAGGCGGTGGTGCAGTGGATAGAGCGTTGGACTGGGATGTGGAAGACCCAGGTTTGAGACCCCGAGGTCGCCAGCTTGAGCGGGGACCCATCTGTTTTGAGCAAAAACTTGTCAGCTTGGACCCAAGGTCACTGGCTCCAGCAAGGGGTTGCTTGGTCTGCTGAAGGCCCGCGGTCAAGGCACATGTGAGAAAGCAAAAAATGAACAACTAAGGTGTTGTGACGGCAAAGAAAAACTAATGATTGATGCTTCTCACCTCTCTCTGTTCCTGTCTGTCTGTCCCTATCTATCCCTCTCTCTGACTCTCTGTCTCTGTAAAATAAAAAATAAAAAATTAAGAATAGAGTAGTTAGCATATGACCCAGCAATCTCATCTTCTGGGTATCTACTTTAAAAACTCAAAAACATTTATTCACAAAGATATATGCACCCCTATGTTCATTGCAGCATTAGTCACAATAACAGAGACAGGAAGATACCAAAGTGTCCTTCGATAGATGATTAGATAAAGATGTGGTACATATATACACATGGAATACTACCCAGCCATAAGAAAAGATGAAATATTGCCATTTGCAACAACATGGGTGGCTTGAGAATATTATGCTAAGTGAAATAACTTAACCAGAAATAGTCAAGAACCATATGGTTTCACTCATATATTGAATATAAAACTGAAACTCATAGATACAGACAACAGTATGGTGGTTACCAGAGGAAAAGGAGTGTGGGGTAGTAAATAGTAAAGGGGGCCAAATATATGGTGACAGGCGATGATTTGACTTTTGGTGGCAGGCACACGTGTAATATATAGATCATGTATCATAGAAATGTGCACTTGAAACCTATATGATGTTATTAACCGATATATTTAATAGAAAAATATAAATTTCACTTTTTCTGTAATCCTCATTAGCTTAAAAATCAATGGAACAGTGGTTGTCAAATGTGTTCTGGGAAAAGGTTGTACAGTTTTTCTCTCAACCAACCTCAGTGAAATTCTTTCCATTTGTGTCCTTAATGAATTCTAGTAAAACCTTGGCATAGTGTGGAATTTTACTTTTCACTATTTTAATGTCTCCTTTGAGGATAGGTCATATTTAATAAATTTAGGCTTTAGAGATGACCTTTGCAATGCGTATGATTTACTATTGAATACATAAAACTAAAAAAAAAAATCATGTGCTCAGACTTACTAATTTAAGATTGAAGTGAAGTTGAATATATCTGTTTCCTTTAAAGGTTATGAATGAAGAGGGAATAAAGCTTTATTTATATCAAATTAACTATTGTGTTTGAAAGAGGCAGGTTCAAGGATGTGGATCTTGCTATATTATCCTTAGGTCAGCTGTAGTTTTAGATCTGAATTTTTTTTATAAATTAATTTAATTATTTTCCATTTATAACACCTGGGAA
Source organism: Rhynchonycteris naso (assembly GCA_037038555.1). NCBI lineage: Eukaryota > Metazoa > Chordata > Mammalia > Chiroptera > Emballonuridae > Rhynchonycteris > Rhynchonycteris naso. The sequence continues at coordinate 15,565,193 of CM072998.1, read as the reverse complement.
ATAGGCTGTTTAAGCTTTATCCGCTCATTTGATGTTTAAAATCCCCATATTTCTCTATGAACTGAATGATGATCAATATAATTGCATTAAGAGAATTTTCAAAACATTACTAAGTCAGAGGCAGACAAATGCCATATGATTTCATTTATATGTGAAACCTAAAGGGCAAAATAAACAAACAAACAAAACAGAAACAGACTCATCAATACAGAAACTAAACTAAAGATTGCCCAAGTGGAGAGCGTTTGGGGGACTGGGCAGAAAAGGTGAAGGGATTCAGAAGTACATACAAATTGTCGCTGGGATGGAAAGCACAGAATAGGAAATACAGTCAATAATACTGTAATTGCTATGGTGCTAAGTGGGCACTGGGAATATCAGGGGAGTCACTGTGTAAGTGCATGATTGTCTAACCACAGTGCTGTACACCTGAAACTAATATAAAATAACATTGTGTTAAACTCTAATTAAAAATAAAATAAATTTCAAAGCATTATAAGGTCTCACACTTATTGAAAAAAGAAGCCCTGAAAGCCTCAACAATTCATTATTCCTTTTTTACAAAGTTTAGTTTTTAAGTACCAGACATAAAATCAGCTGCACTTCAGAGTTGTAAAACATTACTTTGTTTTTATTAAGTAAAATTTTATTTGTATTCAAAATGAAAAAAAATAACTTATGTACGTATCTTCTGTTTTTTTGTAGGAAGATTTACTTTTTCCCAAAGATTGTAAAAACACAATGTTCTTGAAATGATTTTTACAGCTAACTTTATGGTCATGGAAGATCAAACATAATTTTTATAGTCAAACCCCTGCACAGATGTCACCACTGTGACATCTTTGTCCCTTTTGCACTCACAAAAGGTTTAATTTAAGGAAAGTTGTTTAGCCCCTTATTTAATTTTAGGAAAGTTGTTTAGCCCCTTATTTATTTCCTTAACAACATTACTTAATATTAACCCAACATTTATTTTCAGCGTCCCATCAAGCTATAGCTAACACTATAAAGCAGAGAAATTGTCTGAATGGAGGATGTCTAAATAAGAAAACATATCACCCTGCACCACCCCACCCTGGCCATCTGCCGGGGGCGTGAGGAGTGTATACAGTACACGGAGCATTCCAGCTAGTGAACCCTTCCAGTCTGTTTTTCACGTAGGTGTTTGCCTAAGAGAAGAAGCCTGAACTAAGTTATCCTAAAAGTTGCCCAACGCGTTAAGCTTGTCAACTGGTTGTTGCCACCAATATCAACAACAGCCAGAAAGCAGTGATTGCAGCTGGCCAGCCACAGCCCTCCACACACCCTCTCGTGTAACTAATCACGGGGATGCCTGTTGAGACACACCATCAAACAATTTAGATTTACTTTATTTCCCCCTAAGTTATGTAGAGAGCTTTACCTTTTGTAGTGAATTCTCTTTTAGCCTTACCTAACCATGGAGACACAAGCTTTCCTAACCATTCAGAAGACACCATTTTAATCTCTTAGGGAAAAAAATTGAACAGTTTATTAGAATTAGATAAAGCAATGTTAGAAAATTTGTCCTTAATAATAATGTGCCCCATGTGGTTAATCCTTTGAATTTGTGCAGACTTGGGACACATTTCATCTTGCTGATAAGAGGTTTTAACAAGTGCCTACTCATTATCTTGTTTGTCTCTCCACCTATGTTTCTACTCACATCTCTGTTTGAAATTACAGGGTTGAAGGACAAGTTGTCCTAAGTATTGAAATCCTATATTTGTCCAGTGGTGAAGCATGTTCAAGGCAGATACAGCACTCACGCCAGCTGCTTCAACCTTGACCCCCCGGGCACCTGTTACCTGAATTACACAAGCGGTGATACATTAGTGATAGATCTCTCCTGACGTTTACATTTTTCCCTGGAGCCAAGACATCTAGTTGACTGGAGAAATTCCAGAGAACATTCCTCCATTACATAAAGGCAATGTCACGGGTCTTGCTTTGAGAAAAACAGTGGAGAGATCATGACATTCAGTTTGTGTATTTTCCTTAGCTCTGCCACTCACTAGTGTAATAACCTTGAGGGAAAACATTGAAATAACTGAGGTCTTTATTTCTTTCTGTGCATAATGCAATAGTTGTACTAGTTCGTGCCAAAAACTCCTTTTAGCTGTAGCTTTTAATTTCTCTATGACAATAGCATGGCTTACCAAAGGACAGGATGATCACATAGCAAGAACACAAGTCCCAGTGACTCCTGAGGTTACCACTTGCCTCATTTTTTGGAGGTAATGGTAGAAGCATAGCATAAAAATAATCTTAGCAAATCATCTAATCCAAGCCACGTATCTGATCACATAGGCACATACTTACAAGGGTGTTGAAAATGTTGTTTCATCACCAGCGGAGTTCAGTGGGAAAGTATGGACCAGGTAAATATGCGTAGAGTGTTCACTTCTTTGATGATTATATTTCTTTTTATAACCAATGATAGAAATGGATTGACTGCACAAGAATGATATATTATAGAATAAAATAATATTTAAACATCTAATTCCAAGTCATAAGGGAAAATAGAGAACAGAACACACCAGCATGGATATAGAATATCAACTAGTATGTGTGGAGACATATAAAATCTGAAGGATGATTTTATATAAAGAGCTAAACATTAGAAATAAGTAATAAATATAATGATGAATATCTGAAAATATTTTCATGAAACTAGCGATGGTATTCACCCCAGTCCCCAGGACACTTTATTACAAAACATTGTCAAAGAGTGGCAGAAAGCCATGGAAGCTGTCATATCATTAACAGAAAATGCACAATGACCCCTCAGGTGAACTTTTTTCCAGAACATGCAGAAAATGATACTCTCTTGCATAAAATTGATTAGTTGTTGCTAAACATGTAGATGGAAACAAGATGCAAAGATATTCAAGATTGTCCTTCTTAGAGAGAAGAAAGAACAGGTGTCACAGACATGTCAGCAAACTTGGCAAACCAACTACTAAATCAAAGGCAAATATTATGCTCAAAGAGAAAATAGAATTAGCTCCTCCCAAATTCATTTTACTAAATGACACTGGTGAATAGCAAGTATTACAAAGGCACTGCGTCTTACCCAGGGGTTGGGTTAAATTGGTAGCATAGAAGACAAAGGAAGAGTATCTCCCTTGAGACTCTCAGGATGGTGGTGTTGGGATGCCAATAGCCATCACATAGGAGATGAACTACTTCTTACTTAGAAAAAAAAGATTGGGTTTTCTTCCAGCATTGGAACAGATCAGTACTTCATGGGTTAACAATGGGTGAGTTAGATAGATTGCATTAGGGACCGTGATGTACAAAATATACATACCTTGAAACTACAGGGTCATATTTGGTGCCATGGGATGAAAGACATGTGGGATGTGAGAACAACTAAGGAATGAGGAACAAACTCTCATGCTTAATTTGGGGCATAAACCCACTAAGTAGAAGAGTAGGTGGAGCTGTACTATTCTCTCTCTCTGTCTCTATCAATTGCTCTCACCTTCACTCTGTGCAGAGTTGAATACACCTAAATTGAGTAAGTGAAGGATCAAGGAGGCAACACTTTTACGTTAATGTGTTTCAAAATGAAAGAGCAACTGTGTGCACTTCCTCATCTCTACCATGTTTTACTGTCCACTGAAACAACTGATGTGGAGCTCTTGATATATGAAGAACTCCACTCCCATGAAGAAAATGGGCTTCACAACTTTGTTACTTAGTAAAAGATACATTGCAGTTAGAGACTATTTTGTGAGCTAGGTATCAACTAAAAACAAAAGTACTGTGATTAGTATTGATACTAGGAATGTGTGCATCACACACACGCGCGCGCGCACACGCACACACGTGCCTGAATGCTCTCCACTGGTTTATGTATAAAGGATGGTGGTTGGTTTAAAAATATGCCTTCTAATCTTGATCAGCCTGACGCTTATAATGCAAATAAACTCTTGTAATTGCCTGATGCTTGTACTGATGCTAAAGATGATAAACTAATTTTCTCAAGTAGCTTATCTCAGTGACATATTTAGTACCTGGGCAGATAGACTCTCTCTCTCCCTCTGCACCTGCTTGGTCATGTAGATCTAGCACTGTCATCCTTGCTCAGGGGTGGGGAGGGGTGGGAAGAAGAGGCAGGGAGGAAACAGCTGTTCCGAAGTGGGTAGGCTAAGTACAAACCAGAAGGACCTTAAGTTCAAGCTGTATTCATCAATTCAGTTACGATAAATCAGAGCTATTTGACCCCAATTTCTGGGTCTGCATCTTGATTATCTCAAAATGTAGAAGGAAGAGAAATGAGATTAATTCTGACACCCGAGCACATGATGCGTTGGCCAAGAGATCGTGAAAGTGCACTAGCAGAAACTACACTGGATTATCAAGATGTTATAGGATGATGAGGCCCTTGGGTTGGCTGTGTAGCATTTGGTGACTGCTAAAAAATGACTGGTTTTGTAACTAATGTATTGCAAAGTCTCAATTCACTAGAATATACAGAATAACAATTGTCCCAACTGTATTTGTTAACCTAACTTATTTCTGCCTGAGTGGGACAATTTTCTCTCTGTTTCATTCTATAACTTTTCAAGAGCTTTGATTATTAGATCAGTCCCATTTCAGTTCTTGAGGCCATAGTCCACTTCTTTCTTTCTATAACGGCTTCGCTGAGTATTCTCATCAAACACTACACTGCAGGAGTTTTAAAGGGTATAGCTGGATAAGTCTGAAGCACATGAACATTCATAAAACTATCACCATGATCGAGGTAAATGAACACATCCATCACTCCCCAAAGCTTCCTCTTTCCCTTCTAGTCCTTCACTCCCACCCTTGCCCGCTGCCTCTTTCCCTTCTATACCAGCCAGTCACTTTTGTGTGTGTCTGCCTTCTTTCACTCTGCATAAATAGTTTGAGTTTTATCCGTGTTTTTGCATGCATTCATAGTTAATTTCTTTTTGTTGTTGTTGTTGCATTGTTTTCAATGATATGGTTATAGCGCAATTTGAGTATCTGTTCACTTGCTGATGGACATTTGATTTGTTTTTAGTTTGGTTTACTACAAATAAAACTGCTATGAAAATTTGCATACAAAATTTTGTATGAGCACATGCTTTTTATTCTTTTTGGATAAATATCTAGGAGGGCAATGGCTGGGGTATATGGCAGGTGTAGTGTATGTTTCATGTTTTCAGAAAGTGTCAAACTGTTTTTGCAAATGTAGTTGTACAATCCCATCCAAAGGGGAAGAGAGTTACAGATCCTCCAAGTCCTTGCCAATGCATGATATAATCAAACTTTCTGATTTTAGTCACCCTAATAGAAGTGTAATGATATCTCATTTTTGTTTGAATTTGTACTTCCCTGAGGACTAATGATGTTGAACATATTTTTATGTGCTTAATTGCATATCTTGAAAAGCATAATTTCAGCCCTAGCCAGTTGCTCAGTGGGTAGAATGTAGGCCCACTGCGTGGAAGTCACAGGTTCCATTCCCAGTCAGGGCACACAAAAGAAGCAACCATCTGCTTCTCTACCCCTCCCTCTCTCTCTTTTCTCCCTCTTCTCCTCTCACAGCCAGTGGCTCCATTCATTCAAATGTGCCCCAGGGGCTGTGGATAGCTTGGTTGGTCTGAGCACCAGCCTCAGGCACTGAGGATAGCTCAGCCCCAGACAGGGGTTGCCAGGTGAAACCCAGTCGGGGCACATGCGGGAGTCTGTCAACCTCCCCCCTTCTCGTTTAAAAAAAAAAGCATAATTTCATATATTTTGTCTGGTTTATTATTATTATTTGTAGTAGTAGTAGTAGTAGCTTCAGGAGAGAGTATGAATCTTATCCTGTGGCTCCATCTTGGCTATCAATCTCAATCCAGTTCATTTTAAAACTTTAATCTCATGTCTAGTGCAAAGCTAGTTTTCTTCACCCTAACATAGACCAGAAAATCTATGAGCCACGAGAGGCATTAGATGGACTTGCAACCTTCCCCCTCTGGAGAATTAGCAGGATGAACAGATAGATGTCTCACTACTAAATTCTGCAAGGTCACTGTCCTCTTCTGTAGATGGCTTTAACTACTGTACTAGCTCACTGTCTTGGTGTGTGTGGTTAACAAGCTGTCATTCTCAAGCACCTTCCTTAGTCATTGGAAGCCCCTTTCACGAGTTGGTCACAACTTCCAACCAGCTGGTAACTTCAAATCAAGCCCTGGTATGTCCACCTCTTTGTTCCCAACACTGCCATGGTCCTGGCAATGCCCCAATCTATCCTGCAGGCCAGTTGTCTGGTCAGTGGGCAAAGTAGCATCGAGTACTGTGCTTTTCCCAAACTACAAAGAGCTCAGCAAGGATTCTGGGGAGATTTTAGCCCCCACCGTGCAAAGCAGTCTACGCCAACATCCCTTCTCTCTTCTTTTGTGCCGGCAACCAGACAGCTCACCACATCTGTTGTACAGATATATGTCAAACAGCAAAATTAAATGCTAATCTTTCCTTCCAATCTTTAGAAATAATTGTCTTGGGGGAACCCCAACCCTTGGATTTAGAGAAAAATGGGAATAACTTCTTTCTTTCCTTGAATGTCATATTCTGCTAAAAGGCCTCATATCTCACTCACCCAGACCTTCTCTCTCTGTTAGAGAGGTACAAGCCCCAACTGCTGGTGTCTCTGAACTTGGGATATAAGATACTCAGCTTCTTTTGCCCTTGGGCTTGAACTTTAATAGCAATTCTGGGATGACAGGAAAGATCCCACTTAATATCTATTACCTGGCACAGCTCCAGCTCCTGGGAATTCCGGGCACATGGCTGTTTTTAATAGACATGAGTCTCAGTAAACTCTAGCATGTGAACTTCTGTGACTGAATCTAACTTAAGTTCCATCAGTTGTAGCTGAGGCAAGTATTAGATTTTAAGTAAAATAGTATTTTAGTTATATGGACTTTTTAAGGTATTGGTGAATTGATTCTTGACTCTTGTTGCCTATTTATTAGCAAGGAAAACAAATGACTTTAAACTTCAAAGGCACTTAATTTTCCACAAGGAGGAGAGCACTAATGCCTGATGTCTGAGGTCATATTTTTCTCTCAAATCTTCTTTTCTTTATATTGTTCTGTTTTTCATCCAGTTCCATTTTAAGAATTATACAGGAGATCAACCTCTCAGTGTTTTGTGCTTTCTTGAGTAACCACCATGACATGGTCCCATTGGCTCTGGTATGTTAATTCTACAAATGCTGACTGTAGCCATAAATTTAGGGACCAAAATTATGGGTTCAGCCATGAATAAGTAATGAATCTTAACAAATAAAGAATAACTAGAAACATTTTCCATCTCTTTGGGAGAAAGAGAGAATCATTTTAATTAATTAAATTCTCAAATTTGTTAAAAATAAATATAAACTTGCCTGGACTACTTGGTTTCTAGAAATCAGGCTGATTTATAATCTGGATTGGTTTCAAAATATGTCTTGACCTCTTGTTCAATACAGAAGTTGTGGTATAACTAAAGAAAAATCATGGAAATTAAGCTCATATATTACAACATATATTTTCCAGTGCTTTTTCTGATTTTATTTTGTAAAAATGTGGTAATTACAAAAAATTTAAAATACACAAAGAAGATTATTAAAAGTCCCCCCAAATTTTATAACCCAGAAATAACATTAGTCAAAATTAAAGTCAAGAGTAAATATAATTTTATCTCAGCTGAAAAAGCAAGGAAGAAAGGAAGGAAGGAAGGTAAAAAAAAAAATTGGGCCCTAGCCAGTTGACTCAGCGGTAAAGCGTTGGCCCGGAGTATGGAAGTCCCAGGTTTGATTTCTGGTCAGGGCACATAGGAGAAGCAACCATCTACTTCTCCACCCTTTCCTGTACCCCTTCTCTCTCTCTCTCTCTCTCTCTCTCTCTCTCTCTCTCTCTCCCTATCTTCCCCTCCTGTAGTATGGCTTGAAAGATTGAGCAAATTGGCTGAGGATGCTGAGAGATGAGATGAGGATGGCTCCATGGCCTTGCCTCAGGTGCTTTAATAGCTTGGTTGCTGAGCAACGGAGCAATGTCCCAGATGGGCAGAACATCGCCCTTAGTGGGCTTGCTGGGTACATCTCAATTGGGACATATGCGAGAGTCTGTGTCTCTACCTCCCTGCCTCTCACTTAATAACAATAATAAAAAAACTGGAAACATGGTATACATGTTATTTTTAAATTAACAGTATTCAGAATAACTAATTCAACCTAAGAAAATGTTACCAAAGCAAAACTGACAGAATTGATAAATTTGAGAATGATATATCCTTACTGCAAAATGTTTCTTAAAAATCTCTCCAAGACTAAAAAAATTAAAATATTTAAGAAGTTGGAATAATATTTAACATTATTATGATATTCTTAGAACCTTCAGATAACTTATTTATTGTTCATTTATTGTTATTTATTTATATTTAAATACCTCTAGATACTGTCAAAGAACTCAAGAAGAGTCTGGAAGCTTTGGGTAGAATAAATAATAAAGATTTATTCAGGGGTCTTAGAGTTTACAAAACAGAAACACAACTAAGCAAAAACCCAGAAGTGTTCTGAAGAGTAAAGGAAAGTTAAAAGTTTTTATAGTAGAAAGTATGTTCTTAAGAATAATCAGTCCTGCATTCTTAGCTTTAGGATTGGGCCATAATGGTTATCTGTCAGTCGAGGTAATGGATGAGATGGCCTGGATATGTGAGTCCTTCAGGGGGTAATCAGTGGATTATCTGGAAGTCTAGTCTGTGTCTAGAAATTGACGCACAGTGAATTGATGTATATCCAGGAATTGATGCAGAACTGGAAAGTTCAAAAATTTAAGTTCCCAGGCCAGTTGGAACAAAAATAGAATCACTTCCTCATATCTCAATCTTCATAACGTTAATAATTTTAGCAGCTTGGTTACAGTGACTCTAATTCATTTATTCCCTCTCTTCACTCTTTCCTCAATGCTTATCAGTAACTTTATGACCTTATTCTGAAAAGTGATAAAATTAGCATTTACACTTAAATATTTGTATTCCCACATCCTGGTTTTAATTGTTTGTTCGTTTGCTTAAGAGAGGAAAAACTAAAGAGGATTTCATTTATTTTTTTATTCCCATTTCCCAGCCCCTTTCCTTTGGTAACAGTTAGCTTGTTCTCTATATCTATGGGTCTATTTCTGTTTTGTTTTGTTTATTTATTTATTTTGTTTCTTTAGATGTTTCTTTATGATCTCACATATAAGTGAGATCATATGATATTTGTCTTTCTATTTCTAACTTATTTCACTTAGTGTGAAACCCTTTAGGACCATCCATGTTGTCACAGATTGCAAGATTTCGTTTTTTTTTTATTGCTCAATATCTGTAGATACACACACACACACACACACACACACACACACACACACACACTGTAACATATATTCATATTCTTTATCCAAAATAAGAAATTGATGAAAATCTAGGCTGCTTCTATGTCTTGTGTATTACTAGTAATGCTGCAATGAACACAGGGTTGCATAAACTTTTGAAGTAATGTTTTTGTTTTTATTAAGTACCTAGAAGTGGAATTGGTGGATTGTATGGTAGATCTATTTTTAATTTTTTGAGGAATCTCCATTCTCTATTTCATGGTAGCTGCACTGCACTAATTTATAACTTCACCAACAATGTACAAGGATTTCCTTTTCTATTCATCCTCACCAGCACTTGTTGGTTATTGACTTCTTGGTAATAGCCATTGTGACATATGTGAGGTGATACCTTATTGTGGTATTAATTTGCATTTTCCTGATGATTTGTGATGTTGAGCATTTTTTCCTTATACCTGTTGGCCATCTGTGTATCCTCTTTGAAGAAGTGTCTATCAGGTCCTCTACTGACTTTTTTTTTTCTAGGGACAGGGAGAGAGTCAGAGAGAGGGATAGATAGGGACAGACAGACAGGAACAGAGAGAGGTGAGAAGCATCAATCATTAGTTTTTCATTGCCGTTGTGACACCTTAGTTGTTCATTGATTGCTTTCTCACATGTGCCTTGACTGCAGGCCTTCAGCAGACCAAGCAACCCCTTGCTGGAGTCAGCGACCTTGGGTCCAAGCTGACAAGCTTTCTGTTCAAGCCAGATGGGCCCCTCGCTCAAGCTGGTGAGCTCGGGGTCTTGAACCTGGGTCTTCTGCATCCCAGTCCGACGCTCTATCCACTGCACCACCACCTGGTCAGGCTCTGCTGACTTGTTAATGGGATAGTTTGGGGAGTTTTTTGTTTGTTTGTCTTTGGTTTTGGTGTTAAGTTGTATGAGTTTTTAAAATATTTTGGATATTGACCTTTTATCAGATTATCATTTACCCATTCAGCAGATTGTCTTTTTGTTTTGCTAATGCTGTCCTTCGTTGGGTAAAAAACTTTTTAGTTTGATGTAGTCTGATTTGCTTATCTCTCCTTGCCGAAGGAGACATATTCCATAAAATATTACTAACAGTGATGTCAAAGAATTCACTGCTTATGTTTTCTTTCATAAGTTTTATGGTTTCAGGTTTGACATTTAAGTAATCCACTTTGAGTTTATTTTTATATATGGTGTAAGGAAGTGGTCTAATTTCATTTTTTTTTTTGCATATATCTGTCCAGTTTTCCCAATACTATGTTTTGTACACTAGTTCTTTTTTTTTACTACTTGTTTTTATTTTTATTGTTTTGTTTTTAGTTAGACGATTAATTTTAACAGGGTGACATTGGTCAACTAGAATACATAGATTTGAGGCAAATCCTTCCACATCATTTGGACTGTCAGTTATGTTGTATATCCATCACCCAAAGTCAGATCATCCTCCATCACCTTATGTTTGTCCCTCTTGATGTCCCTCACCTCCGACTATCCCCTCCCTCTGCTCCATTCCCCTCCCCCTGGTAACCACCACACTCTTGTCCACGTCCATGAGTCTTAATTTTGTGTTCCATCTATGTATGGAATCATACAGTTTTTATCTTTTTCTGATTTACTTATTTCACTCAGTATAACATTATCAAGGTTCGTTTGTACACCAGTTTTAAAAATCCACTTAATATACTTATTTACAAACCTATTCATACACACAGGCATTTAAAATCTGAGTATGTGAATGGATAAACTTTGGTTCTTTGAGAATTGTACCTGTGTGGAACAGCTTATTTAACCCTCAAATCCTCAGTGAGGCTGCCGTGTAAATTGTCCTCTGCATAACCTCGGAGACGCCTTTCACATTGTCATCCATGTGGATGGTAGGTACTTCCTGGGGTCATGACACGCATGGTCAGCCAGAGCTTACGGGTCCACAACACACACTTGTAAAATTAATGTCTACCCCTTTAGATATTACTGGCAAACCATCTTAAATATAAAATGATAGGAAACGTTCTATCAAATTGAATCCCTCCCCCAAATAAATAAGGAAATGTTAAGCCGTGGCTGTTGAAGCTATTCTTAGTGCAGTTTTTTTATTGTCCTGTGTTGCTTTATCTAATGTACTCATTGAATCGTATTTTAAACCATTATTTTCTATGATTCTATATGCACTGCAAAGTCTAATCACATTGGAACTAGATAAAGGGGCGCCGTCAAGTTTGATTTAGCCAAGATTACCTCCTCAACAATGCCTCAAAGATCTTATTCACATAATTTATACAGGAGGATTAGACTATGCACTCAGTTAAAAAAGGATTACTTTGCAAGTCTGATGCTCATGCACAATCTTATGGCTAATAATTTCTTTTGAATACTTAACTGCACAAACCAGTAGAATTTCTCATGGGAAATATGCTTATGTAACTTTTTTGAAAGAATTGTATCTTATACTGTGTATTTGTTTAAAAAACAACAAATAAGACTGTACCGTAGAGGGAATACCATATTCGAACAATACAGAATATTAAATATCTACTAAGTCTGTATTATCTGAGGTTTAACAAAAAACTTTAATAAATGATTTTAATTGATGGCATAATTACACGAGTAACCTTTAGAGCAGAGGGTGAACATTTGTCACCCTGAAAACCAATCAGCCTGTATTTGTGTGTTGCCTGTCTGGCTCAACTTTTGTATTTAAATGCTTTCTCAGCACCAAAGCCTCCCTCTCCCTGCTTCACTACTGTCTGATGCCCAGCTAAATTCAAATTTTAGTGTGACGTCCCTGGCCCTGCACAAACCTGAGATCGCAGCACTGGAATTGGGGTCCCAGTAGATATGCCTGAGACCCATTCTAAGATGAATTCAATAACAAATGCAAACTAATTTTTATATACTTTTAATAACTGTCACATCCCTACAGAGACTGTAACATGACGGAGAGTTTAAAATGAAAATGTTGTCCTTTCAAGATTTTTCTCGCCTCCTCTATTTTTCTTCTGCTAGTCACTGTGCGCATAAGGGTCCCTGCACTGTAGGAATGCTAGCCAGAAGGTTGACACAGGGCCTGCAGAAGGGAAGCAGCATGGCCAGTACACTGAAGTCCTCTGGTCAGCGAGCAGATCGCACTCTGGCTGTCACTGCTGCCCCCCGGGGAGGTAGCAGGAAGCATGAAACCACCGCTGAAGGACTGCTTGGACAAGTTTACAAGAATCAGTATTTTAAAACCTTGGTTTATTTGTTTCCACGTAGTGTTAAAGACAATGCTATATTACATGATTTATATCTATAACCTGACAATTAAGAGTTAGAGCTTTAACTATATATTGTATTTGGAGGAGAATTTTAGACTAATGTGGGTATGAACTGATGCAAAACCTTCCTCAGTGACTTGTTCACAGTCACTTTGCTTGCTGTGTATCTCTGGGGGAAGTTAATGTATTCTTATCCCATGGGAGGAAAATGCAATTGATGACGTTTCCCTCAAAATCATACATTCAGTTAAGTTAGCAACGGTAAGATTAATTTGTGCTTTTTTACTGCATCGTCGTTTTTGTTTCATGAGCTCTTCTTTAGCATTAAATTTTGGGAAAGATCAAAATGAAAACTTGAGCAGACCTGGAGTAGGCCAGGATCCTACTCAGGTTTAGCCCGGCTAGAAACACTGTCTCTCCAGGTCCACGTTAAAGCACCAAAGGGCAAGTTTCCTCAAAAGCTTCTAGAGAAAATGCACCGTTGCTCTGAACAGCGTGGTCTGGTTGAATATCCAGACTAGGGATCGAGCCACAGAAGAGCCAGCAGCTTCAACTCTTCACAGAACCAGGCTGGTTGGGGTGGGGTGGGGGGTGCACCCCATGTGTTCTTCCTGGACTGAGCAAGCCAGCACTGACTTGTTCTGAAGAGATGAGATGGACCAGTCATTGACACAGACTGCCTTTCTGCCCAGGACACGACAGGAAAAAGAGGCTGCTTACTTTGCTGGGAGGCATCAGTGTGTGCCAATCCAAATATAAAGGTACAACAGGTGAAAGCTTTTTTTTTTCTTTTTACAGGGACAGAGAGAGAGTCAGAGAGAGGGATAGATAGGGACAGACAGACAGGAACGGAGAGAGATGAGAAGCATCAATCATCAGTTTTTGTTGCAACACCTTAGTTGTTCATTGATTGCTTTCTCACATGTGCTTTGACCGTGGGCCTTTAGCAGACCGAGCCATCCCTTGCTGGAGCCAGCGACCTTGGGTCCAAGCTGATGAGCTTTTGCTCAAGCCAGATGGGCCCACACTCAAGCTGGCAACCTCGGGGTCTTGAACCTGGGTCTTCCACATCCCAGTCCGACACTCTATCCACTGCGCCACTGCCTGGTCAGGCTATAGGTGAGAGCTTTTAACGTATACCCTCTGAAGGACTCAGCCCCTAAGGACACAGTACCGACTCAGAGAGCTTTTAAAGGGATGGATTTGGGGAGCCTAAGCTGGATGGATAAAGACATCAAAGTCATGATGAGCAAGGAACCAGTTCTCCTCCCTGCCCTCACCCCCACCAGTGGTTAATTTACCTTTCGTTGTTTGATCTCAGTGAATTTAATTTGTTTAGTTAAAAGATGCTCGACAGGAACACTTTCCACACGAGTATTTTGAGACCCAAGTTTTGCAACTTGGAATTCACAGCACTATGCAAGAGACATCGTTGCTAAGTGGAAACTGGAACTTTGATACTCTTTGAAACTTGTGCTAGAACTTTTGAGTGGGTGATTCCACTATCACTCGCCTTATGAACATGCATGGAGTGGCATGCTCTCAAAGGTTTCAGTTTAGAATATTAAAAGTTCAAACCTGTGGCCTATCCCTCCACTGTTGTGGCTTCATTCCTTCGGGACTTGAGGGCTTCTTCATCACATAACCTTCTTACTTCTAGAATTTGGAATTGAATCTGCCTCTCCAAATTTCTCATCATGAGGTTTTTCAGTCCATTTTGATGCTGCCTCTTAGCTGACAAGAATAAGACTTACAAGGGAAGCATGGCTTCAGAGGGGCTGGGGGAAGTTCTCAAAAGGGAGTAGCAGGGAACTTGCAGTTCCAATGAAGAGATGAGTCTACTTACTTTTAGGTAGGACTTCTTCTATTCCTACTTTTCAGACTTAAAATATTCTTCCTTACAATGATATATTTTATAAATGAAAGATGGATGAATTTAATATGAAGAACTGTGACCTCTTAGGACATCTCAAAACCATGGCTAAGAAAAAAAAGTGTTGTCAAATCAGCACTGTGGTGGCCAGAGGAAGCAGCTACATTCCTTTTAAACATAATTACACTGTCTTTGTAATTTTTTCATAGAAATAAAATCAGCAGGAAGCCAGTGACTACAAATGAAAAAGAGAGTCTAGAACATGAGTAAGTAAGATGGATCAACCATCCCAGTTTCCCTGTGACTAATGGTTTCCTAGGACATGGGACTGTTCGTGCTGAACCAAGGATGGTTTAGGGCAAATCAGGATGGCTGGTCACCTGGTTAAATAAGCAGAATTCTGTTCTTTACATGGGTGGGACTCTTCCATTCAAAGGTTGACCCAATTAAGGCAAATGATTCCTTGGTGAAAACACCATTTGGTACCAATTGTCCATGAGTGTACACTTAAAACACACTGTCTGGAAACTTGCTAAGAAGCAGGGCAAGGACCTGGCTGGCATTATGCCTGTGCTTTTATTTTCTAGCCTCAGGCCCTGAGTATGGTCAAGTCTGGAAGAAAGCCACGGGCTACAGATTGATTAAAAGCAAGCAAGAAGTCATTCTGGAGGTGGCTAAGTGGAGAGAAGCACAGGAGACGTGCAGACCGCGGACCCACTCAGGGCATGGCACTCCCCCCAGACAAACTGGTCCACATCTTTTACCCCAAACCTACTCAGTGTTTTCCCACCTCCTCTGACCCAGAATGCTTTTCTCTCCCTTCCACAGCTGCAAAAAAGAAACACTATCTATTTTTCAAAGACCTCTTAAAATCCCACTTTTCAGAAAAGGCACCTGTGGACATCTCTCTCCTTTAAGCTCCTTGTGGAGCTTGGTGTTTGCCCTCTGGTATTAATAACTGGCTTTTAACATCTTATCTCTGCAGCTGGGTTGTAAAGGGTCGGCTGAGGTTGGAATGCTCTTTTCTTTTAGAAAATGCCTCTGATCTGATGCATTGTGCCTGACCCAGAGAAGGCTTAGCAATTGTCTAAAGGAGGACTGTCAAACAGAGATAGAAGATGAGCCACATTTGTAATTTAAATTTTTCTAGCAGTTTCTCTGAAACGAAGTCAAAAGAAATGGATGAGAATAATTAGCCTAATATACCCCAAACATTATTTCAGCATAGGCTCAATATTAAAAAATGATTGGTAAGGCATTTTTTACATGATTGTCCTAAGTCTTTGGAGTTCAGTGTGTGTTCACTCCAGTGTATGTCAATATGGACTAGCCCCAAATTAGTGCTCAAGAGCTGCATGTGGTGAGTGGCTCCCATATTGGACAGCAGAGGTCTAAAAGATAAGTTGAAAAATATACTGAGGCAGTTGATGGAGACTTTACATGATAGAAAGAATTCAGTTGGAATCTATATTCAATGAGAAGATACCATGAATTTTATAGGAGATTGCAATAACTTGTCTTAACATAATGATGATAGAGATTATGATAGGGAGGTAAATTTATAGAAATAAATAGAAAGGATTGTTTTTGTGCTAAAGAATAAAGGGAGGACCTGACCAGGCGGTGGTGCAGTGGATAGAGCATCAGACTGGGACGCGGAGCACCCAGGTTTGAAACCCTGATGTTGCCAACTTGAGCACGGGTTCATCTGGTTTGAGTAAGGCTCACCAGTTTGAGCCCAAGGTTGCTGGCTTGAGCAAGGGGTCACTCGGTCTGCTATAACCTCCCGGTCAAGGCACAATCACTGAACAACTAAGGAGAAACAACAAAGAACTGTTGTTTCTCATCTCTCTCCCTTCCTGTCTGTCTGTCCCTATCTGTCCTCTCTCTGACTCTCTGTCTCTGTCAAAAATAAATAAAAATAAAAAATAAAGGGAGAAATAGTAACAGAACTTTGTGACTGACTGAACATAAAAAAGTTAAGGAGAGAAAGGAGAAAACAATTTAAGGTACCTGGAATACTAGGAGAATAGTAAGAAAGAAATCAGAAAGAAAGACACAGGTTTAAGGAAGAGATGGATTTGTTTTCAACCATATAATCGCAGTGCTGGAAAGAGACATAGTTTGGATGAAAGATGAAGCCTATAGCTTTTGGGATGGATACTATCAAGTAGATTGAGCCTTAGAAATGGGCCCTGAGATCATAAAGGTGAATGGAGACAAGAATGAGTCAGGAATTTAATTTTATGAGCTACATAGTTAGCAAGCAAGACAATATGTTATCAGGATGGTAGGAAGAAAACAAAGATATCATGGGAGCCACCACAGGACACAATTTCAAGACAGAAAGAGACAGAAAGCAGGAGAGAAGATTTGAGGCTGATGGGAACTAAGAAAAATCCATTGGACATGACTAGGAAGCAATCTCTAGAGCAAACAGAAATTCTGTCAGGCTGAACAAAAGAAAAGGATTTACATTAGCTGAACTCTCTTTCTGAACGCCCCAGTTTCCCATCCTTAGAGCAACAGACTGACCACAGAAAGATGTTTGGATTGAGAAAGCTGACTTTTCTGAGCAGATACAGACCCAGCAGGAATCCCGGCAGAAGAAAACAGAGATCAGCACAGGGTGGGGAGAGCTCTGGGTGACTTGATTAATGGCCAAGGTAAAGAAAACCCCAGAAACAAGCCAAGTGAAGGGTGTAGGAATTTCAGAGGGTGCAGAACTAAAACATTATGAAACCATTATTTGGTCTTAGTTAAAGGACAAGCATGATATAAAGAAAAGAATTTAAAAGATAATTTGTCATTATGAGGACATTCTGTATTTTTTCCAATCACTTTTTCAATATTTCATTTACCTTAAAGGATGGGCAAATAAGGAATATATCCAGTGGAAGGTTGCCTTTAATTTTTACATGTGTTTGAAAGAAGAGTGGAGAACAGCAGTGGCCTGCAAGCCCTTCAAACTCCTGTAGTCTCAACTCCAATCCAATCCTTTTCCTCTGACAGCATATTTGATTGTAACACAAGCATCAGTATTCAGTATCCAACACTTTGAAAAAGGGGTGCGGGGGGGGGGCGAATTTTAGATTTGTCTTTGCTGAGATAGTTTGGGGAAAACGGAGTCAAAATCAGAACTAGTAAGAACTCACACAGTCTTGAAAGTTAAAGTAAGCCCCTTCCTTGTGGACAGGCGCTTTATTTGGGTTGTATTTGGTAAGTGTGAGAGTCCAGGGTATGAGATTAAGTACTCAGCTACAAAAGTGTTTTGAAATTCCCTGAAATTTCCTTAGGAGCTCAGACAAGCTAAGTGCTTCTGAAATCTTTGGGAAGATGACAACCTAAATTACTTCTGCTGAAATGACTCAGTTGGAATTTCTGTTTCATTCCTGAGGATTCCAGAAGCTTGACAGATGACAGTGGAAAGTGTCTGAGGTGCTCCAGAGAATGGGCGGAAGGGCATTACTCAGCTTGCAAGAAGGTACCGGATCCACCCGGGGCAGCGCACTGCTAAAGGAAATGTGACTAAAGAGGAAGTCAAAAGAGCTTAATCCATTTCAAATACTTTGTTTCTAAGTAGTCTATTCTAATATCCCTCGGTTGTCATAATCTGTTTTAGAGACTTATACTAGATCCCTGGACACTCTATTCTTTCTACATCGAAACAAGTAATGAACGTTGAGAAATAGCCAAAGATCAGATAAAGGATGCAGTTAATCAGTAATCTCAAATAAGGAAAGGAATACGTAAGTCAAAGACACTAGCATGTGCCGATATTTATCAAACATAGAGCCCATGAGAAAGGTCTTACTCATTTTTGTTTAGAGATGAAATAGCTTTTATTATGAACACAATGTGCTTTTGTTTCAGGAAGTACCCAGTTCCGATGGGCAGATTACTAGATATACTGAGAGACTGGTATTCTGACTACATGTTTCTAAATGTCGAATAGTTTATTTCAGATTACTGTTGCAGTCTAATCACAAACTGTCAGGCTTTTAAAATAAAAATATGTGAGGGGATAATCTCTTAAACTAAAAAATAGCAACCTCTATTTCAAAACAGGTGAAAAAATTTAGGTCAGATCCCTTCACCCTTAGAAGTGAGTCATGGTGAGTCTTCACACTCTAATGCCTTCTAGCCTTTGTGGGATTGAGTGAATTTGGTGTCAGAGTCAACAGTACTGTTTCCCCCAGTCATTACTGGTTATTTGCATAACGAATCTGTTGTATAGTGTAAAAATAAGATCCTATCAACAGTCTCCGTTACTTAGGATGCTCACTAGACTAGATAATACTCTTGTAGCCAGGATGCTATTCTGACTTCCAGTTCTTTAAAGTGGTGGAGGGATGGCTTCACCATATACACAAACTTCTGGAACTAGTTGCTAAGATTTTGTGCACATTGGATTTTCAGAAGTGAAGCCTCAAACCTTTATTTAATCAGGTTCTTATATGGGAATACATGTCTCAAAGGAGTTAAGAATGATTCAGGGCATGACATTAAAAGTATAAGGGTAATGCATCATATGACTTTGGCACTCAGTCAAAGTAAATGATAAAGTAAATGAATAAAGAGATGTTTACTACTATTTTAAACAAAATAAGGTAGAACTTTCTATCAAACACACACACACACATAATCTACATTCACTGTTCAATTCAGTGTCAGTGTTTTGCCTTCTTTTGGATGGAAATTAACATTGTTTCACATTGTGGCTTTTTCTTATCAAAGACTCCTAAAGTAAACAGTAGCATAGTATGGGAAGCCTTGATTACTTAACGTCTCTTGCTCTCTTGGAAATAGCAAATGTCATTTTCTTACAGCCTTGCCCCAAATACTCATGACTACCTATACACATCATTGAAGTTTTCAAAATAACAACAGCACATTATTTATAAACTTTTATGGTTTTTATTGGTGCTATTTGTTGAAGTAGTACTATTTAATAAAGCTGTCATTATCATAATTGTATTTTATTATAATTATTTTATTTACAAACTCTTCTGTGAATGAAGAGTAAACACGGGACAAAAACCCCACTTGGAAGAACGCTATTTAGAAGCAGCTTCGGAAAAGGCCCTGAGGGTCTTCCAGAGGAAACGATATTCGGGGAGCGCCAGGTTTTCCCTCCCGCAAGGCGCTGCTTCCCGGGCCCATCGCCTCTGGATGGGCCCAGCCTCCCGTCCCCGGGAGAAGGCACGCTCATGAGTGTCCGCGCTACAAGCTGCGCCCGGACCCGCGCCCCAGCGGCAGAACGCCGCCTACCGTGAGGATCTGCCCGCACAGTCAGCGAGGTCCGGGCGGGAGGCAGGCACGCGTGGGGGTGGAGGCGCGGGGGAGGGGCGGGGCGGGGAGGGGGCGGTGCCGCCCGGCCCCGCGCCCCGCCCCCTGCGCGGGTACACAGAAGGGCACCCACGTGCCCAGCCCGCTTTCTGCAGCGCAGCAGCCGGAGCGGTCTTCTCCTCGCGGACCAGCCAAGCGGTGGTGGGTGCTCCAGCCTCCCCGAGACGCCGACCCGACACGCTCTAGCTGCTCACCATCCTCCGCTCTCTAGGCGCGGCCCTCGCGCTGCCCAGTAAGTGCCCAGTCTCCGGCCCCGCGCAGGGGCCGCAGGAGTGGGGCGAGGGGCGCTTGGCGCGGGAGCAGCAGGGCTATGGCGGGGGCGCCTGCAGCGCAGCTGCTCGGAGGCGGCGCTCTGCCCGCGCTGAGACGGGGGTCCCGGGGCTGCGGCCCGGTCTACCGCCGCGAACCGCGGTCCTCAGGGCTGCGTTCTGGGATGCGCTTCTCCCTAAGGGTCCCCGAGGCGTCGGGGTCCGCGTTGGGCGCGAGGGTCGCAGGAGCTGCGGGACTACCTTGCACGACGACTCTGCGGGGGCCCTTTAGCCACTCTTGTCCCAAGGGTCCCCGGGCACCCCTCTCCGAGGAGGGCAGACCGACCTCCCACTTTCTGCACACTTCCGGGTCCCTAAAGTCGACTTTTCCTCCTTTGGGATTCTTAGTTTAATATAAAACAGCGCTTGGAGTTTTGGAAGCCTTTTTATTACATCTAGACCTGCCCGGGACTGGAGAACGGGTAAAGTGGCCCTTCGTGGTGTTTGGGGTATTTTAAAGTAAACGGGTGCAGTTTGAAACCCATTTGAGATGGATTATGCTTTTTAAGCCAAATTCTCTGCCCTCCAGAGAACTTGACTGGTTCTTACTGACTCGACGTCCAATCCCTGGAGTAACGGTGTGCCGAAATGATATTTTAGAGATACACCTATTTAAAAGACTAGGTCCTAGGTCATCCTGACTGGAAACAGTATACCTAGATCTCAGGAGTAAAAATGTTCAAACTTTCGAGTATTTGTGCAGAACTACCTTCAAAAAAAAAAAACAAACAAACAAACAAAAAAACCCGTTTAGGTGATAAGACTCTACTAGGACTGGTAACAGGAGTTCTCTAGTCATTTGTACAGAAACACTCATCCTTATAGTAAGGGCGTATGTATGGTCAGACGTAATTCCAATACAGCTAGCCATCTGAATCTTGGCTGGGAACCTACCATGTGAAGTTCGAGTATATGGGTCCTCTGACTCCGTACTTTCTCATCCTTGCCCAACCAGTCTTTAAAACTTCAGTCTCCCGTTTTTTTTCTTCCTCGGGATTAATAATAGTTATGTCCTTGTAACCGAAAATGATTTGACTTTGGGTGATGGGTGTACAACACAATTAACCATTCAAATGCTATAGAAATGTTTACCTGAAACCTATGTGATCCGTGTCATCCTGTTAAATTTAATTTTCTAAATAAAATTAAAAAAAAAAAATTACCTCCTTAGCAAATTGCAAACATTTGTGTTTGTGGTCTTTGTCTTTTTCAAACGGGATGTAACGAGTAAGAATATCCATGATATACTTTCTTATGGTTGCCTTTTTTCTTTTTGTAATAGTAAATCCTTTTCCTTTCAAAAATTGCACTAAAGCTTAACGTGAAATGATTTCTCAGTGCAGAACATAAGCATTTTCTTTTTATTTCTCCTTTTACTAAAAAGTTTAGTTTGGCGACCTCGTTGGCTATTCTAGATTGACTGTGTGAGGCCACATTGTTTGTTAGGATTGTTCATGTTTTCTCCCTTTGCCCCTCACTCGGTTTCCACTGTGCCTTGATTGCGGAATGTCATTTATCTTAAGGCATTTTAATCTATTAGGGTTTGCCACGGCCTTGGAGACCAGAGTGAAATCTGGGTGGTATCTGAAGGATTCAGTTTGCAGAGTCCTTGGCCTCTTGCCCACGTCAGCAAAGCCCTTTTGGTTCCAAAGTCTCTATTCATTATCACTGGGCTTAGCCTCAGGAGCCTGTGAAGAACAGGGGCCAGGAGTGGAGACCCCGGAGCTGCTGGAGTTTAAACAGTCCAGAATACTCTGGAGATTTCCATCTTGTATTCTCATCTGTTTTTGTCCTTTGAAGCGATGTGCCTGAAGGATTGTCAAGCTCACGGTTCTTGCTGTCCACTACCAACCTGCTCACCTTTGCAGAGTGAATGTGCCTAGTCGCCTTGCTGGATGGCCCAACCTTTGTTCCCTTCTCCCTGAATTGATCACTGTGCCCCGTGGCTCTTCTGGCCAGACCTGGAGCCTCCATCCATGGCCATTTCCTCGCTTTTCAAATGAGCTTTCCCTTCCATGTTTTCCTTTGGTGGCTTCTCTATGTGACCTAGTTTCTGTCTTCCCTGCTGTTTCATCTTTGCTTGCTGCTTCATTCATATCTACCTCTCCAGAGATGTATGTATTTTTTTAAGTGTTCGGAGCCACCTGCTGGTTTTACTTTGGTGCCCTTCACTAACAAACTTTCAGAACAGAACCTTGAAAACACCCTGATGCTGCCCGTTTACTTCCTCAAACGTGATATGAACCCATTGATTTTTTTTAAAAGGGCTGACTGGTTATAGACTGCTTACTGGGTATCAGACATTTAGAACAAGAGCAACATTTCCAGTTGAAAGTAGTTCTGCATATTCACCTGTTCAGTGCTGTGCACCTCATTGGAATGTTTTGTCATCCAACTGAAGACAGGCATACCTCTGATTACTGCGCCTCACAGGTGTGTTTTCTGCGAATGGAAAGTGAGATCCCCCACCAGCAAAACGATAAGACTCGCTGTATTACAGCACTCTTTTTATTGCTGTGGTCTGGAACCAAACTTGCCGTATTTCCGGGGCATGTCTGAACGAAAAACCTCAGTGAACCTTCAGTTTTCAATTGTGTGGTACCCCTTGTGTAAGTGGTTTTGAAAATGTAAGTGGTTAATTCATTTTTACATCTTTAAAAAAAAAAAACCTAATGAAATTGTTCTTTTCATTGTCTTCTGTTTTAGTAGCTTCTCATTCTCCTGTTGAGCACACTGTCTGGCAGAGGGCACAAGCTCCGTATGCCCTTATTGTTAAGTGAATGCCGCTGATTCCAGTCATTTGAGAAAGGGTGTTACGTCTATCTTCATATGTATATTTATTCTTTGAAAATTAGTCCCTACTCTGTGCCAGACACCGAGCCACCAAAAATAACATTTAACTCCAACTTTAGAGGGATTCTACACTTATTTTTTTAACATTCTGTAAATCCTCTTTTGAGAGCATTTATGAGTAGCTCTTTGTTTTGTTGTTATTTGATATAAAGTAACAACACTGATGAACAGATGGCGTCAGTACTGTCTATACCAACAAGGAACATGCTCTCTAGTCTAATACTGCCACATGTGACTCGACCATGGGAGTGCACTCTGAGAAATGCAGTGTTAGGCAGTTTCGTCGTCCTGCGCCTATCACAGAGTACACTTACATAATCCTGGATGGCACAGCCTACTACACCCTGGACCACATGCTATATAGTCTGTTGCTCCTAGGCTACAAGCCTATGCAACATGTTACTGTACAAAACAACCTGAGATTAAATCATGAGTAAATCAGAAGTGATTCAATCAAAAGGATACCTGTGAGGCTGCTGCCAGCATAACACGGCGTACTGTTGGGAGCAAACATTTCTTTTTATAAGTAGAAAGAATATACGCTACAATACTGATGTAAGTACAATATAGTAGATCTGTACACCAGTAAACAGTCGTTCAGTATCACTATCATGTGCTATGTACTCTTGTATGACTGGCAGCACAAGTACCAGCACCACCACCAACACGTGAGTGATGTGTTGTGCTATGGGCTACACCCTCCCTAGGTGGTAAGAGTGTTTCAACTCCACAATAATCTCACAGGACCGCCTTCGTATACAGTGTGTCCGTAAAGTCATGGTGCACTTTTGACCCGTCACAGGTCAAAAGTGCACCATGACTTTACGGACACACTGTATGTGGCCTGTCTTTGACTGAAGCATTGTTAAGCAGCACATGGCTGGGTATGAAGGCGCTACTTCCTATTGCACCATCGAGAGCACATGCACTTGGTGCTTTTGTTTTAGTGGTAATAACAGATGTGTCTTGTCACTTCTCGTATTTTCCTTTTATTGCCTTTCCGGCTGTTGTGTTAGAAGTGTCGTCTGTGGCTCTGAGAATGAGGTAGGTACCACTGATAAAGCCAAACCAACAACTGAGGGTTCATTTCTACCAGGCTCTAACCAGTTTATCAGGCTCTAACTAACTGAGTTAAGATCACCAGAGAATGGTTTACCTATTTACTTTTCTTGTCCAACTTAGTAAACATAACAGACAGTATACTATTGTTTTCCATGTGATTCTGGGACTCTTTGAAACTTGAAATGTTTCTGAAAACAGCCTTCACTGAGTGCCATTAGTTAACCTTCTTATTGGTAAGCACAGTTGGTATTGACTTGAAGATTTTAGCTAACCTGGTTTGTGTTTAAAAGGCTGGATTTGAGTATGTGGGTCAACTCTCTTCTGTTCTTATTTAGACTGTTAGTTTGGATCTGTCTCCTCCCAGAAACCTGTGGTTCTCTGATTTTCTGGGTGTGCATGGACAAGATAGCATTGTTGAAAACCTTGGGGTTTCTTGCATCCAAGATAGAATCATTAAGTTAGTGTGTCCTTTGTGATAATTTAGTTCTGCCAATGTCAGGTATTTATCCCACCACAAAAAAAGTAAAATAAATGAAAAACTAGAAGCCACACCACACACCCATTCCAGTGTCGCACCCTCATACCACTCTTTCCAGCTCGAGCCTCGTTTGGGATTAGGCAGCGGGGCAATGACATAAGAACATTTCATAACCTTTCTTCCAGGGGTTAGAAAAAAACAAAAAGCTTTGACTATTTTGTATTCATTTTTGGAATATTTTGTGAACAATAGACAACAGGAATTTTTATGTCCTTTGTTGATTCCTGGTGGTTGTTCCCACAGTTGTGGGGGAAAATCTTTTCTTTCTGTAACCCACTCTGGCTTCATCCAGGCTGCCTGAGTCCTTATACAATTATCCCTAGTGTAACGCTGTTTATGGGTAGAGTTTTTATCAGCTTTAATGATCGTATTAAGCAACACAATTTTATATTTGTGTTTGACTCCAACAGCAAGTTTTAACCAGTTTCTTTAATTCTGTTGTGATTTGAGCAACTGTTTGGGAGACATTTTTGTGAGACCTAGAGCTTTTGACGCTCCATCCTGAGGGCCGCTTGTGGAATTTACCTGTTTTAAGGCAGCCAGTGCAAGACAATGAAGTCAAATTGGCTATAAATAATCAAGTCGGGTGAGCTGCTGTGTCCGCATTTCGTTCTGATGTGTTGCATTGACCTGGACTTTTATGAAGGAGTTGACAGAAGGGGTAACAACAGATTTCATTTGAGTCTAAAACCTACTGTGAGTTCCATTTGTTCATCAGCTCGCCACGAAGTGGCACTGCTCAGTTTTTTAGTGAGTCTCAGCTTGCAGGGACTACTGAGCACCCGCTCCGTGCTGTGGAGGGTGTGCCCCGTGATGAATGGGATGCTTCTGTCGGTCATGGTCTAGTCTTTCTGGAGTTTCTTGGTGTTCAGAGTTCCTTTCCTATTCAATCCTCTTCTCTTTAGCTTGTTTATCTTTGTTATGAATTTACAGTGACACCTCTGGGGGCAGTTAAAGGTCATATTCTTTGTAGTGGAATCCTATGAACATTTACAACACGAGGTCCGTGCTGTTTGAGCAGTCTCTGAAAACTCTCCGTGCACCTCTTAGGAGATTGGACAAGGGAGTCAGGCAGCAGAACGAAAGAGATTCAGGTTGAAGAGAAGAGATTACATTGATTTACTGCCTTTTCTTATGCTAAGTTTCATCCACTTTTCATCAGTTTTGTTTGAACTAATTAATATAAGGGCTCCTCCTCTTTTCCTCTGATAGTCTCTCCATTCTGATTCTGTTTATGCTTCAGTGGTAGCAGGAAGACCCACCCATTTGCGTGTCAGGTCTGCCACAATAATTTGTGTAGGATTTCTGGGAGTTCAAAACTCCCTGAATTCCAACCAGTGGACCCTTAGGGTTTCAGGAACCCAAGTAGAAAACCCTGCAATTCAGAAGCCATTTTTATCTCCTGGGGAAGATATCTTAGGAGAAAACCAACCCTTTGGGGCAGGTTGAGGCCTTGGTCGTATCTCCTTCACTCTTGCACATGCAGGACTGTTCATGGCCTCCAAGGAGCTGAGAACTGGCTCACACGTAGGTGTGGCCATGAGGGTCCCCGAGTTAAAGAGCTAAGACAGTAACATAATGATGACCATTTTCATTCGTGCCATGGTAGGGGCATTCCCTGGCCTCAAAGGAACACTTTGGACTTCGGCTGGCGCCAGCATCGCCACCATTCTTTCCTCCAAACACTCAGATTCACAGATTTCTGTGCCTCCCTATGGGCCAGGAGATAAATTTGATTCTAAGTTTAGCCGAGACCATTTTAATTGAGTACTTGTAAATATATATTATACGTACATACATGGGAAGAAAAAGAAAGGAATGGGTAGGAATTGTCAGTGCCCTCTTTTCTTACCTACAATGGCAGCATCTTTAGAGTGATGTCTGAAGTTCATCCTTATAGCTCAGCGTCAGTCTGATGTGGATCTGGTAGAAATCTTTGGAATTTAATAAACTAACAGTTTAGTAGAACTACAGAGGTTATACTACAGGGCAGTGTAAGCATCACTGCAGAGCCTGGTCAGTTTTTAAAGCGTGAAATATCCCAAAGCCTTTCTTTTTATGTGCCATGTTGTTTTAATGACGTGCCTTATGAATAACAGGAAGGCAGAGTGAGCAATCGGAGTTGATTTCTCTACTGGGATTATCTTTTGCAAAGCTAGCTTTGTAAGTATTTAAGATTTGTCATGTTTTGTTGTAAAAAGCCCTCTTTCAGTGCATTACAGTTTGGCACAGTGGCTGTGGGGGTGGAGTAGGACGTGTGTATGCCGTATTCCAGAAAACAGCACAAAGCCACTTACGTGCCATTGAGAAGCAACTGTGGGCGTTGATCACGTTTGTAGTATTGGAGCTTTGACAGAATATCCTGGGCTGATCCTGTTTTAAATTCTCCTGAAACTTAAGACTTCCACCTTCAACACAAAAGCCCTTTTTTCATTAGACGAGAATACATGACTAAGGCTTAGTATCCTGGAAATTTGGTTATACCACCGAAAATGTGGTCAGAGGCTGTTGTGATAGCTGGTTTTGTATTCCATACTCTAAGGTGAATTGTCTCGTGGGCAATTTCTGAAGCTTTGGTAGGGCTCATCGCCACCTTCTCTGGCCAGGGACAGTTTCTGAATTCCTGACACCATGTATATGCCCAGCACAGTGCTAGACAGGAAAACAGACCTCTGAGAATGACATTTTAGAGCCCTCTTTTTATAGATTAAGAAACAGATGTTAAGAGATGTAACTCATCTGACCTTAGATAGCTAGAGGCGAAGTGAAGTCTAAATTTCAAGCATTTTTTTTTATTTAGCAGAAACCCTAATCTGTACCCGGCCATTCTGCTTTTGTAAAAGCATCTCATAATCACTATAATATACTACTTACGTGGCAGGGATTTTATAAATGGGAGTCAGAATACAATTGTAACTTACAAGTTGTAGATTTTAAAAAATTTCTTGGAAATTAGCATTTAAATAAGACATTTTAGTATAGTGCCATTCTTATCATGTTAATTTCTTAAAATGGCCTGCTCCTACCAAGAAAAATGGAAAAATATAATCTTAGCCTGAACAGAAAGACTGCACATATGGGTCCTAAGCCATCGCACGTCATTAGCATCCAGACCTCGTAAGTGGTGCTTTTAAACTAGGAAGTTCTGTTTGGAATGCTATCGTACTATCTTTTCTAAAAGGATGTTTGAGTTCTGTTGCTTTCTTTTTTTTTTTTCAGATTATCATAGGTAGCAGATGGTTTGCACTTCGTTCAGTGAACCAAACAGAAGAAAGAGCAGACTATGCATAAAATTTCTGTTGATGGTGCATTCTGTCTTGCTGAAAGGGACCGTGTGAGCTTTCTGAATAATGAATAGCATATTTACATTATTCTGGTCTCTTTTTTACTACAGAGAACAAAAGATTGTGAGGACAAACAACTTAGTATTGTCACTTTAAATGTTACTCTTATAAATGAAAGTGTTATCCTATTCTTACTGCATTGCTAACTCTAGGTATGTTACAGATAAATGGTTCCAGTGACTCTGAAAACTGACGGCACCATTTATTTCATGGAACTACTGGAAATAGTAGTAAACTTATTTTTTTTTAATACAGTGAGAGGAGGAGAGCAGAGACAGATTTCTTCATGCGCCGCATCAGGATCCACCCGGCAAGCCCACTACGGGGCGATGCTCTGCCCATCTGGGGCGTTGCTCTTTTGCACAGCAAATGAGCTCTTTTTTTTTTTTTTTTTTTTTTTTTTTTTAAGCGCCTGAGGAGGGAGGCCATGGAGCCATCCTTAGCGCCTGGGGTGAGCCATGGCTGCAGGAGAGAGAGAGAGAGAAGAGAGAGGGGAAGGGGTGGAGAAGCAGATGGGTGCTTCTCCTGTGTGCCCTGACCGGGAATCGAACCCAGGACATCCAGTCACCAGGCTGGCGCTCTACCACTGAGCTAACTGGCCAGGGCCAGCAAATTGATTTTCATAAGGATTTTAAGCCTTAAGCAAAGCCTTGAGAACTCATATTATTTTTCTAATCCCAATTTTGAAAGTATTAGTACAGTGGCTTTCTAAAATTCAACCGTCTGTTGATTGGCCATCACTGGCCTACTCGTAGTTATTGGTTACCTCTGTGCTGACAGCGAGAGGTGAGCCGGATGATATAACTCAAGCAGAGGTGACTGGACTCGTGATTATCCGTCTATAACTCTCTCTCTCACACACACACTCTCTCTATATATATATTGCCTCCAAAAAGATGATGTATATGAAATAACGTTTAAGGAGGAGAAAGCAATTTTTGTCTAGTGCTCACCTCAGTGGAACGTCTACAGAAGTCATTTCCTGAATTGAATATTCCATCTTGAAGGCCCAGTATTCAGCACTGAGAGTTTTAATACATCGCCGGATTCTCCGCTCGGGAGAAGCCTGAATGTTTCTCTTTGGGCACTGTGGCTGACGACGCCTCATGGGCGCGTGCGCATTGCGGTGTAGGGCTGAAGCGGCCACGGCCCCTGCGCACTGTTTCTGCGGAGAAGTCACGTTTTCCTGGCTGCTAACATGAATGAAAATATCTTCATATTTAAAAGCAATAATGCGTTGAGAACATGTATAACTATAGCAAACAATCAGTATTTCCTCCTTAACATCTTAGCCCCCAATACTAAATGCTGATTTTTTCCCCAGCTCTATTTCCGTGCTTAGGAGAAAAGGGGCTTAGAGCATCAGAAGAACCCTTGGGCTCCTTTCCTGCTCTAGAAGAAAAATAGCAAGCTGCCCAGTCTCCTATTTTATTCCCTAGGGTTTCCCGTCAAAAGCTGCTTGACGTCTCTTCTGAGCACACCTGGTGCGCTGCTGCTCACAGATGTTAGAGACCCTGATACGTAGCTGGGGTGTTGGGGGGGGCAGTGGCAACGGGTGGCTGTTCGAGATAATTCAGCTTAGGATGGGAGAGCATTTCCAGCTGGCTCCGGGTTCTCTCCCTCCCTCCCTCCTCCTCCTCCCCTCTGATTTCTCCTCCTCTGCTTGGAAGTGGGAATGCACAGGTGTCCAGTTAAACCGGAGCCTCCTGCTCACCAGAGACCCAGCTGTCCAGGCTGAGCTCCTTTGTGGGCCATGCTCTGGGAGTCTTCCTTAACTCTCTGCTGTCCTTGGCATGTCGGCTGTATTTTCCCCTTTGCACAGGTCAGCTTGGAAGAACATTGCTACACGCGCTTGGCAGAGACCTCGGGGAGCGTGCCAGTGTGTGGGGAACGCACGTCAGCATCTGCTTTGTGGTGTCTTCGCCTCCCTCCTCCCCCTTGTTCTGCTAAACTCCCTTTTCCTCCATCCTGACTCCAAATGCGAACCTGAGGGTAACTGGCAAGGTCTTTGGAGTACAGAAGCAAACCACACGGTCACTACAGGGAGTGAAATTCTGCAACTTTTCAGAAAAATCTGCTTCCGCATCCATTTATAGCCTCACGTTAACTCTGCTAAGGAGCCAACGTTGTGATGTCTCAAGATGCCGGCCTCTGTGTTAGCCACCACTTTAAATCATTGCTTTTCTGACTTGTAAATGGAGCTAGAAAATGCTCAGGTCATCATTTGAATTAGCGTAGTATATTTACTTCTTGACGACATCATGTTGTCAGTTATTACATTTGTTATTGGGAAAATTGTTCACAGGACAGATTCAGTGAATTAGATGTGCCTTCAAGTCGTATCTGTTTCTAAGCATTAGTCATTATGCATATATTAAAAGAAAATTACACTTTAAAAACATTTCCTGGCAGAACACAATTCAGTTCAGCTTTTTAAAGGTTAATGACCATCTTATAAGGACTGACTGTTTCAAGGCACTAAACTTTGGGGTCTTTACAAAGCTTAAATAACAATTCATGCTGCCCTTTGAAGGGATTTCCCAGTTACAATTAAGATGCTGAAAGTTAGAACCTGGGGAGGTGGAACTGATACAAGGACCACCAATGTCTGTTTATGTCGCTTCACGAGCCACCTCTTGACAAACTGTGACATACAGAACCAGTAATTTCAAAAATAGCATTATTTGCTCTTCTTTAAGCAGATGAAATCTTTGGCTCAGTGGCCCAAAGGTAAACTTTCAACTTTACAATTTAACTTTTCTTTCTTCTAAAACATAAAGTTACTGAGTAGCTATGGAATGCCCATGAAGTGCAGAACTTTTCTGTGTACTTAGATACAGACACAAATAAATAAAGGGCATGTTCTTGGAGTTCTGGGCACTTATACTTTAAGCCAAACTTATTGGTGTCTCTGCACCTAGAACAGAATTACAAATGACATAGTTTTTTTTCTTTTTTTTTTTTGGTGCGAAACAATAAGAAATGGTGGGAAACTATCGTGAACCAGAGGGCAGTCAATTTAAAATATACCGTGTGCCCCAAACATACACTAGGAGTGGGCAGGAGTGACAACATTTTTTGTGAAGACCCCAGCAGAGTCCGTCACAATGGGGACAGAGTAGATGCGGAATAAGAATACAGCCCAGAAAACCCATATTTTCATCCTAGAGCTCTTGGAATATGTCAGAACACAGTATATAAAGCAATTTCAAATATATTCTCCCTTCTTAAATATGCACAGAGAGGCCGAGACTGGGTCCTGTGTAACAGCCGCTGATGGGAGCTGACTCCTTGCAGCTATCGGATTTTGGAATAACTTAAGAAACTTTAAGTTTTCCAGATTTCTCCCTTGTCTTAAAGGCACACGCTGAGTGGGAACAGAACTCAGTTTTGCCCGGTAGAATGTCCTTTTCCTGCCTCTTAGATCCCACATTCATCTCTTAAACTCGCTTCACTCTTCTCTCTTTCCTCCAGAATGCTGTCTTGTAAAAATGATCAAACAAACCTCCTCTCCTAGCAGATTCTACTTTTTCAAATTGTGAACCACAACTATTTTAAGTCCTGGAAGGATAACAGTAATGAGGAGAAAGGCAGTGGGACTGATACATTTAACTGAAATGACAAAGAATCTCCTGTTTGTGTGTGGTCTGAATATTCCCAGTGCTTAGTATTGTCACTGTCTGGGCCATGTGGGTAAGTGACAGTACTTTTCTTTTCAGGTCTTGTAGGAAAGTGTTTCACGTATGGTGGATAGGTCCATTGGTACAGTGGCTATTAAAGGTATGACTTGCTGTTCGGAATGACATATTCCATCCAGGGGGATAGGGAAGAGGTGAGAGAAAGAGGAGTTGTAGTTGTTAACATTCAAAGACTTGTTGCATCAGGTGAACCTTTCAACTTAAAAAAGGTTTACCAAATCAATATTTATTCGATCTTAACGGTGGATGGGTAATAATGATGTAATAATGTTCCTTGACACTTTTCCAAAGTCATCAATATTATGAGGACACACCTGTGGGTTTTTTATTTTCTGATCATTGTGAACTTATATAAACTGCTGCTTCTTTGGAAAGAGAACGTTCCTTTGGGTGGAAAGTTTGGGGCAGTATGAACTTTGGTCTAAACGACTATCTGATTTCATTTATACATATCCAGAGAATCATGAAAAACTAACTTTTTCAGCTACCAAAAAGAAGTACCATGAAATCATAGAATCTGAGTTCTCTGCTTCACAGTGGCAGACCTGACACCTGTAGAGATGGGCAGCTTCTTATAGGTAGGAGCACTCTTTATTAGTGAGGTCTGCGTTTTGTTGGGTCAATATCATACCCTTTTTACATTTACTTCATTTATTTGGAGTTTTTGTCTTCTCGTGTAATATGGATAAGGTTGTCTTCTTACACATTGTCTTGCATATATTTGAAGCAAATGATCGCTAAGTCTTTTTTACCCCCAAGGGTGAATAAAGCAAAATGTAGAAATAATACTATCATATGTTTCTAGAGCTCTTCTTATTGGCTAGATGCTTTTCTTGGTCATTTATTCCTCACAGCAGCTCTGTTTCAGATACGAGAAGACCAAGACTCCAGTGATTTGCCCCGCACATGCCTGGTAACAGATTGTTGGAAAGACTCCGAGCAGGGTTCTGCCCCAGTTCCGTCCCTGCTGATTGTGCCCGAATATCTACAATTTACTTTATTCCTCTTTGAGTGAACATGGTTTCCAGAATGCTTACCCTTTTCTGGTCACTTTTTATTGAACATACTTGATTATCATTAAAGAAAAAGGTGGTGCCTACCACCAAGCATCCAAACATTCAGAAACATTTGAGTGCCTGCTGTGTCCCAGGTACTCTGTAGGTATTTGGGATACAACAGTGAACACAGCAGTCCAGTGAAACCCCTGCCTTTTTGAAGCTTATAGTCTGAGGGCTCATACCGGGGCTCAGTCCTCTGCCCCACAACCAGCATCTAAGAGGAGTTTGGAGCAAAGGACTAAAGGGTTGGACTAGCAGACTCTGTGATTCTAGGGCATTCGTGTGGGAATTCTATAGGAAAAGTTCAAATGATGCATCAAATATATATCTAATATTTCTGCTGGTTTCCCCCTTTTCATTCCTTCAGATTCCTTCTGTGGATTAAGAAAATAATGTTGACTTCAACTGAATACCAATTTATTTGCAGGCACAAAGCACAGCCATAGAAAATACTTTGGGTAATAAAAGGCAAAAGATCCCTGATATTCTCAGAGGACATTTGAAATAAAGTCTAAGCAAAATTAAAACACAAAGGATGTGATTTACAAGGCAGAAGACTTTATTAGTTTTGAAATATGTTTTGAATTCAGAAATATGGGAAGAATTAAGACATTGGGTATTTGAGAACCCAAGGGATGGATAAGGAATGAACTAGACAAATTATAAAATGAATACAGTGTTTCAGTAAATCTTGTGTTTTAGTAAAAGTCTTCAGCTTTTCTATTATATTAAAGCCTTCTTTTATTAAATCATTGCAGGCTTTTGTAGCTATAAGAAATGAGTTTTAACATATGTTAGAATTTTAATACATACATAACTTATGATGCATATCTGGTTGTTTTTCTTGGTCCTTAAGTTTTTTTCTCCATTGCATCTATTTCTTTTAATTTTTATTTTATTTTATTCATTTTAGAGAGGAGACACACAGAGAGAGAGAAAGGGGGGAGGAGCTGGAAGCATCAACTCCCATAATGTGCCTTGACCAGACCAGTGCAGGGTTTTGAACTGGCGACCTCAGTGTTCCCAGGTCAACGCTTTATCCACTGCACCACCACAGGTCAGGCTCCATTGCATCTATTTTTTATAACCATTACACTTTTTTTAGTCTAAAGGTGGTAATGGTTTATGCATTTGAAAGGTCAAAATCTATTGGAGGTGAGGTTTTAAAATTCTAATCTTTCATTTTTTGGGGGGGCAGTAACATCTGGACGATAACCTTCAAATTATATTTCATCAGCTAGTGCTCGGGGGCTGAGAGCCTGAGTACGCCGGAACTCTGCATCTCTTCATGCTGCTAGGTTAGGAGGCAGAGGAAAGGGCATGGGCTTGGAGCTTTGCAATCCTCGGTTCCGATCCAGCTCTGCAATCTTGAGCAAGTTACTTAACGTCTCTGAGAATCAGTTTCATGATCTTAACCTTTCCCCTGAGGTGGCTGTGAGGATTAAGTAAAATAATGTATGTGGAGTGCCCGGAACAGAACAGAAGACCAATGAATGATCCCAATTACTTCTTTTTATTTTCATATCCCATATTTATTCCTTTTTCTTTCTTAATTTCCCTTATTTATTCCTTCCTCCCCCCCCCTCCCTCCCTTCCTTTTTTCCTTCTTCTTCCCTCCCTCCCTCCCTTCTTCCTTTCTCCTCCCTCAGCATTCAAAAGTAAAGGACCAGTGTCCTGGCACTCTTCATGCTATGTTGACCTCGGTGACATAATCCTTAGCTAACGCTGGCTCTTACTCAAGCCATGGTGACATGTTTCCTTCTTCTCTGCATGGCATGCTCTGGATAGCACTCCATCTCAGTTTAGAGTGTGCACCTCATACTCAGACCGAGGCTGCCTATCCTTTACTTTCTGGGAGGTGGTGCGTTCACACTTTGCTCATGGGAGGACTGTTTCCTCAGCCCGCTGCTCATCGCGGGGCACTTTGAGCTCTGAAAGGATGTGAACTTCATGCTTGTCTGTTTGGATGGTACTTACCAATCAAAATCATCAGTGGGTATAGCAAAAATGAACCATTAGGGGAAAAGAGTTGTTGTTTTTTAAATTGTGAGACTTTATGACATTGCATCTAAAACGCTACTGCCCATATTATATCTTGATTTTGTGTCCTGACTTTGGTATCTACGCGCTAGTATTTAACCTCTGTGAGCTCTGGTTTTCTGATCTGTAACTAGAGGCAGTAGCAGTACCTGCATCAGAGGGTTGCTGGGCAGCTTAGTTGGGTTGATGCCTGTGAAGCCGCTGGTTGTTAACTCTCAGTCATGGCGGCAGGAATGGAAACCGTAGGGTGAGAGTGTATCCGTGTGCATTCTGTGAACATGTCTCGTTCTAGGAACTTGCCAGAACTCTTCTTAAATGTTAAATTAATGGTCGAACTCTTCTTAAGCAATATCAATTGAAAGTCTCTCTCTCCTTTTCCATTCCCGCTGCCATTTTCTCTTCCCAGCATAACTGCAAGGTGCCTGGCTCTGAGTCCTGGTCTTCCGGCTCTGTCCCTCCAGGACAGCCTCGCTGAGGATGGGACTTCCTGGGCTCTTCTTTTGCCACCGACCCGGCTTTGTAAGCACTGGGCCGTGGCCTTGTTTCAGCTTCCTGGCAGCCGGTCTCTCATTAGCATGGGGTGCTGGGATTGGCTTGGTGAAGGACGTAAACTCCAGGCAAAGCCTTGAGGAAAACCCAAGTCTTTACTTGTGTCTGTGCCCAGAACGATATGTTGCCAGCATGCAAATCAAACCCAAATGCGAAGGCGAGTTTCTCAGTGCTTTTATGTCCCAGTTTAAAGTTTTCTGTCAAGCACATTCCTTAGGGAGAGAACACCCAGTGGGCCTGCTCAGGAAATTGTTTGGGGGAAGTTCTCTGCACTGAGGTTTCAGAATATCACCGAGACTGTGGAGTGGGGAACCTCTTAGGCAGGCGGAGGGAAATGATACAGGCGGTACTTGGGGCCTTGGAGACTAATCACCTTACCAGCCACATAGAAGCGGCACTGAGCATGTGCCCTTGGACTTAAATGGTCAAGAGGAGAGATGGGACAGAATATTTACTATGTTTGATCACATTTTCTCAGATGGTATAATAAGGACTGTTTGTCCTCAACACCCGTTTTTGTGTCTACTTGGGCATGTACGTAGCCACCCAAAGTAAAGATTAGGTCCTCAGCCTCCCTTGAAGGCTGGTTCCAATATGCTGATTAACTCACACAATGAGTTTTAAATTTCTATAGTTATAAATTTTCCTTTCTGTAAGTTATATTTAGTTCTTTTTCAAAATTTTCCCTGGCTATTTTGGTAGCTTCTAGCTTTAATTCATTTTTAAAATTTAATCTTTTTTCTTTAAACTTTTCCTTTGTAATTATTCCATTGGCTTGCCTGAAGTCTTAGGGAGTTTAAATCTGTTGGTTGTTCGTTCCCAACTATGTTCTTTAACATAGTGGTTTATTTTGTGTGTGTTCAGGAGTTTTTTACTGCGAACTCATTTTATATTGAATTTAATCCACGGGAATCCAGAAAACCTGTGTGGGGTGAGCTGCCCTTTGGGGAGGATTTGCATTTGAATATACAAATGAGCTGAGACATTTTTATTAAGTGTGTAACACTGCTACTCTCCTGGACCACTTAGCCGCTTTGTCCCGTCCACACAATCTCGCTTCCAATTTTCTCTTCTTGAGCAGGGCCTGAGGCTTTGCACCCATGTAGGCTTTTATTCCCTTCGCATTAATTGACCATCCACTCTTCTACTTATATCTCACTCATTTATATGTTTCTTGCTTGTGTCTCTCTGCCTGCCTGCCTTTCTCTGTGCGTGTGTCTGTCTGCCTGTCTCTGTGTCATTGCCTTGGGAAATTGTCATTATTTTCTTGTGAGCTCTATCACATCATGCTGTAATTTATCCAGGATTTAGTTGTATTTCTGCAAGAAAGCTCTTGGGAATATGCAGCCCACTATACTTCTGGAAACAGGAATCCTCATGCACTTGCTAAGAATTAGTAATTTAGGTATATTTTATAGTTTGTAATAAACAATTATGATATTGGAAGGAAATCTTTGTATTCATAAGATTTAACAGTTACATATATTTGCAAGATTAAGCCTCTGATTTCTCAGCTCTCCTGAGATTTAAATGCCTGTTCTATAGAGCCTTCAAGAAGCTCAATGCCTGACCAAGCAGTGGCACAATAGATAGAGCATCAGACTAACATGCAGAGGACCCAGGTTCAAAACCCCAAGGTTGCCAGTTTGAGTGTGGGCTCATCGGCTTGAGCACAAGTTCACCAGCTTGAACATGAGGTTGCTGGCTTGAGCGTGGGGTCATAGACGTGACCCCATGGTCACTGTCTTGAGCCCAAAGGTCGCTGGCTTGAAGCCCAAGGTTGCTGGCTTGAGACTAAGGTTGCTGGCTTGAGCAAGGGGTCACTCCCTCTGCTGTAGCCCCCTCCTTCCAGTCAAGGCACATATGAGAAAGCAATCAATGAACAACTAAGGAGCTGTAACAAAGAATTGATGCTTCTCATCTCTCTCCCTTCCTCTCTGTCTGTCCCTCTCTCTGTCTCTGCCACACACACAAAAATAAATAAATAAATAAATAAATAAATAAAAGAAGAAGAAGAAGAAGAAGAAGAAGAAGAAGAAGAAGAAACTCTAACATCAGTCTGTGGATATTTGAGCGGAAGGGAATTTATGTTAAGAACAAGAGGTTTTGTTTTTCAAATGCAAAATTAAGGATTTTTTCTCTCTCCTTTAAATGTCTTCATTTCTAATATTTGAATAAAGAGGAAAAGACTTGTTTACATAAAATCTCTTGGGAGAGAAGTATGGGATGGGAGGAGGATGGAAGGGAGCCTGCCACTTCGGTCTCTCTGGCTTCCCCTGACATGCCGTCGGGGAGCAAGCTGGGGACTCACTAAGCACAGCTGCCAGTTTGGTCGCCCAGTGAGGAAGGAAGT
The DNA here is from genome assembly GCA_037038555.1 of Rhynchonycteris naso. Taxonomy (NCBI): domain Eukaryota; kingdom Metazoa; phylum Chordata; class Mammalia; order Chiroptera; family Emballonuridae; genus Rhynchonycteris; species Rhynchonycteris naso. The sequence continues at coordinate 15,527,531 of CM072998.1, read as the reverse complement.
CATTTCCCCTGTGAGCACTGCAGGGCCCGAGAATGGCCATGGATAGTTGGAGACGGAATTCAGCGTGACACGCCCATGGTATCATCAATAGCACTGGTCACACAGGAGACCTGGCTTCTGAGGCAGTCCCATTAGCTGTCTGTACGCCTGGGAAACGTTTCTGGGTCTCAGCTGTCTTTCTTAAATTTAGAGTATGAAACTGGCAATCCATTTTATTCTAAATCTTAATTTCTTTGTATCTACAAATCTCTTTAAGTAAAATAGTAAGTGGCTTTTATACATGGGTTATTTTTGGTGTTCCAAGACACGAATGTCAAACATGTCTTCGATTTATATTATAATAGTAAATTAACAGCCACTGTCACCTACCGGGTACCTGCTCTGTAGTGGGCACGTCACGTATATTTTCTCCTTTGACCTTCACAACAGCCATATGAGAATGTCTGTATTGTACCCGTGAGGAAATGAGATGAGGTGAGCTCTGCCTGCCTCTGAACCCCAAGCTCTTTCCACACTGGCCTGCTTTTTGGAGTCTGCTTGGAACACCAACTATAAAACAAATGAATAGAGATGGTAATATTATCACTCCCAGTTCTCTTTAGGATTTTTAGAGGTGTTGAATCTTGCTGGAAGGAAGGCCATGTTAAATTTCTTTTCGATGCCTGGACGAATAAGAATAATTGTTTTGTTGTCACAGCCATGGTAAAGAGGCCAAAAAAAAGCAATGTGCTCCCTTTCCCTTTAATTCCTAGTCTCCGGAATGAGTGCAGTAATTGGCTGAAGGATTTATGCGCTTATATACACAGTGTGACTTGCACATCTAATACTGATTTGTTTTTTCTTCTAGTGTGTGGGTAGCAGGGGAAAGTGCAGAGCCACAGTATGCCACCAGGAATGAGTTCTAAGCATATGCGACTTGTTTTTCGGTGCTCATTTGCATGTATTCTGATAGCACTTGAACTCTGAGAAATGGAGAAATTGCCAAAAATGATTAATTGAGGCAAGAGTCAAGGTGGACTCAGAGCTAGAATCTATTCCTGCATCCAGATGGGGTTATCATCTAGCATGGAACCACTCTCTGGTATTTTCCCCATAGTTTTGCTACATTTGTCTTATTAAATGTATCCTTTCAGCTCTCCAGAGGAGTTAGCCTTGACTTTTTCAGTTGAAGATGTCCTTCCCTGGATACCTTACTGTGCTGGGCTCTTGGTCTGCTCCATTAGAAAGGATAGTTTGGGTCTGTGTATTTCTCTATTTGAAGAAAAGGAAGTATTTAGAAATCTTCAAAAAAACAAATCAAACAAGCTCTAGAGTACGAAACAAGAAAGTGGCCCCAAATTAGTGTTTGCTGCGTTTTCTCCTGGTTCCTCAGGAAAGTAACTTTACACTCGCGGAAAGATATCCTAGAAGAAGGACACGACACAGTCGTGGGTTTTGACTTGGTGGCAAGTCCTGAGTCAGGCAACATATAATCTGGAAGGTTGTGTTTGCTGGGGTTTTAATTTGACAATGAGCTGTTTCCCTTCTCGTTATCACGGTAGAATTGTGTGTGCTCTGTTAGCTTTTGAGTGCGTGTGAGCTCACACTCAGAGTTCATGAAGCAGCTCAGTGGTGCTAGAGCCATTGGTGACGAAATGTTTTGCTTTTTTTTTCCTGCCTGCAAACAAGGATGTTCCCGCTCGTGGGATTGTTGAAACCTTCCTGTGGAAGATCGTTAAACAAACCTGGTCTTGGTTGACATAAGATAAATGAAATAGGGGGCCGGGTAGTGAGTGAGAGGTTAAGGGAGTCAAAGAATTTGCACAAGATATACTTTTTCTAATATTCATAGAATGTTTGTCTCTGGACACTGCTCACCAGCAAAACTCTAGCCATTTGTGGTAGAAAAGAAGTGACTGACTCTCAAAAGGCATGAATCCAGCAAAAACAAGTTATGCTAACACACTGCACACCCTCTTTTTACATGGTGATTAGATTGGTGGATTTGGGAACTTGAAGCATAATGTATAAGGATTTTGGCAAATCATTTAACACCGCGTGTTAGAATAACCTTGGGGTAAGTTGGAGAGAAATGTGGGTTTCTAGTTAGTTGCATGATATACCCAAAGTGTTGGTTGATGGGTCAATACTAGCTTGGAGAGATAGTCTTGGAGACCTGCCACAGTACTCTGTCCTCAGCCCTGTGCAGTTTAGACATGTTTATCATTTACTGGAATTAAGAGACATGCTAATTAAACGGGCAGTGACATGGAGTTAGGTAGGATGCTAAATGCATTGCTTGATGGAGGGACTTGTATTAACACATAATCCCACAGGATGTGAAATTGAAAATTCTGGATTTAGGTTTTAAAATAATCAGTGAAACAAAATGGAAGCAAGACCAGTGTATGTGACTATCTTTGATGATAAAAAGATCCCTGAGGGTTTTAGTGGACTGTAAACCGAGTATGAATCATTCATTCACCCATCAAATGTTTACTTCCCTCCTTTCTATATTTTAATCGCTGTAAGTACAGTGAGATGAGTAAAATATAGACCTGGCTTCAGGAAGCTGTCAGTCTAAGAAAGTGTAGTAGTGTCTGAGGGTTTCCATCAAAATGGACCACAAACTGGGTGGCTTAAAATAAAGATGCTTACTGTCCCACAGTTCTGGAAAGTCGAGGTCTAAAATCAAGGTGTCATCAGGCTCCTTTCTGAAACCGGTGGGGGAGAACCCGCCCTGGGCACTCCTAGCTTCTGCTGGTGGCCATCGGACTTTATTGTTCCCTGGCTTGCATCACTCCATTGTCTGCCTCTGGCATCACATGGCGTTCTCCCTGGGTGTCCGTCTTCCCGTGGCATTCCCCTCTTGTAAGGACACCAGTACTATTGGGTTAGGGCTCACCCTAATGGCCTCGTCTGAATTTGATAACACCAACAAAGAACCTCTTTCCAAATTGGTGCCAAGGTTTAGGACTTCAGCAGATCTATTGAGGGAGCACAGTTCATCCACATGGTTTGACTCTGATCCTGATCAAGAAGAAGTCATGAAAATGCTGAGTGCTGTGAGAACAAGTGATATAGGTGGGGAGACCTTAATTAGCTCCACTCAGGGGAGGGGGTGTGATGGATGACCGGGATCCATCTAGGCCAGAAGGAGGAGTGACTCTCCAAGAAGGAGGAACAGCTATGCAGAAAGCCTGGAGGCAGTGAGAGGATCAGAGTCCCGACAGTTCAGAGGAAATAAGCCAAAAACAATTAGTAGACATCTGCAGAATGGAGGATGATAATAAGCAACTTAGACCCTATACTCACTTGACCATGTCTAGAATGCTTTGCCTTGTTGGGAGTGTCATTTCAAGTTATGGTTCTTCAAAATGTGGTTCTTGTACTTTGAATTAATGCATTTCTCTTAGAGGGGACAAGTCTCAGGGTGATAGCTATTTGAGATTATTTGAATGAGGAGACTTCTCCGTATCTGTCCTTAGGGCAGAATGAGGCCAGTGGGCAGGAGTTGTGGGGGACATTCTGTGGCAGTGGGAGCTACACAAGAGAAGAAGAAGCCTTGAGAATTTGGCCCTCCCTTGCCCTTGGGGGACGGCCACCATTCAGATGAAAGGAACTCTACAGTGAAGGTGAGGTGGGGAGAGGTTTTCTCTGAGGTCCCCTATGAGAAGCATTCACTAGGATTTCAATCATGATGTTAAGATTCCTAAAATGCATTAACCCACACTTTATAATGAAAAACTAAGAGCATTAAAAGGGCTTTAAAATGAAATATCCTTGGGGGATTATTAAATAACGGAATTCACTGAAAAATATTTGCAGTGCGGAGTTTCACGTCAGTGATATCTCACTTAAAACTGTCTTTGCAGAATTATCTCTGTGCATGTGTTTTTCCTGTGGCTGCTGTAGTCGCAGTGGGTGTCATTGACCACAGCTCTGGGTACAGCTGTCTCTTCTCTCTCCCAGATGTTCTCTCAGCCTCCCTTGGTGGCCTTGTTCATTCAAACTGGTTTCTAGGGCTCAGTTGCCAGACATTTATGTTAAGCCAAATAAATCCTATTTAGAAGTGATGGTATGTAAATGTGTACCTTCTGTTTTATAAGAAGCAGGCCATTTTACCTTCACTGGGAGTGGAGGGAGAAGGGGACACAGTGTATGCAGAAGTGTTAATCCTGCCCAGTCCTGGAGACCCAGAAACACCGACCACCTGCCCAAAGTATATGTAAAAGGGAATTTGATGTTTCCTAGTATCTCTTGAAGGGGATCCAATTGATATTCCACAACAACATGTCTCAAAACCCCCTTTCCTCTCCGCTTCACTTCTCTTGGCCAGGTGGATGATATGCTGTCCCTGGCCCTTTATGACATAATTCAGCCTGGCTTCTTGGCTTTACATTTTCTAAATGGATGGTATATGTTCTTTTCTTTGAGTCAAAGGGAAGCTCAGGAGTTGACAGAGAAAGCACCTTTCTGCTCTCTCAGCAGTAACTAACTAAGTAGGCCTGGGAACCGGAATCCTCTGTTGAGTCCAAGGCCAGGAACACCAGGTTAATAAGTCATGTTACCAGGGGTCGTAGGCAGATAAATTGGACTGCGCTATCCACATGGAGAGCAGCAAAATGAAGGCTGGGAAGGAAGGCTGAGGCTGGATGACAGAGGGGTGGTTTTGAAACCAGGCTGAGCGTTCGAGTCGTTGAAGTTGGCAGGAGGCAGGTTAGATACACGTCTGAGTATATAGATCCAAAGCATTAAAACTCATTCTGCATGTTTCATAATTTTGTTATTGAGGAAAATGCTGGTAGTTGTAAACATTCACCAGCATGTTTTAAAATTAAGGACATTAAACTCTTATTAGATTAAAAGAATTCATTTACAAATCGCTGCACAGTGTGGTTTCAAATGATTGCATCCTGTTCCAGGCACCATTGCGGGTCGGGGCCGGGAAATATCAGTGCAGGTTTGCTGGACGGAGGGAATCAGAGCCCGAAATACGGCATTTCTCTTCACATTTGAGTACTGAGTACTCTGAGGGTCAGATGAAACAGCTCTTTGCAAAGACATAGCAGGAGTGTGAAGAGGAGAGGAGTTTATTTATCTTTCTTTTTGTTACATTCTCGTTTTAACGCTATAGATGTACCATAACCATTTTGTAACACAGAGCATGGTAGAAGTTTTAAGAGACAAGAAGGCCAAGTATAGTAATTATTTTATTTCTGGGTAATGAAGAGACCTTTTAGACCATTTATTTCACTTTCCCTTTTCTTAATTTCTAAGGCTTGCTCTTTTAGAGAAATTGACAGTTCATTAAGTAATTGATGGTGACTCATGCGCCCTAACTACAACTTCTCCAACTTAAAAATCTCCATCAGGATTTTCCTTGATTTTTGTAATAATAATACAAAAACAGAACATAATTTTGACAAGAATGTCCGACCTCAGTTTTTAAGGACCTCATTGTTTTGAGTTATTTTAAGTTTTTATAAATTCTTAGTTTGCATATTCTAAACTTGAAAGGCTGTGTGGCTCTGGGTCGTGGTGACGGAGAACTGGCAGTGTCCTAGCTGCTTCCTCTGCACTCACAACAGAAGTGTCTTATTCAGACTTCCTGAAGCCTCTCTCAGCCAATAGCCAAGAGCAGTTTTCAACACTCTGCCAAAATGCTAATGATGAAAGTTCTGCTGGTACATTGCTTCTGTATTTAAAGAAGTAACAAATCGGAACATGCTTTTTCTTTTTAACTTTCTTGTTGAATGTTTTGGGGTGACACTGGTTAACACAATTTTATAGGTTTCAGATGCACAATTTTACAAACACGTCCTCTGTGCACTGTACTGTGTGCTCAGCACCCCAAGTCAAGTCTCTTTCCATCACCATGTATCCCCCTATACCTTCCTCTACCTGCCACCACCCACCCACATCCCCCCAGAAACTTCAAAATTAAAAGTGTATTTCCAAAAACAACCTTTTTGTTGTACTTAATGGGGTGACATTGGTTAAGGAAACTATACGGGGTTCAGGCGTACAGTGCTACAGTACATCACCTGTATATTGCATGGTGTGCTCACCACCCCAAGTCAAGTCTCCCTCATCACCATCCACCCCTCGCTCCTCTGCCTGCCCATCCCCTTCTCCCTTCGTAATTCCCACACTGTCCATCTATACATTTTAAAAGAAATGTCTTTCCAACAAAACCAGAAGTCATAAGTATATTTGGCATGCTATCCATCTAAAAATAAATTTCTTGAACATGGACTAGAGATGAATGTGAATTCCCATTCAGTTCCTTTTCTGCCACAGTTTGATGACAGGAATTTTGCCTAGCATTGAAGCAAAATTGGTTTAATTTGAACAATTAATGGAATGAGGTACCTTGGCGGGAAGGTGTGGGGTGGCAAGTTGAGGGAGTGCTTTAGCTCCTCTTGGAAAGAGCATGAATAGAGGGAACCTGTGTTGTCAAGTAGTTCTCAGTTCTTTGCTCTCAGACAGAAGAGCTTTCTTGTACTTGAACATGTTTTGTAGTCCATGAACATACTTCCAGCATCTGTAGTCTGAAATTCAGCTACTAATCCAAAAACAAGTGGGAATATAAACTTCTGAATGATGGCTATTACTCAACAGGGACAAAGAATCTTGCAGGTCGCCTGGATTTTATCAGTGTTCTACAGTCGCTCTAATTTGTATGACAGTGAATTAAAATTGGAATGAAGATAACGGAGAAGTCATACTGAGTGAGTCCTATAAAGATTAGCAGTTTGGACTCCTGTTATCACAGCAGGTAGACGTCATAAACTCAGGAGCACTGTGTAGTATCGCAAATTGTGGCCAGGTTTGATCAATAATAGCCAAAGATTTAGGGATTTAAACTTCAGTAATCTGGAAAACCCACTCATCTAGAATATCTTATTGCATGAAGATATCATGCCAGATGTTACTACGTTTTCTGAGAGTTCAAAGAGCTTGACATGGTAGCTTGAATTATATTCTAGAAGTCATGCTGACCCCTACTTACCTCTCGCTTTCCCCAGCCCCTGGCACTTAGTAAACACATGACAAACATTAGCCATTTTAATAGTATAGCACTTAAGGAGTGACTCATGGTGTTTGGAATGGCATATATAGGGTGACAGGGGCTAGCAGAGGACACTTCCTTTGGTAGCTGGCTGGGGAGAGGGAACAGGTGTACCCTCTGGCATTTGGGGTGATTTATTAGCCAAAGATTACCGAGACTTAATGGGAATGAGCAGCTGCCTGGTCCCGAAATGTGCCACCGAGATCCCTGACTGTGGAAACAGGCACTACCCGGGCACACGCTCGGGTCACAGAGGTGCTGAGGGCTCTGCTTTCCTTTTTTTCACTTTAAATTTCTTCTCTTCTCCAAGCCCCAAAACAAAAGTTGGACACAATTTTATTTATTATTCTGCACCTGTTTGAATGGGACACCTCAGTATGCCCTTATTTGTTTATTTTTGCCCTTCCTTGGGCTAAGTGGATTCGTGGTTTGAGGCACCAGCTGCCTTTACAAAGTTTCCAGAATTCTGCAACAGCTGTTTGTTTGCAGGAGGTCCTTAGGAAAGACCCTCATCTATTTGGATTCTGGTTCAGAAATGTTGAAGTAGTTTAGCTTCCTGGTGGTAACCCATTTGATATGAAAGGAGAGGAGATATACCTGCTATTTCTGCAGTGTTGTGACTTTGTCGTAGCCTCAAGTGTCTTTAATTTTTACCTATCTCTATATTTGCATTCACTGATCTGGAGGAAACTTTGGAGGAAGGTATTGTGCAGACAGTGTGATTTGAAGAAAAGATAAGTTTTGAATTAAATATAAATGAAATGTATATGGAAAAGTATTCTTGTTTTCCAGAAAAATAAAGGCTTTAGGTTTGCATGCAAAAGGTTTGTTGTTGTTGTTGTTTACTAACTAGAGTGAACAGTTACCATTTCAGGTTACCTTTTCTCCTGAATTATATGCTTGATATAGTTTTTGAGAAATTAATCTGTTAAATATAAATTAAAAAATGAGAGAAAAATCACTAACTCCATGGCATTATGTCCATGTCTTGTCCATTCTACTGAATTATTTACTCTACAATACAATTTGAAAATACATTTTTTAACTTTAAAGTTTTGAGAAATGTAATTGATGTTGAGTTTGCAGATTGCCAAACCACAAGGTCTAGTTTAGAGCGCGCACACACACATACACACACACGCACACACATCTGACAAAGACCCACATTCTGTATGGTTTCATTCCTTACAGTCCAAGAACAGAAAGTGACGATGCCTCGTAGGATACTAGCAACTCACGCAAGGAAGGAGGATTTGGTTATAATTAGGATGAGCTAATTTGCTGAGGATTTGCTGGCGCGCCTGCCAACGGGCTTGCCCTCCCTTCTTTCTGTGAGATTTATTGGCAGGTCCTGTGATACTGAGACAGAATTGTTTGAAAGTTCAGCCTTGACCTAGGAGAGGAACAGGAAGATTCATTTCTATGCCTCTAAATGCAACAGCACACTTTTGAACCAAAGTAAAAAATCCAGGACTGACGTGTGACTGTAATTTGCAGATTTTGAAAAATCCCTGTGATGAGTTGAAAGGAAGTTGGCTCTATGATGCTTTCATGTCATTTGGGCGAAGATCCACTTGGCCTAAAATTCTATACTTTCACACTCACAGCCTGGACTGAAGGAGATTGAGAAGGAGGTGCTTCCAAGTTGCTAAGGAAGGGATTTAGCTTTTCGGCAAGAATTAATAGAGGCCCTATTAAAGGGTTAGGTTTCTTGAAACTGTTTACTGAAGGTTAGGGGCTGAGGAAGATCCACTGATAGCATGAGGCTCGTGGGAGTCTCGTTGCAGAGACTTTCCGCTGCAGAGTGTGTCTCAGACCCCTTTCAGCCTTCCCTCAGTTACACGATAAATACCTGAAGATTTTTCTCCTCTATGGTGAGGCTTCTGTCTTAGCAATTAGCAAAATAACTGTTCACTGAAGAAACATACATACCTGTTTCTGGTATTACCAGAATCACTTGTGACCTCCTAGGAACACTGAGTAGAGTTTTATTTTCTAAGGCAAAGGCCATGGGTATGTTATGTAGTCCTCTACCTGTATATCGGTTTGATATTAAATACCAATCCAAGAGATGACAGGACTCTTGGAAAAATGAATTCTGTGCTCTCCAGACCAACAGAATTATCTTAAAAACCCCTGTACTTTCTCCCTACATAGTTATTTGTTGATGGGTAGTATATCAGAGCCCAGGCAAGGACAGTGGGTGAAGACCTGAGTCAAAGGATAAGTATGAGTAAAAATTTCTTCAGCAATGAAAGAACCTTGTAGAAATGAGAATAAGGTTATTATAACCATTTTTCCTAAGGAGTAAAGGGCCTGACAAAGCAGTGGTGCAGTGGATTGAGAGTCAACTTGGGACACTGAAGGCCCAGGTTCAAAACCCTAAACCGGCTTGAGCTCTGGCTCATCCGGCTTGAGCGCCAGGTCACTGGCTTGAGCATGGGACATTGAAATGATCCTATGGTCGCTGGCTTGAGCCCAGGGTTGCTGGCTTGAGCAAGGGGTCACTGGCTTGCCTAGAGCCTCTTGGGCAAGGCATGCATGAGAAGCAATTAATGAATAAAAAAAGTGCCACAGCTACAAGTTCATGCTTCTTATCTCTCTCCCATCCTGTCTCTCCCTGGCACGCGCATGTGCAAATAAAGTTTTAAAGGGTTATACAACTTTTAAAATATGTAAATATTAAATTATATCACTCATATTAGATACAGATATTCTAATTTTCTTATTCTTCTGTTGCCACTGTGCTCTTGTATATCACTATGTCTCCACAAAAACGTGTTTTTACACAGGATTGTTTATGTCAAATGCACCCACTGTTCTCAGAAAGCTTTCGCCAAATTGACATGGATGGAATTAACCCCTTTTTGTGCTCCAGCAGCAATCTCTTGACACATAATGCAAGAACAGATTTATTTGTACACACAACAATGAAGGAAAGTAGTCTTCTGCCAAGATTAAGATTCTTAAGTGGCTGATTTTGGGAATAGAAAGGCTTGCTTTCTTGTCTTCAGATGTTAAGACTTTTTGCCTGACACTTCTGCAGGCTTTTTAAATACGTCTTCCTCCTGGGCCTGCTTTTCTAATCCCTTAGGATATTTAATATAATCTGGTGTTCCAGATAGCCTGTGTTCCTCTCCTGTTGATCCAAGTGCTTTCCCATGAAGCGTAAGAGATCAGTTTCATTGTTGGCAGAAGCCACAGACTTCATGTCTTCCAGGAGCTTGGTTGCCTTGTTCTCCAACTGCAGAGAAGCCTTCAGAGCTGGGACACCAGTTCCCCAGTTATCTGTGTCAGGCCTGTCAGTCTCTGGGAGGAAGAGTCTTTTTTTCATTGACTAAACAGTGCATGATACACCTGCTAGGACTTAGTAAATGTTTGTTTAACAATGATTCATCATATTGACGCAGTCGGTTTTACATCGCTTTACTCCAACCCATTATATTGCTACAAAATTGATTTTTTGTGTCATAGCTCCTGCAATCAGTATTTTATCAGCTGTGCATAGCTGAGAACGTTTACAGAGAACCCTGCGTAACCTGTCAGTACTAAGAGGAGTTCCTGACGTGTGGTTTGCCGTTACACAAAAGCCAACAGGTGCTTGACAAATGGCAGCTTTATCTTACTTTCTGAAGGCAACATGGAATGGAAAATGGGCACCTAAAATACTTTCCGGGAGCAATCAGCTCTTATCTGATTAAAGCTATACATTTCTGTAAAGGGCAGTTCTGCCTGAAGTAATCTAGAATGAATTAAATTCACTTTTATATTGATGAGATCATGGTCACTTATTCATTTTAGGTACTGTTAATAGTCAAAATATTCACTATTTTTAACATTGTCAAAGGTTTGTGTATAGAGTGGTTTGTTTATTCCCTTCTATTTCTATGCTGGTTTTCTAAAGAGAAATTTCACAAGGAACATCATGACCATAGTACTAGAAAAAGGATTAAGAAAAAAACCCACAATCATATCACATTCCAAAATGTCTCATTAACTTTTCTTGCTTTATTCCGATCCCTTCTTTTAAATATATAATAGAGAATTTGTCTTTTTCATAAAAATTGAGGTTAAGCATTTTATCAACAGTGTTTTGTTTAAATGATGACGAACATGTATGCCTCATTTTGTATATCAGTTGTTTTCTAAAGTTGCATATGGGAAGTCCCGTTTTCACATGATGTTAAATCGTTACTAAATTCACCGAGTCTTCACTTCTGATTTGAGGCCCGAGTTCTCAAGACTAGTTGGCAGTGATCCCTAAATCATGATCTCTGCATTTTCTGTTGGTATAAAACCATTTAAATATCAGGGAAGGTCAGTATTTAGTAAATACCCTCCACTCTCCTCCCCCTACACACACACCTCAGCTGACCTCTGTATAACTTCATGTTTTCATTTCTTTCTTTCTTTTTTTTTTTTTTTTTTGTATTTTTCTTAAGTGAGAAGCAGGAAGGCAGAGAGACAGACTCCTGCATGCACCCGACTGGGATCCACCTGGCATGCCCACCAGGGGGCGATGCTCTGCCAGTCTGGGGCTTTGCTCCATTGCAGTGGGGGCCAGTCTAGTGCCTGAGGCAGAGGCCATGGAGCCATCCTCAGCACCCAGGCCAACTTTGCTCCAATGGAGCCTTGGCTGCAGGACAGGAAGAGAGAGATAGAGATAAAGGAAAAGGGGAAGGGTGGAGAAGCAAATGGGTGCTTCTCCTGTGTGCTCTAGCCAGGAATAGAACCCGGAACTTCCACACACTGGACTGAGGCTCTACTGCTGAGCCAACTGGCCAGGACCTGTTTTCAGCAGAACACTTCCCTACCTTATCTTACAGATGTATTATATGAGAAGTAGCTAGTTAAGGGTTCATTAGGGGCAGAAACTAACGCACATTTGATTTATAGAAATATCGATACATTTTGACGTTGGAAGTCAGAAAATGGGCAGAATTGGACATGTCATTCATCTGTATTTTCAGATTTTTCCCCAAGTATTTGTAAAGTGCCCTGCTTGGCACCCTGTCAGGGGGTGTGGCAGATTCTCATGTGTAAAACTGTATTGTTGCTGTAAGGAACTTTTCACACTTGCTGTCTACTTCATTCATTCTGTTTAAAGAGAACACGTCATACATGGCATAGACTTTAGGTTTATTTATTTAGAAACCTCCAGCGAGTACAAATAAGCATATGTATTTTACTACAGGTTCATACTTTAAAGCATAGCAGAATAGCGTTTTTAGTTAGAAAAAGCCAAGCATGATTTGGGGGGAATTTTTTTTTTTTTATTCCAAAAAGGTTCAAATAGTTACATGTTAAAAATAAAAATAAAACAGAGTGAAATGAACACAGAGAAACTCACACAATTTGCTAAAGCTGTACGCTACATAAGCTGCTGTTAGAATACCTAGACGGCAGGTCCTCTAAAGCTAGAGACCATACCTGTGTGCCGCGCCACTGTAGACATTCTTAAAACAATCCCCCCTAAACCAAAAAAAGACGAGGCCATTCATCCCCTTGCTTTTAGTGAAAACAAATAGACATTGTGCTCCAAATCAGCCATTGTTAATTTGCTGCTTTGGCTAATGACTCCCTCTGGTTTGCTCCAGGCCACACCTCTAGCAACAAGTGAGAAAACAAAACGGCAGGTGACATAATTGCGCTGAGAAGCCTGGCTGCCCATTGGAGGGATGGTGGTTCCAGGTCAGCCTCTAACGTCCTCCCTTCTTTCTCCCGCCCTCCCCCCCCCCTCCAGGTTGACCTGTGCACAATGATTCCCTGCAGAGCAGCGCTGTCTTTTGCCCGATGTCTTATCCGGAGAAAAATCGTCGCTCTGGACACTCTAGAAGATTCCAAATTAAGCCGTTGCTTATCCACCGTGGACCTCATTGCCCTAGGGGTCGGAAGCACTCTGGGTGCGGGGGTGTACGTCCTCGCCGGGGAGGTCGCCAAAGCGGATTCCGGGCCCAGCATTGTCCTGTCCTTCCTCATCGCCGCCCTGGCTTCCGTGATGGCCGGCCTTTGCTATGCTGAATTCGGGGCCCGAGTTCCCAAGACTGGGTCCGCGTATTTGTACACCTATGTTACTGTTGGAGAGCTGTGGGCCTTCATCACTGGCTGGAATCTCATTTTGTCCTATGTGATAGGTAGGTTTACAACAATCAGTCGAATTGTGCGACAGGGTAGCAGTAGCACTCCTGAATCCGAGGCCTGAGGGTTCTCTTGGAGGTCTGTGTTAGTTGATGACTGTGTGATCGCAAGTTAATCACGTGACCCCTGAGAGTCTCCTTTTTCTCATCTCTGAAATGTCTGTTCTTTCTGCAAGATGGGGCGATTCTGCTTCATCTTTGAAAATGCCTCCTAGTGGATTTAAAAACCTTTTTTTTTTTTAAAAAAAAAAATATATATATATACAATATATAGTTCTTTAATGAAAATAAAGTTACCTGATCCCACAGGTGATGGATTTGAGCACTTGATTTCTGTTGTATAATGATAAAATCATGAAGATAATTTTACATGGGATTAAAATATTCAGTTCTGTCTGAGCTAACCCATGTTTATCCTAGACTAGAATAGCAATTGATGTTCATTTTCTCCCAGTGACCTTGTGTTCTGTGAATGTTCTGTGTTTTTGGAAAGGTACATCGAGTGTCGCAAGAGCATGGAGTGGCACCTTTGATGAACTTCTTAATAAACAGATTGGTCAGTTTTTCAGGACATACTTCAATATAAATTATACTGGCCTCGCAGAGTATCCTGACTTCTTTGCTGTGTGTCTCATATTACTTCTAGCAGGTAAGAAAACCAGGTATACGTCTCCCTACAATAAACCAGCCTAATAGGCTACCACTGAAATGGAAGCCCAAGTTCCCGAGACAAGGTGGCATATTGATATACTTAGATTACGTGTTATTGGAGACCTGTAGGCCTGGCTAGAATCACATTGTATCTTATGTGGTAAATGCGCTTCAAAAATAAGTCTAAATTGTGAGGAGTGAAAGAAACAACACTTTTGGGTTAATGGCACCTGATTGCACTAAATAATAGGACAAGGCACCTCGATTTTAAAATACTAATTGGAGAGCTGCAGAAGTGGTAATGAAGTGTCATTAAGGAGGAATGTATGATTTTTGGCATTATTTTATCTTGTTAGATACAACTGAAGATAGTTGCAAGCATACGATCTTTAAAAGAAATTCTATCTTTCTATTCATATCTTAATGTAATGTAGACATCCGGTTGGAAGGAAGCATATTCTAACCACCTGTTATATTAATGTAAATGTTATACAGACAAACATTTGATGCCAGAATTTTTTCTTTTCACCAGTCCTGCAGCGTAGTGGTTTAGAAAGAGACAGAGGAGAGTCGGGGAGGTCGGGCTTTTCATCCTGCTCTGCCACGTCCTGTCTCTGGAAGATTGAGTGACTTCGTTTTTCCCTGACTCGGTTTGCTCCCCCACAGATATCGGCATCTCCCTCGTCCAGGCTGCCTGCTAGGTACCCCGTAAGCACTTAGGTGGGAGGCGATTTTATTTTGTAGGCGTAGCGAATCCGCAGTGTCCGCTTATATTTGTTTTTAACTATTTGAACATTTTTTATTTTGATTGTCCTCTCTCCCGGTACTCTTGCTTAAGTCCACCAAGGACTGCACTGAGAACAAAACCCAAGTTTGTTTCCTCCTCCTACTTGATACACCCTGGGTAATCCGCCCCTCGCGTTCCAGGCCAACCTTATCTCTAGCTACAGTCTCCCTTGGCTATAAAGATGTGATCAGAAAACCTTTCTACAATGAATGTTTACTCATAAAATGATATGTTTTTTTTTAAAAAAAATAGCTTTATCCTTTAAAAAGTTCATCCTTAATTAAATGTTTTGGAAAGGGATAGGGTTAGGAACATGAACAGAATTTATAGATCTGAAACATTAGCCATTTTGCTCTTAACACCATGAAAAATCACATGAATTGTTTTTCAACGTAATAGATTTGGTTTGTTTTGGTTTCTAAACAGCCTAGCCAACATTAAATTAGTTAGATCATATTTTATTTAGGGATGGTGCTGATGAACTTAAAATATTCAGCTTTGATCTCGAAGCAGTGAGAAGCCTGTCATTGTGACACAGAGTGGCTAACCTCCATGGTGAGGCTCAAGCGTTGACTTGTATAGTTTGTCTCATGTTGATTGACCATCGTGTCTTTACTTTAAATACAGGCTGAGCTTCCACGCTAATATTTTTCTCAGATTCTATGAAGATTAAAATCTCTTATTATAAATCTTTATTCATAGTGTAATACCAAGTATCCTGGCAACTGAAGCCGTTGTTTCTTAAAGGCTCAAGGGAAGTATATATACAATGTTTGGATGAGATATTCATTGGTCTCTAATCTACGGGCTGGAGATGGGGATCTCAGAATGGAGAGTGCACGTGGGGTATTGGGAAGCTTTCCTAGACCATGACAGTGGCTTTGTTACTTTCCAATGTGTATAGTGGTTTAGGGTATAGTGTATATTTTCGAGGCGTATGGTGGTTCCTAACCTGACAGGTAGGTACAGAGTCATCGTCGTACTCAATATGCAGTTTTCCTTTATGTTGTTGATGTACTTATAGTACTGTAAATTCTGGAAATTATAAAGGGGAAGAATGGAATCCAGCTTCCCTCCTCTCTCCTTGGGGCGTTGTGCGAGTTGTGCTTACTACCTGATCACAGGTGCATGGATAGAAAGAAGCAAGCATAGTTCTTGGCATAGTTCTTCTATCACAGTCATTTCCCCAAAAGTAAAAAGTAAACTTTATTTAGTCCATAATTTATATCTTATACAAGATGGATTAAAGATATAAATATGATAAATACAATCATAAAAGTACTAGAAGAACACAAAGGTGAATGCTGTAGAGGTTAATATTAGGGAAAATCTTTCTAAAGATAGAAACCAAAAGGGAAAATTTACATTCTAAAATGTTCTTATATATAATCAATATTAATATTAAAAGCAAATAATAAGCTGTGAAAAAATAGGTAACATAGGATAGACAGAGAGCTTATAACATTATGATACAAATACATCTTATACATCACTATGAACAAGAACAGCCTAACAGAAAAAAAGATGGGCAATTTAAAGTGGGCCACGCATTAAGGGAAATACTTTGATAATATGAACTAAAAGCCTTGTATAAAAGTGCAGAGCCTTGATACAGTATGAACTTAGAGAAACTTATTGTAAAGAAATAATTAGAATGTAACACAGTATTTTTAAAAAGACGATTATGTCAGTACTGTTTATAGTTGTAAAGAATTCAAGTGACCTGACTGTCCCTAAGTCAGAGACTTGAGTGTAATGTCCCCATGTAGCAGGAGAACATGCGGGTATTAAAACTGAGGTTAGATGTTAGTGGGCAGTGAAATGTGTGTGCGTGTGCAAAGTTCTGGTCAGGAGATTACACTTGATTTTATTTCTTTACATGCTAAAAAAGGACTATCTTTGAATTATTTGAATAGGAAATGGATTACTTTTACAACCAGAATATAAAGCTATTAAAATGAGAATTGATTTAACTAATTATCTTTTTGTCATGACAGTTGAATAATTATTTTGTTTATGGATATAGTAAATAGTCAGACATATGATTGAGCTTTGACTTTGCAAATTTTGCAGCATTTAACATTGAAATGGCTTTAGAACAGCTTTATCTCTACCTACCTATTGGCAGTGACAGCCAAGGCTACTAGATTTATCTGTCTCTTGGATACGGTGGTGTTTCCTGGCTGTGAGCACAGTCTGCCTACTGAAATCTGGTTGGTTGTATTGAGAAGAATGCAACCAGTTAGGCAAGTGAATAAGAACTCAGGATAGGAAGGGTTCAGTGTGACTTAAATACATGAATGTGAGTGAAATAATATCCTAAAACGTGTGACTGCCTCAAGGTGCCCTTGCGTTTCCTAAAGCTTATAATGCCTTTCCTTTTCCCACAGGTCTTTTATCTTTTGGAGTAAAAGAGTCTGCTTGGGTGAATAAAATCTTCACAGCTGTTAATATCCTGGTCCTTCTCTTTGTCATGATTGCTGGGTTTGTGAAAGGAAATGTGGCAAACTGGAAGATCAGTGAAGAGTTTCTCAAAAATGTTTCAGCAAGTGCCAGGTGACATTTCTGGTCCTCACCATTCTTTTTTTTTTTTTTTTAATTTGCTCACTTGTGTCTTCTATTACATTTTCCTCAAGAACATGGTTCTCAAGCTTTTTGCTCTGGACTTTCTGAGTGTCTGTTCTATTCCAAGACTCGTCCTGACCTCCCCTAAACATAAATGCCCAAGTCAGCTCACTATGGAATAGCTGTTTGAAGTCACATAGTTGCTGGTTCTCAGCCTCAGGCTCTGCTCCAGGTTTAGGGGAAGAAAACGGGACATTCTAACCCTCGGAAGAATGCTATTTTTTCTTCCAAATATTTGCCTCCGACATAACAATAAGTATTTAGTTTTGAGTCATACATCCTCCTTCTTCCTCTAGGACCACCATCCAATTTTTTCTTGTTTTATTTTTTCTTTTCTTTTCTTTTTCTTTTTTTTTTTTTTTTTTTTTTTTACAGGGACAGAGAGAGAAAAAGTCAGAGAGGAGTGATAGATAGGGATAGACAGACAGGAACGGAGAGAGATGAGAAGCATCAATCATTAGTTTTTCGTTGCTGTCTCAACACCTTAGTTGTTCATTGATTGCTTTCTCACAAGTGCCTTGATTGCGGGCCTTCAGCAGACCGAGCAACCCCTTGCTGGAGCCAGCGACCTTGGGTCCAAGCTGGTGAGCTCTTCGCTCAAGCCAGATAAGCCCGTGCTCAAGCAGGCGACCTCAGGGTCTCGAACCTGGGTCCTCCACATCCTATTCCGATGCTCTATCCACTGCACCACCGCCTGGTCAGGCCACCATTCAGTTTTATTGCATTCTTTTTTTCAGCCTTATAGTAATTTTCAGGCCTAGTTTATTGGAGAAGGTTTTTTTTCTTGTTTTGTATTTTTCTGAAGTGAGAAAAGGGGAGGCAGAGACAGACTCCAGCATGCGTCCGACCAGGACCCACCCGGCATGCCCACCAGGGGCGATGCTCTGCCCATCTGGGCTATTGCTCTGTTGCAACCAGAGCTATTCTAGCACCTGAGGTGAAGGCCATGGAGCCATCCTCAGCACCCGGGCCAACTTTGCCCCAGTGGAGCTTCGGCTGCAGGAGGGCAAGAGAGAGATAGAGAGGAAGGAGAGAGGGGAGGGGGGAGAAGCAGATAGGCGCTTCTCTTGTGTGCCCTGTCTGGGAACCAAACCCGGGATTTCCGCATGCCGGGCCGACACTCTATCACTGAGCCAAGTGGCCAGGGCTTGGAGAGGATTATTGATTGCAGAAGCAGACTTGCCCTTTCACTTGACTTTAAACTTGATAATCTCAAATTTTAAATTAATAATAATATATAAGAGGTTTCATCTTAAGATTTATTTACTCATAATACTTGCATGTGTATATAAAATAAGATTACACAAATACCTGTGATGTGGAGTGATGCATATCCATAAGTTTTTCTTTACATGAGTTGTTTGCCGTCATACTGTTGAGGCAAAAAATTAGCATCCTCTGGTTTTATAGTTTTTAACATGTAATAAAATATTGAATTTTAGTATCATTAAGCCAAGAGAATTTTATTTCGAATGTCTTGGCAGTAAGGTTTTCAGCATGCAGTTTGCCCAGCTGTCTGTGGGAAGAGGGAGTCTTTATTTCTGATCACGACCCACTGATCAGTCTCTGCTGTCAGAGTCCTGCCTGGCTGAGGGCCCAGCCAGAGTGTGTCTGAAGTCCAGCCAGACTGGGTCCGGGGTCCAGGCAGAGTGGGTCCGGGGTCCAGGCAGAGTGAGTCCGGGATCCAGGCAGAGTGGGTCCGGGGTCCAGCCAGACTGGGTCCGGGATCCAGGCAGAGTGGGTCCGGGGTCCAGGCAGAGTGGGTCCGGGGTCCAGGCAGAGTGGGTCCGGGATCCAGGCAGGGTGGGTCCGGGATCCAGGCAGAGTGGGTTGGAGGTCCAGCCAGAATGTGTCTGGTCTCCTGCTCCTGCTGTCAGCCGGCCTCCGAGATCAGTGGCGGGTTCCCGAGAGGATGCCATTGTTGCGCATACCCTTGTATCCTCCAGGACAGAGTCAGAGAATCAGGGTTACCTTTAGTTTGGTGTACGTCAGCTTCGAGCAGCTGATGAGCACGGTGGCCTTCTAAGGGTGCAGTTTCAGACACCTCACCAGAAGGAGCAATGTTCTATGGTAACGATTTCCGGATATTTGTTCTCTTCCTTAGAGAGCCGCCTGCTGAAAACGGAACAAGTATCTATGGGGCCGGTGGCTTCATGCCTTATGGCTTTACGGGAACTTTGGCTGGGGCTGCAACCTGCTTTTATGCCTTCGTGGGATTTGACTGCATTGCAACAACTGGTAAGAGCAGTGTCCTGGCTCTGGGTAGGACGGGAAGGTGCTCTTTGTACCGTATCAGTCCCCATGTGTAGCCGCAAAGGGTCAAGGAGAGAGAAAGGGATTTGGACCTGATTCCAGACCCAGTGTGACACCTGCTGTATATGATAAAAAGACACAAGGAAACTCTCTGAGTCTTCTTGGTTTCCACGTTAATAAAATTGGGACCATGGTACATATCCCTCAGATGTTAAAGAAGTTACTGAAGAGATAGATATACATATGGAAAAATACTTTGAGAGAACACCTCTGAAAAGCACTTTGTAAGCTGTCAAATACTTTACAATAAACGTTAGTCCTAATTACTATCCTCAACCTTCTATCTGGACGTGCTATCACAATGAGTAACAGATGACCATGCCCCTAAATTACCTCTTCTTCATTAGAGCAATATATTGTGGTAATTCTTTTCTCTTTATTTTATACAAGAAGGTAATCATGCCAGAATCACTCTCTAAGTGTCTAATCTGGGTTCATGCTTTTTTGCATGGCCTTATTATTAATTATGTTTTGGATGCTTCAAATGCCAAATCTTACTAGAAGGATCCAAAGTATACTATTTCTTTTTTTGAAACTAGAGTTTAATATAAATGGATGGATTGGGTAGAAGTTTATCTGAAGCCTGCATTTTTAAGGACCTACAGAATACCATGATAATCACTTAATCTCTGTGAATAAATCATTTTAATAGTGGATTAAGACTGCTTTTCTACCGCTAGGCATTCAATAATGCCGGTATACCATGCTTTTTCTTTCTGGAATTGGGTTTTTATGTAAATAGTGAAGTACCCACAGGAAGAGAAAAAAATGTCATGTAGAATAGATGGATTGAGCTAAGAAAACAGAAGGGACAAAAACAGAATAGAATTCCTATGGAGAAAGAGGAAAATTCATGTTTTACCTATTAATGTCTTACTCAGCATGCAAACCTTTTCTGTTTCCTTAGGTGAAGAAGTCCGGAATCCTCAGAAAGCCATTCCTATTGGAATTGTGACTTCTTTGCTTGTTTGCTTCATGGCCTATTTTGGGGTCTCTGCAGCTTTAACCCTGATGATGCCATACTACCTCCTCGATGAAAGGAGCCCCCTTCCTGTAGCATTTGAGTATGTCGGATGGGGTCCCGCCAAATACGTCGTCGCCGCCGGCTCACTCTGTGCTTTGTCAGCAAGGTACGTTACTTTGCTCCTGGGTGGGGGCCGTGCGGGTTACTGCCAAGGGCAGTCAATATCTAAACAATTTCTTTTGTGTATTTTCAAAGCAGTCCTAATATAAGAAACATATTATGCAGCTATGTGTGCTCTGAATAGTGTGCCCAGAATTGCTGTCTTAATCTTAAGTGATAAAGTATATTCCACTTATCAGTCAAGAGTCAGTTTTTCAAGATAATGATGGTCTAAGCTTCAGAAGCAGAAATGCATACAGTATTAAGACAGGCACCCACACACACGTATATGTTACATGTGTTCATGTATGTATGCACTATCAAACATCAGGATGCTTAAACTAGTATGTGTCCCTGCTGGCTCCAGTGTCACTTGTAGTGCTTCAGACAGTTGAGACCCAGTGCAGACTTGACATTTCCCGTTTTCTTTTAGTAATTCCAAGTCTGTGTGCGTGGAAGCTATATGCTGTGGCACTGTTAACTATAATGTGCTTTTTATTGTGAAACAGGCTTTTTCATTTAGCATTGATCAGAGTGAACTTGGTCTAGAAATAAAATTACCCTTCTCAAATTCACGGTGGAAGTTTCTATAGTATCTATGTGAAAAGGAAAGGGTGGATGAATCTCAAGTGCTTAGATTTCCAGTGGCTGCTTGTTTTAGCACTTCAATTCATTTCTCACGTTTCCTGAGCTATTTGCATCTTAAATTAACATGCAACCGTAAGATATTTCCTTCTAGCTTTATACTGTGCTGTACAGTAAAGCATTGTGACAAGAAAAAAGAAAATTAATCTCTTTGCCTGATTACTAATTTTTTTTAAAGGGAAAATAATTTTCTGTAAGTCTTATAGTGGAAAAAGAAATACATTTTATATAATTCGTCAGCCTGGCTTTCTCCCCCTCAAAATCCAGTTTGTTTTCTATTCAAGATAATATGAAGTAGCAATGAGAAAACACTCCTGTTGGTTTCTCAGCCGTCTGCTAACGATAAGGTTTATTCTGAATAGTTTCAAAAATCTGAACTATGACAATACCTTGCCACCAGTCTCAGAAGGGACGGACACAGATTCATCTGTCACCAGTCTCTACCCAGCTTTATTAAAAGCTAAAGAAGATGAGTTTTTAGAAAATAAAATATTTTACTTATTTTCTCCTAAATGGTTAATTTTTACAACTGAGTCAAACATGGAATGATACAACCAGTCAACATACAAGTTTTTCAAAATATCTAAAGTTTTCTTAAGCTTTTCATGAGGGCTACATCTAAGTACTCATTTTACAGTGAGTTGGTTTCCTCTTTTTATTTTATTTTTTAATTGAACTTATTGGGGTGACACTGGTTAGCAAGATTACACAGGTTCCAGGTGCACAGTGCTACATTACACTGTTTTGTGTGCTCCACACCCCAAGTCAAGTCCCCTTCCATCCCCATGTACCCCCCGCATCCTTCTCCACCTCCCGCCCCAGCAATATGAGGTTTTTTTAAATTCTTTATATTTTGATTATTTTGTGACACTGGGAATTATTACTAATTTGATCAAAGATCAGGCTATATGAGGAGCAATAATGCTACAATAAATATGAACAATACGTAATTATTAAATAAATGGGCTATTCTATGAAATCAAATTACTTAATCTCTTTTTAAAATTTCTTATCAATTTAGGAATTTTATTTTCTGAGTATTGCCACTAAAAATGTCTTAATGATATGATTGCTTTTCTTTGTTTATTTGTTTTCGGTTAAGTCTTAATTACTTAGTTTTAATTCAATAATAATCATAGGCATGCACAAATTACTTGCATTATTGATCATTTTACTGGGCAGATACCTGTAACAGAATAATACGGAGCACACTGGTAAACATTGGCAAATATTTTTAAATGCCCAATCATAATACAATTTTTAATAAAATGACAAGACTTTGTCATCAGTTGTGCTGCTGAGTTTGATACAACTACTTAATTTCAGTTCTGGGATGTGATCCTGCATGAATGTGTTTGCAATACGGCATGTGTTTGCTTTTCATTCAGTCTTCTCGGATGCATTTTCCCAATGCCTCGTGTAATCTATGCTATGGCGGAGGATGGGTTGCTTTTCAAATGTCTAGCTCAAATCAATTCAAAAACGAAGACACCAATAATTGCTACTTTATCATCGGGTGCGGTGGCAGGTGAGAGTTAACTTTTATTCAGAAAAGGGGGATCTCTTTTAATCAAGCATTCTGGAAAAGTACGGAAAGTTAGGTGGTGTTCTGTGTTGGTTCACATGAAGATCAATAACTTGTTTGTGAATGTGTCTTATTTAGTTTTTGTATTTTTTTTTTTTTTTGGCATAGGTTGGTTCTGTATGTTAATGTGTCCAGTCTCTACCTGTATTTACCTGTCTAGAATAATGCTGGTAATAACTCACGTGGATTATGAATTTTTCTGTTCTAGTCTTCTGGGCTCTATGTTTCCTTTACCCCGAATTCTGTTTGCCATGGCCCGAGATGGTTTACTGTTTAGATTTCTTGCCAAAGTGAGTAAGAGGCAGTCCCCAGTTGCTGCCACACTGACTGCAGGGGTCATTTCTGGTAAGCTTTCCAAACATAGGCTTCTTCACTATCGGACTGGAACGTTTTATGCGCATGCGTGGACTTACAAAGCGGGTCTGCTTGCTGTGCATGTAAGTTAAGAACAAAATCACTGGTCAATAAGGGTGTGAGCCTCGGGATGACATCCAAAAATCATGGTGGCAGCGGTTTACTGACATTCATTCTTAACTGACCTTTGGGATTTTCTGCTATTTTGTTATTTTAATCTTTGGGGCTTCTAACAAATGTGCAAAGGGTTGTAATGGTTGTTCACTATATGTCAGTTATTAAATGCTTTCAGATTGGTTAACTATCATATAAAATTACTGACATAAAATTTTAATTAAAGAATCATTACTTAATTTTGAACATATTAATTAAAAGTATGATTCAGTATTTTGTGTTTTATTCAGTATTTAAGCTGAATATTGCTAAAGATCCATAAAGCTAAAGTTTACTCATTTTTAATTAAGTATAAGAAATGTTACAGTTCTTGATGTGTTAATTTTTACTTCACTATTGTAGTCACTGCTGTTAATATGGTATCAGACTCACCAACACCTAGGTCCTCATAAACCTCATTAGGAATCTCTTTTTCCTTTCAACAGTTTTGGTACTTAATGTTCAAAACCCAAGAACTTTACCTTTTGACATATAATATAATATCCATGACACCTGACCAGACGGTGGCGCAGTGGATAGAGCGTCGGACTGGGATGCGGAAGACCCAGGTTCGAGACCCCGAGCTCGCCAGCTTGAGTGCGGGCCCATCTGGCTTGAGCAAAAGCTCATCAGCTTGGACCCAGGGTCGCTGGCTCCAGCAAGGGGCTGCTCAGTCTGCTGAAGGCCTGCGGTCAAGGCACATGTGAGAAAGCCATCAATGAACAATTAAGATGTTGCGATGGCAATGAAAAACTAATGATTGATGCTTCTCACCTCTCTCCGTTCCTGTCTGTCTGTTCCTATTCTATCCCTCTCTCTGACTGTCTCTCTGTCCCTGTAAATATATATATATATATATCTCCATGCCAAATGCCTTGGGCCATAGCATTTTGCAGAAATTTTCAGATATTATACAGCCTGAGAAGATGAACTTAAAGGTTCTATTACAGGAAACAAGGGAGGGACTTGAGCAAGCTTTTATAGATAAAATGATAAACTATCCTGGTAGAGCAGAAATTTGAACCAAAAATTAATATTGTTGAAGCTCTAAATTGTTGGGAAATTAGGTTAGAGAATGCGAATGTTTAATTATATATAAAATAGAGTTCTCTCCATAGTCAGAAGATGATTTTTCTAAATAGCTTCACTATGTAGATATTTTCTAATAAACTGGGCGCTTCATTGGGTGCGCACGGGAAAGTCAAGTCGTTTAGTTTATTAGTGCTCAGACTTCTGTGCCCGTAAATGAACGTGCTACTCGATTATCTAAAGTCCATTTTATTATTAAACAGTGCCTTATGATATAGTTTAAAATCACGACAGAGGAGCACACATTTTACTAACTCTATGAAAACATTTCTTTTTACCTTAAAACCATACCCAGTAATATTCAGAATTTTATATATTATAGATATATATTCAGAATTTTAAAACTTTTATTCTTCCTTTGGAAACAGTTAATTTGGCGGCATAATAAGATACTAAAATTAAGGATTAAAAGAAGATAATTGTAATAAAAGCCTTTTTTAATGCTCTAAGAAATATTTTGTTATTTGGTACTCCCATACGTTACTTTGCTTGTTTTTTAATTAGGTCAGATTGCTCGTATAGATAATTACTCATGGCCTTCTTTCTTGGCTACCTTATTTGGCCAGCTGTGATTTCTACAAAGCACATTGAAATTTTTATAACCTAATGTATAAGTACTCTAGCAATGGAGAATTTCCAAAGTAAGGCATGGTGCATTTAGAGAAATAAAGGAGTGTTGTAGGAGGCACACGGGGATGCGTTTTAGGTGGAATTCTGCTTCTACCTAGTAGTATTAACCTTGCTAAATTAACTTAGCTGTAAAATGGCGATAATAATCCTATTATTATAACCCAGAAAAGCATGTAAGATTTATGCATTTTGAGTTTAAAAAACAGTCAAATACTGGCCATTTTATACAGCTAAGCCTACATAATTTTTCCCATCTCGCAGGATTATTGAATTGAACATTCAAGGAGATCACAGAAATAGAAAGCTTGCAGAGAAGGCCATATAAATGGGATGTGGTATCTGCTTACTAAGTTAGGAACAGCTATGTGGTAAATTCAAGTTAATATCACTAGTTTGATGTTTCAGTGGAGAAAACAATTGCTAAGTGTGGGTGGAGTGCTCTGTCTGCTACACAAAGTATATTTTGCCTCAACATATTGGGACTTGGGTGCAGGACTGCAAGGTGAGCTCTCAAGTATAGTCAGTCATACTGGAGAGTGTGGTTTTAATCAGAATAGAATGTAGCCTATGTAAGAAACATAATTTAATTGGAATGTTTCGTATTTTGTAATAAAATACAAATATTTTATTTTATATATGATATAACTCTGAATGCAAATGGAAATCAGTAGGATGATATATCGTCTATAATGAAAGCTCTTTTGTTTGAATTTTTTATGGTTGTAAAAGGGATTGAGCCAATATTTCATAGCAATGTTTTTCTTCTGAAACATCAAGAGAAAATACTAGTATTTTCACTTTTTTTCAGGCCAATATTTTTTAAGTAATCAAAGTAGATGGTTTTTAATAATCAAAGTAGTAGTTATCAGTATGATAACTGAGGGATTTTGAAGTTGTATTAGCAGTTTATATGATCGAAAGAACATCTTATTAATCGTGAGAAGTATAATTCCCATACTCTGTTTGACTTATGGGTACTGAACCAAACAAACAAAAAATGTCAGTCAGTTGTCCCCGATTGGAGCATTGTCAACTGTATGGAATTTTATCATAGGCCATTTTCTTCATCGTTCTTTTCTTTCCTCACTAGCTGTGATGGCGTTTCTTTTTGACCTGAAGGCACTCGTGGACATGATGTCCATTGGCACTCTTCTGGCCTACTCTTTGGTGGCAGCCTGTGTTCTCATCCTCAGGTAAGTTGTCCTCATTGTAAGATGGTTCTGATGGATGTGTGTCATCTGGCAGCTCAGGAAATAAAGTTAGGGCTTTATTTCTAAGAGTAGTGGTCTCAGAGATGAGAGTTTATAGACCTAAAAACATCAATATAAAGTATAATAACTACACTTGATCCTTAGCAATGAATCAAATACAATTGGTAATCAGTGAGAGGTTGGCCCAATTCAGTATGAACGCCAGGTTCTCATAATGTATAAAGACACTTTAAAATACTATACCTTTTGTCCCAAGAATTCAACTGCTAAGGTTTTATACCAAAGACTTGTTCACTGAGGCATACCCAGATATTTGTAAAGGACGTTCATGGAAGAGGTAACTTACGTTAATGAAAAATTGAAGTAACCTGAATACCAATAAGAGAATGGTTAAATAGATGAGGGTTTATTTATTGAGTAGACTCTTCTACAATAAATAAAATATTTAATTATCTGGAGAAATGTATCAGATTCAGGATGTAAAACTTTATGTAGCACCTGAATTTACTTAACGTAAATTTACACGAGGAAATCGTTTTGCCTATATATAAATATACATGCATTTATGCCTGGCTGAAATTGTATTTAATTTTTTTCTGTGTACTTTTGGGTATTATTTTTTTAGTGAGCATATTTCTTCTTTAGATGGAGGACAAATGTTACTTTTAAATTAAAAATATTTTTTAAATTACAATTTACATTCAGTATTATTTTGTATTAGTTTTAGGTGTATAGCATAGTGGTTGGACAGTTGTATACTTTACAGAGTATTCCCCCAATATTTCTAGTACTCAACTGTTACTATACCTAGTTATTACAATTTAATTGTATTAACTATATTTTCTGTGCTGTACTTTACATCCTTATGACTGTTTTGTAACTCTGAATCTCTTCACCTTTTATTCAACCTTTCTTCCCCCTGGCAACTATCAGTTTGTTCTCTGTATCTACAAGTCTGTTTCTGTTTGTTTGTTTATATTGTTATTTAGAATTTACATACAAAGAACCCTAAAGGTCACATGCACACACATACACACAAGAACTAAAGTAGTAGGATG
Source organism: Rhynchonycteris naso (assembly GCA_037038555.1). NCBI lineage: Eukaryota > Metazoa > Chordata > Mammalia > Chiroptera > Emballonuridae > Rhynchonycteris > Rhynchonycteris naso. The sequence goes on along the minus strand of CM072998.1, from coordinate 15,500,116 downwards.
CAAAATAAATACACAGAAATCAGTTGCATTTTTATATATCAATCATGAACTATCAGAAAGGAAACAATTCCATTTACCATTGCATAAAAGAAAATAAAAATAACCAGGAGTACATTTAACCAAGGAGGTAAAAGACCTGTACTTGGAAATTTATTATATAAGACACTGAAGAAAGACATTAAAGAACAAATGTCTCCTATTACAAATAAATGGAAGCATATACCATGTTCATGAATGGGAAGAATTAACATTGTTACTTTTTAACTTATATAAAGGCTACTCAGAAGAAGCCACACTGGGGAGGTGGGATAGATCCCAGGAGGTGAGGCAGGCTGGTGTTTTGACACAGGCTGTAGAGGATGAGCATAAGGTAACACAGGAGAATGGCAGGGGAGTGGAAGCTAATGCTGGTTGGCTGCATTAGCTCGGCAGGGTAAATCCCGAGGACTTGGGGAGGCAGGTTGAGGGAGATGAGGGCAGACAGGGAGTTTGTGATGAGGCTTAAGTGCCAAATTGAAGACTTATGTTATTTTGTCACTGATATTTTACCAGAGTTTCCATGCCATTTTCATGAACTATTCTTTAAGACATAGATATTTGCCTTGGGACATTGCCTTGAGGCATAGATATTTTCAAAATAATCATCCTGTTATCACAATTGGCCTCACTCTAAAATGTAACTTTCTTCTGCATCTGTATATGACTTTTAAGTTGAATTGCTAGCAAAGCAAATTTAGAGCTGCTGCAGATATTATAGTAAGCAGGCTTCTGGTCTGGTTCAGTGCGCTCTGAGGCTGGGTCCATGAGGAGTGTATTTCTTGCACAAGCTGTGACACTGTAGGATGACTCACCGAGAGTTTTGGGAGCTTGTTTCATTTGGCCAAGTGCCTCTGAGAATCAAGACATCAACATTTATCTGGGGATAGGTACCAGCCCGGCTTGTCATACGAGCAGCCCAAATGTTCTGAGAAAGAAGCTCTGGAACCATGTGCCGGTGCGGCCTCGGAAAGCGCGTCCCAGGTCACGATGCTGCAGGGACAGGGCTGCAGCCTGCGAACCCTCTTCAGCCCCTCGGCTCTGCCAACACGACACTCAGCTTCTCTCGTGAGCTTCCTGGTAGGGTTCCTTGGTAAGTCCTCTTCACTGCGAGCATGATACGGAACCAGCAGGAGCTTGTGGGGGCACAGGTGGGATGTGATAGAGACCCAGCAGGAGTGTGTGGGAGCACAGGTGGGACGTGATAGAGACCCAGCAGGAGTGTGTGGGGGCACAAGTGGGACGTGATAGAGACCCAGCAGGAGTGTGTGGGGGCACAAGTGGGATGTGATGCAGACACTGCAGGAGCATGTGGATGCACAGGTGGGATGTGAGAGAGAACAAAAGGCCTCATGTCACCTGGTACATGTCAGCAAGTCCCCAGATCCCCGAAGTGTCCAGCTAATGGGTCTCTAGACTTGAGATCATGTTTATATTAGCAGGATAAATTTATCATATTTTGGTAAATGAAGAAGACAGGAAGAAATATGGTAAGAGTGTTAAAAGTAGAGAATGGGTACATTTCATTTGCTGTTATAGAGCCCACTATGTGTGAATGTGTCCAGCCACGTACTCCTACCAATTATCGAGCTGGGACCCCAGGACGTTGGGGGGCAATGTAGAAAATCCTGTCGGCTTACCCACAGCTGTATAATCTTTCCCATTTTCATCGACACTTAATGAGCACCATCTGTATGCCAGGAACTCTGCTGGACACTTGGCATATCAAGAGAGGTGGCCCTTGCACTCACTGGGCTTTCCAATGCAGGATCATTGGTGGCGAGCTAGGGGACGTACGGGTTTCTCTGAGAGTACATCAGAGGGACCCCTGAGGCAGAGACGGTCTGAGATAGGGACAGTGGGTGTCAGGGTCCCTCTAGGCAATAGGAAGAAAAGATGCAGATTGTATTATATTTGTTTCCATTAATAGTGATTACAACAGCTGAAAAAGGGACAGACTTGCCATTTCCCATTTGAAATAAAAGGGAAGCTGCCCACCCCTGACAATGGCCCCCAATCCATGTGGGATAGTCTGAGACAGTCAGGGGTACATGGGCAGAAAGAGCAAGAGGGCCGTGCCAGAGGGGAGGCTGACTTTCAAGGAGCCGGTTAGGGGTAAGCAGGCAGTGCTCCTGAACTTAGCCAGACCGGCCATTTCTGCCCGTGATGCAAACGCGGAGCTGAGTACTTGGTGAAGTGGACGCGTCAAGAACTTGCTGTCCTATCAGAAGCGACTGAGCTGAGGCCTCCGAGGGAAGTGTGTGTGCTGATTGTTTTTCGTGTGCCCGTGTCCTCTGCAGCGTTTCTCGTCCTGGGCCTGAGTATTCTGACCACCTACGGAGTCAAGGCCATTGCCGGGCTGGAAGCATGGAGCCTTGCTCTCCTCGTGCTGTTTCTCGTTCTCTTCATTGCCGTTGTTCTCCTCATCTGGAGGCAGCCCCAGAATCAGCATAAAGTGGCCTTCATGGTATGTCTCGTGAGGATTGGAGATGCTGGACAGGGTGCACGTTTTCCATTGGACATTAGTTTTTTATGAGTTGTTTCTTAACAAAACAAAAAAGCACTTCTGATGAAGTTAAGCAATGAACAAGAGTGTCACCATTATTGGAGACGTTCCTTTATGTCCTAAGTATTCTGCCTACATTGGCTGTTTTCCTGCCCCTTTCAAAAACCTGAGGATGGCTCCTATCACAATATTATATATAATCACATACAAATTTCTTGTCTAATAATTTACAGTACCAAAAAAGTAGTTGGAATATTTTATTTTAGGAACTCGGGACCCTCTTAGGAGAATTATTCCCACCAAAACCCTTTGACTGCACGTGAAATTATCCTGTCCCATTCAGACTAAGAGCAGGTTTTGGCTGGGAGAGAGCTTTCTGGGAATATCCCCCCGAATGCTGTACCCGAAGTGACAGAGGCCTGTCCTGTTGGTTTCTGTGCTAACCCTGTAAACCCTGACAAAACCTTCAAGCCAGTTGCATCTTGGTGATGATGCCGGGGTTAGCAGGCTGGTTAAATGCTCTGATGGTTTGGGCAGCAGTAAATAATATAAAGTGTGATGCTTCCCTTACTATATTCCACGAAGAGTGCTTTTTATTCAGGCTGTCCCTTTTGTAAGACAATAAGCTTACTGACACAGAATGAAAGTGTATATATGTCAGATTAGTTACCACCAGGTCGAAATAATTTGGGGAGTGTGCGTTTGAAATTTGAGTATATTTAAGGAGATCTTTTCCCCCGTTAGGTTCCACTCTTACCCTTCTTGCCCGCATTCAGCATCCTGGTGAACATTTACCTGATGGTCCAGTTGAGCGCAGTGACATGGATCAGATTCAGCATTTGGATGGCACTCGGTAGGTCGTTTAATATTTTAGCTTGCTCGACTTTGACTCTCTCTTTCCGATTTCATGCACCGTGATTAGAGAAATGCATCCTTTCTGCCTTCTGGGAAATGAACATTTTTTTTTCCAGTTTCCTTTTTTCCTAATTCTGATAACATTTGAGTGCTTCCTTTTCCACATGTCTCCAGATGCCTTTTAAAGTTCAAGTCCCCCGGTAATCCTGTAGAACCCTGTAGGTTCTGTTTTCTCCAACTTGATGGATTAAAAAAGAAATGAAGTCCCCAAATGTCCAAGGGTCTAACTTACAAATGGAAGCCCAAGACTCTGATCCCAAAGCCTAATGGTGGATTTTTGGAGACATTTTGAAAAAGCGAATAGCAAATACACACACACACACACACACACACACGCACGCACACATACATACATACACACATATACATATATTTCTAAATGACATTTAAATATCTTGATATTGGAGACTTGGAAGGAATTTAACACAAAGTAACATGGGTAAGCTTGTTTATATCTATACTACATTGCTTTTCATTTTGACTTCTTCAGTTTCCTATGTGATAATTGAGGTAGAAATTAAGAGTTTAAGTTTGTTGTAACTCAAGCACCGAGCACCAACTCCCTTAGAAAACTGAGGGGAAACAGCGAGAGAGAAGAGCCAGCTCTGCTTGGGTCTTGGTGGCCGGAGAAGCTAACGTTTCTGCTTTTATGATGATCCTCCCATTGGCTCAGTTAGAATGAATGTAATTCACTCTTGTGTATGCATGTGAGTGTTTGCTCTGGCGCTAAATTAGCTCATTTGCAATTTCAAGCCACCAACCCACTTAAGTTGAGGGGAGACTGAACCTCAGTCAGTTTTTCCCATCCCCACCCCCACACTAAAGTTTTGCCTGTGTTTGGGGGATCTTACCTTGTGCCAAGGGATTCGGGTGGTGATGCTTTGGGTCAAAGGTTATCCATCCACACAGGTTACACTAGGTTGTTCTCTCTTCCTGTCAAGATGGCTGTTTCCGGTAGGTGACTATGTTGCTTCAGGGCAGGTGATCCTGACAGGAATCACCTGCCAGTCGGCTCTACCCTCAGGGATCCTTTGGGGTCCTGCCACCTTTCCCAGGCACTGCCAGGAATCTAAGCCCTAATCCCCAGGGCAGAGGACTGTAAAACCTGCTTCCTCCCCCTGAACCCAGAAAAATCTCTCTCTAATCTGTTGGAGACGTCTCCACGGTTTCTGCCTTTCCACAGACCTCTGCTTCTTCCCTCAGCTCATGGCTCACTGTGGTTTAATGTATTTGATCTGAGGTAGAAGCATGTATTATAGAGCCAGATTCTCTGTGTTTGAATCCAGCTCTACCATTGATGAGCTAGGTGGCCCAGGACAGGTTACCTCCCTGGTTTTGTGCTTCAGTTTCTTTGTAAAATTGTGATGGGAGTACCTTTATTTGATGACAGGAAAGAACGAATCTTCAAACCTCCGAGGACAGGAAAGGACAGGAGAAGTAATTATTGGACATGCCAAAATGCTAATTGGTAGCCTATTTTCTATTATTTTAGCGGGGAAGATTACATTGCATTTCACATCAACCCAACACTTGCAACCAACCTCTAAAAATATAACTAAAAGCACAATACCCATATATTAATAAGTAATAAACGATTTTGTGAGGATACTTATAACATTTCCTCCCAATCCCCGTCTGCACGTCTGTTAATGAACAGTCGCTTTGGACACATAACATGTCCTGTCCTGGTGACAGTAACATGTAAGGCACACCCCTGACCCCTTGGTTTACAGCCATGCTTTCCAGAATATCTGACTGGCTCATAATCCCCTACCTGTATTTGGGATGTAATTTGAGACTTCGCCCCATACATCCTTTTAGTGTGGCACTGAGTTTTGAGAAAATGAATATATTTTTTTCTATATAAACATCTTTAAAACACTTGTGCAGAGAAACTTACATTCTGTAAAGACTGGGTGTTAAACATGAAGACATGCATTCTCCTGGAGAAACGTTTATCTAGCCCTTCCGTGGGGGTCCTGTGTTTGCATTCCATCCTTCTGAACCAGCAGAGAGAGAAAAGGCATAAAGCCCTACTACGTTGGTATAAAATTCTCCATGTCCCAACAGTCATTTTCTGACACACCTAAAACATTGGTATTTTGTTCTCTGAAAGGTTTCCTGATTTACTTCACGTATGGCATAAGGCACAGCCTGGAGGGTAATCCACGGGATGGAGAAGACGATGAAGACCTGTATTCAGACAACATTAACACAGCAAGAGAAGAAAAATCTGCCATTCACAAAAATGACCATCACCAAAGAAGCTTCAGTTTACCTTTCATACTCAATGAAAAGACAAGCGAGTGCTAATGCTGGTAGGAGCAGAGCTGGTCCACAGTCTTAACATACAAGCCTACACTGAGTAAACCCTGACAGGGTGTCATCCTCATGCTAGGTGTCACGGCTTTGCTGCAGTACAATGTGCCCTAACTTATACTCACCTGGACAGCACTTCCCCAGGTGCTGAATTGTGTACCTGGGGAAACCTGAGCTCTCTCCTAGTGCTGAGTGTCTCCCAAGTAGTGTGTGTGTGTGTGTGTGTGTGTGTGTGTGTGTGTGTGTGTGTGTGTGTGTGTAAGGGGGAATACTAATGTTAACAGTTGTTGGTGTTTTACTATTACTGCATTACATTTTCCTGGTGTTTGTCATGAAATTAGTGTCACCTGCACATACTGAAATGAAGGTAATCACTGAATAGAAAAGTGTTTTGTATGTGCGTGGTATTGTTAGGGAAATAACTGTTGCTTTTCATTGTTAGATTTCATTATTGTCAACTTAGAACATACTGCAAATGGAGTTACTTACCTGGGTGTCTGTCATTGGTCAGGAGTAAGAGGAGGGGATAAGAAACGAGTCTTTTCTATACCTTGTAAGTGCCAACAGTGGGTTTAGTACAGAGTTTTCTTCTACGAGAGATGACAGTTTGCCAAAACTTTAGCCAGTGGGAGTGTTTGCCCCCGCCAAGCTACACAGAGCAGGAGTGACATTTAGCACCACTAGATGGCGCCCCTTTGAACTGTCTTCTTTGAGAGCAGTGGTCCTTAAATATGAGGCCTTCACCCACTATAATTGATATGACCTCTGAGCCGAGTCAGGGGCTTGAGACAGGTAGTGTAACCTACTCAAGACCCTTAATGCTAGAAAGTGGTCCCCATGTCCAGAAAGCTGGTTTAATTAGCAATGATGAGGATATGTTTGTAGAGCAGAGTTAGACATATGATGGGACAATTAGATACCAAGCATCCTTGTTTTAAAAGTCACTTAAAATAAGCCAGTGGAGCCTCCCAGATCACACACTCAGATGAATGATTTATACCTTTTCCCAGTACTTAATACCTAATCACAGTTCAGGTTTTTTAACCTTGTCACACAAAGCTTTTACTTCTCTATTTCTATTATTGTCTTATCCTAGATATAAGGGGCTAGTCTAGCAAATTCTATCTTTACTACATGAAAAAGAGGAGAAGAAATGAAAGAATACAAGAAGGGAAAATTTCCCTGTTCTAATTTTAAAGTGCCTATTTCGATATTAAAGGCATCTGGCTGAACTTGAGATATTCAGATCTAATTTGACTATTTCTTTTGGAAACATTTAAGGATATTTTTTTAGCTCCCATCCCATAACAATGGATTTTTTATTTCATTTATTTTTAAGTGGCCACACTTGACCTATTTGTACAAGCTCCAATATTCTATAATAATTAATCAGCTGTTGGGGAATAAAATATTTTGGTCAAATACATGATTATTTAAAACTTTAAGCTAAAATTTTAACCAAATTAAATTAAAGCTATATAAACATAGTAACTCTATATGAGTAAATAATTTGTTTTTTATTTGTAGAATTCTCTAAGTACTATATTTTATTTTATAAGGTTCTCTAATAGTGGACTGTTTATCTGCAGTATGATTTACTTCTCATGAATATTTTTCCTAAAAATCATTAAATGGTCTACTAGATGAGACTAGAGGCTTAACACTCACACATATATATATATGGGTTACATTCCCAGGATAAGCATTACCAAGCACAGCAGTTGACCAACTTAGTCCCAAAACAAGGAAAACATTTCTGACAGTTCTTCCAAGATATCAGTTATTTCACTGATGCCATTAAAAAGCAAGTTGTGATTGGATTATCTAACCCAGTTATTTTAGTGATTAAATATTAAATAAACAGGTAGAATGCCTAGGTTTCTGACTGCTAGAGTCCTAGCATCCCTGACTTAGAACTCAATGCTGACATTCCACAATTTCCAGGGTACACCTGGTAAAATCTGACGCCCAGAATTCTCTTCCAAACCGCGTGTTTCACTGGAGAGGAAGGGTTAGGGAGGCAGGGGGTGAAGGAGATTTGTAAGGAACGTAGGCACGCTCATAAATCTTCGCTGTTGTCACAGAGCCCTGAGAACCCCTTTTATTCCATCATCAGTCTCGAACAGGCCCTTCACACAGGGAGCATGAGAGTTTCTTATATGAATATTTAACTCTTTCATAGTAACAAAATTAAGAAATTTGTTTAGAATGTGATAGGCAGCTAAAACTGTTATGCCCACTGTGTTCAATTGCAGAATTTAGTTAGGATTTCTTTTTCCACATTGAAACACTTTGCAAACACAAATATCTATGAAAAAAATGCTTTGTCAGTGACAGTTTTTTTTTTCTTCTGTGAATACTCAAATGTGTGTCTGTCTGAGTGTGAGTGTGTACATATATATATATTATATGTGTAGGTATGTCTGTGTATTTCAAATGTCAGTGTAAAATGTCAGTTGGGTTTATGATGGGCTTTGGAAATAATACCATTGTGTGGATTAAAAAAAAAAAAGCCCAACTGATGTAGAGAAAATGCAATGTTTTGTGTTACTAGGTATGCTTATATAAAAATTTTAGGTTTTAACATATTTTGAAATACACAGTGATTTTATATATATAATATTTTCTCTAGATAGATTCTTTAAGAAAGCTATATTTATAATGTTTTTAATACGGAATCACTGAACTCTAGTACATTGTAACAGGTGCTTTCTAATCCGAGAGGGAGTGGGGTGGGGGACATTGGGGTGTTTCTGTTTACTGGTCTTTGCGTCACCTCTGCTGCCCGTCTCTGTGTGTCTACAAAGAGCCGGTACTACCGGCTCCGGTACCACTGCCCTGTTCCGACACTTGAATTCATAACCTTTTGAACAAAATATGGTTTTTACTTTCTTAGGATTACCAAAAGTGGTTTGCTTGTTTTTCTCTAGATTTCACTAGTAATCACACTTATATAAAAATCCTCTCCAGAAAGTAAAAAAATTCATATACACCTTCTCTAAAATGTGATCGTATGAAAACAGCTTAAGTTACTTTTTCTTTTTGTGCTGGGAAATCTGTTCTCTTGATATGTGTTTTCAGTGAGAGACTTCTTATAATAGCATCTTTATTTTGTACTCTTAAAAGAGATAGTTTGTGAATAGCCATCTAAAGGTCACCCCTACCCTCCATTTAACAAGGTAGATATGCAAATGCAAGTTTAAAAATTATTTATGAGACAACTTATATTAGAGCTTCTGATGTGTACTGAAACATAGATTATTGAATCTTCATATTTTCCCCAGAGATAAGTATCAGGAAAACTAAGACCAAAACATCATTTGGGATAAGGAAATACTAATATTGATATGTATATAAAACCTGACCATTATCAAGTATAGTTGATGAAAAATATCCATTTCAGAACTATCTTCCTTTAAAAGACAAGAGCCTCTCTTAATTTTTCTGAAGAAACTAAAACTTTTTAAATTTTAAATCTTAGCCAAAATATTTTGTAAATTCTGAGAATTTGCAGGGAGTTGTTACAATATTTTGAATTGGCATTTATAGTTGCCCAATTATTTTCTAGACGAACTTGAATGCTTAGACAATTAGGAAAGCTAGTCGCCCTTCAGGGCTGGTAATACCATGAGCAACAGACTGACTGCTCTTCCCTCCGGTCCCCAGCAGTTGGGGCATGTCCACGGTTACAGACCACGTGGTCAAGTTGTGCCCAGTGCCCACTCTCCCTTCCCTGTGACGTCCCTCACCGTGTCCTCTGCCCGATTTCCCCCAATGTACTACAGGTTAGCACCCAAAATACGATTTCCACAGCATTCTAAAGGATTGGGTTATACCATCGTGGAGTATTAAAATTCACGATTCGGGGTTTTTGTTTTTGACTTTTTGGTGGAGAGGTTAACTTTTTATTTTACTAGTGCCAGAAGAAAATAGTGCCTTTGCGTACATTTTCTGCTCACGTTCTCTAACTCGTCTTACAATATCAAGGGAAGAGGTACCGAAGTTCATGTAGTACATGTCAGCGCTCACTTTTACTTGTAGATTTGAAAGTGAGGTTGCTTGACTTTGTTGTTTGGCTGTTTATTTCCCCCTTTTCTTGTATAATTATGTTTAAACAATTTTAAACAGCTTTCTGTTTTCTGGGTTTTGAGAGGTTTTCTCTGTTACCGTTGTGGCTATTGGCTTTTGTAACATTCTTTATTGTTTATATGTACACAGTTTCGTCTTACTGATTTTAAATGCATTTTGTTATGGCTCTACCCTGTTGGCAACCCTGTTTGCTGGAAGCACTAGACTTAGCTTTTATTCACTATGGCTGAAGCCACTGCCACACTCTATGGCCTTAAAGAGCCTCCACTGGCAGTTGGGGCACGAAGGGGATCGTGAACCAGGCCCTGGGTTGGTTCGAGGGTCAGCAGTCTGCAGCGTGTGTGTCCATAGCTGCCCCTATTGGGTGGGGCCTCGGGAAGTCAGGGGAGGATAGAAGTAAAAGACTTCACACAAAAGTAATTTGGGGTCTTTAATATCAGTTCCAAATATCCCATGAGTACATCAAGGACGAAGGACCCTCTGTGTCTCATGGAAGTGACGGCTGCTCCCTGGAGCTGGCGCCCAAGGGCCTGGCTTACTGCAGTCCACAACCCCGCTGACATCTGGCGGGTGGAACGGGCTCGGACCAAGTTCAGGTGACAAAGAGCCTTGTGTTACCGAAAGGGTGGTTTCTCTGGCCCATACCTGGTTGGCAGGCTCTTCCTGGTGTCCACTAGGGGTGCCCAGTTGTTCTATTGCTTTATTTTGTTATCACTGTACTCAATAGAAACTGTTGATAGGGCCCAAAACCCTGCAGCAATTCTGTGTCTGTAACCAACAGGTACATTGGACTTCTGCAAATGTAAAGACTTTTTGTTTAGTAGGTAATTTTAAATTTGAATGTTTTTAATGATAATCAGTGTTCCTTTTTACTTATACTGTTGGATTATTTTTTAGAATTTGTAAGAAATAAAAACTATGGCTGCTTTACCACACTGTAAAATAGGCTTTCTAATGTGACCATGTATTTTTTAAATAAATTTTAATACAACTTGTAATAACGTAGTCTGCTTGTGTATCACGCATAATCAAAGTGTTCATTTTATGCTTCTCTAATTGAAACTGCTTTTTTAATCTGGGAAATACTAGAGCTCAGAAATACAGTACAATCTAAATTGAAATAAATTACATCATGAAGAATACTCAGCCAGAAGCTTAGGGCCCACTGTCTGACTAACCAAGTCCTATAAGATAAAGGAGATGCCTTCACGTATCCTCAATCATCATGACACATTCCAAAAAAATACGGGTTGCCCCTAAAGCATGCCACTCTAGAACCACACAACTGGGATCCAACCTCTTCAACCGCCAGTCTCTTCGACATTGCTTTTGTCTCTGAGAAGCTCCTCAAGTTTTTCCTGATCAAATCATAGCCTTTGATAATTGATGCTCAGTGTGTGTGACAGTACAGTGAATAAATATTTACCAACATCCACCCTCTTTACCCTCTGGGAGGAAGGAGTCGAAGGGTTTTCTGACGTGGCTCCGGTTATTTGAAATTGCAAATCTCTTGAATTAGCTTGTTTAATTTTGAAGTTCCTTATAGAATTTCGGTTGCTTGTAGTAAATTGGAGGGAACACCATGTTGAATTAGAAAATTTTAATACCAATGTAGCCAGCACTGAAAACCAAGCTAAAAACAGCAAAGTAATTGCCAAGCAGAAGCCTAACACCTCACTTACCGAACTGTTGGCTTGATTAAGATTGTTACCAGGTTGTGATCTCCCACCTTGGCTCCAGTACCATGGGACCATATGAAAGAGGGAGGCCCCAGGAGCTGTGTCTGGGCTAGGGGTCCCACCAGGAACCCCGCAGATGAGATGCCTTCTCTTTAGTTTCTTTAAAGAAGGCTGCAGATAGGCTTCGTGTTTAGGCCAAGGGCTCAATGCCCAGGGAGTGCTGATTTCACTGACAAGTAGACAGAGTGATTCATTTCATTCAGCCTATTAAATAGCTCAAAAAAATTCTCAAAGATATACAAGACTCATTCATGATCACATCGCAAAGTAGGGTCAACGTATGGGGCAGACTATCCAGAAATCGACTCGGCTCAATGCTAATTTGCTTACTTGAATCTTCCTAGAAACAGATTTATAGTCAACTCTTAAATACTTAAAGGTACCCGAGACTCCAGATATCATAAATCCTGGGCAAAGAATGCTGTGGCTTTGCCTGACCTGTGGTGGCGCAGTGGGTAAAGCATCAACCTGGAAGGCTGAGGTCACCAGTTCAAAACCCTGCACTTCTCTTGTTAAGGCACATATGGGAGTTGATGCTTCCTGCTCCTCCCCCCTTCTCTCTCTCTCTCTCTCTCTCTCTCTCTCTCTCTCTCTTCCCTAAAATGAATAAATAAAAATAATTTTTAAAAAAAAGAACACTGTGGCTCTACTAAGACTGGCGCAGCAACATGAAGAGGAAACAAGACAGACGGCACTACCCAGGAGTATGACACACTCGGGGTGGGCTCAGACCTCCCAGCAGGGCAAAGCTTAGCTCCGGACTCCAGGTCCCCTAACCCACAAGTAGAACAGCACTTCCTGACTCAGGTTTCTGGAGTTTCCCCAGGGCTGAGTCTCCGGATCTCCATCACTTCCCCACCTGCCCACTGATGCCTGGCAGTTCTTCACGCAAAGATGAAAGGTTTCACTGCCTTGGTAGAAATCAGACCGAAAGTTCAATGTTCTTGGAAATGAAACACTGGCTTAAATTGGCATCAAATTGTAAATGACTAATAGAAGATGCTTTTCAAAAAGTGAGCATTTAAAGCAGGTAAGTAGGGAAACGAATAGGCACGGCTATTTGACGTAGGAAGGAGGGGCCTTAGTAAAGGAAGAGCAAAGGAAGGAGAGGATGGGGATTTAAGGCATTTCCATTTTAGCTTAGGATCTTCCCTCTTCCCGAGCCACGTAGAGGCTCTGGTGATGGGCAGGTAATTCATTTTTACAGGATGCTATTTACTGGAGCTAGGGCAGTAATTTCTTTTGCCTCATCTATGATAAGGTTCTGAGATCCTTGCCTTACACCCTATCGTGCCCCTTGATGAGTAGCTCTGGGAACACCAGAAGTTTCTATTCCTGTTAGAATGAGAATATTTAAAACTGAAATTAGCTCCTGCTAAAACAAAGGCATCATGAGAGCACTGAAATTTCACACCAGCCCTTATAACCTTAAACACTAATTAATTTAAGAGTGAGGTGGAGGGAGCGGACAGGCAACAGCTAATAAATAAAGAAAACATAGACTTTGTAAGTAAGATGATAATTTGTCTGAAATTCCGAGACATTAACGAAAAACTCTATGGACAACAGCACGGGTGGTTATCAGAGTGAAGAGGGGCAGGGTAGGGTGGGGGGTGGGGGTCGTAGAAAATCAAGGGGTCAAATATATGGTGATAGAAGATTTGATTTGGGGAGGTAAACAATGCAATATACAGATGATGTATCATAGGACTGTACACTTAAAACCTATATAATTGTATTTACCAAGTTCACCCCAATAAAGGTAATAAAAAAGATACAAACATACAAAAAGTAATCATGCCTTAGAAATCTAGGCTTCAAGTTGTATTTGACTTTGACCCATAAAACAGTGCTTATTTTAATTGGCCAATATTATAGCAATTGTTGGAGAAGGAATGGAAAAGATCAACATAAACAGAGACTCTAATAATAAAATTCTTTCTCACCCTAGAGACAAAGCAAAGGGGTTTTGACGGTGAAATAGAACCTATAAAAAATACAATCTTGGCAGTTTTGTTTTTCAAATTCAAAATTATCTTGAAGTTGTCTCATTCAAGGATAACAAGCCTTGTGATCGGGCAGTGTCATGTCTTGGAAAGCCCCTGTATTTCTTGTGACCCTTGCTCCCATCCTAACAGACTGCAGTAATTCTGTATGACTGCCATAGTGGTGGACCACAGGCTGTGTGGCCTAAACCACAGAAACATTCTCACAGTTCTGGAAGCTGCAAGTCCGAGATGAAGACATCAGCAGGGTTGGTGTTTTCGGAGGTCTCTCTCCTTGGTTTGTAGGTGGTCAGCTTCTTCCTGACTCTCCACATAAGCTGCCCTCTGTGCCTGGGTCTGGAGCCCAAGTTTCCCCTCTTACTTACAAGGGCAGCAATCGGGTTGGATTAGGGCCCACTCCAATTACTCAGTAAGGTTTCTATGGAAATTGGCAAGCTAACTCAAAACTTCATCTGGAAAAGAAAATGTACACTGATAATGAACAGAACAATGATGGGGGCATCCATGCCCAACCAAATAACAAAACATATCATAAACCAGTGCCAATTAATGCAGTGTGGCATTTCTATAAGGACAGATAAAGAGATCAATAGAATAAAATAGACCCAAAACAGACCCATGTACATATGTAATTCATTACGCACTAAAAGTCAATTCAAAAGGATGGAAAAGGACCAATTCCTTAACAAAGGAGAGTGTGATGTTGACCTTCCAAATGGGCAATAAAATTAGTTAGATTGCTAACTTGAAATACCGAATATATATATTTAAGTGTGTGTGTGTGTGTGTGTGTGTGTGTATAGAGAGAGATGTATTTAAAGACTAACCATAACCAATAACCAATAAAATTATGAACGTTTTAGATGCAAATATAGTTTTGAAATTTGAGGCAGAGAAGGCCTCTTTAAGGAGATATGAAACTCAGAAGCCATGAAGGAAGTTTACTAAAAAATTGAATTGCTTAAGCATTTGTTGCAATTGCTTTAAAATAAAATAAAGAAGCACTGTTAGCAAAGCTACAACAGGAGCAAGGATTGGGAGAAAATGTCTGCAAGATGCATAACAGTCAAAAGCTTACTAACCAGAATCTATTAAGATTCTTCTCTTCTAGGACAATGAAAAAATATATAATTTTAAAAATAGGCAAATAGAAATGACTAATTAAAACATGATAAGCACTCATCCTCAATAGTAAAAAAGGGATAGGAATTGAGGCCCTCCCCCATCCCCGGGCCCTGCATCCTGGACTCTGAGCCTTGCTGGAGAGACCCTCTCCAGGGTTTACATTGAGTTGGATATGTTAGAGTTTTATTTGAAGACGTATCTAACTGCTGGGGGAAGAGTGGGTTGCAGCACAAGAAGGAGGACCCACTAAGGGGCTGTGGCCACATCCCAACCAGGGCAGGTAACAGCCAGAGCCTGGGCAGTGAGCCAGGGAGGGTGGCAAAGAGGGGCAGGCTTGACGCGCAGTCAGGAAGCAAACCAGGAAGGACAAGACAACTGCCAAGTGTTGTTGGGCAAGCAAGTTAGTAAAATATGATTTTTATGTTTGCTCACTTACAGCTTGCAACGGGGGCTGGGCAGCACCATGTATATATGGTCTGTGAGATTGCAAATTACCTTCCTGCGTGAGAAGGGCTGTTGTTTTGCTAATGTTTGCTGGAGGAGGGGGCTTTGTGGCCCCAGCCAGTTTTGTAGAAGGAGCAGAGAGAATGCAGAGTGCTGAAGAAGAAGCCATGTTGGCAGGGAAAGAGAAGGTGTGCAGATGGGGAACCAGAGCTGAGGGGCTTTTGGAGCTCTGCTGACTGTTGGGGCCTTTGAATCTAGGAGGAACCCGAGAAGATTCTCCTGGTTGTGGAACCGGAAAATACGCCAGGGCTTTGGGTGCTCTGAATGAGAGGGAGGTGTTTTTTCTGCCTGTTTGCTCATCCACCGGTGCAAGACTTTAATAAAGGAGTGGCCCACCACTTTTTGGTTCCACTATTTCTTTACCGTCTGCCAGAATCTAATGGGAACCTGCATGGCCATGACGGTGGTGGCCCCTGACCCCAAGGTCCAACACAGAGTGACAGCTGTCAACTTCATGGGGTCAGAAGGAAAAGGGATCTCAGTGGGGAGCAGCCCAGGCAGACTTAGTCACTCCTGTGTGTGCTCCTGGACTTCTTTGCTCAGAATGCTCCCCAGAACGTGACACATCACCTTCCAGTAGCTCAAACGCTTGCTTCAGGCCAGTGCCCACTCCTCAAAAGTAGGAATGATGTCGGAACCCTTATATCCATAATAATGCACACATAGTAAACAAGGAGGGAGCTCAGGTGGGAAGTGGGAGTTGTTGAGAGCTAGTGGCAGAGATAGGACCTGAACCTGGGACTTAGACACTCCCAGTCATCAACTGTCCTCTCCACTGGAAACCAGGAGTGGTGAAGCTAAGACCCGAGCTACTGATGGAAGGTAGAATTCCTGGTTCCTCTGGCAGGAAGTGGCTGCTAAGCCCTAGTTTGTCCTAAACTACAGCCCTTCTCTGGGGCATTGATGGAGAAGCCCCCTTGCTGTTATTTCAAGTCCTCCGTGCTTTTAGTTGTAACGTTTAAATGAACCCAGCTGGAGGCAAGGCCCTGCTCCCACCTGGGGAAGTACACTGGCTGGTCCGCACCTGCAAGCTTCTTTGATCTTAGGACCTTCTGTGTCTGCAAGCTCAGAAACCTGTTTTGGCTCTGCAGAGAGGCACATGGATGCCTAAATCCTCCTCTACCCCACCACAGCCCCAGTCTCATTTCCCACTTCCCATTGAATCTGCTCTTCCAATCTGGCCAGTGATGGAGGCGGGGCCAGTGACTGCTGCTGGGCCAGTTTCTGCTTCATGCCCTGCTCTGCTGACTGTGCGTGGCCAAACAGTGGAAGGATGCACTCCTCCATCCTCCTCCTCCCCCCTCTGCTCTCCAGATTCAAGTCCTATACCTCTGTGGTTTGGCAGTCACTCCTCCAACCTGTGTTCGCCTATCTGAACCTCTCCAGTCTTCACAGCATGGACCGCACAATTTAGCATTCAATTATATTTTAATTGGCGACGCTTTTTTCTTTTCCTTTTAATCAGCTCCTCTGCATGCTTCAGATAAGCACACAGAGGTTCTGGGGAGAAGAATTGGTTAGATCTGAGGCACCTCCTGACAGAATATAATAGATACTACATTTAGAAGAAGCCCAGAGCACTGATCTTGACCCAGAAGAAAAATGTGTGTGTGTGTGTGTGTGCGCGCGGGGGTGGGGCGTGGGGAGGGGAGGTAGTGGGTGGAGGGACAGGCCTTATTGAAGTCGGTAAACCTGAGAAAACGCGGATTTGGAGAAACTGAAGGATTGATTTTGAATTGACATTTCGCCTTAAACCCTTCATCTCTGCACAGGAAAGGGCGCTGCGCTCCACCTATCCGCCAGGGGGCAGGAGAGGTCACATTACACAGAATTAAAAAAAAAAAAAAAAAAAAAGAATTCCAAAACTTTTTCCCCAAAACTGTGTTCCTCCTCATGAAACCGAATCCTCCAGCTGTGGCGTCCCAGGCGCCCGCCCCGACCCGCCGCGGCTCCCGCCCCGAGGCGGCGCCCCTGCCGGCTGCCCTGCGCCGTCCGCGCGCCTCGGCCCCGCTGCCCCCAGACCCCTGCCCCGACCCTTCGCCCTGAAGATGAAGCTTTGGCTGCTGCTTGGTCTTCTGCTCGCGCACGAAGCGCTAGAGGATGGTGAGTAACCCGACTTTGCCCGGGATCCCCCAACCCTTGTCGTCCGCCAGCCCTTCTTCTTCTAACGCTACACTATACACACACACACACACACACACACACACACACACACACGCAAACACACACACACACACACACACACACACACACGTCCCTGGCGCCACTCCCTGCTGGGTGCACCTGCCCACTCTGGGGAGGGTCTTCTTCACCCTCTGGGAGCCTGGGGACGGTGGCAGCTACCCGGACCCTTAGGTCCCTAGCAGGAACGCGCCCGCGCTCCCCGAAAGCCCTGTCGCCCTGTCGGGCCAGGCGGGCATCCCCAGCCAGCGCCTGGTCCAGCCCCCAGTGTCAACGTGTCGGTCTGGGAGGCGGCGCAGCACTGGGGTGGCTTCCAGCGCCGAGCCTCCGCGCTCTCCCGGGATCTCTGCTTCCCAGAGCGGGTGCCACCTGAGCGAGGCACTTTGCGGTGTGTCGTCCTCCTCCCAGCCCCAGTCCTGGGTTCCTTTCCTCCACCACCTAGTTAGGGCTTGAATGCTGCAAGCACTGCCTACCTAACTCTTAGACCAGATACTTCTACTGCATAAACCTCAAACCGAATCAAAACTCGGCCGCTATTTATTACACTTATCTGAGTGGACGGGGAAAGATGAAAAAATGTTGTTTTGTACAGCACGCAGGAGCCTCGCGCCTCTGTTCTCTTTGCAATGTGTGCCTGTCCTGGGCCCACCCTGTTTTGTAGACTAACAACCATAGGGTCAGGTTTTGTGTGTATATGTGGTTTATATCCATGTCTCTGTCTCTGTCTCTATCCATGCTTCTGTTAGCATTTCATTTTCTTGCTAGTTCCAGTATTTATTTGGTTGGTGTTATTCGTACAGTACATTTGCGTCTGGGTACATCCTGGCGTCCTGAACCCTCCCTTGGAATTCCGCAGTTACAGCCACAGTTTTGCTTAAGTTTTGCTTGAAAAGCTGCTTTTGCTGTTATGCAACCTCAAGCTGGAGCCAGCTCAACCTGGCTCACTTTTGATCCAGAACCCAGCCCTGACCAGTTCCTTTCTTTCCCATGAAACTAGGAATGCTTGCCAAAAATACCACATATTCTAGTTTGCAAAGTCCAAGGTGGTGGTGGGACTTGAAGCTGAGCGTGAGGATCCTTAAGTCTGTTGAATACAATATAGGGAGTGTGTCTCCTGGGGGCTGGGAGACAATAGACTCTCTGCCCAGGAGGAGCTGGCATGAGCTCACATTGTAAAATGAGATACCAAAATGCTCCAGGCAGGCCCTGAACTGATTGTTAGAATGATGGAAATGTGGTATTGGGTAGTACTTTTTTTTAATAGGGCAGGAGATGGCCAGACAAAACGATTTCGAATAGCCCATTCACTAGCCCACTACTTGATTATACAGTTCACCCAAGATGCCCGCTTCAGAGGCTCAGGAAACAGTGCCAGCCTCCTCGATGTTTCCTGCCAATGTGTGCCCAGACCATGAGAACGATCACAGGCTGCCTGAGTCATTTAGCATCTGTTTTAGTCAAACATCATTCATACAGGCAAGCAACATTTATAAGATAATCAGAGAAAGCTGAACACAGACTAATTATTTTAGAAGAAATAATTGCTAAATTTTAGGTATGACAACAGCACCATTTTAAAGTACATACTTTAAAATACACAGTAAAGACTGTGAAAAAAACACTGAATACATAATTAGAAAAGTAAACTTGCCTTGTTAAATTATATAACAGTTTCCTGAAGCCTATTAAGGATGCTTTTTCTGTTTTGAGTTAAGTTGTGGCTGGCTGGGGCCAGGAACAGTCCAGTGAGGGTGTTAGGCTCTGATGGGCAGGTTGGGATACGGCGCATGACCAACTGCAGACACAAGTCCGTGACTCGATGTATCCCACTGTCGTTCCACTTTTCTGACCACTTCTCTAGCAGAGACCAGTGCGCATCGGGTATACAGCTGCTCTAACCCAGCAATGTCGGCCTGGCCTATTTCTAAACTGCTTTACATTTTTAGAAATTATGTTATTTTTTCCTCATGAAGTGTAGGAGCTGGGAAGGTACGTGTTACTCCTGTGGCATGAAAATAGTTAATAATAAACAGCCTGAGACCCCACTGAGAGTCGGCATGACTTGCAGCACCTGACTTCCAGCATTCGTGTGGGACGTGCCCGTGTAATTATTGATTGGTGCTGCTATTTTTACATTAAGAAGTACAAATATCACAGGTACTTACCAGCTTTTGACCATCTCCATATTTTATCCAACCCCAGGAGCAAAGGATGAAGCCTAAGTAATGATTTGTTACTGCTGTTTTGTTGGTCTTGATCGACGCTGATTTGATCTTCAGTCTCACATGGCTTCATTTGGGATTCCGTAGGAAGGTATCTCCCTGGGAGGATTAAAGAGCTTCATTATGAGGTGAGGGCGGTACAGCTGGGTTTCTGTAAGGAGAGCAATGCTAACGGGGATCCTCTAACAAGGATTTTATCATTTCTGTGTCTCAATTTATTCCTTGGAAAAAGAGAATAAAAATTAACTCAGCAATTCTTATAATGAGAAAAAATATTGTGAAAAACTCTCAGTGGAAATCACGCACATTTTGAAGCGTTTAGGATTTGGGCCTATATGTTTGACATATAAAATAATTTCTGATCCGCCTGACTAGGCGGTGGCGCAGTGGATAGAGCATCGGACTGGGATGCGGAAGACCCAGGTTCGAGACACCGAGCTCACCAGCTTGAGCGCGGGCCCATCTGGCCTGAGCAAAAGCTCACCAGCTTGGACCCAAGGTCGCTGGCTCCAGCAAGGGGTTGCTCGGTCTACTGAAGGCCCGCGGTCAAGGCACATGTGAGAAAGCAATCAATGAACAACTAAGGTGTTGCGACGGCAACGAAAAACTAATGATTGATGCTTCTCACCTCTCTCCGTTCCTGTCTGTCTGTCCCTATCTATTCCTCTCTCTGATTCTCTCTCTGTCCCTGTAAAAAAAAAAAAAAAAAATTCTGATCCTTAGAACCAGAAGAGAGAGAAGCTTGAAGGCAATAGAGAGACTGGGCGTGTGGGCCAGAGGGTGAGGTTGATGGCTTTCCCTGTACTAGGTTGTAACGCCCCAGGTTGTGGCACTCGTGAGCTAGTGGAGAGGACAGATGAAAAATAAAGATTAATTTCAGAAAGTGGTAGGTGGCATGAAAAATCAATAATCGGGGGGTATGAGTTTCCTAGGACCATTGTCACAAAGAACCACAAACTGGGTGGCTTATGACAACAGAAGTTTATCCTCGCACAGTTCTGGAGGACAGAAGTCTGAAATGAAGGTGGCAGCAGGGCCATGCTGCCTCTGACACTCCAGCTAGCATCCCGCTTGCCTCTTCCGACTTCTACCGGTGGCCAGCTTTCCTTGGCTTGCAGCTGGATCACTCCAACCTCTGCCTCTGTTGTCACTTCCCGTCTTCTCCCTGTGTATCTCTCTTCACGTGGTATTTTCCTGTGTGTGTGTGTGTGTGTGTGTGCGTGTGCGTGTGCGTGTTTTCTTCTATGGACACTAGTATATTGGATTAGAGTTTATCCTAATGAGCTCATCTTAATTTGATTATATCTGCAAATATCCTATTTCCAAATAAGGTCTCATTCACTAGTACCAAGGATTAGGACTTCATTGTATGATTTCAAGAGCACAGTCCAGCCCTGGAACACAGGGTTAGAGGGTGGGAGAGGGCCGCGGATGGAGTGAGAGTGTGGTTGGAGAAGAGATTCAGGCCTGCGTGGAGGAGAATGTCAGTGGTGCAGGTGTCTGAAAGAAGACAGGCCACGCCAGGGCCCTGGGGGCTCCACAGCTTGCAGGTGGCCGGTGAGGTCTGAGACGGGAAATGGTAAATCCTTCTGGGGCATGAAAGACTTAGGGCTTTATTCTAAACTGGATGAAAGTCAAAGAGAGTCTTGAGCAGAGGCGTGTCCACGATCTGACTTATGTTTTCAAAGGTCAGGTGGAAGCCAGGTGCCTACCATTGGGGCAGTTTTAAAAGTCTAGGTGAAAAGTGGCTTAGTTCAGCGTGGTCACAGTGATGGAGGGCGAAGAGATTGGGTTCAAGGCAGTGGTGGGAGTCAAATAATTTAACAACCGGTTCTCAGCCCTAATGACCGTTTTAAGTATAAAAAAATGATATACTAAAAGGTAGTTTATTATTTCATGCATTTAATACTTAAATAAGAGGTACACAAAACTAGATTGTTCTAAGAAAGACTTTTTTTTCCACTTTATTTATTTTTTTATTATTAATTTTAATGGGGTGACACCAATAAATCAGGGTACATATGTACAACGAAAACATCTCCAGGTTAACTTATCATTCAATTATGTTGCATACCCATCACCCAAAGTCAAATTGTCCTCTGTCACCTTCTGTCTGGTTTTCCCTGTGCCCCACCCCTCCCCCATCTCCCTCCCTCAGCTCCCTCCCCCCACCCTGTAACCACCACACTCTTGTCCATGTCTCATAGTCTCACTTTTATGTCCCACCTATGTATGTAATCATGCTGTTCTCAGTTTTTTTCTGATTTACTTATTTCACTCCGTATAATGTTATCAAGGTCCATCCATTTTGTTGTAAATGGTCCGATGTCATCATTTCTTATGGCTGAGTACTATTCCATAGTATATATGTACCAAAGTTTTTTAATCACTCGTCCTCTGACGGACATTTGGGCTGTTTCCAGATCTTCGCTATTGTGAACAATGCTGCCAGGAACATGGGGGCGCATTTCTTCTTTTCGAACAGTGCTATGCTGTTCTTAGGGTATATTCCTAAAAGTGGGATAGCTGGGTCAAAAGGCAGTTCAATTTTAAATTTATTGAGGAATCTCCATACTGTTTTCCACAGTGGCTGCACCAGTCTGCATTCCCACCAGCAGTGCAAGAAAGACTTTTAAAATATTAATGAAAACATATTAAATAATACCTGACAAAAAAAACAATAAAACTGTTATTCATTTCCATATTGCTTTCTTTTTAATTAGTTCATTCATTTTTTAGAGAGGAGAGAGAGAGAGAGAGAGAGAGAGAGAGAGAGAGAGGGAGAAAGAGAAAGGGGGGAGGAACAGGAAGCATCAACTCCCATATGTGCCCTGACCAGATAAGTGCAGGGCTCTGAACTGGCGACCTCAGCATTCCCAGTCGACGCTCTATTTACTGCGCCACCACAGGCCAGGCCATATTGCTTCTTAATTGGCGTCCTCACTAGCAGTTTTTCACCTCTGGACGGAATGAACATCACCCCAGGCACTTAGAATACACTGTTGTGCAGACGAACGTTGAAAAAGAGTAAGGAATGTAAATTTGTGATTTCCACATTGGACGGCTGCCCAGGTGCCCACCTTAGAGAGAACCCTGATGACAAGTGCCAATTTAACAACCCTTTTGCCCAACTCAACACAAAATGAGGTATCGGTGCTGCCGAACGGCGTGACCTGGCTGAACCCCACCACTGGTTCAAGGTCTGTTTGGAAGGCAAAGCCACGATGGGGATTTGCTGCCGGATTGAACAAGGCTTGGGAGAAAAGGAAAATAATCATCCGTGATTCTGAGGGTTTTGTTCCGAGGAACTGGGTGAGTAGTGTTGCCATTTACTGAACAGGGGACACGGGGCAAGGCGGTTCTGCGGGGCACCCGGACTTCCGTGTGGACCAGTTCAGTTTGAGTTGCCAGCTAGCTTTCCAAGTGGCAGTGCTGAGTGAGCAATTCAGACCTGGAGTCGAGAGGCAAAGTCAGGACAGGAACAAGGCTGCTCTCAGCCTACAGATGCTGCTGACACCCAGGAGGCTGTGTGAGGCCACTTGGAGATTGAGTGTCTTTGGCGATTGAGAGGAGTTGCAAGAAGGAAGCTTTTGGGACTCAGGCCAGGCAGGAAGGAAAGATGAGGACGGGCTGCCAAACAGGCTGAGAAGGGGCTGTGAGTGATGTAAGAGAAAACCGGGACAGTGCTCTGCCCTGGGCGCCGCGCAAAGGAGGGTGCTTCAACAGGAGTGACCGTTTCCCAATATGCGTGTGCAAATATCCAAACGTTATGTTGCACACCTGAAACAAACATAATGCCATATGTCAAGTACCTCAACTTGAAAAAAAAAGGAAGCGTGCTCAACCCTGTTCTAATGGATGGTCTGGAAAATGTTCCAAACTAAGGTCTTTTCTCTGGAATAGAAGTCTTTCTATAATTGCTATTTTAAGAACATAGTACTATAAGAAATGAAGGGAGGGGAGTTTGGAGTGAGACTCTAGAAGGGAGGAGGAAGGGGAAGGCGCTCAGCGTTTACATTTTCATCTTCAAGTGTCACTGCTTTCCGACCTGCTCAACGTGGGTCCCGGAAAAATCTCTGTGTTCCTTTGGGTGTTTTGTGAGGAATGGAAAAAGTGAGAGGGAGGCATGGCTCTCAGCTTGTATAACTCATTGGGGAACCCCTAAGTACTCAGCACATAACATTAAAACCAGTGTGGTGGTTTTGATCTTACCCACAGGGCAGTCCTTTCCCTGTAACTGCCCACGGGGGAGAAAACTCCAAACAGCTACACATCTTTGATGTTAATGACTATTCACGTGTAGTCTACTTGTAAGCAGAAGTCAGGGATTCTTCTAATGAATATCTTTTTCTCCTCCAACCCAGATCTATAGAATTAGAGAGGTTAATAGTCAGGTCACCTCTATTAAACAAGGGTTAATGGCAATCCTCAGTTGATGCTGAAGAATTTCAGTCCTTTTTTCTGCTTTGTAATATTTATTCATTCGTTTCAGAGATGAGACTTTGCCCAGCATGTCTGCGCTTGGGGAGTCTAATGTATGCCTTGGGGAAGCATCCCCAACCCTTCCAGGAAGGCTGTGCTCTCATTCCTGGCATCAAGTTTTGTTTGACTTGGAACTCACTGTCAAAGCGCAGGGCATCTCAAACAAAGAAAGCACTTAGACCAGGGGTAGTCAACCATTTTATACGTACCGCCCACTTTTATATCTCTGTTAGTAGTAAAATTTTCTAACCGCCCACCGGTTCCACAGTAATGGTGATTTATAAAGTAGGGAAGTAACTTTACTTTATAAAATTTATAAAGCAGTTACAGCAAGTTAAAGCATATAATAATAATTACTTACCAAGTACTTTATGTCGGATTTTCACTAAGTTTGGCAGAATAAATCTTTATAAAACAACTTACTATAGTTGTTAAATCTATCTTTTTATTTATACTTTGGTTGCTCCGCTACCACCCACCATGAAAGCTGGAACGCCCACTAGTGGGCGGTAGGGAACAGGTTGACCACCACTGATTTAGACAATGGTGCTGTGCACAAGATTTGTGCAAATAAAGAGAAGTTACTACAGTATGTTCATCTCTATGTGAATTGGAAGGCAACAGCATGAACCAGAGAAGACTCTAGACATGGAGTCAAAGAGTCAGCTTCTCTCTACCTTCTTGGTGACCAGGGGTGACCTATCAGGCCTCTGTGATCTCAGCCTTTTTCACCTGTAAATTAGAAAGAATAATAGCTTCTTTGCTTCCATCAAGTGTTTATCATGGAGACCACATGAGACATCACCATGAGAGACAACTACAAAAAAAGTAGCACTTAGCTAGCCCTTACTGTGGGTCAGGTACTGTTCTCTATATTTAAAAATAGTAACTCATTTATTCCTCACCACAATCCATGAGAGAGTCAGCATTACCATATAATTCTCAATTTACAGATAAAGAATCTGAAGCAGAGAGAGGCTAAGGAAGTTACCAAGGTCACACAGCTCGTAAGTGTACCCAGAACCTGAAATCAATAGTGATATTTAATGGTTTGTGAATTTTGGCACCTAGTTCTCTATAAAATACAGTGGTTTAAAAAAAAATGCAATGGTGATGGACTTTCACTTTTATTTATCTATAGTATAAATTCTTATATGTTTTATGCCTTTGAAAAATAATTTACATACTAAAGCTGAGGAGTTATATTTTTTTAAAAAGTTAGACTCGAAGTTTGGGAGTCATTCAATCTTAGGACTGTCTGGATATCTGTGGGCCACTCATCTGACTCCTTTAACTTAGTGTCATTACCAGAAACCATTGACCAACTCCATGGTCAGGCAGGTGGACCAACTACTGTATAGTTGGACTGATGGGTGGCTGTGTTTGATCAAAAGGTTAAATTACTTTGCAGAAATAGTAGCACATATTTGGATGCATAATAGTCATAATTAGGTAAACAAGTGTTTCTTAGTAGAATGGCCACAAGGTTAGGCTGGCTTCCAAGTCAGACAAGTTGTGCTGGCTGCCTAAATCCCATAGGATGCACAGACAGTTGTCATTTTTGATAGCCTGAAATCCTGCCATGTGATTAAGTAAAACACAGCACATTAGACGTTGACCCAGAGGTCCATGACTCTCCTAGGCGTAGTGTGACTAAATGGCATAGAGGATTTGACATCATAATCGTAGGCTTTTATTGTCTACCTTAAGAAACAAACTGTGACTTTTACTCTATTGCAAAATAGAGGCTTATGCTTCACAATTGATGTTGCTAGATTAGGGTACTTCTGTTGGTCTGACGTGATTTCAGTGGTTACAGTGCTTCTCCTTCTGGGAATCTGGAGAAATACGCCAAACGTGCAGGGTCAGGGGAAGTCTTGGCAAAGGGCACGTTCATCTGCAGGTACTGGGGACTCTCCTTGGAGAAGGAGGCCCATGTGCACAACTCTGCTCCCTGGAGGGACCAAGAAAGCTCAGCAGGGCTCGTGACCCAGGGGGACCAGAGTGGAGGGAGGGACTCAGGCTAGAGAAGGGAAGCAAGGTCCCAGCTGGACCTGAAGTCATGGAACAGAGAGCAAGGCTCAGATAATAAGGCATCCGAGCCCAGTCAAGGCACCGTACCTAGGATATGATGTTGATGCTGGGCTGGGCATGGGACTGGGTCCAGAGCCTGGACTGGGCTGAACAGAGAGTGGAGGTTAAATGGCTCCTGATGCAAAAGGCAACAGGCAACATGCAAAGGAAGCCAAGGTCATCACCGCATAGTGGAGTCCAGATCAGTTAACGTTTTGGTACAAATCATAAGAACATGGTTCTGCAAATGCTCACAGGGTGCACACACCCATATAACCAACTCAGATGGAGACAGAATGCTCCTGGCAATCCCTCTGTGTCCTCACCTGGTCGTCCCCTCCCTTCCAGGGAAACTACTGCCTAATTTCTAACCTCTGAGACTCAGACCTGAAGTCTCTCAAGAAATCAAGTTTCTGATATTTATAAATCAGGAAACCCACGTTTCTGCCTTCCTTTGAGGAACCAGATCAACAACCCTGCGTGTGCCTCCCCTGGAGACAGCGCCCCCTGAAGTGGGAGATGCTGTCTCCCCATGGAGGGCGTGGCCTCCCTAGCCCACCTGACTCGCCTTGTTTGTTACTTGCTCCGCCCACTGTCTTAAGAACTTGTAACACTGGTCTCCTTCCATCTCTTGATCCCAATTTCAATGCTTTTGTACTTTTGACCACTCCGAGCCTTTTGTACACCAAGGTAGCATTAGCTAAATACGTACATCAAAAAGGAGAAAAAAGAAAAAGACTTTCTCCTGATTTATTCCACTTCATTTTAAGTGAATGCCTAGTGATCCCTTCAGCTGTGCCAGGTCTGTGTAATTAGCTGTTCAAAATACATACTGGATACTGATTCCTTTACAGTGAAGTGAACACTTGGACTGGGAGTCGGGAGACCTGAGTCCTGCTCTCACATTTGCTGGACCCCGCTCTGTGCAATCTGGCAACTTTTCAGGGCCTCCTTTATTTTTATAATCTACAATATGAGGACTTGACCTGAATGACCTCTTGGGTCCTATAAGTTTGGAACTTTCGTAATCCTGTGGGCCTTTGAGCTCATGCACACTGACGGGTAAACTGACTGCACAGTCTCCTTGTCATTGGAGGGGACACCGAGCACGTGACTGCCTGGCTGCGTGGGCAGCGGAGATCGCTGGAGCCCAGGGCAGACCACAAGCAGGGCCACGGGAGATGTCTTCCCTGCGTGCAGGCCATGGGGGGAGCATCGTTTATGGAGAGGGAAAAACAGGAATAAAATGGACTTAACATAGGTCAGTTTCTTATTCTCACCATTGACCAGCAATTCTCAACCAACAACAATGTTGGTGATAAAATATTACTCCCCCAAACATTCTGTTGGCTAAATTCTAAATTATTGCTACAGTTCTTGCTGAGTTTTAGTGACTTATATGTGAGCTTTTAGCGAGCAAGGGTTTAGTGCCTGTTCCTTATTACACCTTGTATTCTATGGGGACGTTGTCAGCCCAACACGTGAGGATGCCGCTGTCTGTGCTCGTGTGGGAGAAGCCTCCTAATGGTTTAAGATCTTCAGAGTGAGCTTGAGGTGCCCTTTGCATCCCCACTCACGGGAGAGTTCAAATCTATCGTTCAAATGCATTCTCCTGCATTTGAACGATAGATCCGAACTGAATAGGGGCAGCCCAGGGATGGCAAAGCCAGGGGACAGACCATTGTGAGTGCCTCCTGTTCAGCCGTGCTCCATGACTCCTTGGAGACTGTGAGACAATGTCAATGAAGAGGACAAGTATTTTTGTTTCCTAAGCGCATTTTTCAGTTCATACATGAACTATATCGGAATGAAATTGTTGAAGCTGAAATATATTCTCTTCCAGTTATTACTTGTTCTAAAACTAGAGACTGGACTGAGAGAACATTGATCACTACTGGAAGGAGCTTTGACATTTGAGGACAGGGGTAGGAAAACATGATCGGCTTGGGGTGTTGGCTACTCTGGGTGTGTTCTAACGCCAGTCCGTTCTTCTCTCCTCTTGTACCAGTTACCGGCCAGCACCTTCCCAAGAACAAGCGTCCGAAGGAGCCAGGAGAGAACAGAATCAAGCCCGCCAACAAAAAGGTGAAGCCCAAAATACCTAAAACAAAGGACAGGGACTCGGCCGATTCACCTCCAAAGAGGCAGTCTATAATGACGCAGATGATGGATAAAGGTCGCTTCCAGAAACCGGATGCTACCCTGAGTCTGATGGCTGGACAACCTCTTGAGCTTCGGTGTAAAGGAAATAGAATTGGCTGGAGCTACCCTGCATCTCTGGACACCTTTAAGGACTCCCGTCTCAGGTAAGCTTGTATTTTTTTTAAATTTATTTTCTTACTTATATTGGGTTAAGGGTTTGGTTTCATTCCTTTATTAGATATTGTATTGTTTCTGACGTCTACCATTTCACTGGATCAGCTTATAAAAATGCAAGCTCAGTGAGCCAAAGCCATGGGTTTTATTACTTTGACGAGTTAAAACAATTATTTCCAATCCTATCAGCGTTGGGTCGAACAGTGAAATGCTATAGGAAGCCATATGACAAATAATTGAGACAGACACACAGAGATAGATATTTAAGAACACATATTGTAAAAAAATAATGGACCCAATGCTTTATGCTATTTTCTTTAAATAGTAACAATGAAAACTGAAATGACCTAGCAGGAGATTCCGACGGGCAACTTGACCAGAGAACAGCTTAGACAGTTTCTGAACTTAGAACTTTCCAGTTGCTTCTGGTCGTTTTTACTTTCCTCAGTATGTGACTTTTATATTCATGGGCATCCATTGGTGGGAAACCTGAAGATTTCTCATGTTTGCATGCGTACCTGCAGGAGGCTGATTTTCTTGTTCAGGAAAAGTGGTTAAGATAAAGATTTTGAAAACTGTGAAATGCACACAAAGCAAAACAAAAGAAACAAACAAAAAACCTAGAGCATGCTTCAGCGGGTACTGGGAGGAGCCTGTGGGGTTAGCGGATGCGGGTTCTGTGGGTCTTTGGCAAAGCCCCGAACCTCCGTGGGTCTCAGTTCTCTCTCTTGCAAAGAATAAAGGGGTCAGACTACAGGATTTCTACGATTCTTCCCACCCACCCCTTCATGTGATTTAGGATAGAGAAATACAGGGTATTTCTGTTTGGGACACTCGAATGGGAGAAGGATGAACTGGCTCTCGGGCGTCTCAGACTTTGCATGTTGAAAGCAGAGTCATACATCGCCGCAGACTCCTCCTCTGATTTCCGTCCCCCCACGGACACTACCGTCCCCTCACTTGCTCAGCCAGAAACCTGGGCGTGTCCCTGCCTTGCCCCTCTCCCCTAACTCCCCCCATCCAATCAACCACCAAATTCAGCCAGTTCTACTTTCCTAAGAGCCAGGAACCTGTCCTCTTCCCATCTCTGGTGTCACTGCCCCAGTCCCAGCTGGTGTCATCCCTCTACACCAAGACTGCCGTCTCCACGCCCACGCGTGTCCTCCTCCAACCTCCTTGCTGCAGCCGCAGGGAGGCTGTAAAATGCTCATCCAATCAAGTCACTCCCCTACTTAGCACTTGCCGGGTTTCCATGGGGATTAAAGTCCCACGTCCTCATGTGACTGCTGAGACCCCCCTCCCGCAGTCTCTCTCAAGTCACCTGTCATCTCTAAATTGGTGTGCGTGCTTTTACTGGCTGGGTTCATAGGACATCGTTCAGGGCGTCAAGCTCTTGGGGCCGTAAAACTTGCCCAAGCGCTAGCCCTCCGCGCCTGGCTACCTTCCGCCTCAGAGTCCCTTTCTCTCGCACCTGGATCAGGCTCCCTCAGATGGCAGTCCCCTGGCCCTGCTGCGTCCTCTTTTGAGAACTCATCTTTGTACGTGCTTTTTTTTTTTTAATGTTTTTTTTTTTACAAATGACAGAATAACAATCTTTCACCCTCTCCTTTCTCACACATATACACCTTGGAGAAAAATTAAAATATATGTATAAGTCACATCTCACGATCTGACCTCTGGGGTTAAGACTTCTGTCCTGTTTCATTCTGAAGACATTCTTCTGGCTTCACGGCGTGTAACAGCGCAGGCTTATTCTTAAGGGATGTGGGGTTGGATGAGGACTGCCGGCATGGGAGGACAAAGCAGTTGTTTCCAGTTTTGATCTCCCCATTTGAAATACACGAGTCCGCTCTGTGTGTGTGTTTCCTGCACAGAACAAATCCGGGACTACTTACCGTAAACTTTCTAAGTGTCTTAATTTACCAAAGTCAGACTTACAGACTTTTTTTAAAAAAAAAAACCAGAATGGAGCTGTTTGAGATTATTGTGAACATTTAGTCTTTGACTTACACAAAGCATCCTAAACCTAGATCAGTAGGCTCTTAAAGATTTAATATTTTCTAAGACTATTTTCAAAGTTATTTCAGCCAAAATATGTTTGGACATATCTTAAGACCTCAAAGGAAAGTGAACATGAGTCTGAATTGAAAAGAAACATCCAGGAGCTGAGGAAGCCAGTTTTGACCTAACATTTAAAAGCATTCATTCAAAGCACAGTTAGGGCTTTATAAGAAAGTAAAGACAGATGTGGGCCCCCAAGGACTTGACCAAAAAAATGTGCAAAATGTGAAAAACATCTAGTCATAACTATATCAAACAACAACAACAAAATCACGATTTATTTGACACCAGGGACTCAACAAATCGACTCTTGACATCTTTCCTGGAACGTGGTGCCTTTGGATAGAAGAGAAGTATTCATTCTGTGTTTTCTTTTCCCGTGGAATGAGTTCTCTCTATCGTTCCGACAGCTTTGGGGCTGGAAGCTCCCCAGGTGCGCTTCCAACAAAACCTGGTCGTTTTAAGCAATTTTGGTGGCTTTCTGAAACTAAGTTCACACGCTACCCTATCTAACCTTCCAACCAGAAGAGGGAGCATATTGTGGAACAGAGAGTTCAGACTGATGCACAGCTAGATTTGAATCCTGTTTTTATCACTGATCAGCAGAGTAAGTTCCCTAGAACCGAATGTCCTCCTCTGGAATATGGAGGTAATGCTACCTACGGAAAGGGCTGGCTGACAAACCATGGTAAATGTTCAGTAAATTATAACTAATTGTTAATAGGCAATGAATTTTTCTCAAGCTCCATGATCCAGATGATCTTCCAGGACATTTCGTTCTGACCAGGACTCACATAAATCAGCACAGGTACATGGCACACCTGGTCATCGATTCCTCCCCGTCTCTTAGTTTACGAATGGCAATAATTCCATCTAGTTGTCCTTGACCAGAGGCCTGGGAATCACCTTGAACTCTTTCTTCCCTTCTACTACCAGTCAAGTGCCATGCCTTATGAGTGCTCCTATGTAATTAGTTGTAAGTCTCCCCACTTTCTTCCACCACATCAGCAGCGACCCCAGTCTCCTACCGGCAGTAACGATTGTGTCCCTGGCCTTGCTGCCCCAAGCGCGCGCCTGACCTCAGCTTCCTTCACGGAGCAGTCCGAGCTCTCAAGTATCTATCTGGTCCTGTCGTTTCCCTGCTTCCAGTCCTTCAGGGGAGCAGTTCCGCGGCTTTTAGAGTAAGGTTGAAACTCCTAACATGGCCTGTAAGGCCGTGCAGAATCTGGCACCTGCCTTTGTCCTCTGCCCTGTTTTGTTTTGCTCTCTCTTGTCCACCGTCCCAGTGCTGTGGGCTTTTTCTGGTCTTCACGTGTGTCACACTCCTTCCTGCCTGGGGCCTTTGCCCATCTGGGAAATGCACGCACTGGAATGACTGCACTCCAGCCTTCGGATCCCGGCCTGCCACATCCTCGGGGACAGTTCCTTGCTCTCGGTCCCCACTTGCACTGACCGCAGTGACACACCCTCACTCAGTACCTGTCAACAACGGTGCAGTTACAGGTTCCTTGGTCACTGGTGTCTCCGCAGTCCGCGGCTGTCAGCCCGGTAGACATGATGTCTATCACCCACCGCGGGTCCCGCCACACACTGGCACCAAGCTGCCATGCACAGGTCCCCTGCAGCTATTTCAGTGAGAGCATGGTGCTCTGAAGTCAGGCTCTGTGGTCGTCAGACCTGTGGCTGTGGGAACAAGCTCATTGAACTTTCGAGATGAGAGGGACCTTTATGGTTATTGTGCTTAAGCCCCTCTCTTTAACAAATGAGGAAACTGAGAGTCACAGAGGCAGGATGGCTGGTCTGGAGTGATGGGCTGGTGAGTGAGCATGAGTCATGAACTGCAGCCTTCTGCTTCTCCACGGGGGCTGTTGCCCTGCCCCGGGGCTCCGAGCGAGGCCAGTGGCACGTGTGTACTCTGAGGACCACGCTCAGCTTAACAGAGGGAGTGGCTGCAGGGGAGACAGAGTTGTTGGCTACATTTTTTGTTTCCTTCCTTCCATCCTCCCTCCCTCCCCTTTCCTCCCCTCCCTTCTCCTCCTCTTCTCTCCTCCTCTCCCCTCCTTTCTTTGGATACTAGACTAATAAATCTGATTCCTAAAGTTAAAATTCAAAACAGAAATAATATTCTTTTCCAAAGTGGTGCATTGAAAGTGGTTAAAATTTCACATTGATTTCAGATGTTTTAGACATTAGATGTTATCGTATTACCTTGGTCTAGTTAGAAAGGGGAACTCTGACCACGCGGAGGGTGGAGCCAAGACGATGCGTGCCTTGGGGGGCGGGGGGGGGGTCTTCTCAGTCTCTTACTCCACGCCCCTCTTCTCCCGCCTTGGCAAATCCATGTCGTCAGACGTCCACTAGATGGCAGGTTTCAGCCGTGTTACGACTGTCTTCCTTTCACCAGCAAAAATCATTTCAAGTGAGAGGACAGATCTGGTAAGACAATTGCACACTTGTGCTGATGGTCCTTTCATCGTTTTAGGCCGCTCATCGGCCACAATTTAGAGTTACATTGTAAGCAACATAGAATCCAGCCTTCATAGGCTATTCAAAGGCACGGTCACATGTGAGTGTACACACCCCCACGAGTGTGGAGTCCTGCTGGGTCCTCCCGAGCCCCAGGCACTGAGTGGCTTGGTGGGCAAACTGTAACGTGTTTTTGGATGCTGAAAATTGATTCATATTTTAATTTCATACTGTATACCCCAATTACATAGATCTCCATTCTCTTTTGAGATCAGCAAAGAGGATATTTTCCTGACAGCAGTTGTTAGCATTTATTGTAAATATGTTTCCATTCATTTCCTGTTTCCTGACTCTTCCTCCGCATCCCTTTTTTGTGCCCCCCGCCCCGCTTTGCCTCCCTCTTCCTGCCTTGCCCTCCCTTAACTTATTTTGTTCCTTTTTTCCAACAAGGTGCTTTGTTTTCTTTTTTCCTTTTATTTAAAGCATCTACGACGATGTTGACAGTCCAGTGCTCAGGTAGATACTGGAGATAGAGCAACAGCCGTAGAGCTTTCGGTGTTACAGGAAGCCAGACATTAAATAAACACCATTAACACACAACTGTGCGAGCACCTCACTAGCAGAAATACAGGGTCAGAGAGCAGGAAACTCAGGCCCGCATCTGAAGGCTGACAGTTACCCAGATAAAGTAGGGAATGGGAGAAGAATGTATGAAAAGCCCAGAAGGAGGGAACAGCCTGTGTAACTGCCTAGAGCTGAGTAAAAAGTATAGCACCCGGAGCATTGAGGGGGTGCAAGGGAGATGGGGTGGTTCAAGGTTGGGGGGAAAGGGGGAGGTGGCCAGGCAGAGAAGATGCTGGAGGTAAGCAGGGGTCAAACCATGAGGGCCTCGTCCACCACGAAGCGGAATCTAGAGTGAAATCTAAGGACGATTCTGCGTCACTGACTTGCAGCCTTTATGAGCAGACAGACATAAGAAAGCACAGAGGGATATACCACCGGGTAAAGGTCATTGCTTCTCACCACCCCTGGAAGGAGACAGCGTCACTTCCCAGTCTCAGGTGAAACCCTCTCTCTTCATGTGCCCCCCACCACCACCTGTTTCACACAGGCTGGGGTCTATAGCCATATTCTTGGACCTAAGTTTCTTTGCAAGATTATTTTAAATTTTCCCTTATTCTGTTGATAATATGAAAATAATTAACAAAAGAACATTCTGGACCATCTGCTCTACCTCTGCTGGGTGATCAACGTGGTCCATTTCCAACTTCGCTGGAAACATTTTATTTCTTCAGTCTCATTGTAACCCACTTCCAGAGTTGTAGGCAGGGGAATTCTTGGCACCATGCTGAACCAAGGGAGAAAGTAAGAAGAAACTTAGAATAGGTGGCCCGGACAAGGGCTTAACTATAAATCACTGTTGAGTAAGAACAGGAAGACACTGGGCATTTAAGCGAGGTTGCTAGCGACATCACAGATATAAAAACAAGCTGGGCTGACGTGGTCATAAAGAAACTCCGGCTCTACGCCCAGAAAATCAGGGTGCAGGCATTGTCTTTCAGGATGTTTCTGTGGTGTCCGTCGGAAGTGAGCCTTTTAAAGGGGAAAACTTGGAGTTGGGAGGAGTAGGTGGGGCCCAGGAGGGCTCTTTGATGGCTGGCTCATCTGAAAACAATAAACAGCTTCTGAGAGAAGGGAGGGCATCTGGGTTTTGACTCAGCCACAGCTGGTGGCAGCTTTCTCCACCCACAGATGACACACAGGGCGCCAGCTCGGGGCCAGCCAGTCCTGAGTCCCAGAGTGGTCTGGGACCCATTTTAGAAGGAAAAGAGAATGCTGTTAAGTGTTTATAAAAAGGAGAACCCCATGGCTGAGCAAAAATCAGCACAGATTTTGATATATATTGTGGATCATACTCTGGTATGATTTCTAAGGAAGATTTCTTCTTTTCAATGTATTTTATTTTGGTCAAATACATATAACATAAAATTATGTTATATGGATTTTAACCACTTTTAGGTGTACAGTTCAGCGGCAGTAAGGACGTCCACATTGTTTTTCAGGTGTTTTTTTAAATTCCAACTCACTTTCCTGCAAAGCTCGTTTTTACTTAGTTTTCTGAGCAGGACAGAGGAAGATGATGAGCTTGCGGTCCCTGGGCTTTCTTTGTCCTTCGCTGGAGGTGCCCCGGGGGTCCACAGTGTGGTGGGAGATCAAAAGTAGCAGCCCCACTCTGATACATACTTACCTTCAGAAAACAGTCGAATTAAAAATAACTGATGCATCCAACCCTGAAGGTGGAGCTCTCTATTTCCAGACTCTGTGGCACCAGTGTCGGGCCCTCCAGCATTTCCGGAGATGGCTTGGTGGGGGCAGCAGGATGCAGACCTCTCTGGTGAACTGGCTGTTCTGACAGTGCTCCCATCGCAGAAGAACACAGCTAGGTTCCATTCAGGGCTTGGGTGGAGGAGGGCAGCCACAGACCCAGTCTCATTGTATTGTCAGGACAGATGAGGTCATGCGAGTAAAGCACTTGGCACATGTACTAAGTCATGTCAACAAAGATGAGCTATTTTTATTCACAATACTGGACCCAGTGGAGATAAATCACAAGAAAACAGCCAGTTTTACAGAATGTTTTTTCTTTACTTATTTTTTTAAAAAGGTTATATTGATTGATTTAGAGAGAAAAGAAGAGGGAAAAGGGTGAAAGAGCAGAAAGTATCAGTTCATAGTTGCTTCACGTATGGGCCTTGACCAGGCAAGCCCAGGGTTTTGAACCAGCCACCTTAGCATTCCAGGTCATCGCTCTATCTGTGGCCTTTTTAACGTGATTTTTTTAAACTGAGGTTATAATTGACACGGGTCATTATTTTAGCTGCAGGTACACATTACGTAATGATTTGATATTTGTATGCACTGCAAAATGATAACCACAATAAATCTACTTAACACCTGTCA
Source organism: Rhynchonycteris naso (assembly GCA_037038555.1). Classification (NCBI taxonomy): domain Eukaryota; kingdom Metazoa; phylum Chordata; class Mammalia; order Chiroptera; family Emballonuridae; genus Rhynchonycteris; species Rhynchonycteris naso. Next base: position 15,464,115 of record CM072998.1, on the reverse strand, counting down.
CCTCACATAGTTACAAAATTATTTTTCTAATGATGGGAAATTTTAAGATCTATTCTATTAGCAACTTTCAAAAATGTAATACAGGATTAACTGTAGTCCCCAGGCCATACATTACTTTCCCAGAACTTATTAATTTTATAACAAGGAGTTTGTACCTCTTCATCCCTTCACCTGTTTCGCACACCAACCACCTCCTAACTCTGGCCTCAGCAATCTATTACCTGTAGCTATAAGCTTGGTCTTTACATTTTTTGTATTTTATAGATTCCACATAGAAGTGAAACCATATAGTATTTATTTTTCTCACTCTGCTTTATTACACTTAGCATACTGCCCTCGAAGTCCATCCACATTGTTGCAAATGGCAAGATTCTGTTCTTTTCTCTGGCCGAGAGAGAATCGTTCTGTTGTAAACCCACCACACAAAAAGAGTGTATATATGGGTGAGGTCTAGGATTTAATGTGCAAAAACAAAAATAGGTGTTATCGTAGCACGATAATTTTTTGCCAAGTACTTAAATATACAAAATGTAAATAAATTGTTTTTCAAAAGTATGTCAGTGGAGGAAGTGAAAAAACAAACAAACAGGAATCAAGAATAAGCTATAAAACGGAAAATGTTATGGCTACTACAAGTATATAACTGCATAACATGGCACATTATAGAAAACAGCAAAACTAGGATGTCAGAGCTTTGCCTCCAGTCTGAGCTCGGCTGCCTGAGCAGGAACACCCACCCCAGGGGTCCGGCTGCATGTGGGTGGGGGAGAAGTCACTACCCTCGGGAATCCTCCCAGAGCTTCAGGTGTCCCCTTCCCGCTCCCATCCAAACTGTTCTCTCTGCCCTGTCACCTCCCTTTGCCCAACGCTTTACTTTGCAGACCCCTTTTTCCTCAAGGGATTGCTTGGGGTCCCACTGGTCTGGCCTGGAGCCCACATTTTAGCAATGATTAGGTTAGACCCGAGGCTCGGGCTTTCTCAAGTGTGCACAGCTTTTATGAGAAGTAACCTAGACACGAGCCTAATTCCCAGCATGCTTCTAACCTCTCGAGAAGAGTCTGTTTCTTTAGCTCTCTGGTGTTTGTTCAGAGGGTTTATCATCCAAGGAACAGTAGTATGTGCGGCCACCTTGAGAAAGCTGGCAAGGCGGGAGGTTGGGTGGGGTTCCTCCCCTGTGAATTCATGGTACCAGGGGCGAAAGGGGCCCAGCCCACGGCCCCTGCATTCACTAGTATAAGTTGGCCATAAAACATTCAGTGGCTGTGTGCCAGCCCATTAGTAACCCACTGCTTGTCTCCCTAACAAGGGTGGTGGCGACGGCGGCTTGCTCCATTGTCTCCTGTCACTCCTCTTCCAAGGCCTATTCTTCCCCAGTGTGGCCATGAGCATTCAGCTAAGCAGAGTTGGTGGGGCGTTCTGTATTTCTTATCCACGGAGCAGTGCTAATGGGCTTATTCTACGTAGTAAGATTAGAATTGCCAAAAACACAACGTGAGCTCTTCACATCAATAACCCCCACACATCAGAATCATATGGTTGCCAGTTTTGAAAGATGACCTTGTGAGGATTCCATTGACAACAATGCTTTACTTATCTCTGCGAGCCTCTCTGCAGGGTGAGTGCTCACCCACTAAGTCATCTCTTCCCATCCCGTGAACTGCCTGACTGGGGGGGAGTCACACGATCTCTGTGATATGAGGAATCCAACCAGTCAGCCTCTGAAATACCTTCCAGTTCCAAAATGATTACCGGCTCGTGTACTTCATTCACTTAGATGACATGGGGGTCAAGGAGTAAGAGCCTTTGGGCCAGTTATTCAGCTCAGTTTCACTCACTGACTTCTGTTCTGTTCTGCTCACAGTCAACTGTAAGAACTGTCAGCAGAGCACAATGCCACACAGAAAGCTCTGGATAATACAGACACACAGAATACATGGTCCGTTCTTGGGAAGAGATCATTTTACTAGAGAAATATAATAGGGAGTTGAAAAGGTCACATGGCACAAAGCAGCAGCCAGATAGATAGATAGATCTCCAAGACTTGAGATAAAGACATCGAATGCAGAGTGTAAGAAGCTTACATCTGTGTGTACCAGGGCAACGCCCCCACCCGCCCTTTATAGCACCTACCATTTGGGAGTGCTTATGCTGTGTCATAATCCTTCTAGGACCTTGTACAGTTGCTAGTTTAATTTTTATCACAGCCCTAGAAGGTAGGGGCTATTATCATCTCCGGGTCTCGAATGAGGAAACAGAAAACAATAAGATTAAATAATTTGTTAGTAACCGTCACAGAACCAGTCGGATATAGAGACAAGATCTGAATCAAGGAAATTGGACTCCTGAATACATGCTCTTACCCACTGGTTTACAAATGCCACTGGGCGGAGAAGCTCTCCCTGAGCTCAGGACTCGGAAGAATAGGCAGGTATAGGCCAGAGAGAAAAAGAAGGGAGGCTTTTAGAGGGAAAGAGGGAGCTGGGGGCAGGGATTGAGTCAACGTGTCTGGGCTGTGAGGACTTTGGATGAAGAGAAGGGTCTGTGATGGAAGAGTTGGAAAAGCATTCGAGCCCTGAATCCCAGGCACAGAGGGGCGCAGTCAATTCTGTGCACGCTGGGAGCTGCTCATATTGTAAAGCTATAGGCAGTAGCAGAATGGTGTTTGGAAAAAGTACGTGTGACACTTTGTAGAACTTCTGAAGGGGATAGAGGAGATTCTGGAAGAATCGGTTTGCCAGCTGATAGTGTCAGGGCTGGAACAGAGACAGAGAGTCGTGTTGATGTCAGGATTTGGCCTGGGTGCAGGGAAGCTATGACTCCATTAGAAGACACGGGGGAACCTGGAGCGGGGACCGGGTGAAGGGGAGGCTACCGGGATCCGGGAGCCTGGGAGGCCGCATGAGGCCCGGGCCGGCCACGTGTGCACGGGAGCAGAGCAACTGTGAGAACAGCCATGCCGCACTTTTGATTCTTTTTGACACTCCAACTGGCAGTATTTTCATTAATCAGAGCAAAATAATATACTGGAGTTTTTAGACCTCTAGAGGAATTCCTGCTGGTCCTGCCTTTGGAATCCACGTATTGTGGCAACACGAGAGAAAACTCACCATCAGATTTTTAAAGGACAGGTGAGCCTGACCAGGCGGTGGCGCACAGTGGATAGAGCATTGGACTGGGATGCGGAGGACAGGTGAGCTCTACAATCACATGTTTACAGAGCACCTGTTCTGTAGTTGTGTGGGTGGTTTAACTTGTTTTGCTTTTATTATAGTTTTAATTACAAAATAATACATGCTCATTTAATTTAGAACATTAGAAACTATAGATACATAAAAAGAAGGAAGAATTCACTGAATATCCCAAGATACACTGTCGAGATCGTAGCATAGAATCTTCTGGTTTTATTTTTACATATATAAAAAAATGTATCAAAATATATAAACTCTTTAACGATTTATTTTTCCCAAATGTATCATGGGTGTTATTCTATGCTATGACTGTAATACCATAGTATAAGTAAATTTTTATTGTTGGAATCTTAGATCATTTCCGCTCCCCACCCGCCTCCCCCTTTTTTTACTGTCACTGTCATTGCTGCAAGTAAGCATCCAGATAGCAACGAGTCATTCCTGCAAGTGCAGTGGTCGGGGCCACAGGCACACACGTCTTAAGGCCTGTATTCTAGGGTGCCTAATGGGATTTTCTGCTTGGGCAATCTCCCATTTATCAGGCCCGGTTTGGCTCATAATGTCAAAGGGATGCCCACATCTCAATTTCTTAGACTCTGGGAAATCGCTGCAGGAGGAGAGTCACTTTTCCTTTGTAAAGGACCCAGATGGGTTGGCAAGAGAGGCAACCAGAACGGAGGACGTCAGCAGGATGGACGAAGTGGAGTGAGGAGAGAAATAAAGCCTCCATCCAGCATGTGGTCAGAGCCTGTGGTCCATGTCAAGGACAGGAGCTGCAGAAAGAAAAGAGGTTGGGCGGGGTTGGAGGGCCAGTGAGAGAGTTAAAAATGCCCAGTATGACTTCTTTTTAAATAATACAGAAGACTCTAGTATAAGTCATTGTTGCAGAGAAGACCTGAGTCACATCTCACATACATTCACATAACTGGATAGACGTGTTATGGTTATACTGCAAGGGTTTTGAATAGATCCTTAGATACTTCTCAAATGTGGAGAGAGAGAGAGATTTCAGCTTGATTTCTGATGATGAAACTATATTCACTTTGAAGTGTCTCCGTCGGCATATTTGCTTCTCGTACATATTTCTTTTCATCTTCTTTTTTTAAAAATTATAAACCGTGGAGCTTTGATATGTGGAGCTGTCTGTTACCAGGACTTGCACTCTGTTCACATGGCTCCATTCCCGGCATATCAGGGAGCGATTATTTTTAACACATTCTTAAAAGAAGGCTTAGTGTAAACACAGACGCTGTACAAACACTTGCAACATGGACAAGCAGACACCATGAATCTTTATCTCCCTTGCTGCTCGCCACAGCTCCCTGCATGGGGTAGAAGCTCAATAATTTATACGTGTGAAATGAATGTTGAATAAGGAAGGTATTCGATGACATCTTTTGACTTTACTCCTGACCTCTGTTTTATGCCAATGGAGGGATCAGTTTTCAAGGCAGAATGTCTGGGATGATAGCGTTAGGTGGCCCTGGGGAGTTATTTACACAGACCTTCAAATTCTCCTTGGTTCCAACACTTGGGAAAGTTACCTAACCTTAGTTTGCTCACCTGTAATATGGGGCTAATAACCATATCACAGTGCTATTAGGAGGAAGAAATCAGTCAAAATATACCTAGCGCATATTAAGTTTTAGTTATCAGTAGTTTCCTCATCACCATCTCCTGGGCTTGAGAAAGAAGAATGTATACATAGGGAACTTTCATTTATATAGCAAATACTTAATAGCTAGTTGTTTTCTTACCCTGTTTCCATCCATTACTTCCTGAAGGGTTTTCTGTCCTTTACTTATTTATTTTGGTCTATTGTCCATTTCAATAGAAAATGAGGTATCCTGAATAATACTGAGCTAATATAATTAGATCTTCCATGTTATTGTTTTCTGTGTGTGGCCACGTTGAACAGGATCTGCAAGCTAGTTTGGGGCACCAATTCTCAGTCAAAATTCCTTCAGTTCATTTCATTTTGTAGGAAGGAAATCCATACCCTTTTCATTCACACCCGTAACCTGAGTGTCTATATGGTGCTAGAAGCTCTACCCTTCTCATTGGCAGCCTTTGGACAAGATACTTCTCTGAATTTCAGTGTCCTCCTTGGCAAAAGGGGGAAACAAATATCTATATCCTACTGTCATTTTGAGAATAAAGAGAATCCTTATAGTAACAATATGTAAAATGTATAGAGCACTTACTCTGTGCACCGCAGTTCTAGACCTTGAACTTCTCTGAAGAGACTAGTGCAATGCCCAGCATTCTGAGTGCCAGCCAGTGCTGCCATGGTTACTACAAGCTGAGGAGGGAGGTGCAGCCAGACTGTGGAAGGTGTGAGCTCTAGCTGAGGAGTCTGGTGGTGATGACGGAGCTGGGATTTGAGTCCCATCAGAGTGGCTCCCAAGTTGCTGACCTTACACCTCACATGACCACTGACTGTCACCACGGTCCTTTGCCCACCTGTGGTCTTAAAACTCTTTGTTATTCATAGAACCTGCCTTTTGTCTCCTCTCAGGGATCTTCCCTTGGAATGCCTGCCTCCTGTCTTGTGCATGTTAGAGCCCTTCCCTTCTCCCAGGACTCTCAGTTCTGAAGCTTCTCCTGGCTCACCGCCTTGGGATCCCCATGGCGCTTGTGTAGGGGAACTTGAGAGCAGGGAGCTCTTTCGACATCATTGGATCCCGCCCTCTCTGTTCCAGAACCTCCCACCTAATTTGCACTTTAAGTATTTATGGGACCAACGACTAATTATTTTGTAACAGGGCTTACCTCCTGCCCTTGGCTTGTGGGACAGGAGCATGGGCCCCATCGTCGTCACCTAGTCACTGCCACAGGTGAGATGCACAGTGGTCCCTCACTTTGGGAGCTGCCAGCCCCTCCTCTGGGCCTTCCCATGAGACAGGCCCCCTTCAGAAGAGACAGTGCTGGGCCACATGCAGGAAGCTTCAGTCCTCTGCTGATAGGAATGGACTCTGTTTGTAAGAGCCATGGGAGCTCATTGGAAGAGCCACACACACACACGCATAGGCACACACGCACATACTGACATGCACACAGAGTCCTAAATTTTGAACAAACGCTCCTTGAAACCTGGACTTGTCCATCTCTGCGCTCACCGTGGGCCAAGTCCGTAAGTGCTCGCTTGGAAGAAAAGGGCCCACGAGGAGCTGATGTGCTGGGATGTTCAGAGCTACATCCAATCAATAGAAATTCTGGTTTTCTTCATTATACTTATTTGGGGACACTGTATGGCAGTACCTCTTTGCCCCACTCAGACCTCACATTCTCCACATCTTCCACCCCTGGAGATTGGTTAAGTGGTTCAAGAAAGGAAGAGGCCTTTGGGTGAAGCATCTCCGTGCAGCACTCCGCAGGGCTCCACGAATCCTTGTCTGTATTGCGTGGTGCAGACTCTTCCCCAGAGCCCCCAGGTCCTACTCCAACCCCTTGGGCAGCCTTCTGCCTGCACTATGGAAGGCCATTAGTAAAAATGGACACTTAAATCCAGGCATTTAGACTGTAATCCTGCTAAATAATTTGTTTCCTGTTTTATATTGTTTGCATATGAGAGGGGGTGGAAAATCCAGAGATGTTTTCTGGGCATTTCCTTCCTTCCACCCCCAATCCTGCTAAAGATACAGGACGCGGATTTCATGGTGGCGGCAGGGTTATTCCCAAGTGCTAAATTCTTAGGTGCCCAATTCCTGTCCTGGTATGAATGGCATCATGTACTTTTTATCACCACAGTGCTAGCAAATGGTGGGCCCAGAGAAAGTGACAAATACATGTACTGATTACTTGCTGATTTTTGTACCCTGGTTTTGAGCTCTGCAGGGAATATGGCCAAGACATTATGGTCTGCCTGGGAAGACCTCCACCTCCTTTTCCTCTCCGCCTTTCCACTTTCTGTCTGCTGAAGTCTTGCTCCTTCCTCTCACCTGAAATTGCTCTTTTGGTGGTTGCCTAAAACTTTCATTCTGCCAAATGAAGTGTGTGTGTGTGTGTGTGTGTGGTGTCACGGTCACCAATCCCTCTTAAAGGCATCAGCTGCTTCTGAGCATCAATTTCTTTTGAATATTTCTCCTTGGTTATTCCATTTCTTAATTCTTCTTTCTTTCCTGATGTTTTATAGCTACTTCTTCTCTTTCTTCTAGACCCTCCCTAGTTTGGCTCTAGATTTTGTCCTCAGCCTTCTCTCATCTTGTCTTGTTGCTTTTTCTTATTGACTTTATTCATTCCTTTAGCTTCCACTCTTGCCTTTGTATAAATGACACCCCCAATACTCACCTAGGCCTGTTTTGACCTCCTCGGTGTCAGGCCTCAATTTCTGACTGCCCATAGGACATCCACATTTAAATGACCCACATTTGATCACAAATTCAAAATCACCAGTAGTGAATTTATTATTTTGCCTACCCTCAATCTCTTCTCATCTCAACGATTCCATTTCAGGCAGTTAAAACCCCATTCTTTTCAACAGACATACAAACAAAGTGGTCATGCTTGAGAGCTCTCCTTCCGCCTCTCATTCTATATCATAAATTTTCCCCAAGAAAATGTTTCTTAAATCTGCTTTCGTGCCACTGCCGACACAGCCTTGGCCAGCACTTGCTGAGCATCGCAGTGACAACCTCTCTCGGCCTCTCCTCTTCCTCCTGCCTCCCCAACTCCTGTTCTCTTCACTGGTGTCCTGGCTAAGGTGGGCCCATCACTTCCCATCTCCAAAACACAGGGCGTCCCTGCTGCCTGGTGACTGAAATGTGCACCCTTCTTGCTGTTCTCAACCTTATGCTCCGAAACTCCGAACCCCTTCCTCTGTCTCCTTCCATAGTTAATGGACTGAATGCCCAGTCCAGTGGTTCTCAAACTTTTTGAAGTTGGGGAACATTTAAAATCCTACAAATAATTGTACACGCACTATATACAAATTTCTGAGAAATATGTTATAATAATTAAGTCAAATATTAAAGAAAAAAAAATAAAGTCCAACCATGCTTTTACTGTAATTAAATAAAATAAATATGACAAAATTAAATTTATTCTGACATTAAAAACATTTTTATGTCACATTTTTTGAGTTATGCTTTTTAGAATTCATAAAAAAAGAAAAGAGGGGTTAAAAAAACAACAAAAAAGTTATCTTTTTATATACAGATACATTCTTAGTAAGATTTAGTAAATTCGGCAGGTCCCCGTACAAATGTGTTAAGTTTTTTTATTCTTGTGTTTATGAGAAACATGAGCTGATGTGTCCTAGTGATTTCTTCAATGTTTGGGCATATATTTGAAAGGCAAACTCTCATTTCCTCATCAATACATTGAAGAATTCCTCTCTTTTTACTCTTAATTGTGTTGAGTGCAGAAAACCCCCACCATACATGTCATCTTAACTTTACACCAAACAAAGGATAGAAGAAACTTGCCTCCAGTCTTTTCCAGGGAACATGGAGGGTAGTGTAAACAATCCAGCACCACAGCTCAACAGCCTTTTGCAACCTAATCAGGCAAGTGAGATGGGGGGTTGGTCAGACTGTCAGCTTACAGCCAATTCCCCACACCTCTGTCCCCCAAAAATCTAAACTCCAAAAACTCTGTTGGTTTTCTGGTCCCCAACAGGCACACATTTCTCTGGAATACCATAGGGCAAACCTGGAAATCTTCTAGGGTGCACCAGTGCACCCGGCACACACTTTGAGAACCGCTGGCCCAGTTATTATCGAGTGCCTCCTACACACCGTGCTTTGGGGCCATGACAATGTGTAGAGCATCTCAGGTCCCTGCCAGCCCTCATGGGGCTGGAGTTTCCTGAGCGAGTGAGTGAGCAAGCTCCCTGCTTCTCACCCTGTTGTAGTCCATCCCCTCCCACCCCCACTGCTAAAAGTCCAGCTTGTCTCACCCCTCTCCAAAGCTGTCCTCTACCTCTTAAGCCAGTGGTTCTTAACCTGGGTTCTATCAAACCCTAGGTGTTCGATGAGTCGGTCTCAGGGGTTCGGAGAAGCCTCTGCCGCGGAGGTAAAGACACACTTGTGTAAAGTCGTGATGACACGCCCCGCTTGGCCATCACTTGCTGCAGAGGATCACGTTACATTGCTTGGCCAACCAGTGCTGCGGGGAGTTTAGTGTGCGCAGTAGTCAATGGCTGTCATAGTTGTACGTCGTGTGGTTTCTTTCTTAATATTTTAATCCGTACTAAATATATCGAGGAAAAAAATAAGTGGTCGGACGAATATGTACAACATGGATTCACATGTATCACGGAACGGGATGGGAGTCAGCGTCCTATCTGCATGATATGCAATGCCAAGTTGAGCAACTCTAGTCTTGCACCGGCAAAACTAAATTTGGAAAAAAATCATATTTTATTTATCACTAAAGAAGGGTTCGGTGAATGCGCATATGAAACTGCTGGGTTTGGTACCTCAAAAAAGGTTAAGAATCACTGTCTTAAGCCCACAGTGGTACCTCCCTTTTTGGAATTCTTATTGTTCTTGTGAGCAGCCCTTCAGTTATTCTCTAATTTTTTTCATGTATATTAGTTTTAATTCCTAACTGGATTGTATTGTCCGTGAGGTCTACTGGTTTTTATTTGTGGTGCTGACTATCCCCAATGTGGTGTGTGTATTGTTTGTTCACTGGTATAGTAATATTCATAATAGCTACTACTAATCTGCAATTATATGTGATGAAGATAGAATTAGGATAATACAATGAACTAGGCACGCAGTGTATGAAGTGCTTTATATGCATTTTCTTATCCAGTAAGTATTTGGTACATCCTTCACTGACTTGTCATCGACTCAGTGTTCATCAGCGGTGAGTCTCAGGGAAGTAACTTCTGCTGAGACTGTTTCCTCATCAGCAGTACTGGGAGCTGGATGACTGCTTTTCAAGGTTCTTTCCCGGTCCAACCCTTGGTTCAATTCAATTTCAGCCTACTCGTTTCTAGGGAATCCTTACTGTATACAGATTTATTGCTCAGAGAATATAAAACATATGGCACCGTTCCTGCCCCCAAAGTTTTCACCATTCATTGTAATAACAGGAAGCCAGGGTGCCCGAAGGGTAGAGAACAGGAGCCAATTACATCACTAGGAGAAAGCAGGAGGTTCCTGAGAGTGGATTCTAATTAGAAGGTTCCTAAAGGAGGAGAGATTTCCGTTCAATAGAGAGGAGGCAGTTGACCAAGTGGGAGTACGGAGGCACCTTTGGCAGAACTGGTGGGCAAAGCAGCTATTCAGCGGTGAGCCAGAGCGGGCTGTGTTTCAGACCAACCAACCAGATATTTTGCTGTGTGCTAAATTTAAAGTGGTGACTAGACTCATGTTGCTGCTACATGCAACTGGGGAATCTTGACTATATCCAAAAAGTATGTGGATCTCCGAGGGCTGGAACTTTTGGGTATTTGGGATTCATCCTCAGGGTAAAGCCATTTATTTTGGCATCTACACATGCTGAGCCATGGGTGAGCATCTGTCCCAGAATGATACACCTGGCTTCCTGACACAGTTCATCACAAAGACAATCAGCTAATACTAGTGTTTAGTAGCAATAAATATTTACTTGTGTCTCCTCTCATTTCAAAATGGAACTGAAAGAGTTTGCAAATATATTCACAGGCAACACGGTAAAAATGCAAGAGGTAAAACATGAGAAGAAAAAAGTAGAAATAATAGGGTGAGGCAAAGGAGAAGTGCGTAGGCCTGCAGGCTCTAAATACTTAGACCAGAGGTGGACTGCATAATTGGGGCTCAGTGTCTTAGCAACTAATGCACTTTCTTCCTAAAAAAGAGTGGTGGGCCCTGGCCATTTGGCCCAGTGGTAGAGCGTCAGCCTAGCATGTGGATGTCCTGGGTTCGATTCCTGGCCCGGGCACACAGGAGAATTGCCCATCTGCTTCTCCACCCTTCTCCCTCTCCTTTCTCTCTATCTCTCTCTTCCCCTCCCACAGCCAAGGCTCCATTGGAGCAGAGTTGGCCCTGGCCACTGAGGCGCTAGAATGGCTCTGGTTGCAACTGAGCGTTTCAGATGGGCAGAGAATCGCCCCCTGATGGGTTTGCTGGGTGGATCCCAGTCAGGCGCATGCGGGAGCCTGTCTCTCGGCCTCCTGCTTCTCGTTTAAGAAAAAATACAAAAAAGAAAGTGGTGGGTTTTATAATTTTTTTAAAATAGTAAACCTGTTTTTAGAACAATTTTTGATTTATAGAATTACTGTATAGAGAATTCCTGAATACTTTGTGCCCACTTCCCCTATTATTGACATCTTACATTAGCATGATCCATGTGATGCTATTAATGAACCAATATCGATACAATATTATTAATAAACTTCATAGTTAACTTAATCTGATGTCCCTTTTAAAAAATTTAAAATTATTAGCCTGACCTGTGGTGGCGCAGTAGATAAAGCGTTGACCTGGGAACACTGAGGTCGCCAGTTCAAAACCCTGCACTGGTCTGGTCAAGGCACATATGGGAGTTGATGCTTCCAGCTCCTCCCCCCTTTCTCTCTTTCTCTCTCTCTCTCTCTCTCTCACTCTGTGTCTCCTCTCTAAAATGAATAAAATAAAAAAAAAAGTTTTAAAAAAAAATTTAAAATTATTTTCAATTATAGTTGACATACAATATTATAGTATTTTTAGGTGTACAACATAGTGATTAGACATTTATATAACTTACAAATTGATTCTCTCAATAAGTCTAATGCCCTCTAGGTCAGTGGTTCTTAACCTGGGTTCTATCGAACCTTAGGGGTTCGATGAGTCGCTCTCAGGGGTTCGGAGAAGCCTCTGCTGCGGAGGTAAAGACACACTTGTGTAAAGTCATGATGCCCTGCTTGGCCATCACTTGCTGCAGAGGATCACGTTACATTGCTTGGCCAACCAGTGCTGTGGGAAATATAGTGCGCGCAGTAGTCAACAGCTATCGTAGTTGTACGTCGTGTGGTTTCTTTCTTAATATTTTAATCTATACTAAATATGTCGAGCAACAAAAGAAAGTGGTTGGACGAATATGTACAACATGGATTCACATGTATCACGGAACAGGAGTCAGCGTCCTATCTGCATGATATGCAATGCCAAGTTGAGCAACTCTAGTCTCGCACCGGCAAAACTAAATTTTGAAAAAAAATTATATTTTTTTATCACTAAAGAAGGGTTCGGTGAATGCGCATATGAAACTGGTGGGTTCCGTACCTCAAAAATGGTTAAGAACCACTGCTCTAGGTTCATCCGTGTTGTCGCAATGGCAACATTTCATTCTTTTTTATGGCCTAATAATATTCAGCTGTCTATAGGCACCACTTCTTGTTTACCCCTTCATCTCTCAGTGGACACGCAGGTTGCTTCCACATCGTGGCTATTGTAAATAATGCTGCCGTGAACATAGGGTGCGTGGATGGTTTCGAATTAGTGTTTTGGCTTTCTCTGGATAAGTGGCAGAAATGGTCTTGTCATGCTTCTTCTTTATACTCTTAGTTATAGGACTTCTGTTCAGCTAGTCTTTAGGTGGTTCTCAATGATGGCTGTTCTGTAATTTAGTTGTCATTTTGATGTCGCTGTGGGAAGAGGCAAGCACAGTATTTATCCACTGTTGCACTTGACTGGAAAGTCTAAAAAAGTTTTTATTTTTATTTTATGTATGTTTATTTACGTATGTTTTTATATCATTAAGTGTATTGGAGTAGCATTCTATAACAACAGAACATAACTTTCAGGTGGACAAGATTATAATTTGATACCTATAAACTCTATTGTGTACTCACCACCCAAAGTTTAGTTTCCTTCTGTTACCATCAATTTGCCCCTTTATTCATTTTACCCTTTTCCTGCCCCGTTTCCCTCTGTCAGCCACCATTCTGTTGTCTGTCAGTTTGCTTTTGTTAGTTCTTATTTTATTTTTTGTTTTATATTCCACATATGCATGACAGCATAAAGGTTGTTGTTTTTTGTCCTTTTCTACCTGACTTATTTCACTTAGCATAATCTTGAGAGAATTATGCAAAGTTTTTTATTTTTAATACAATAATGTAGCATCTTGAAGACTGCAGCTTGTATTCAGAGATGTGTGCTTATTGATGAAAGAGATTTTGCCCACTAGACGATGCTGGGCTATTTCATTTATGTCAACTGTTGTTTCAGTGAACTCACGGAAACAAAAGCTGAAAGCCAAACACCTGCCTGGGGCTTTGGCCGAGTTTCTGTGGCTGTGCTTTTACTTAAGGAAACCTCCGTTCTGAGGTTGAAGAGAATTTCTTCTCTTTAAAAACCATGATTATAATTTTAAAATTTTCTTTTAGGAAAGGCTTTTCTCTCTTCCCCTTCCCCTAAAGACACTTGTATTAGTTGTGCTATCCGGGGCATTTATAAATGAGAACATGGGAGCAGAGCGGGATGGCCGCAAGGCCCCGACCCAGGTGTGTGAGCTAGCAGGTTAACTGACAGGTGTGACCTGGCTTTACTTCTGTCGACAGTGTGAAGCAGACCGAGCGCTACGGCCAGCTGACCCTGGTCAACTCCACGGCGGCCGACACCGGCGAGTTCAGCTGCTGGGGCCAGCTCTGCACTGGCTACGTCTGCAGGAAGGACGAGACCAAAACTGGCTCCACCTACATCTGCTTCACAGGTAAAAGGTTTGCTGCGTTAGTGGAATTCTGCAGCCTCCGGACTCGCCCGTATCAAAGGTTCCCACTGTGTGCTGAGTACCAGATAATGACAATCAGGGCGCCCACTCTTTGCCAGGCTCTGGGCTCAGTGGTTTGTATCAGTTGGTTTATGTGAGTTTCTCAACAACCCTTCAGAGTAATTACTAATAACATTCCTATTTTTTTTCCCCCAATGGAAAAGTTGAGGTTTAGAGAGCTTAAATAAGTCCTTAAGGTCATACTGCAAGGTAATGGCTGTGAACCCAGGATTTGAACCCAGAACTGTCTGACCCCAGAGTGTGTACCTACACTGTCCAACATGGTAGCCCCTAGACACCTATAGCTAATTAACTTTAAATGGGAATTAATTAAAATTAAAGAAAATTTACAACTCAAGTTTCTCAGCGGCACTTACCCTGTTTCAAGTGCTGGGTTGCCACACGTGGCGAATAGCTCTCCTGGAGGACACTGTGGACAGAGGACATCTCTGTCATCACAGAAAGCTCTTTTGGGCAGCATTGCTGCCGACTTTGAGTCGCATGCTGTCAGAATCTGTGACGGGCTCCCTTCTGGACCCTCCGTGGTCATAGGATGCCTGGCTAAGGGCTCCCTGTGTGTGTCCTTACGAGTGCTGGGGGCTGAAGTTGTGGGGGCAGGGCTCCCCAAGGTGGTGGTTCCTGAGCCTCTTTAGGGGCCTGAGGGGCAGGTCAGCGTGAACCGCGCTCCCCGGTAGTGCTCAGTGTGTTCGTGCCTGGGGCACTGCACCTGGAGAAACAGGCAGCAGGTAGCTTGTCAGCCTCCCTCCTCGGCCCCTCTCTAACTGGAGGCTGGGGGGTGACATTCTCCCAGGAGGCTCAGAGGTCAGGAACAGCTCGCAGGAATCTCACCATGGTCACCTCCCCGGTTCTGCTGTCCTCGGTGGCATTTCAGGTGAAGTCAGAATGCTTTCTTGGTGTCTGGGCAGGGGCCTTCGGGAGGCCGGTGTACTTCCTGAATCCATCTAGCTTTCAGACCTCAGTGATTTATGACTCAGATGATGGTCTGCCCTGGCCATGAATGATGCTTTAACAAGATCACATCTACAAGCCCTTCCTGTTCAGAGAGCTCCTCTCTGGCTAGCAGAGCACGCCGCAGTCCTGGAGGCTCATGGATCTCCTTTCATTCCCACAATGCCCCCAGGAACAAAGTAGGAACTGCTTTACTATCTCTGTTTTAGAAATCAGGAGGCTGATACCGAGACCCAAAGGGCATGGTGACCCGTTCAATGTCTCATGACTTACGGCGACAGAGTAAAGAGGCAACCCCTGTTATTCTGACCCACGGTCCAATGTTCTTACTGCCCTGGCCCATTTCTGAGTCAAAGTGATTGCCTGATGGGCGGGCAGACAGACAGGCCCTGGCTAGCATAACTGGTGTGGTCAGGGGAATTGCTAACAATTGTTCACAGGTAATCCCTTCTGATCCTCGTTCTGGAATGGGCTATGCACAAAGGCCACGTGCCTGTAGTGCTGTACCACTCAGGGAAGCATCAGTGCAGAAAGGGAGCGAATTAACACTAAGAAGGGCCTGTTATTTGGGATGAGGACAGATATCATATCTCAACTGACAGAGTGAAGATTTTCTGTCACAGTACTATTGTGTCCTCCCCAAATATTGGTATTTAAACTGAGATTCAGAATGGAAGATCTCCCTGGAGGAGAATCCTATGAAGGTTATGGGCTCCCTTTGAGTCTGAGAGGCAGGTCTTCTTCCCCGATTTATGGACATCCCTTTGTATCCATAATCAAAGGAATGCCCCCGAATTAATATTCATTTCAACATTTGAGAAGCTTGGATCAAAAAGGGATGTGACCTGGCGTGTTGTACCATTGTCTTATTTCTCAACACCAAGAGTCCAGTTGGGTTTTCAGGAAAGGGTTTAGCAACTTGTCTTTTCAGGCCTTGGTGGGTGTGCAAAACCAAGACAGGCTGTTAGGAGAGCTGAGCTCTCGGCTGCTGGCTCTGGATTCCTCTGAAACATATGCTGCCCCGCTACCCACACAGGGAGACGTCTGGCGTGCATATGTTTGCACGCTTCCTAGAGTCTGATTGCAAACACTGTGAAGCTGCTTTTCAACTGTTGGTAATTTGTGCATTTTTTGTTAATTTGTGCAACTGTCACATATTGTATTTAATCATATCCAGAAGGCACTCAAGGGTGTTTCCCCCCCTCTAATTTTTTATTGAAGTGTAACAAAGAAAAATACACAAATCATAATGATACAGCTCAATAAATCACCTTCAAGTGAACATACACATGTAATTACCACCAGATCAAGGAGAACATTTCTGGCAATTGGCCTTCCTCAGGGGCAGTTGGGCTCCAATTTTCATATGTAGTAAAACCACACTAATGAGCACTTTTTATGGAATTGGTTCTAACTTGGATTTTAGTTTATAGCCTATTAACTGTAATTTTTTTGGAAATATAAATTTTCATGTGTTTAGTGTTCTTAAAGTAATATTTTTTATCTACTCAAATAAATACAATATTTGCTGAGGGCAGATGTCTTCTATGAGTTTTAAAATGAACTTAAACATCGTTTTTGGGGGTAAATGGAATGTACTGATTATACATGATATATTTTTTTTCTGTTTGTTAAAGCAACTGGTGTGGTCACTTCTTTCAAAGCATGTATAAGAAGTAAGACCACATTTTTGTTTTTGTGTCTAAAATCCCGATTGTTATCCTACTGCCTTTGTTCATTGGTTCAGTTTCCTCTACAAAACCTTAAAACAAAAGTTGTTTTCTAAGCCCTACAATCATAATCCCTTAAATGTTTTTGCCAAGAAAAGATATCTTTCATACCATCTACTCTGGATTCTTTTCTTTACACATGGGGATGAGACTTCCAAGGCCATACAGCTTGATCCTTTGTGGGCACGGGCCTGGTAGGTACAACATGAAGGGGCTTGAGTCACTCAGCCAGATAGAAAGCCCAGCAAAAAACAGGGTCTCACTGAGCCATGACCTCCTCTTTCTTGATCTCAGTCCGATCCAGGTGAGGGGAAAGACCTCCCTGTGAGTTAACTTGCAGCCATTGCCAAAGAATCTTGGCTTCTGAAGACATTTAATGATATATCTAGAAATTCTGTCCCCAACCTAAATCACAGCGAAGGGTAGTGCAGGGGAAAGCCAAGAATAATTGGTTGTTTCAGAAACATTGCAGAAAAAAACATGGGAAACAATTTAACAAATGTTGGGGTATAATCAAGTTAGAAGATTTCTCTTAATTACTATAATTTTCTCTTATAGTACAGAGAACAAAGGATTTAATGTGCATGCCCAAAACAAACTAACAACAACAACAAAAACCCCAACTCAGACTCCTTTGTACTAAGGGAAGTATGGGTAAACCAGTCCTCATTTCTGCAAGATAAAAATATCTCTTTTGAGAGCTTAAAAAACGCATAGAGTGATTTCAGAGAAACGGGAGGAGTGTAAGAAACTGATCGTTGGTCCCCAACCTTGCGGCAGCCAAGCTGTGTCCAGACCCGAGATTGGTGGGTTCCTCTCCTGCCTCTACTCAACTCTGCACTGACCTTGGCAGGAATGAGGTCTACTGGGCCCGATCTCTCAGGGAGCTCTGCTGTGCTGGGACACGCCTCTGGACAGCAGTTACTGAGCAGAGATTATGGGGCTAATGTCTCCAGGGACGGAGCAGATTGTTTACAGGCTTTAAAACTCCTCTTACCATACGCAGGCAGTCTCCTCTCCTGCTTCCTCAGGGGGTGATCCACCGGTCTGATTTAGACTTGAACTAAGACCTATTTTATATCCTTTAAGGAAATGGGAAGTAACATTCTTCTAAAAGAGGAAAGTTATTTTAAAATAGCCTTTCCTATTCAAAAGGGCTCAGTATGGAGTCTATTGCTGGTCCCTTTACATCTCTGTACCCTGGAGGCGCAAATCCATAAAGTGCTTTTTGCCTTGTCTCGCCAGAATAAATAAGCCTGTGTCTTTTCCATTGCAGAGAAAGGAGAACTCTTTGTACCTTCTCCCAGTTACTTTGATGTTGTCTACTTGAACCCAGACAGACAAGCTGTGGTTCCTTGTCGAGTGACTGTCCTATCCGCCAAAGTCACACTCCATAGGGAGTTCCCAGCCAAGGAAATCTCCGCCAATGGAACAGACATTGTTTATGACATGAAGAGAGGCTTTGTGTATCTGCAACCTCATTCCGACCACCAGGGGGTGGTCTACTGCAAGGCGGAGGCTGGGGGCAAGTCTCAGATCTCGGTCAAGTACCAACTCCTTTACGCAGAAGGTACGCCTTTCCACCAGTGCCTAGGGGTTAGTTGCTTCCAGCTGGTCAGTAGCAGGTAGTGCTGGTTCCCAAGTCTGGATGGAAATCAGGAGGCACAGAATGCTGTCCTTCACAGCTCCTTTACTGCACCACCATTTCTAGAACGTTCTACTCTCTTGTCTGTGACTCTAACTCAACACCTCTCGCCTCTCTTCTCTCAGATCCCTCCGCCATTCACTCTGGCACTGCCTCAGGCGAGGTGGAATCCAGGAGGATCAGAGCCGAAAGGGGTCTGCTGGATTTCATGGCCTAGATTCCGCCTTGCCCGTGTGAAACCCACATCCCTGGCCCCATTTCCCCCCAACTTTCTCATCCTGCCTTGTCAGCTCTTTGCCTCTCCCAGCTTGGAATTCCCCAAAGCCCCTTCTTTCTCACTTCCTGGTCCCCTTCTGAAGCTTAGCTGTCCCTAATAACTCCTAAGGAAACACATGTGGCCCAGACCCGGGAGTGCCAGCTTCACATACACAGCTGTCTACGCCATCTGGGTGCTTCCCTGCCTCACCCGCCCCCCTGCACTCTGCTCTTCCTCCCCAGCCTGGGGACAGCTTCCCTGTCCCCATGACGGCACCACAGTCACCTGGTATGCAGGTCCAGGACTGGGAGGCCGCCTGACACTCCCGTCCCCTCCTAGTCCTTTTCACTTTTTCCATTAAATCACTTTTCAACTCCTGTTTCTCTCCACCCTCATTGCAGAAAGCTGTCATCATCTCTCTTCCTGGCCCTAACGCAAGCACCTTTCCAGCTGGGCTCCCCTAAGTCCACCTTTTCTCTCTCATCTACCCCAAAAGCCTTTAGTAGTTCCCACTTTTCCTAGAACCAAGGTCAACATCTTCCATGGGGCCTGAAAGAACGTGTCCACGCCACACTCCTCCACGTCGGGGGGGGGGGGGGCTATTGCCCAGGGATTCCTGGTCCGAGGTGCCTTCCGCTTCTCCCTCTACGCCCACCCGGGAAACTCGCCCTCCAGACTTTAGCCCACCCGGGAAACTCGCCCTCCAGACTTTAGCCCACCCGGGAAACTCACCCACCAGACTTTAGTTCCAACAGTGCTTCCTCGGGGAAGTCTCTCCTCTCAGGCTATTCTGAACTTCCAGAACACTCTGGGCTTCTCTTTACAGGTCTTAACACACTCCTTTCAGATTAACCACACAATGACTTGCTCCGTGTCTGTCCCCTTCTCCGGGGACCTGCCTGTCCTGGCCCCCGCTGTAGTCCGTGCTCCTAGCACGCTGCCTGGCTCGAGGCTGCTAACAAAAGCAGCTGAGTGAGCCGCCCTATGAGATCTGTGCTTGAAATGCTGTGAGAGGGACATAGGCAGCGTCCCTGCCCCTCCTGCAAACCTTTCTCCTTAGATCTAGGGGTTCTTCTCTGAGCAGGGAAAGACACACCCCCTCTGCTCACCCCCACCCATGCTGCTGCCCGACCTTCTAAGTGCTTTCTTCCCAAGGGTCTCCTTCCCCTTGGACTTTTAACCCCCTTCATGCATGTGAACCCCTGGCAGAGCTTTTTTTTTTTTTCCTGAAGTTAGAAGTGGGGAGGCAGAGAGACTCCCGCATGCGCCCACCAGGATCCACCTGGCACGCCCACTAGGGGGCTATGCTCTGCCCATCTGGGGCATTGCTCCGTGGCAACCGGAGCCATTCTAGTGCTGGAGGCGGAGGCCATGGAGCCTGGCAGAGCTTTTAACCTCCTCCTCTAAGTGCAAGGAAATGGCTGGGCCTGGGTAGCTCTGGATGATAACCCCATTAGGGATCACCCAGGTAGAGAAAGAGGAGTCCTCAAAGAATCCAGAAGCAGTGGGTAGGGGAGGCCCGGTGTGACGGGAAAGGCAGACAGGTCACAGACTTCTCCAAAGTAAAGAGTGTGTTTGTAGGTGTGTCTTCAGTGTGGTACTCATGCGTTTCTCACTCGCCCTGTCTCCTGCTTAACTCCAGTTCCCAGTGGCCCTCCATCGACCACCATCTTGGCATCCTCAAATAAAGTGAAAAGTGGGGATGACATCAGTGTCCTCTGCACTGTCCTAGGGGAGCCTGACGTTGAGGTGGAGTTCAGATGGATCTACCCGGGGCAGAAGGTAAGTGCCCCAGACTCAGCCAGTTGTTTCAATTACGGGATAAAGACCTGAACTTAAAAAGTGCAAGTAATGTGTGGGACTGCAGAAGACGCCAGAGCTCATTTCCTTTCTTCTAAGAAGTTTACAAATGGCTTTTCTATTTAATAGACAGGGAGAAAAGGTGACTGCGTTCCATTAGACAGTTTACTCGGGGTGCCTTCCTTATGTGTGATTTTTCTTCATAACCCTTAAATAAGGAGGGACAGGGGCTTGCTCCCTCTTTCTGTACCCCAACCTCAAGCTTCAGGCTTAATTCTGGGTCAATTAGAGACCTTTCTAACCTCCCTGTGGCATCCTTCTGAGCGTCTTGTGTACAAGCTGTGTGCTTTGTGTCCATGAAGTGGGCACAGAACACAGGCCCCTGGCAAAAGGTGCTCTGAGGCCAGAGATCATTTTAAAATAGACTTCCCATAAAAGCAAGCACAGCCTCTTACTGAGCCGCTGTGCGTGTTCTGCTCACTGATATAAACAGCTTTGCTCCCAACATGGAACAATCCCTGTGTTGCCAGAAGAGATTTGGCCTCCTGAGACGTCCTCAGTCGCCAACACACTTTTGGCTCAGGACTGTGATTGGTGGAAAATAACTCTCCCTGGAGAACAGTATTTTCCAGCATTCTAGTCCTTGGTACTTGTTTTTAAAGGTATCACACTTAGAAGATATTACTGATTTTCAGTAGCGATGTTTTAAAGATTGCTAATTATTATTTTATGAGAAGAAGGGGTATTAATTTAGTAACACTATGTTACAATGATTTTAAGCTAATCCAGAAAACACTGCATTCAGATCTCCAAATTTGGATAAAGCATCCCAAAAGTGACCATCTGACTTCCTAGAAATAGGAAGCAATGTCCTCTCGGGCATCACGTTATCCATCCTTGGTACAACTTTTCTCCCACCGGGGCCCTTGGCACATTTGACTGATCATACCCTCCTTCTCCCAGATCTGAACAATGGGAGCTTCATTTCCACAGTGAGTGCTGTGGGCTCTTGGACTAGAAGTTCTGTGAGCAAGAGGGTGAAAGTGGGTAACGTGATGAGGAGGCTGGAAAATGTTACCTAGGCTATTATGACTAGTCCTGGGTTGACCTCCTAAGAGTCCCAAAAGAATCAATTTTATATTAAGTAGAAACTTAACAAAAAGGGCAGAAAGAGAGTCGAACAGTATAATGAACTTCCAGATGTGGCTTTGTAAAACACGCAGCCGAAAGTGATTGTCCAGTGCCCGTGAGCCAGCACACCAAACACTCCTAAGCCTGTAAGAACGCTGAGTGAACAGGAGCTGTTTGCAGCGGCTTGTCCTTCTTGCTGCAGCCCCTGTGGGTGTCGTTTAAACAGGATGAAAGGCCCGTGACAATTCAAGACACTTGGCGGCTGATCCACAGAGGACTCGGACACACCACGAGAATCTCCCAGAGCATCATGACCGTTGAAGACTTTGAGACTATTGATGCAGGATATTACATTTGCACTGCCCAGAATCTTCGAGGACAGACGACAGTAGCTACCACTGTTGAATTTTCCTGACTTGGAAAATGAAGTGGAATGAACTGATGGAAAGCCCGTTTGTGTACGCAACCAGCTCAGGCGTTCTTCCGACTAGTACTTTGCCAGAGGCTGATGTCAAGTGCCAAACCCCAGCCCCTGCCTTGTGAGTAAGACCCAGACATCCAAACTAAAAGGAAGTCATCCGGTCTAATAATAGAAGTGTTTACTCCTCTGACAGAAAGCATGTATTGTCATTGCTTACCTACGTATATGCGTTTCTAGTTTTTATACTAAGAAAGCATATATGTAAACTTTATATAATCATTTCTATTAAATGAGCAAGTTTTTATAAAAAAAAATAAAAATTGGGCTTAGTGCTTATTTTTTAGGTTGGCAGAAGGACTCGGTAATTATCTTTGGGTTAATACCTAATATTCTATTTGAGTTAACTACAGTACACGAGAATCTAAAAATGCAGTGATACATAGTTCAATTATATAAACTATGATGTGAAAGTATCCAAAAAGCATAGAAACTGCTTTTTATTAAACAAAAAACAAAATACTGCTGCATTCAAAAGTACTAGTTCTAGAGTAGTACGTTCCGTAAGATCTATAGCATGTTTTTTGTTGTTGTTGTTTTTATTTTAGCGAGAGGAGGGGGTGCAGAGACAGACTCCCTCATGCACCCTGACCAAAATCCTCCCTGCAAGCCCACTAGGGGGCAATGCTCTGCCCATCTAGGGCCCTTGCTCCATTGCATCAGGAGCCGTTTTTTTAGCACCTGGGGCAGAGGCTATGGAGCCATCCTCAGCACCTGGGCCAACTTGCTCTAATTGAGCCATGGCTGCAGGGGAGGAGAAGAGAGTGAGAAGCAAGAGGGAGAGGGTGGAGAAGCAGATAGGCACTTTTCCTGTGTGCCCTGACTAGGAATCAAACCCTGTACTTCCACATGCTGGGCCAACACTCTACCACTGAGCCAACCAGCCAGGGTTATAGCATGTGTTTTTAAAAGTTTACTTTTCAATATAAAATAGGTGTACAAATCAAGGAAAATTCAACTTCATTTAGACTTTTTTAGCATCTTCAAAAATATTTAGACTATAGTTGTTTCAATTTTCTTATCTTAAGGAGAAAAACACCACCAGTCAAAAGCTATTTTTCTAGGCCCTGGCCAGTTTGCTCAGTGGTAGAGCATTGGCCTGCATGTGGAAGTCCTGGGTTCGATTCCTGGTCAGGGTACACAGGAGAAGTACCCATGTGCTTCTCCACCCTTCCCCCTCTCCTTCCTATTTCTCTCTTCCTTTCCCGCAGCCATGGCTCCATTGGAGCAAAGTTGTCCCAGGTGCTGAGGATGGCTCCATGGCCTCCACCTCAGGCACAAGAATGGTTCCAGCCACAATGGAGAAATGCCCCAAATAGGCAGAGCATCGCCCCCTAGTGGGCATGCTGAGTGGATCCCAGTTGGGCGCATCCAGGAGTCTGACTGCCTCCCTGCTTCTAACGTCAGGAAAAAAAAAAAGTTATTTCTCCAAAACACATGGCTTTGAATTTAGAAAAGCTTAGTCCTGAGTTTAGCTGTGTAAGCCACCTTTCAGCCCATGGCCAATTCTGTGGTTATACTGGAAATTCCTGGAAAATCACTTAGGCGGACACACAGCATCTACCCCTTGTGCTGTGAGAAGGGCTATAAACGGGGTACATTTTGGAGACTGAAGTACGTCACAGGTTGCACTTCTTATATTAAATATTCCAGCATTATTTATTTATTCAAGGTAAAAATACACTTTGCATCATTACAAACTGAGCACAATTATAGTTTTTTACACATCGTATATTTTATGACGTGCCAACATTTTGCATCCTACGTGAAACATTTGGTTTGAAAAAAAATGTAAAATGTTCTGTTTTGTTTCCTATCTCCTTTCCAGTTGTCTCCCATTCTCTGAAGACACTGTATACTAACTGTGTAAGATCGATTCCCCCAGACACCTAAACGGTACGGAGGAGAGTAGGGAATAGCACGAGATTTACCATGCTAGGGAATGGATGGCAAATCCAACTTTGGCTAATGACATTGAGAACAACTTGGAAGGGTAAGCAGAGAGAGGCTTCAGAAGCTGGTGATGAACCTGGTTCCCATTTATCAGAAGCAAACATGGAAGGTTATATACATAATAAACTACTGAAGTGTAGACTTCAGACACAATCACTAATAATAAAGAAGCCATGCATCATGAATATTAACTTGCTATTCAGTGTACATGTAAATGATGACCCAAATAGCCACCTCTAGTATCCTGAATCTGTTCTTACTATAGGGGTTATTTGTATAGCCATCAGAGGGAGATGCTGACATCACAATGTTGACACATGCAGAGAGGGGGGAAAAGCCACAATTCTTTCTTCCACCTCACCCAAAGTATTAGAATTGGGGGAGGTAACAGGTGAAGTTTGGAAAAGAAACTGAAATGCAACCTGGAGGAGAGTTCGATAAGCCACACTTTCTACTCTTCAGCTGGCCATTCTACCTTCCCAAAGATGACAGGATTTCTCAAAGGGTACGTGGAAACTTAGCATTATCTCCTATTAAATGCTGCATCGTGCTGCATCGTTGGTTTAACCAAAGTACTCCCATTCATCGATCAGCACTGAATCTACCTTTCCTAGTTCTGCTAGCCAATGACTCTCTCATTCTTTTTTCCTGCTACGGTTTCTCAAAACTTGAACCGTCAGATCCAGGCTGTAGTTTGTTTGGAAAGTGGCTTCAGCACCCTGAGGGAGAGCTGGCTGGCAGAGCAAATTCCATTATCCTTGTCCCAGAGGAAAACAGGTAGGAGGTAGAAGGTTGGCTCTGGCTGCGGGAGGACGGGGAGGGAGGAAGTGAGGACGATGGGAGAAGACGACAGTTTAAATGAGCGAGGACAGCTTAGGTCAAGGTAAACATAAGGCAAAAGCAATCCACTGCTGCTGCCCCTTTTGTTTATACAGAAAAATTTAGAAAGGTTAGGGTTTTACATTTGCTCGTAGCCTGAGGAAGTGGATGGTAATAAAATGTTAGGTTCACACGGAAAAGTTGAAGATCTACAGGAAAAAAAAAATCTAGTTAGTTTTAAGTGACATGGCTGAACGCTGGAAGAATGCCAAGATGCTTCAAAAGAATCCAGAGACTGCACAGACATGGGCAAGTCAAAGCTCTTCCTGTCAGCCCCTCTCTCCCCTGACAAAGGGCGGAGCGGAGCGGGTGGTAGAAAATCATCATTCAAGCAACTATTGCTCTTTTTTCTATGGCTTTTTTGCAGAAATGCATACACTGATTTCTCTGATTAGTACATATCCAGAAATATTCAGCTTTTGACTTTCAATACACAGCAAAGGAGGCAGCATCGGACACAGGACACTCACCACATCCATTTTATTCACACATCCCCCAAATAAAAATCACAAGAAGGTGCCTGTGGTGAAAAACATTATAAACGTTATAAATCTTTATCTTAAGAGGCCCCTGAGAGTTTCCCCCTTATGCTTACATGAAGAAAGGCAATGTTCGTTAAGTGCTTTGTGCAAGTGTCGGTGCAGATCGATTCCGAAATCTTGGGGAGGAGTCTCTTGGCCAGCGAGTCACGTGCTCCTCCCCAGCGGCGGTCTCCCAGGGAGCCGAGGTTGGAGGTCAGGGCGGTCCAGCTCTAGCGCGGCCACCTCACGTCAGCTCACGTGGCTCCCCATCCCACGACCACGGCTCGGGTCAGTCCTGCAGACCTGCAACAACGCTCTCAGACAGTCTCCCCCGCTTTCAGAAGCGTCATCTGGGCGACACGCTGGGGCTGGGGAAGGAGCCGGAATTCCTCGGCGACTGGAAGGGGACGGCGGAGGACGTGGGGGACCGGTCGGAGCCGCACAGGTCCCCGTTGTGCAGCTTCCACAGCAGCTCCTCATTCTCCATGGACAGCCGCTTGTTGACTTTTGACTCCTTCTCCAGCCACTCCTGCAGGGTGGCCTGCTCCGTGCTCAGTTGCCTTAAAGAAATAATAATAATAAAAAGACAGAAACCACGTGGATCTGAGTTTCTAAGGGAACATGCTTGAAAAAAATTTTTTTCTTAGTATTTTAAATGTGAGAGGCCAGGAGAACGACCCCTTTGGAATAGTAAAAGGGTCTACGGCCATACCACCCTGAACGGGCCCAATCTCGTCTGGAATAGTAAAAGGTGGTCCTGCACAGGGCTGCTGGGCCAGGTGTTTGGGGCCCAGGACGGGGCGCTCCCGCAGGTAATCTGCATGTACCGGGCTGCTCCCTGATGGGCCCCATGATGTCCTTTCTCTGAGAGTGTTCTCAGCATCCACAAGCCCAGGCCTGGAGGGAAGGAGGGCCTGCTTGTCTCAGCGTTCCATCCAGACCTCTGTGGTAAATGCTCGAAGTGCCACCATCGAACTTTCCAGAGAGAGACCGCTACCTGCTGAACCACCCTCTCCGCACTTCCGGGAGGCACCTGGGTGGAGTGTGGCACAGTGACTCTAATGTAGGAGCAAGGGAGGAGACCGGAATAACAGGACTGTTTTCTTTTTACCTTGAAATTGCAACGTGCTTGTCTATCCGAGCTTTTAACTCCTCATTCTCCTGCTGAAATCGCTTCAGTTTGTCCACCAGCGCCGTGTTGTTATCCACCTTGGCGTAAACGAGAAGCCAACGACTATACATTAAAAACAGGTGAGCAGAGCCCCTCGTTGCCTAAGGCACATTCCCGACACGAATACACTTTGGAGAGATCTAATAAGGAACGATTAATTGTATACTGAAATATCCATCCAGGGACGCACTGCAAAATAGAATCTAAAGTAACAAAATGGCATCTTGGTTTGTTTGTTTCTTTTAAAGTTTGTCAGTTTTCAGGAGCCACTTGAAAACTGACGCAGGGAGAGTCACTGAGTGGTTTCAGGTCACATCGTTTTAGAAGTGCCCTGAGAACCAGTGTCCTGGCCTGGGCCACCGTGGGCTGTGGAAACAAAAGCAGCAGCTGCACCTAAGCCTGCGTTTATCAAGGGCACCTGAGCTCCGCATGGGCCATTTGGAGTGGGGTGGGGAGTAAATTTCCCATGTTTGATGAAAACTCGTAAGGCCAACAGGGCAGAGTACTGGGCTATGTTGACCAGGACCTTTAGCATGGTTTCTCAGGTCCTCATTAGCGTTTACCCCTCAGCGACCACACAAAGCCGCGATTCACAAAGCCCCTCAGAGCAGCCCGTGAGAGAAAGACCATGCAGAAAGCCGCTCTCCTCGCTTTGTTCTCCTGCTGGCCTGCCCAGGCTAAACTTTCAAGGAAAACAAACTGATCAGTCAAGAGATTAAAGGATAAAATCCCAGAAGACATTTAATCACTTAACATGATGAAGAGCTGATTGCATCCCAGCTCACTTTCTCAAGGTAAGATTTTATTACTTGCTGTGGAGACGACATCACAACTCTGGCACAATTAAGTCTAAGTCGCTGTCGTTGTACCGTATGACTCACCGCCCTCACTGATTAGAGCTCTTAGCTTGGGATCCTATTGTTCTTAACATACCTATTATCTAGAAAATGCTCAGGACGAGTCAATCAGATGGAAATAACTTTCTTAAAAAAAATGAGACTAGAATGTCAGAAAAAGGGGGCCTTGGAATTTCTAGTAGTTGTAAAGGAATTCAAGATAAAACATGAGTGGCAGAATCTGTAATTAGAGATGAGGCAGTGACTGGCCTTTCAACAGTAGTATCTCATCCGACCCTTCACTGTACAGAGGAGGAAACTAGCCCTGGGGATGTCCCAGAGCTAACTGGCGGCAAAGCTAGCACACTGAGAAAGCTGCCTTGCTTTCCAAGTGTCTTCTTTTCCACAAACACCTGGAGCTTCCCCATAAATCGGTAATAGTGTGTGTTTACCTGTCATCATTTCAACCCATTCTTCTGCATCTGCACAGTAGTACAGTGTTGACTATCATGCCAGCTCTTTGGCATGGCAAAGACATATTTATGGACCAACAAAAATTACAGTGTGTTGGTACTTAATACAGCAGAGTCTGTTCTGACTGCACATGATATTCTGGAAAAAACCTGATGCATAAGAGCTGTATGGCCAACAAATTGTTCACAGGATTATATGAGTCATCACTGACTGCAAGATTAGTAGTTATCAAACTTCACAGAACAGAAGCACATGGTATGCCTGATCAGGCGGTGGCACAGTGGATGTAGCATCAGACTGGGATGTGGAGGACCCAGGTTCGAAACCCCGAGGTAGCCAGCTTGAGCGTGGGCTCATCTGGTTTGAGCAAGGGGTCACTGGCTCAGCTGTAGCCCCCCAGTCAGGGCACATATGAAAAAAACAATCCATGAACAACTAAGGTACCACAACTAAGAATTGATGCTTCTCATCTCTCTCCCTTCTTGTCTGTCTGCCCCCCTCTGTCTTTGTCACACACACAATAAAGCAGCACATGGTATATGCACCAGGCTGGGCTCATTAACAAACTGAGTTCCCTTCCCTCCTTTAACAAACAAAAATGCGAGTAACTCAAAGCACCCATATATTCACATGGCGGCTTAGTCCTTAAATCCCTAAGTAGAAAGGCAGTAGTTTCTAGAAGGAAAGCAAACCAAATACCAAAAGCCAAACAAACCAAAAAGCAAGCAAACAGTGACTCTATGTTTCCTATACGTTCAGGGCTGTTCTGGGTTCGAATGAGGCGCTTACTCAACAATCAAGGGCTCACAACTGGGGGAAGGGGCAAGCAGGAGGCAGAAGTCCAGCAGTGGCTAGGACCACTCAGGTTGCCTTGCCAAGCCTGTGCCCACATGATGAACCTCCTGGCTATTCCGGTTGTGGTCCAGGGCTGGACCGAGACACAACACTGGGCACGTTGCTCAAACACATCACTCTGGACAGACTTGTCATGGCTGACGTCAGTTTTCTGTTCCTTCATATTTTTCATAACGCTTGCTAATTCTCCAACTGCACTGGTTGTGTGAAAACCCAGTTCTTTGACCACATTCTAATTCACAAGAAGCAAGATGGCAAAATTAGAGAGCAAGGTTAAATAGCTCCAATGTGATTAGGTCCCACACCTAACTGTTTGGGGCACATGAAACCCACCCAGAGTTGGTGATATATTCAAGTACTGATTCTACATTACTGAACCATCTTCCTGTGCAGGGGAAGAAGACTCACAGACCACCGAAATGGGAGCCTGACTTGTCTGCCGTGATTTTCCAAGGACCCAATAGTGTTTCACGTGTTTCTTGGGGGAAAAATTCTCCAGAGGCAGCAACGACTAAGTCTGGCGCAAACACAGAAAAGAACATGAAACCTCTTTTGCTTTTTGTATGTTTTCAAACAGCTTTCAGCAGCAGCTGAAACAACTGCCCGGTTCTCGTTCGGAGCCCAGTTCCCATCTCACGGATGCCCCTTCCTTTGCTGTGGCTCTCCCAGAAACGTACCACTTTCTCCATTTTCATCAACTTCACGTCCTGTTCATGCAGCTTTTCATTCTTGATCTCTAGCACGGCTTTCAGACTTTCTAACTCCTGCTCCAGATACATGATCTGCGGGTTTTTCTGGAAAAGATGCAGCAGGATACAGCTCTGATTGATCATTAAATACCATCTCATAGTTTACATTCTTAACATAAATAGTCTTTGGTTAGACTTAGAAATTAGACAAAGAGGCAAGAAACACTGACCTTCTTACAGCAGTTTCAAAGAAAAGGGGTGGAAAGAAGGGTTAAGATAACTTTCATCTCAAAGTCGTCAGTTATAAGAAGGAAATAAAACTTTTCATATTTGAAAACAAAAATTTCATTCATTTATCAATAACTTAATGTGGGAAAATATTGGCAGCATCAAATATTTTATTGGAAGTTGGGGAAAAACTATTGCTTAACAATACTATATGCTTAACTCCGATTAGAAATCAACCAATTCCAAGGCCATTACTGGTGTTTGGAGGGAGACGAGGGCCACCAGTTCTCTCACCGAAGTCGGTAACTGGTCAGGGGTGAAAGACAGTACATAGGTTGGGTTCTCTGGAAAACACAACTGACAATAATGTCCTGCGTCTTTTGGATTTTTATTATGATGGGACAGTGTTGGTCTGGCCACCCTTCTCGGGCAGCCATAATGCCTATCACTCTATTTTGGGACACCCCACCATTTACATGGCATGTAAATGATGCATGCACTAGAAATAAGTTTATGAAACCCAAGCACTGCCTAAGGGGATACACCGTCTTAAAGCACAGCTCCTGGGTAGACCCCCGATTCCTTGCTTTACTTATTCGAAGTCAAGTGAACCATCGAAAATGTATGATACAAATGAACAGCACAAGACCTATGGATGAGATATTTAACGAGGGAATTTCTCAGACGAGACTCTGGTGTCGACCATCAGAGCCCTCCTCCTGGGCAGGGTTAAGCCTGGGCTCTGGACCAATCACTGGGGAGGATCCGGCAGTGGGCCCTTGGGGGCTCTGCGCTCTCATCCCTTACTTCACAGAAGGAGACAAGTGCCACAGCTCAAAGGACCTGCTTGGGGCACTTACTGGAGCAGGGACTTTAACTCAAGGTTCTTCGAAACATTTCAGATGTTTTCTGTGCTGTTATTCTTTTACATGGTTTTTTTTTTTTGTTTGCTTTCTTACCCTAAAGATAGCAAATCTTATCTTGTTTCTGTTAAAAAGAAACAGCATCATTTGCTCTGTCAGGTCTTTAAAACTGGGGCATTTACAGTGTTGCGCCCTCTGCACTCCTACTTCTCTGTGGGCCTGTCCCCTCCCCCAACTCTCACCCGTGTTCTCCTTCCCACAGCTTTGCATGCCTCCCTCAATCTGTGTCCTCCTTAGTTTTTCAAAAGCTGCTGCATTCCCAGGAAGCTTTTTAAAATCTGTAACCCAAGCCATTAGTAAGGTTCACCTTCTGCTGGTTAAGCCTAGCTTTCTTTTATTTAAATCACTCCTCTAAGAATCTTTCAGAACAAAAAGCTTTGCAGTTTCATTGACTATGACCTACCTCATCTAATTGTATTCAAACATCTCGAGGGTCTCCCAGTTACTGTCCCCAAAAAGGCCCCCTGAGAGACCCCCACAGGTGTTAAGTGGCAGAACCTTCTGTATGGAATGGTAGGACTCAAAACATAAGCTGTGAATTTTCCTTCTCAAAAGAAAAAGAAAAAGTGTGAAGGATCTGAGTTACAAAAGAAAGCTGAGCTCATAAGAGAAATTTGTACTTTTCAAAAGTGAGGGTTGATCCATACAATGCAATATTGTTCAGCCAATAAAAGGAATGAAGGACCTATCCATGCTATTATAATGCGCTAAGTGAAAGAAGCCAGATACAAAAGGCCACATACACCACGCTTCCATTGATATGCAATGTCCAGAAGAGACAGAAAGTGGTCTGGTGACTCCCTAGGCTGGGACTTTGTGAGGTAATAGGGGGAGGCTACTACTGAGTACAAGGTTCTTTTGGGGTGATAACAATGTTCTAGAATTAGATACCAGCTACCAGTGCTTGACTTTGTAAATATACAAAAAACCACTCCATTGTATGTTTTAAAAGGTATATAAATTAAATCTCAATATAGCAGTTAGCTTTAAAAAAAAAGAAAGTGAAAACTTCAAACAAAATCCAGACCCTAATTGATAGTTTTCTTGTCTTCCTCTAAGAATTAGTTTAGACCACTTGGAATATATATTGGGCTTCCTCTGCATGTCAGTTTATAGGATGTAAAAAAAGACACCCCTAAACCAAGAAGCCATGAAGTACAGTTGAAAGAGCACCCTGCAAGACCAGAGAAGAGTCCCAACACCGTGCTCCTTCTCTAGCTGGATACCAGTCGACCTTAAAGGGCGGCCGAGAAGAACCCAGCAGTGATGGAGCGTCACCCAGCTTACCAGATTTGCTTTCTCTCTCGCAATTCTCTTTTGTTCTTCCAATTTCAGTTTTTCATTTAGAGCCTCATTTTCACTCTTCAGATCACTGATTTGTTTCTAAAATACAAATAATGAAACGTGGAACATGGTCAACAAGCAGAGAGCAGAAACGGCAAAATCTGCACCGAAATACTAAAACCACATAAACCTCAAGAAGAATTTATTTATTTATTTTGGGTATTGAGATTTACCCACCTCTAGAGATTCCTGCTTCTCAGAAAGCAAAGCCTCAAGTGATTTCTTTTCCGATTCATGGCTTTCCTTGATTTCTGGAAAGAAGTGATATTTTTAACATCTATGAGTTCACTGGATTCTGTAGCTGTTAAAGCATAGAGATTGGGAGTTGATTATGAAGCAATATGACTGTTCCTTTATACACTACTCACAGAAATTAAAGGATATTTTATTGCTTCATATTCATTTTGAAATATCCTCTAATTCTTCTCACAAAAATTAGAGGATATTTTATCATTTCATAGTCATTTTGAAATATCCCCTACTTTTTGTGAGCTGTATATTTGTATGATGCTTTTAGAGAAGTTAACCTGTTCTCAGATTAGTCCTACGACATGAGGAAGGCACCTATTCCCATTCTATTACAGTGAGCACTGAGGCCCGCAGAGGCCAAGGAGGCTTAGGGAACACAGAGCCAATCTCTCGGGGGCGGGCCTCACACCCTGGCCTGCAGACCCTGGTCTGAAGCTCCTATATTCTCCATTTGCATTTTGTAAGCCAAACAAAAATCCAAACTTAAACCCACTTCTAGCAGGAAGGAAGAAAAACGGTGTTTGCTAAATGTCTACCCTTGGCCGGTTACTTCTACATGTTACCACCTTGGACTTCAAACAACTCTATTTACTGATGAGAAAGGCCTTTGCCAAAGGTCACAAGCCAGTTCTCACCACCCGTCCACACACTTCTCTGCAGGATACAGTGAGGTCAGTGGGACAATTTCAGCTACACGGCCATGTCCTTAAAGAAATGGCTTCTTACTTTTTTCCTTCCACTTCAACCCATCCAGTCATGATGACATAATAAAAAAAAGTCTTTCTTTATTCAACAAGTGCCATCTTGCTTTTCACCAGAGTATTAGTGTGTGTGTTGGTGAGCAGGCGTGTTTGGCATGGATCCCACGCAGTGGCTGGGATACGGACTAAAACCTCCACCTTCTGAGGACCTAAGCGGTCAAATACAACCTTCCTCTAGTTCTTTAAAAGTCTGCCTGCTTCCTCACATGTTGTCAGTTGTAAAAAACTGTAACTTGCATCCTTAGGGGAAAGGACATTGGCTAACAAGGAACAATGAAAAGAAACCAAACCCTCAGGACTGAACGCCAGCATCTTCTCTGGAAGGGAAGGTTCTGACTCTTTCTGTTTCAGACCACATCATGCTGTTCCCTTAGACCTTATTCTATTCAAATTTAAAAAGCAGTCTTGCCTGAAAAGGAGGTTTCATAGGCCTTCTTCAGTAATTCTATCTCGTCTGAGTGGCTAGCTTCAATTTCCAACTTAGAGGTTTCATGGGCAGCGTTTAAGTTGTCAAACTATAAGAGAAAACACAACAGAATGATAGTGTGCCAGTAAAAGCAAAACTCTTAAGTTGAAGAGTAAGCAGTGACATGAGCAAACTTAACACATGAGCTTGCATTCAGGTTGAAGGCTTACATAGCACATATAAATACCAGCCACACTTGAATTTGCCCTTCTCAGGCCTCCACTCTATCCCCTCTCAGGATCACAAACACACAGCTCTCCAGGGCTCCCTGATGTGAATGGCCGAGTCTATCACAAGGAATGAGGGAAGTTCTCCCTGTACCAGGAGCACAGGGCTCCACCCCCATCATGTTAGCCTCTACATCCTTAGTCCCTAGCACATGGCATTTAGTAAGCGCCCTACATATTTGCTAAATGGAAAACTGATTTCAAAAGGGAACAAGGACATTAAAGAGCAGCTTAGGATATACCGCGATGTGAAAAATACGGGTTAGTAAACAAGTGCCATTTTTAAAGAAGAAGAAATTCAAACCAATGGTTTAGTAGCACAACATCAGAATGCTCACAAAGGGATTGCTCCTAGGTAATAGGATAAAGGGTTGTTTTTTATTTTCTTTTTTCCCTTCCCTTTTGTTCAGCACATGTACTTTGCTATAAACATGAAAAAAAATTAAAATATCTTTTTCACCTTTTTAATTAAAAAAAAAAAAGCTCTTTGAGGGATGTTCAACAAAGAGAAGTTCATAAAAGGAAGTGGATCATCAAACAATAATTAAAGCTCAAATAAATGGCCAGGAACACGCTCAGGTTCCGAAAGCACAGACCTGCTCCTGCAGTTGGGTTTTATACTTCTCTGCTTCCTCGATGTAAATGTTCTGAAGCTTCTCACACTCCTCGGTGTAAAACTCTTTCAGCCGGTTCTCGAGCTCTGTTAGATCAGTCTGGTGCTGTTGGGTTAGCTTCTGGACAAATCCTTCATAAGCTATTTGCAACTCACTCCTGGCTTTTTCTAATTTTTCACAGGTGGTTGAAGCAGTGACTGAAAACAGATGACAAAGAAAAAGATGACCGATGACTTGTTAAATATCCTAAATTCAAAGATTTCACACACAGCTGTGAGGTCTCAGTTCTTTGGTGACCAGATTTTCAGACCTTACAGTACAGAAGTGAACAGGAAAAAGAACAAGGGAGATGGGTCCCTGGCAGCCAAATCACACACCACGGTCTGTCTAGCAAGCTGTAAGTGAAGTACTTGAAAAGAGCCAGATTTCCAAGTGATAGTCAACCTTTTATGTGGTGACCAATCAGTGCAGGGGCCATAAGAAGAGGAGGCTCAGATTAGCCAGGTATCTGCATGGACAGCCAACCAGTAGGCAGGAGCTCAGATACTAAAGAAGCGGGGGGGGGGGGGGGAGCAGAGGGAAGAAGCAAATGGATAAAGCATTTAACTATTTCGAGCTCATTTAAACTTATTTCAAAAATACAGCAATAAAAAACAAATAGGAGACTATATTGCAAACACATCACCAGAGCATAAAAACTTTAGGGAAAACACATTTTAAAAGCTACATTATATGACAGAATAATGATATATTGAAAGGTTAACATTCAAAAAAGGCAAAGTAATTTGATAAACATAATTTTAAATCAGAACATCCTAGTCTTCACCGCCATCAAAATCAGAATTACCAACAATCCACTGCAGAACTCGCACGATAACACATACACACACTGTAATAAGCCCCGAAAGGTCTGTCATTTCTCAGGAGGCCTGACTGGACTTCTCCAGCCTTCCTAGTAAGAGGGATAATATATACAAAATGGGAAGTGAAGAGTCTATTAAATTAATCTTTACCTCTCTTTTGTAATGAATATATACTTTAGGAGTTATGGAAGGAAAAAGATGGTTTCAGGGTAGCAAAAAGGATAGTTTACATCAACAGTTATTCTACATAAGTAGTGTAGAGTTGGCGGGCTCCTGGGATGAATTTCTGGCAATGATGTTGACGGTTTCCTGGGGAATATGCCTCATGGCAAGAAAAGAACCAGTCACTTGTTCCACAGCAGGATTTTTTCAGAGGTAAAATGGCCATATTAAAATAATGCCAAGCATAGTATCTGCTTAAGAGAACCCTTAAAATGCAAATAAATCCTGAACTATTTATTGATGGGGAAAGGAACTAACATTGGAGGAAAAAGCAACAACTACTTGATGAATGGCACCGAATGGGACTCCCTACACATTCTCTCATCTAACGGTCACAGAAGTCCTGTAAGAAACTTATCTCTAATGTAAATATACCTAAGGAAACCAACAGAGAGGGTAAATAATGTGCTCACAGGCACACAGCCAGTAAGGAGCAGAACACCGGACTGCGGAAGAGGTTTGGATTCTGATTCTGAGTTCCTCCTGCCACACCCAGCGGCCTCCTGGGCCAGGAACCAAGAGATGAGATGCAGCCTCTCCTTAGGAGGCCTCCTGGCTAATCAAGAAGACAAGAGAGAGAGAGAGAGAGAGAGAGACACCTGTAAGAAGAAGCAACAGTGCAAGCAGGACCTGCGGGCCCTCAGAATGGCACTCAAGCTAATTTACATCAGCCAGGGTGGTCTGAAAGCAGACTTTAAAAAAAATTGTTTTAACTTTTGGAAAACTACGCATTACATTTAGCATGTGAATCATTTGTACGTGTGCAGGTCTGCGGCATTAAGTCATTCACACTGCTGTGCAAACATCGCCACCACCCCTCTCACGACTTCCCCCCAAATTGAAACTGCCAACCAAGTAAGCGCTAACTCTTCGTTGCCCTTCTGTTCAGCCCCTGGCAACCGCCACCTCCCTTCTGTCTCCATGAGTTTGACTACTCTACATACGTCATACAGAGGAATAATATTTGTCCTTTGGTGACAGCTCATGTCATTTACTGCGATGTGCTCCATGTTCATCCGTGTTGTAGCGGGTGTCGGAACTTCCCGCCCTGTTTAAGCTGCATGATATTCTGTTGCGGGTTTATACCACATTTGCTTAACTACCCATCCCTCTATGGACACGGGATGCTTCCGCCTTCAGGCTATTATGAATAATGCTGCTAGGAACACGGGGAAAGACCCAGAAAGGTAGGTGGAGGCCAGATCATAGAGGCCCCGTTATATGAAACATCACTGACAACTCAGTCCTTCGGGATGGCACTTTGGAAGTTCTTTCTCCTTCTTTAAAACAATGTAGCAAAAGATAATAGCTGTGCCAATCACTCCAGAACATCTTCTTCACAGTCGCTTTTCCTTTTGTTGCACTAATCATTTAATCAAAGGAGAAAAAGTGATTCAAGAAGGCCAACGTTAGTCAATGACTTCATAAACACAACCTTGACCTCCGCTAACTGACTTTACAAAGTGCTCAAGTAAAATGACGGGGCCACAGGCCTCTCTGCGAATTCTATATTAGCACTCTACAGGAACAGAGGCAGCAGCAGGACATTTGGCAAGCACTTCATAAAGGCATCAAAGAGCTTTCACATATCAACAACAACAAAAGGAAGAACGTGATCCTGGCCCATCCAGACGCTCATATCAGAACCAGAAATGTCTAAGTGAACAAAAACAGAAGTTTCCACATGGAAGCTTGCCACTGTGAGTGGGGTGAAGGGAGGACAGACACACAGATGGGGGAGGGAGGGAAGGAAGAAGGAAGATGGATCAGACGGAGAGCGGGTGCTTTGTTGCTGTTGGTACACAGGGCAGCGCGCAGGCCCAGCCCAGATGGTGACATCAGCCTGCAGCTGTGTGCGGACCTTTGCTCTGTTTACCACCCCGCTGTGCTGGACGGAGAACAGCTGGGCTGAAAGGATCGCTCACACAAAGGACTGTACTTTGAATAAACTGGCCTGGGTTCCTGCGGGAACATCTATTTGGCATCAAGACTCATGAAATACTTCTCTAAAAGACACACACATAAACATTTATCAAGGGTCCTCAGAGTGTTCCCGTCAGCTGGACACACTCTGTGGGAGGCAGGGGGACATCACCCCCAGGTTGCAGTAGTGGACCTGTCCTTGTACTCATTACAGTTCGGGGGTGATTTCTTACGTCCCCTCTTCTGGCCTGCACTCATTCTCAGCCTTGTCTCTTCCCTGCTTACTCTTCAGAGTTCCACCTGCTTTCGCTCAATTAACCAGATGCCCAACAAAGTCAAAACCAAACAGAAAATCACTCAGAATTTAGACTAAGTAATGAGCAAGGACTTTGCTTCCAATGTCAGGTGATACTGTTTTCAAGAAGTTACTGTATAAATGCACAGTGCAAAGCAGTCCTTTTGTCCTCGTTTTTAAAATCCTTACGTTAGGCAGTTGTTCAAAGCATGTCTAATTAAGACCACAGCCAAGAGCCCAGGGCTTGTAGAAGGATGGATGGATTGCAACTTTTGCACACATATTGGAGAAGCTGTCTCCAGCAATCTACCTTAAAATGAGAAATGCAATTTTCACTAAGAAAAAAAGATACCCGTTCATGGGTATCCCTAAAACATGGGCCAGAAGTCAACACTTTCCCTTGGGGATAGACCGGGCCTGAGAATTCTAGGCCACTGATGGAACAGGAAAAACAGAGGGGCACCCTCTGACAGTCGGAAACACCGATAACTGGGCATGCGTCAGGTATTCCAGAAGTAATGAAATGCTTGCTACTTCTCCTTTTCTAATAACTCTTTGGATGACATCTGGAAAAGGCCAATGTCAAAGTCAAATATAACCTCTGAGAAAGCAGAGCTGGATTCATCCCAAGGCCTTTAGCATCGTCCCCAAGGAGAGGAAACAGGGCCATTATCCAATTAGTCCCAGCAGGCTTTCCTAAGAGAAGGAGGCTATTTTTATTACTTCCATCTCCTACAGACTATTTTCCCTTTTGGTGACTGATAAACGCACTGTACGTAGAGAAAACCATTAGATAACCATAGTCCTGAATTGTTTATTTCTTTTGAAATACAAAAATTTCTTAATTTTTGTATCTATGTAGCATGCATCATCATGAGACAATTGCAAATATTTTAATTCTTAAGAACATAAATAAATGTCTTAATAGAGAAGAGTTAGAATTCTTAGGTTCAAACCTCAGCCACCCCATTCGCCTGCTCTGTGATTTGAGCAAAGTGCCCAAGCTCTCTAAGCCCGTAGCATTTCCTCATTTTTTAAATGGAGGTGATATTTTACTACCTCCCCCGCATATACATATGAAACATCTGGCCCAGAGCCTAACCAGAGTAAGTACGCCGTAAATGTTACTACTGTTATTATTGGTACTGCAAAAGCCCACCAGTTCCAATGTGTCTGAGGAGTCCTCAAAGACATGCTGGGGGTTCCAGGACAGACTGGGTTATTAAGAAGCACTGCCTGTCTAGTATTCACAGAAGGTTAATACACACGCACACATCTGTGATAGGAGATTCCAGTACCCATTCACAGCAAAGCTTTGCTTTCTGCTCCGACTGTTCTTGGCATTATTTACAATAGAGTTTCCCTAACTGTTACGTGATTTTATCTAAATTGGACATAAAATATAAAAAAAAAAGATAAGGAAAACTAAATTGGGGAGGTAAAGTTACAAGGAAAAGTCTGCAAAGTTTTGTGAGAGTCTGTAAGAGATTATGACAGAAAGAAAAGACACACAGGAAAACAAGATGACGTCATTCCCCAAATGTACACACGCACTTTCTCTAAATGCGTCCAGCAGGCAGGCCTGCTGTGGGTGCCAGACAACCTTTCCCTCCCTGCACGCCGATGAGGGAATCGAGATGGTGTATCCGACTTTCTCTAGATGCGTCCAGCAGGCCTGCTGTGGGTGCCAACCTTTCCCTCCCTGCACGATGAGGGAATTGCAGGAATTGCGATGCTGTATCCGACTCCACTCACCTTCTTTCCGTCTCTCTCTCATTCTCCCTCGCGCCGCCAGGGAAGTCAGAGACCTACTTTAAGTTCTGGGCACCTTCACTGCTTTCTTCAAAAGTGTACACTTCTTCGAGTAAACACAGTTTTTTAGAACTTAATTGTGAAATAATTTTAGATTTATGGAAAAGGTACAGAGAAAGTATAGAGCTTGTGTGTAGCCTTCACCGAGCGTCCTCAAGTGTGACATCTGACATATCACTTCTCTTACTCCTCCTGCACTCCTGTCCTGGAATTAGAAAAGGGGACTCCACCTTCAACCACAGCAGTGTGATTATTTCATAATATTCTTCTGTGAGGGGAACCCAGCCCTGACACCCTTCCAGGGCAAGTGATTTGTTGGTTACTTTCTTAAACATTAGTTTAATCTGTTTAAAATTGGATACAGCAATATAACTGAACAAAGGAACCAGGAAGCCATTTTTAAAAAGTAAACTGCTACTTTGGGGAGAGGCAGTAGCCTACCAAAGAACAACAAAAGGGAAGGGCCCGAGACATCCCACAACAGTCATTTCCAACTTTCTGCATATCAGTTTCCTGACAAGCAAGGTAGAAATAAATAGCACTTGCCCTGCTCACCTGACAGCTTGGTGAGGATAAAGTGAAATAGACGGTATTATAGTCTGTAGAGTGAGTCTTCACAGACTGTCTGTAGAATGATCATCCATTCATAAGAACCCAGATCTCACTTCCCAAAAGGTTACTACTTTTTCATGTGGCCAAGAAATTGTGACCTGTGGTAGAGAAAGGTCTTTCACTAAATTTCAAAATTAGTTACAGATGGCTTTCTGATTGCCCTTGGGAATTGTATGAATTGACATGAAGTGAGTTCATGTCAAAGCCTTTCACTAATCATAACTTATTAAAAATTCACTTTTACAAAATGCCTGCACTATCAAATCAATTCTCCCATAAATAATACCACCTAACGTTTAAACTCAGTTCATACTTTACAAAGTGCTCTTGCATTTATTATTACAAGTACTATCATAACTTGCAGAGCTAAAAGGAAAACTTAACAGGAGAATAGCTGGGGATTTTAATGCCCCACCCCCAACAATGAATAGCTCATCCAGACAGAGAGAACTGATAAGGAAACAGCAGACTTGAACAGCACTACAGACCAAACGGACCCAACACATAGAGCATTCTACCCAACGACAGCAGAATACACATTCATAAGTACACAAGGAACAATTTCTTAGAGAGACCATATATTAGGTCAAAAAACTATTCATAGAAATTTCAGGAAGACCGACACTGTACCAAGCATCTTCTCTGACCACAACGGCATTGAAATTAGAAATCAGTAACAAGAGAAAACCTGGAAAATTCATGAACACATGGAAATTAAATACTACCCTCCTGAACAACCAGCAAATCAAAAGAGAAATTCAAGGGGAAATAAAAAGGTTTCTTCAGACAACTGAAAATGGAAACACAACCGGAGCTTACAGGACGCAGCAAAAGCGTCTCTAAGAGGGAAGTTCATAGCAATGAGCTCCCAAATAAAAACCCTAGCGCTACACCTTAAGGAACTAGAAACAGAAGAACAAACTGAGCCCGAGGTCCGCAGAAGGAAGGCTACACTTTGAGTTAACAACGTAGGCATTATACAAAGCCTCATTTTCCTAGAGGGAACGGAAGGGGCAGGACTGGGTGGAGAGCTCAATGCGCTCGGCCCTTTCCAGTGCAGGTAGGTCCACGGCACAGAGCGTGACCCTTAGCTGAATGGCTCTACTCTCAATTTGAGATGAATAAAAAAGCTCATTCCTACATAAAGTGGACACCTCAGAGTATTAGAGCTTAATTCTCTTGTAAAAAAACGAGAAAGACTGCAAGATAAGGCATGTCAAAACAATCTCCCCGCCCCACCCCAGACTGATTCGCCCTCATCATTCTTCTTCCAATGTGAGATGATGCTCTGGCCCAGCCAGTGCCCTTGGAACACAGGGGCCCCAGGCATCCCGGGAGCCTCAGGTTCTCTTCCAATAAAAGGCTCTGCTGTGTTTCAGCTTCCTCGCTGGCCAACCACTTGCTGCACAACAGATGCTCTCATGATCACCACAGCAAGCATTCAGGTATGAGAGTGTCCCGGAGACGAGAGAGCCACTGAACTGCTGACAATGCCCTAAGCTTCCGGCCTGAGGAACATGAGTTAAGACTTCAAGGAAATCACACTTCACTCAAAAGAATAAACTTAATGTTAATAAAAAGGTGGTTTTGAGTCCAGCACTATTCTGCCTCTCCTCCTCGGTTATTCCTTTTGAGGGTGCAGGGTGCAAAAGAGCAGTTCAACGTTGAGATGCATAATATTTGGAAGCCTGTGAAGAAGAACGAACTCAATTCAGTTAAAGCTATTTGGTATTATTTGCTCCCTTACTGTGCTTGATTCTTACATTCTTTTTAACATGAGAAACATTCCGGACAGCTAGTGTGCTGCTGAGTGCAGTCTGGGGGGCACGGGCGTCAGGACCACCTGCATGGTCACTAATGGCAGACTCCCAGGCTCCGTTCCAAGCCACCTGAGTCAGAAGTAGGAGCCTGCATTTGGACCAGGTCTATGTTGTTATGCAGTGAAGTCTGAGAACCACTGTTCTACACAAACGACATGAAATTACGAAAAATCTGAACATATCAAAGCTGGGCAAGGACAAGGAAAACAGTTCAACGGGCTTGCCAAACAGATACCCTTGCTAATATTATGTAGCTGTACAGGTGAACGAATGCAGCCTTTTATTTAAATAAATATTTTTAAAAGATTTTATTTATTGATTTTAGAGTGAGGAGAGAGAGAAAGGGGGGAGGAGCGGGAAGTATCAACTCATAGTAGTAGTTGCTTCTCATGTGTGCCTTGAACAAGCAAGCCCGGGGTTTTGAAGTGGTGACCTCCGCATTCCAGGTCAACACTTTATCTACTGTGCCACCACAGGTCAGGCTGCAGCCTCTTACTTTTAAATACAGCCAGCCCAGGTCTACACTTAGAAAAAGAGAGACATGGGTAGGAAAAAAATGAGCTAAGTTTGAAGTGGTATCAATTCCTTCTCCAATCAGTGAGATAAAGAATGCTTTTTCATATTCAATTGGTTTTCATTATATTAATAGATACTTTATTAAAGCCCATTTCAGAAATCACTTCTGGAGTTTTGCAACTCAATAGTGACTTAACTATAAAGCGTTTTAAAACTACTTTAAGTATACAACCATGTTAAACCACACTGAAGGGTGAAGGAGTTAACACATTCCACAAGGTGTGAGGCAGCCTCCTGTTTGCAGACACCAGCAAAGTGTTGACAGTCTGTACACTGCTTTTGGCAAAGCCAAGTGAGCTCTTCCTAGTAGGTAATAACAAGACACATTTTAATCTAACAAGACTTCTTGAACTCTTGACTCAAATAAAAAGGTTCCAAAAGTCATTATCAGTCCAAACTGATGTTTATAGAAAATGATATTTCAACCTTTCAAATGGTGTCACCTTGCTTTCCCCTTTTGTGATCAACAGGGGTTCAGTAGTATAGTCATTCTGGGATCTTATCCAAGTATGTTGCTTTTCTAATTTATTGACCAGAGGAAAGTTACTTAAATTTTAAACCTCAATTTTTCTTTCTTTCTTTCTTT
The DNA here is from genome assembly GCA_037038555.1 of Rhynchonycteris naso. Taxonomy (NCBI): domain Eukaryota; kingdom Metazoa; phylum Chordata; class Mammalia; order Chiroptera; family Emballonuridae; genus Rhynchonycteris; species Rhynchonycteris naso. The sequence continues at coordinate 15,421,336 of CM072998.1, read as the reverse complement.
TTTAAATAAAATGCAAACCAACAGACTTAGAGCTGAACAACTGACGCCAGGAAAGAGTAGGCACCCAATAAATGTTGATACCTTGCCCAGCTCATGATTTTTACACAGAAGATGGCAAAACCAACTAGAATTTTATATCATTATTATGGCGATTCCAATAATTTTTAGTGAATTAAGGATTAAAGTTTTTTATTTGTATTGCAAAATAGAAACAATCAGGGCAAATGTATAAAAAGATGTAAATTAGCTACTAATTCTATCTGCTAAAAATAACTTTGAAATACAAAGGCCCCTTTTTTCCCATTAATTTAGATGGAAAAAAATGTGATTCCAATGATTAATATTAATAAATAATGGGAATCCCAAAATATATTTATGGCTCTCTATTAGCACAGCAATACAACTCTACAAGGAATAAAAATGACAAATTTATTCTTGATTCATAAGCGGTATGTTTGCTGTGGACGTAGACCATAAAAGTGATCTGCAACCTATTTCAAAGGCTGACACTTTCAAAATGATCTGATTAACTGGGATTATCAGACATAAAGTAAAATGTTTCCAAGAGAATTACAGCTCACCTTACCTTATTATTTATTCCTAAAAACAGATACATTATATTTAGACGATGTACAGAAAATCATTTGTGCACCAAAACCACCAAGTATTAGCATAGTATAAGGGCAAAACCAGCTTTCCCTAGCTACTGGCCTTCACGAGTAAAATTATCCACTCACTGAAGCACTCAGTGCCAGGCATAAGGTACTACTACAGAGATGAAGGTGATACTGGCCTTGACCTTGAAGAGCTCAGTTCTGGACTGTGAGAAGGAGTCTATAAAAATAAATATAAGAGCAATTTGAAGGACATAGAAGGCAAAATTAATTAACTTGCTTGAAAGATCTGGGTGAAACTCAATTGAAGACAGATATTTTAGGTAAGACTTGAAAAATGAGTAATGAGAAGGCATTTGAGAAGCAAAAAATAGAAAGTTAGTGGAAAGAGGAAAGAGCGCATTTCAGGCAATGAGGATAGCATGCAACAAAGACGTGCAGAATAGGTATGAACAGACCCATGGCTGGGGCCTGGGAGGGGAAGACAATATGAAGAAAGGGAAGTGAAAGTGCAGACATCACAAAGCTCGACCGGAGGCTTACAGTCAAATCTTACATGGGTGCTTTGGTACGTCTGGACTCATTCCCAAAGCCAAAATGGAGTCAGTTGTTTGTTAAAAACGTCCAGTAGAGGACATGTGAGATTTACTGTGAGGGTAGAGAGGAGAGAGGCACACTGGAGACAAGGTGACCTGGTAGGTGAGCGCTGTAATATATTCCAGGTCAGAAACTACGCTGTGTAAGTTGGAGCAGCAGCAGGCAGAACGCTGAGGAGGGAGGATCTGAGTGGGACCGAGAGCTCAGACCGGTATCGTGTGCAGGATGGAGGAAAGGAGTCCGACCTCAACTGCTGGCTCGGGGGTAAGTGCACAATAATGCCACCACAGAAGATAATGAACGGACTCTGAGGACCAGGCTTGAATGAGATGGCACCGCAGAGTGTTCAGGAAGCAAGGGGCTGGAGAGTCTAGAAGGTGACTGCACAGGACTGGATCTCCGAGGCAGCTCTTCACTGGGAAAAATGCACCTGCCACTCGGGAAGGGGAGGACCAGATAAATAAATCTGTAAGCCATCACCTTGTAGGCTCTAGTGCAGCCATGGGATGAATGGGAAAACAGCTGCCAGGGAACCCCTCCATCCGCTGCAACACTGTTGAAGGGGAATGGGTGCTACATCCACCTGAAAGATCTTCGGATAGTCATTAAACAGGACCACACTGAAGACTATGAGACAATACAGGAAACTGCCTGATACAAGTTGAAAAGATCAGAGTATACATAAAATAACATGAATGGATCACAAAACATTATACTGTAGGAAGGAAGCCAGAAGCAAAAGGAATATACTGTATGTTTCCATTTCTATGAAATTCTATAACAGACAAAACTAACCTAAGGTGACAAGAAGCAGCTCAGTGTTTGCTTCTATGGAAAGAGGCATTTACTGAGAAGGGGCATGGGGACATGTTCTGGAATGAGAGATATTCTATACCTTGATCAAGGTGTAGGTTATACAAGTGTGTTTGTCAAAACTGATAGAACAAGAAGCAGTCCAGCGCATGTAAATTATACCTTAACAAAATATAACAGTACAACTTGTCTATAGTCATATAAATAAATAAGAAGAATATGCATAAATTAAAGTATGTCAGGAGAGTAGTGCTATGTATGAGCTATTTTCCTCTCACTTCAAATTTTTAATTCTCACAGTGTTTTGAAATTTAAAAAAACGTTAAAGCCTCAAATGTCCATAAATATTTATCACTTACCCATAAAAATGGAAAGCACTTCATATATTTTTTCAGAGAAAACGTGAAATAATCTCTGCAGTTAAAAAGTTTACTTATGCCTGACCAGGTGGTGGCGCAGTGGATAGAGCGTCAGACTGGGATGCGGAAGACCTAGGTTCGAGACCCCGAGCTTGCCAGCTTGAGCGTGGGCCCATCTGGCTTGGGCAAAAGCTTGCCAGCTTGGACCCAAGGTCACTGGCTCCAGCAAGGGGTTGCTTGGTCTGCTGAAGGCCTGCGGTCAAGCACATGTGAGAAAGCAATCAATGACCAGCTATGGTGTCGCAACGGCAATGAAAAACTAATGATTGATGCTTCTCACTTCTCTCCATTCCTGTCTGTCTGTCCCTATCTATCCCTCTCTCTGACTCTCTGTCTCTGTAAAAAAAAAAAGAAAAAAAAAGAAAAAAAGTTTACTTATCTGGCCTGACCAGGTGGAGGCGCAGAGGATACAGCATCAGACTGGGACGTGGAGGACCCAGGTTCAAAACCCTGAGGTCACTGGCTCAAGCATGGGTTCACCAGTTTGAGTGCAGGGTTGCTGGCTTGAGCGTGGGATCACAGACATGACCCTGTGGTCACTGGCTTGAGCCCAAAAGGTCACTGGTTTGAGTCCAGAGTCACTGGCCTGAGTAAGGTGTCACTCGCTCTGCTCTAGCCCCCCTCCCCCTGTCAAGGCACATATGAAGAAAGCAATCAGTGAATAAGCAATCAATGAACAACTAGGATACTACAACGAAGAATTGATGCTTCTCATCTCTCTCCCTTCCTGTCTGTCTGTCCCTATCTGTCCCTCTCTCTGACTCTGTCAAAAAAAAGGAAGTTACTATCTGAAGACAACAGGAAAACGTGAGACATAATAAATACATAAACACGAAGCATCAAGGGCTCACTGCAGTGAAGGAAGCCTCATGGTTTGGTTCTAAGAAGACCGAGAGGGGGTGTTTGAAGACTCTGCAGAGGCAAATGTAGTCATTCCACAAAGAAGGACACAACTCAGACAGCAGAGGCATGCGGGCTGCCCAGGAGGTAAGTGGGCTTCACCTGGAGGTACAGGACATGTCAGGGTGACAAGTAAGATGACAATGGGGAAAGTCAGTCAGCAGAGGGGACATGTTAGGTTCCAAAGGTCAGTAGTGCAGACTGATTTTGGGTTTCAGTTCCCAGAGTGTATGAGTTGGTCTTTATTCTTTGCAGTAGTTTGAGCCCCTTACCTCAATATTTGTAGATAGGAAGATAAAATTACCCAGTGAGAGAGTAACACAATGGCCCCTCCATTATTTCAGAGGGAAAAGACGGATACTGTCCTGAGGTCCTGGTGACAGTGATGGCTCTCTTCTCAAGATCCCCGTGATGGCCCAGGCATTATGCCAGTTGCTTCATATACATTAACCATTTAATTCAAGCTCCCCAACAACCCATAAAATACATATTAACTTCACATCACCAGTGAGGAAACTGTACTCAAAGAAATTAGGTAACATTTAACTAAGTAGATGGACAAAAACCAAGAAAACTATGACTCACACCCCACGTAATTCTACTGTAGCGGGTAGGGATTGAGCATGTCCCACTTCCACGCGGGTGTGAAGAGGGACAGCAGCCTGTTCTGAGGGATGTCTAATAATATTGTGTCTATGATATCATAAAACAGCAAACGTGGTTAATTACTACACAGCTGTAAACTGCACACACCTGAATACCTACCACATATTGAATAGCAATCAACACTTGGCGCTCAATACTTTAGAATGTGTTGCCTCAGGTAATCCCCACAACCACCTCGGAGGCAGACAATTAGGACAGCCCTCTTACAGAGAATGAAACTGGGGCGGAAGACATGTCACGCGACTTGCCCTAGGTCTCCCAGAGACCAAAGACTGGAACCTGGACAGTGTGACAATAGTCTAACTAACCACTCTGCCCTACTGCCTCCAATTTTAAAACTGAGTTTTAAACTTTACCACATAAGCCTGTTTTTTTCTCCCTCAGTTCACGCTACAAATAGTCAAACTGGCAGCTTCGAAAGCATTCTCCCTGGACCATTTAATCCAAAGAACTATTTAAAGGTAGAGCTTCTACACTATCCCCTCTCAGAATCAAAACCCTTCCCAAAATGTGTTCCGTTATTACTTGAGCTATTCCACCTGATTCAATAGCAGCAATGACATTCCCTGTATCTAGCCTTGGGGGACCAAGTGATACGGTCAGCTGGGCCAACCACTGTGTCCCGACACTGTGATAACGGCAGGAAAGGACAACAGAGCACTCTCTCTTTATCACGGGTGGAAAGCTGAGAGTGGGGACGGACTGGCACGGCTACTTCCTGTCCGGCTGTGTGACGAACTGGAGGCGCTGAGTAGCTGGGTCCCAACCCAAATCACTTAATTGTGCAGGTGAAAGAGGGTGCCACATTTAGGTGGACTGAATGAGAGCAGTGTTCCCTGGCACTCCTGCCCTGTCCGGGGGTGACGCTGAAACATGAACCAGGGGGCAGGATCATCTCCACATCTGCTGGGTTCTAATGAACTCTGATCCACACTCTGAAAGGCCTCCTGCCTGACCATCTAACTCTATAGCCATTAAATGACTATAGGCACTGAGAAAAAGCAAATTTAGTTGGTCACTTGGGTAATGAAAAGGGCAGGAGTCTAGCAAAGTGACACGGCAGAAAGCCTTCCCAGGCTCAGAGCGGTTTCTCAGCCATGCTGTTCTCAAACTGCTTCCCTAGAACTCAAGTCCTCGGGGCCCTGAAGTTCCATCTGTCTTAACATTACTGTCCCATACAGAGTCTGTCACTCCCATAGATCAAGAGAAGGTCAGGAACACAGGGTGGCCAGGCGAGGGTATGCCCTGAGTCTGGCGTTGCCCCTCAGTGAGAGGTGGAGAGAGAAGAGGAAGGCGGAGAAAAATCTTGACCCCACACTTACTGCTATTTGATCGCTGCCCTGGGGAAAAAAAGAGTGTTTGAGTCCAGCATGTTACACTGGCAATGTTGACACTCTTGGGTCTTATCCCAAGAAAGCTGAGCTTCTCCTAGAACCAGATGACCACAGTTGTCGTCTCTGGCTGTGGCCTCCCCATGATTGATACACGTGCCTACACACACACTCTGTGGAGACTGCTGGCATATGCAGAAAGCAAAGGGCAAGGACTTCAGGCTTTCAGTGACCAACCCCAGAAAGCTAAAGCTAAAGCAAGAAGCTGATTCTCGAGGGTCAGGTGCCTAGAGCACACAGGAGACCCCACGGCAGTCAGGTCACTCCCACGCGGTCATTGAGGTGGGGAAGGAAGTATTGTCTCTGTTGCATGAACCCTGAGGACTCTTCCAGAAGAGACAAGAACTAAAACAGAGGCCAGCCTGGAAGAGCAGGGCTAAATGGCGGGTGCTGCGGACGTCAGAGGCACATGGCTGCCTGCGACACTGGGTCCTGATTCACCTTCCACCACATTCAAATAGCACGATGAGCACAGAAACAAGCCAGCCGCTACGTGCAGCCTCCTTCCAACTCTGCACTCTGCTCACAAACCAGGCCGAGGAGGCGTAATGTAATTACTGTTATCAGAGAGGGGATTTTCTCACCGCTCCTCAATATGAAAAGTGGTTCAGAAATAAATATGACTGAATTATTTAAGAGGAATCCACACCAAACGCAACAACCCCTCTCCTTCGGGAAGAGAAATGTTTTGTTCATCAGAAGCTCTCTCTGCTGGGCTGAGTCAGATCAGTTCCAGGAATTCTGTGAACTTGAGGTCAAGCTGCCAAGATTCAAAAGAAATGTTGATGGTAAGTAAGTGTTTGCACAGACACACCGGAGTGGGACAGCTAACAACTGCTGGCGTGCAGCCCCAGCCACAAAGCAGACAGGCAAACCGAATCGTCCGACTGGCCCCTCGCCCCGTAAAACTTAAGGGAAAAGCTCTTACCTAGCTCTCCCCGGAGGTTAACAAGTTCTTGAGAGAGGGCTTTGTGTTGTTTCAGCGCTTCCTCCCGCTGCGGAAAACAAACATCAAGTTACTCACGTTTTCAAGAGGGTCCCTTTCACATTTGTTATCACTAGAAAAACGAGACTCAGAATCGAGAAACCGAGATATGAATCATTTAGGCTAACAGTTTGTGTTGTTCAGAAAACACAGATGTCCCTCAGCGGTTAAGGAAATCCGTGTTTCAAAAAAAAAAAAAAATCTGTATTTTCTCAGGTCCTCAGGAAACTTTCATCTGAGGCACTGAAAAATATTTACTTTTGAGCCATGCTTCATTGCTGATCTGTAGAACCTTCCAGCTAATGCATACTGTACTTAAGACGTAATGCGGTCTCTCCTTCCAGGGCAATGAAGACCTGATCAGTTTAAGATAAATATTTAATGTTCTAGACATATGCACTTGCATACACTTTCTCCTATACTTGCAAATTAAAAAAAAAAAAAGTTGTGTTACAATCCTTTACTTAAAAAAAAAAAAGACACAAAGTTTGTTATAAAGCTATGGCAAAAATAAAAAAGTAATCCTTTAAAGACAAAATTAAATTGATTCCACTCAGCTACACATTATTTTCTAAAGTATAATGTCTTGAACCAGCTAGAATTCTAAGTAGATGCTAGAGAAGTGAATCAAAGAGAACCAGGCAGTTATTTCGGTCTTAACACAGCAATGATCATCTTGCAAGAAAGAACAATTTCCCAGCGACTGGCAGGCAACTCAGAGCGATCACACATACACACACGCTTACACAAACACAGCAATTGGAGACAATTTCTTCTCAGGGAGCCCCCACCCAGGGTGGAAGGGAGGAAAAGGCAGAAGTCAAAGCTCTCTGAAATTGCCCGCATAGGATCAGAGGAGAAGGAGCTCCCGCCCGCACCCGGAGCACAGTGTTGCAGAGATCATGAGACCCAGCCTTTGCAGGCAAGAGTCGCTTGTCATTTAAAGCATCCCCCCCTAATTCTAAAGCAAACACCCTCTGCCTAAGTCCCCGACATCCTTCTAGCAAAGCACTAGAAACAAACACTAATTACCCTTGTCGCTGCACATGGAGAATAGAGGCACATTTTGCTGCTGGAGCAGCCCATTTTCCAGCTTCTGTCTCCAACTACCCCCGCCCCCTGCACCGGCCAAAGTGCACAGGTGGCCACGCCACCCACCAGGCGGTCTGGCTACATTCACAGCTCTCCTAGGAGGAGCGCCATGGGTCCTGGGTTAGCCTTACTTCGCGTCCTGCAGGTTACCGTCTGCCTCGGCCGCCTCTCTCCCACAGAAGCTGATGCTGCAGCCTGTGCCTTTGGCACACGCAGCCTGAGAGTGCTTAAAGCCACAGCCCTTCACTTATGAAAAACGAGCGCCAGGCATCAGACTGATCGATCGCCACTTAGCTTAAATATGGGCTGGGATAGGGGAGAAAAAAACTGACCTTTTCTGCGTGGATAATGGAGTTATTTTTAGATTTGTAAGCCTTTTTATTCCTCACTTAATTGAGGTCATTAGATGATCACACTTACTATAACAGAAAAGGGAAACTTAGTCTCCAGCACTGTGTATGGCAGGAGCTGACGAGCTAGGTGAAGAACGAGGAAAGTGTGTGTTGTGACTTCGAATATAAAAGGACATCATCAAACGGGTGGCGTTTTCTGCAAAATTTGATTTGAATGCTCAGAATGTGGTTCACTGGTGTTTTAAAGATCAAGTGTGGAATTGTGATTTGAAAGTTAGAGGTGAGATCTCTTTGATAGCTTTTCCTCTGTACTCTGTAATAGCCTGTCACTACAGAGCTGAGGAAGTTCATGACACACAAGCACTGTCATGTGGACATTTAACAGTGACTGAAATTTCAGAGACACTTTCTCATTGACACATTTTGGCCTTAATGGTATTCAAAAGGCTTGATTTTGAAAACGCACTCTTCAGTTGTTCTGAAATCACAGATCACTTAGTCCAGGTTTCAAAAATAAACACGTAATGGGTTTTCCAATGTGGAAATTAAAAGTTTGAGGAAAATCAACCTGGATATAATTAGAAGTGGAAAATACATGTACTGTGGCTTCTCTTCATCTCACAAATGTAAGCCATAATTTTGCTTGCTTAGTGAACTTGTTCAGGTAAGTAGTAGCAAGTTTTGTCACTGAAACGACAAGAAAACCAGAAGGCAGCTTTCCTAGGGACTCACAAGCAGTCCTGCAGCCCATTCAGTGAACTGGCTGGCAATTCACTTTTTTTTCCAATGGTGACTAAATTGCTTATAAAAGGAGAAGCTGGCAAGAGGTTTACTTTTCAAAATGCCATAAAATATTAAGTTGGCATATAAATTTCCAGGAGTCATTTTGTGGAAACTTTTATACCCTATCACAGGTATATGTGATCTTTTTACTTTTAAAAAGACACTGGGGACAAGGAATTTCAGGACCGGGTTGGCGTGTCTCCCAGCTCTGCTGTGCTCAGCCTCCCTGCCCTCAGTGCCCAGAGCCACTGCTCTCTCCCAACCTCTGTCCGCCCCAGGGACAGTGACAGGAAAACCCGAGGTCATCTTTGGCTCTCCTTTGTCTAAACGGGTGTGCCAAAGTCAGTCAGTTTTTCCTTCCTGCTGCATCTTCAATGGCTCCCTCCCTTCCTTCCTTCCTTCCTTCCTCCCCTCCTCCCTCCTTCCCTCCCTCCCCCCTCCCCTCCCTCCCTTCTTCCCTTCCTCCCTCCCTCCTTCCTTCCTTCCTTCTTTTCTTTCTTTCTTTCTCTCTCTCTCTCTCTTCGTTTTTTTGTTTCTTTCCAAAGTTAGAAGTGGGGAGGCAGTCAGACTCCCATATGCACCCGACCAGGATCCACCCAGCAAGCCCACCAGCGGGTCATGCTCTGCCCATCTGGGGCCATTGCTCCATTGCAACCGGAGCCATTTTAGCACCTGAGGTGGAGGCCATGGAACCATCCTCAGTGCCCAGGCCAACTTTGCTCCAATGGAACCTTGGCTTTGGGATGGGAAGAAAGAGACAGAGAGAAAGGAGAGAGTGAAGGGTGGAGAAGCAGATGGGTGCTTCTCCTGTGTGCCCTGACTGCAAATTGAACCAAGGACATCCACATGCCAGGCTGACGTTCTAACACTGAGCTGGCCGGCCAGGGTCTCAATCGCTCTTTTCTAGGAGAACTCCCTCCACCCTCGTCCTGATCCTCACCAACCCACTCCTGGACCGGCGAAAGTATCCCTCCACACTGCCTTGCTGACGGCAGCCAGATTATCTCATATTCCTTGTGTATATAAACACCCTTGTGCAAAAAGAGTCTTCCTTTGCATGTATAAAAAAAATATCACCCTAATTCCATGAACCTCAATCACGCAACTGCTGTTCAGACTCCTGGCTCCTTTCCTGTCCAGGTCACACTCGCCATGCATGCCCCACCTGCACACTCTGGAAGGCCTGGTCTGCTTTACCAGACCCATTAGATAAACCTTGGGTGAATGCTAAATGTCCATCACAGATGCCATCCCCCTCCCCCAAATGCCTAGACAGGACATTCATCCTTTTGGGTTGGTTGGCAAATTATTACTCAACACCAATTAACCAAGCACCATTCCAGATGCTGGGGAAAAGATGAGAGAAATTTAAGACATGGTCCCTGCCTCCGAGAAGCCTGGGACTGAGGTAGAACTAAAACACCCACGCCCAATTCTTTCATGTCTCAAAGCAGATGAGCTCATCGGAGGGGAAGCAGAACAGGATCAAGGAAAAACAAGGGGCCTTCAATATGCCCCTACATGAAATGCTGACTGTATAGTGCCCATCCCATAATGGACACCCACTGTTAGTTTCTGCCCCACTCTCCTCAGTAGCCTGCCCTTTAAGATACCTACCCTTTACTTACAGATGATAAGATGCTGAGTGCCTACTTCTTTTTATTCAGCTGCTCCCATATCAGTGGTTCTGTCTTAGATCATAAACTACAGTCCAGATAACAAGATTACTTAATTCTCTTTGTAGCATAACATGCAGAATTCCAGACAATGTGACAAAAGAGGGGGGTGGGACTCTAGACAGAAAAATGCTTCTATACTCATACATTAAATATATAGAGTGCTCCAAGAAAAAAAAATGGATTCACCATAATTTAATTAAAACCCCTGAAATACAGGCACTTAGTCCCTGGCCGGCGTCCCATCGGTGGGCATAAACCTTGCTGGCTGTTGACGAGCATGAGCAGCACACGGAGCTTGCAGAAAAGATGGATGAGACAGTGCATGTCTGACCTCCTCCCCAGTGCCCACACAATGAATGTATCTACTTTTTCTTTTGTTCTGAGACTATTTTACTCATAGTACACCGCTAGTGTCATTCAAAAGTGGCCTTTATTTAGGTGCTCATTGCAAAAGTAGATTTGGAAGCACACTGGATAATCAGTCAGGGGCTTGGGGGCTGACCTAGAAACTTATCCACAGACCCTTGTAGGAAGAAATTGGGATCACTACCAACCATGTCCTTCACCCTGGTGGTCTGTACAGAATGCCGCACAACTACGCAAGGGATAAAACCAGAGTGGCAACTAAAAGCATATGGTGTTTCTTGAGAAACACAAAGTATGGTGTTTGTTCCCAGATTCATGCAATATGTATTAGAGCTTCTGGTATGTAATGAATTTCTTCTGCCACTAACGTGGGAAAGTTGTACTTATTAAATAGATTTGCAACAGAAGGATACATTAATGTTCTTGCATTCCCTGTAATCCACCACTTTTACCCATAAACCAAAGCTCCAAAACCATTCAGAAAAAATTAGCAATACAAGTTATATATGTATACACAGATAAATCACACCCGTATAATCCATATCTGCCCATTTACGTATCAGCTGATCAATCACTTCTGTAATGGAGGGTTGAGAGAAATCACCTTAAAGAAATTGCTTAACTTTTCCCCTGGTTATGTCTTCCCTTTCTAACTGTCTTCTTATAACAGGGCCCTGTACACATTAAGCAATCAGTAAATATTTGCTGCTTGATTATAAAAAGCCAGCAACGAGCATTTCTATAAAGGCTTTATATGCCAACTCACACCTGGGATTCCATCCTTTCTACGCATCCGTTTGCTTATTCAGGTGTACAGCGTGCTCTGTTAGGTACAAGGCACTGCCGCAGCTGCTGGGGTGGTTTCCTAAGGAAGAGCTAGACACAGATCCTGCCCTCAGGGAGCTTGCCATCTTGAAAAGCAAAAATGAGTGCTTAATAGTTACCTTACAAGGTAAACAGTAACAGAAAGTGTTCCTGGCATAACAACAGTAGACAAACTATAGAGCTAGAAAGACCAGGAAAATACTCATGAAAGAGGGAGTCTTGAGCTGAATTTTTAGTAATTTAGTGGAGTCACAATTACACAGGGGGTAAGACCTAAATTAGGTATAAGGTGAAATTCATGTACAGTAAAAGAATCCCTAAAACTCATTAAGAATTTGCCTTCTGTGACCAACAAAGCATCTCTCAGTATGTCCTGTCCTGTGAGGCTTTCCTCTAGTATGGGAACTACTCTTTCTCCAGCTGAGCACCTGATATAGTCTTTGGCTTGTTGTTAGGGGCCAGGTCATATAGGAAGAAAGTATCTTTAAGCACTAGGATCACAAGACTATGGAAGGTTCATGCCCATGGTGTTTGGGGACTGAGAATACAACTGAAGGAAGAGCCGACTCTTGTCCTTCATCTCATCCACCCCTGGACTCACTGAGGGTCATGGAAGGCACAACTGTCTGATTGATTTCATTTGCATTTTTAATTTCAACTGTCTGTCCAGTGAATCTGCCAAACACAATGTACATTAAATGGAGGTGGTGATGTGATGCTATGATAAGAGCTGCCCTGACCAGCAGTGGTGCAGTAGATAGAACACCAACCTGAGATGCTGAGGTCCCAGGTTCAAAACCCCAAAGTTGCCAGCTTGAGCACGGGCTCATCTGGCTTGAGTGTGGAGGTCACTGGCTCTGCTGGAGCCCTCTGGTCAAGGCACATATGAGAAAGTAATCAGTGAACAACTAAAAGTGCCACAACTACAAGTTAATGGTTCTCATCTCTCTCCCTTCCTGTTTGTCTTTCTCTCTCAGAAAAGAAGGAAGGAAGGAAGGCAGGAAAAAAGGCAGGCAAGCAGGCAGGCAGGGAGGGAAGACTGAATATGTATATGGTCGGGAGAAAGGCAGTAAGTAAGTAGCAGGCCAGTAATGGTATTTGAACAAAGGCTGGAAAAGCACAGGAAGTTCACAGGGGATTCTGAGTTCAGTGTCCTCGACCTGGATTCACGTCCTGATCCTCCTCTTACTAGCTGTTCAATGATAGTCAAGTTTCTTAACAGATCTCTATGCCTCAATTTTCTTATTTGTCAATTCCAATTTATAATCTTGGAGAGGATTTAGCAGGTAAGAATGCCTGGTACTTAGTAAGCAGTCAACAAATGTTAAATCCCTCCGGTTTCTCTCCCTCCCCAACTACAGGGCTGGAGCACCGAGCAGTTAAAACGGTTAAAACGGAGAGTCATGTTCCCAGCTGCACACCAGAGTCACCCAAAAGCAATACAGTGTGAGCCCTGCGCGCAATTTCAATTTCCTAGTAGCCACATTTAAAAAACAATTTCAAAGATGAACTTTTATAATATATTTTATTTTAACCCAGCATATACAAAATAGTATCATTTCAACTTAGAGTGAGTAGAAATTTGTCAACGAGACAGTTTACATCCTTTTATTTTTTTCATTCTAAGTCTTCAAAATCCATGTGTATTTTACATTTACTGCATATCTCAATTGAGCTTGACTACCCTTCAGGTGGTCAGGAGTTTCAGTAGGCTGGTGGCCACAGCAGGGGACAGACCAGCTGCAGGCAATGAAGAACCCCTGAGGTTTAGTAGGTAGGGTGAAATTTTCTGCACCGATGAATCCATTAGCAATGCTTGGGATAGGTCACAGGGGGAGCATGCAGGCCTGGAGACTGATGATAAGTTATAAGTTTGGGGACAGTTCTCCAGGCTCTGAGCAAGGCTGGCATCAGGAAGAAAGAAAAGAGGGGACGAAGGGGAGAAACACTGTGGGACGGGAGGTCACGGGACTGGATGATTGATTCATGCGGGAGACGGAGGTGAGAAAAGAGTGAAACCTGGGGTTGTGAGGCTGGATGTCATAAAATAATAACCGGCTTACAACTAAAAAGGCAAACTAAGTGTTCCCTAAACTTTATATTATGTGGTTTCCAGTTTAGCCTATTTAGTTACATAAATTCTACAACAGTGGTTTTCAACCTTCTTACACTTGGGGACTGGTAAAAATAGAATTATTTCGGGGACCGTTAAGGCAGAATTCACCCTGAGTGTAAGGGAATTCGACTAAGACCATTGGGTCTATAATCTTCATACAACATGAGGGTGTTCATTGACTGGCATGAAATTTCTGGCAGACTGGTCCACGGACCGGCCATTGAAAAACACTGTTCTAGAATTCTTTCCTTAGATATTAAAGAAAAACAAAAATACTGTATACTACTATAGTTTAAAAACTAGGTAAATGTCTCCCTCCCAAGAAAATATATTCGGACAAAGCTGTAAAACGTACATCAAATGTTGATCTAAGCTGTCTACGAGCTTGGTAGCTTGTCAAAGGCATAGACCAGGTCGCATTCACCTCTGTCTCCCCTGCCCCACACAGGCACACACATCACAGAAGCCTCTGGAGGAAACAAACAGGTTTGCTGCATTGACCTCCACTATAGAACAAGCAAACCGAACCGTTTTCTCCTTGAGATGTCATGCATAACCATCTTCAAAACTGTGATTAAAAAATATCTCAAGTGCTCAAATTACTTTCTCACCCCAGGGTTTCCCTTAGGTAACAGCAGTTTTTGTTGCTATGCCAGGAGCCAATATTCACAGAAACCGATTTTCTCAATAAATTTTAACTAGTTCCTGAATTGACATCCTGATAGCCTACCAGGGAAGAGTAAGTAAGCAAAGAAAATCTGTTTTGAGGTCCTTGTACAACAAACTATTTTAGGAATGAATGGAAATTCTAAAGAGTCCCCAAACCAACACTGGGAGTTAGTTACCTTCAAAGTGTTCTTTGACCTATAACTACAGTCAAGCTCATTTTTCAAAGCAATGAACTAAGTATGGTATGAAAAGCTACCCAGAGTTAGACAAAAAAAAAAAATTAAGTGAAAGAATGTCAATGCTAATACGGTTTGGAGGTGCACAGATGTATAACAGGCAAATTATTGTTGGTCAAAGAGACTATCTAGAGTTGAAAAATACCTACTAGAAATAACCTCATCCCAAATTTCTAGAGCAGTGGTACCTTTTTTGAGGTACCGAACCCACCAGTTTCATATGCGCATTCACCGAACCCTTCTTTAGTGATAAATAAAATATGATTTTTTTTCCAAATTCAAGACATAGGTATATGTTTCTTTACTGGTGCACAAAATGAGCCGTGCATGAACATCACCTTGCTCAAAGAACAAAACCAACAAAGTGCATGAACTCACAACAAATTATGGTATTACTTTATTCTGGCCTCCGCGGCAGAGGCTTCTCCGAACCCCTGAGACTGACTCATTGAACCCCTAGGATTCAATAGAACCCAGCTTAAGAACCACTGTTCTAGAGAGTGATTCAGATATCAAGTGAGCTGGCAAAAGCATACCTGGATGAATTACATCTGATCTTACCAATCATCAGCATAAAGCGAGTCCTGAAACAAACCATGAGTACTGCCCCCTCCCACTGGCCCACTCCTCCACGTCCCTGCCCCCACCTCAGTGACAAGGACTACTTAGGTGGGTAAGCATCCTTACCTCAGACAGCAGGTGCTGAATCACGACTGTTAATGCTTCAAACTTGGTGTTACCACAGGAAACAAGCTGTTTAAGGTGCAGGATAAATCTACTTTGGCTTTCACATTTTGTTTTATACTGAGCCAACTCAAGTGATTTCTCAGAGGCGAGCACATCTGGAGACGTCTGTGTTTGGATACATAAACTTCTTGGAGTCTTCTGTCTGCCGTTTTCAACTGCAAGAGGAATTAATAAGAGGTAGGAAAATATGATTTTGATTTTTATAATAATCACCATATGCATTCCAATACAACCAGATAAGCCACAGAAATGCACGTAAGTTATGTTTACATAAGGAAAGCATATGAATGAGAACTGGAATTAATCAAATATCTATAGATGTTTACAACTGATAAAAAACACATACAATGGTTTTAAATTCTGACTTTAAAAGATTTCTATGGAGCAGAAAATTAGCCACACGAAACAAATAGATTTAACAATTGCAAAACAGAAATACTGTGTGCAAAACAATGTTGATTTCATAGCTTCTTCATTTTTCTATGTAAAATCCGTACAGAAAACTCTCACAATTACTCTGACTCTATATTCTGTTCACAAATGCTGAAAGAAAAACAGAAATTATTGGACTTTAAATGCCTTTCCCTCTTCCTAGACGTTTTTTGTTTTTTTTACAAACTTCCCATCTTTTCCTTCCTGATGTTCTGGTCATTATAAAGATTTATACTGCTGACAAGTCATTTCCTATTCTCTAATAAATCGTCATGTGCATCTAAAATCTACTCACATTTTGTCCCTCAAGTTCATTGTTAAGAGTACTGTACTCTAGATCACACCGTTCCATTTCTATCAAACACAAGCTTTACTGGTTATTTCCCTTCCGAGTAGTAATAGCTTAAGTATTTTTTAAAAGCTCATGCCAGTACTCAGATCCATGAGATGCCACGCAAAGTGATTATTCACTTCCTACGTCATGGTGCCCTGGGAATTATTCTATTTTAAATTAAAAAATTGTTTAGTTTTGTATCCATTCCAAATGTCTCAGTCATTTTTAATATCAAACAGAATTAGAGAAACAGGAAACGGGCAGCTTAGCTTCTTGAAAGAAGTAGGCCAAATAATCAAATCTAAGTCTGAAAAATAAAAAGCTACAAGAAACTAAAAACAAAACAAAAACCCCCAAATGTTCCCTTGTTCTCGCAGGCATTCCCTACGACACCCACACTCTGCGGCAACAAATCCAAGACAATTTTATAAACAGTAATTCTTTTAATTTTTCAGGGGAAGGAAAACTGCCGTGAGTTCTGGAAGGAAAATAAACAAAGGAACTTCAGTATCCAGGTTCCAAGAGTCAATGGCAAAAAACATTCAATATACTCTTTATGGTAAAAACAGAAAGAAAGCTTTCATTTTCTATGCATGCCTTCCACGGTTAACTCATGTTTGTACTCATGCTTGATAATTCCCATTTTAGAATGAGTAAAATATCTACTGCATTTTAAAATGACTTGAAAGTTTTTATCCACTATTCTTTGTTAGTAATCATTAATAGTTGTCCGTCAATAATCGCCAATTCCCCAGCCGATGGAGGAACTAAGAGCCACAATACTGAAGTCCTAAAGAACAACTTGATCGAGTCACTATATTAATGAAAAATAATTTAAATATTTCACAATGTGTCAAACTCTCTGAGCTTCATATTCCTTTATTTAAGTCATTTCCTAAAATGTTCTTAGAAATTACATCCTTCCTATACATATAATAATTATATGGTGTTTTGCTGTTCATAGAGTATCCCACTTTCCTCTCTTTCGGTCCTCCCAGTCACCCTTGATAGGGAAGGTGATGGTGACAGTAAAGGACGTGAAGGGCCTTTCCAGGTGTAGACAGCGCGCATGGAACAGGTTATTAAGTCAGAAGCCAGAACTCTGAAACCAAGTCTCTGCTGTTCCCACACATTTTGTAAAGTGCAGATGGGGTGGAAATGTGATAGATTTCCTAACTAAAACTAATTACATATGCAATCATCTCAATGAAATGTTACTTTAATACATTCAAGCCTATATTCTGAGAACTCTTCATTTCAATAAACCTACATATAAACATCTAATTTAATACAGTGTCTTATATATTTTATACAAACAGAACAGCAATAAATGCTTTTTAACTGATCATCTAGAATTTACTGCAACATATGTAGATTTAAGTTCATTCTCCTGATTGATATCATTGCTATATGTCCTACCAATACTTACTGAAATATATGATTGACACATTACTTTGAGTTCATTTCTTAAATCCTTAATGTTTGACTTACTATATAGAATTTACATGCTAATAAATTATATAATTTAACACAATATCAAAGTTTTAAAACTGTTAGTTTATAATTATATGTAAAATCTGAATGGTAAATCTTTCATATTAATATTTGTGAAGAAAACATTCTTTAATATTTTTATCTACTCAGTCTCTCAGATTCATTTTAGTATTTAGTAGTAAGTTCTCGAAGTTATTTCGTAAGGAAATATATTGAATTAAATGTAAATTAACATACTAAACATTGTTCTTCACCTTCAGTTCCAGAATACAGGTACTATCTCTATAGAACCAGATTTAAAATTTTCCTTCAAATATTCTCTTATACCAAAGTCAGCCCATAGTTAAGTATTGACGTTTGTCTCTTTTGTGAACTAATTTTTTTTCACTGTATTATCAAAATTGTTTAAAATTTAATTTACAACTTGGCCCTTGCGAGTTGGCTCAGAGGTAGAGCATCAGCCCGGCATGTAGAAGTCCCAGGTTCAATTCCCAGTCAGGGTACATAGGACCATCTGCTTCTCCACCCCACTCCTTTTCCCCTTCCACCGCCATGGCTCGAATGGTTCAAGCAAAGTTGGCCCCGGGTACTGAGGATGGCTCCATCGCCTCACCTCAGGTGCTTTAATAGCTCGGTTGCTGAGCAACAGAGCAGTAACCCAGATGGGCAGAACATTGCCTGGTAGGGCCTTGCCAGGTATTAGGGCACATGCAGGAGTCTATCTCTGCCTTCCCGCTTCTCACTTAATAAAAAAAAAAAATGTACAACTTTACTGAAAGTATTTGCTAGTAATATTGTCTGACTACACATTCCTTATTTCTCAATGGATCTAAAGTATATCTTAAAATAATATATTTACATCATGTTGTGAATCTGTCAATATATTTTCTTCGTGTTCAAAACCTGAGTTGGTATTGTAGACTACTTACCAGGCCATTGAATCCGTTCTCATTTTTAACAGGTTTTTATTTTAATTGAATTAATGTTGTTAAAAGCTGTTGTTACGCCATAGTGGCTTTCAGTTCCTGAGACAAGCACTTCGCCTTTCCAGATCCGTCAGTGTGACGTGTAAGCTATTCCCCAGCTTGTCGCTGAGGATGCAGACAATTCAGGTCCTCAAGTGGCTGGCATCTGTACGTGTCCTCTATTATATTTCGGTGGCTTTAGCTTTGCGCAACAAAATGGCATTTGTGCTTATAAAGGTCCCATTCCTTTATTTTGAAACTGTTAAATATGTCAGGGCAAATCTGTTCTTTGAAAATTTTAAAAATGTTCTAGGACCCAAAACTATATGAAGAATGCTCTCAAGTTCACTCCAGAATGAACTTAAGTCACTTTTGCTAAGATACTCCCTGAAAAACACCAACTGCCCACGTGTGATTGCATTCCCGGCCTGCAAGTGCCCTGGCTCTCAGCTGCATTTCCATGGGCTTTGCCTGGTTGTCAGAGGCGGATTAAGGTTGGTTGAGGCTCCCGGCGCAGAAGAAATATTGGGCCCCTTGTCATTAGAAAAAAGCATAAAGTTGGGGTTTTGCAGGGCCCATCAGAAGTCTGCGCACGCCCAGCGCGCCCGCTGTTAAATCCGCTTCTGCGGGTTGCTGATTCACCTTCAAGGTGCAGTTAAGTGCCAGGGTGTGAACTCCATCTAATTAGAGGAGGAGGAGAAGGAACGAGGCTGCCCCCGTAAAACCCATGCTGTCCAGACACCAGCCTCTTTTTCCCTCAGGCTTTCTGAGTGGCCTGAGAACCGGAACTGCAAGAGCGGGGGAAGCCCATTTGTCCGCGTCAGCTCCTAAGTGTCCAGCCATAAAAACCCAAGCATCACGCCTAGAACACAAACACTGCTCTGTGTCAGGTACTGATAAAAATCCCCGGATCTGTACATCATGATGCAGTTTTAAATGACACCTGAGAATCTCATCCAAACATTTAAAACAAATCTGGTCACATCTCTCTGCATAATTTCACTTACTCAAATGAATGTCTGGAAACATAAAAGCTTTGTATGACGCTGTCTCTGACACACCCTAGCACAAACTACTGAATTCACAGTTGGGAAGCCAGAATTGATCCTATTATGAATACTACACAGGAGTAAAATGACATTTATAGAGGAGTTTTCACTGAGATCTTATTTGCAAAGAAAAGATCAAAGAAACAACCCAGAGTGTCCTAATTAGAGGACTGGTTAAATAAATTACAGTCCATTTTTACAGTGGAACACCACCACTCCATTGCTGAACTAAGAAGCTCGCTGTGGTAAATGAAAAACAAACACATACTAAAGAACAATGTAGATAATATGCCCCATTGTATAAAGATGGGACTATAAGACTCTATTTTCTTTTTTGCTTATAGATACATAACAAAATTATTGTGCAATACTTATGAAAGTTCTAACAATGTTTACTTTTCCAGGGAAGGGAACAGACACAACATATTCTAATGCATTTTTTAAAATACCTTTTCATTATGGGGTAACTAGTACCTATTCAAAATGAAAAAGTAATATTATTTTTAAAAGGTGGCTAGAATGAATTCTGAGTGTTTAAAATCTTTATTTACTACTTCGCCATCAAGAAAACAGAGTCAATCCGCATTTCTTCCTTGGGGGCATCTAGACTAGAGTCTAAATAACACGGGTTCCGTTGCATGTGAACACTCAAAACAGATGTGCACTGAAGCAGAAGAGAAAGCACTGACATATTATTCTCCTAAGAGTGCATGCCTTCAAATTTTAACAGAAGAGCCAATAAGCTAACAGACTGAGCTCTACCTAGAGCTGGAAAAGCAAGTTGTGACCTCAATCTTCCACTCCTCATACTGTGCTCCCTCAGGACAACACTGTACCACATGGGAGCAGCTGACCCAATTTGAACAGCCCTCCTCCCCTCCTCACTCCCGGCTCAACTGAGGAACAGAGATGATGTAAAAATCTCCCGTGATGCTCAAATCCCCCAGTGCTCAAAGATAGGGCATTTGGAAATACTAAGACACAACAGTTTCCCTTAAATCCTAGGGGATTCGTTATTTATAGGAAATGAGTGGTATGTGAACTGAACTCTGCCCTTGCACTCCATTTATTAACACATTGCCACTTTGATAACACAGCTATATGAAAAAGCATAAAATATTTTATTAAACTTATTAACAGGATATGTCCTGATTTCTAAGAATCAGTTTATTCAAGAACCTTCACGCTCAATGCTAACTGCTATGTAGATTTAGATGACTCTCCACATGGTAATTACCGCTAGCGTGTCGGACCCGACCTTCCCAGGCTTCATTCTCCTGAAACTGAAACCTCCATCAGGAAAACACAAGTCCTGAATCAAAGACACTTGCTTACCTGAAAAACAGCTGGATAACACTGTTTGCTAGTTTTGTCCTTTCTACTCAGAAACCTCGATTTAATAAAATTTAAAACCAGCCTAATGAACTTACTTAGCATCTTCTTAGAGTAGTGGGTGCAGAGAAACAGACCCCGTTGTTCGGGCTCCCGTATCTATTCCTATCTGAAAGCAGGTGAGTCACTCGATGCTCTGTGTTTTCTACTAGATCCTTCACTGAAAACTAGTGTTTGTGGCTTGATAAAAATGGAGATAATGAACTAATGGGCTGGAGAGGGTTCTCTAAATTTTTACCTGCACCCTGGACAAACAACTCATTACCTTCTTTCTGCTTTAATCTGAACCTGTATATCAATACTGCTCACAAAAATCAGGGGATATCTTGAAATGAATATGAAGCTATAAAATATCCCCTCATTTTTTGTGAACAGGATATAAAATAGAAACACCTATCTCTACACTGCTCGTTCCGTGTTTCCTCAGCATTAGATGATGGGTGTTTACCCTGGGATATTCCATGTAAATAAAACATTAAAATGCAGATTATTGGGAAATACCCTATTTTTCGCCCCATAAGATGCACCTGACCGTAAGACACACCTAGGGATTTAAGGAGGAAAATAAGAAAAAAAAATATACTGAAACCAAATAGTGTGTTAAAATATTTAATAAAATACCGTATTTTTCACTCCATAAGACAGACGGGCATTTTCCCATCCACTTTTGGGGGAAAAAAGTACATCTTATGGAGCAAAAAATACGGTATGTGATCTAATAAGAGGGAGCTTCCAGTCACGAAGTGAGTGCCCCCATGACTACTGTTCATCCAGGAGTAAGTGTCTCCTGGCCGTCTTCCTTAACAAATGGGTCCACGCTTTTAAGAAACTTCTCTGTAGCAGAGACAGAAATATGTCATCACCGCTGACAACAGGATTGGATACTTTGATAACAGAATTATGTACAGTGTGGCAAGCATTCAGATGGAGAAACACCAGCTTTGGTTCTGCAGACAGAGAAGGACGCCTGCACACATGGCAGACAGAAAAGCAGAAAAGGCCAGCAAGTGCAAGGGTGCAGAGAGGTCCAGGGGACCCTGGGGGCCCTGGAAGCCAGTGCTGACAACAGAACCTGCGCTTCTGAAGCTGCAGCGAGATGACATGGCTGGAAGCACAAATGGAGGCGAGAGCACACGTGCCGTACAAGGCTCACCGTGTAGGGGCCCGGGGGCCATGTGGGAGAAGACCTGAGGGTCAGGGCACAAAGGCGGCCCAGCCCGAGACACTCACAGGTTGGGGGCAGTAAGAGACAGGAACACAGCAATGTGTCTGTGAGGATTTGTGACTAGTGGGTGAGTAACAAGTTCCCAGGAAATTACATTAGGAGTAGACTAGTGAATGTGAGGACAGCAAGAGGGGCAGGTGTGGGGCATGGTGAGAAAGGGTTATGAGTGCTCTGTCACTGCTCTTTATTCTCCTAAAGGGTCTAGTCTACCCACAGGCTCCTCGCTGTTTCCAAATTTAATCGTCCGCCAAGTCATTTTCCTGAGGAGCTATCAGTTCTGTTCCCCATTGTCCCGAACACTGCTCTCACACACCATTAACACACTTTCTACTTGTATCTATGAACAGTGAACGCACAGTAACCTATATAATCTTACCAAGATATTCATAGAAACAGTTATTCACGTCATCAATTATTTTATTTATTTTTATTAATTTTAATGAAGTGACATTGATAAATCAGGGCACATACGTTCAGAGAAAATATTTCCAGGTTACTTTGACATTTGATTATATTGTGTACCCATCACCCAAAGTCAAATCGTCCTCTGTCACCTTCTATCTGGTTTTATTTGTGCCCCTCCCCTCTCCCTAACCCCTCCTTCACCTCCCTCTCCCCCCAGGTAGCCAGTACACTCTTGTCCATGTCTCTATTTTTATGTCCCATCTATGTATGGATTCATATAGTCCTTAATTTTTTCTGATCTACTTAATTCATTCAGTATAATGTTATCAAGGTCCATTCATGTTGTTACAAGTGAACTGCTGTCATCATTTCTTATGGCTAAGTAGTATTCCATAGTATATATGTACCAAAGCTTTTTAATACACTCGTCCTCTGACAGACACTTGGGCTGTTTCCAGATCTCGCTATTGTGAACAATGCTGCCACGAACATGGGGGCGCATTTCTTCTTTTCGAACAGTGCTATGGTGTTCTTAGGGTATATTCCTAAAAGTGGGATAGCTTGGTCAAAGGCAGTTCGATTTTTAATTTTTTGAGGAATCTCCAAACTGTTTTCCACAGTGGCTGCACCAGTCTGCATTCCCACCAGCAGTGCAGAAGGGTTCCCTTTTCTCCACATCCTCGCCAGCACTTATTCTGTGTTGTTTTGCTGATGAACGCCATTCTGACTGGTGTTAGGTGATATCTCATTGCGGTTTTAATTTGCATTTCTCTAATGATTAGTGATGTTGAGCATTCTCTCATATGCCTATTGGCCATCTGTATGTCCTCTTTGGAGAAATTTCTATTCATTTCTTTTGCCCATTTTTTGATTGGGTTGTTTGTCTTCCTGGTGTTGAGTTTTATAAGTTCTTTATAAATTTTGGTTATTAACCCCTTATCAGATGTGTTGTCAAATATGTTCCCCCATTGTGTGGTTTGTCTTTTTATTCTGTTCCTGTTGTCTTTAGCTGTGCAAAAACTTTTTAGTTTGATATAGTCCCATTTGTTTATCCTGCCTTTTATTTCATTTGCCCATGGAGATAAATCGGCAAATATATTGCTGTGACAGATGTCAGAGAGCTTACTGCCTAAATTTTCTTCTAAGATGCTTATGGTTTCATGGTTTACGTTTAAGTCTTTTATCCATTTTGAGTTTGTTTTTGTGAATGGTTTAAGTTGATGGTCTAGTTTCATTTTTTTGCAGGTAGATGTCCAATTTTCCTAACACCATTTGTTAAAGAAGGCTGTCTTTACTCCATTGTATGCTCTTTCCTCCTTTGTCAAATATTTGTTGTCCATAAAGGTGTGGGTTTATTTCTGGGTTCTCCGTTCTGTTCCATTGATCTATGTGCCTGTTCTTATGCCAGTACCAGGCTGTCTTGAGTACAATGACCTTGTAGTATACCTTGATATCTGGGAGAGTGATACCTCCTGCTTTATTTTTTCTTTTTAAGATTGCTAAGGCTATTCGTGTTCTTTTATGGTTCCATATAAATTTTTGGAATATGTGTTCTATATCTTTGAAGTATGTCATTGGTATTTTAATTGGTATTGCATTGAATTTATAAATTGCTTTGGGTAATATAGACATTTTAATGATGTTTATTCTTCCTAACCATTAGCACGGTATATGCTTCCACTTGTATCCTCCTTGATTTCTTTTATCAATGTTTTATAATTTTCCGAGTACAAGTCCTTAACCCCCTTGGTTAAATTTACTCCTAGGTATTTTATTTTTTTGGTTGCAATAGGAAATTGTTTCTTTAATTTCTTTTGTTGACAGCTCATTGTTGGTATATAAAAATGCCTCTGATTTCTGAGTATTAATTTTATATCCTGCCACCTTGCTGAATTCATTTATCAGGTCCAGTAGTTTTTTGACTGAGACTTTAGGGTTTTCTATATACAATATCATATCATCTGCAAATAATGACAATTTTACTTCTTCTTTTCCAATTTGGATGCCTTTTATTTCTTCTTCTTGTCTCCTGTGGCTAAGACGTCCAGAACTATGCTGAATAAGAGTGGTGAAAGGGGGCACCCCTGCCTGGTTCCTGATCTAAAGGGAATTGGTTTTAATTTTTGCGCATTTAGTATGATGTTTGCTGTGGGTTTGTCATAGATAGCCTTTATCATGTTAAGGAATGTTCCTTGTATTCCCACTTTACTGAGAGTTTTGAGCATGAATGGGTGCTGGATTTTATCAAATGCTTTTTCTGCATCTATTGAAATTATCATGTGATTTCTGTCCTTCCTTTTGTTTATGCAATGAATCACATTGATTGATTTGTGAATATTGAACCAGCCTTGCCTCTCCAGAATAAATCCCACTTGATCATGGTGTATAATTTTTTCATATACTCTGGATGCGGTTGGCTAATACTTTGTTGAGAATTTTAGCGTCTAAATTCATCAGGAATATTGGCCTATAATTTTCTTTCTTTGTGTCGTCTTTGCCCGGTTTTGGGATCAGAGTTATGCTTGCCTCATAAAAGGAGTTTGGAAGTCTTCCTTCCTCTTGAATTTTTTGAAATATCTTGAGAAGGATAGGAGTTAGTTCTTTGAATTTTTGGTAGAATTCACTTGTGAAGCCATCAGGCCCAGGACTTTTTTTTGTTGGGAGTTTTTTGATAACTGTTTTGATCTCATTTGTTGTAATTGGTCTGTCTAGGTGTTCTGATTCTTCCAGATTGATTTTTGGAAGATGATATAAGAAATTTGTTCATTTCACCTAGGTTGTCTAATTTTTTGGCATACAGTTTTTCATAGTATTTTCTTACAATCCTTTGTATTTCTGTTGTGTCAGTTGTTATTTCTCCACTGTCCTTTCTAATTTTATTTATTTGAGTCCTCTCTCTTTTTTTCTTGGTGAGTCTAGTTAAAGGTTCATCGATCTTGTTTACGTTTTCAAAGAACCACCTTCTGGTTTCATTGATCCTCTGTATTGTTTCCTTAGTCTCTATGTCATTTGTTTCTGCTCTGATCTTTATTATTTCCTTCCTTCTACTAGTCCTGAGCTTTATTTGCTGTTGTTTTTCTAGTTCTTTTAGATACAGGGTCAAGTTGCTTATTTGAGCTTTTTCTAGCTTCTTATGGTATGCTTGAAGTGCTATGAACTTTTCTCTCAGTACTGCTTTTGCTGTGTCTCATAAATTTTGAGTTGATGTATGCTCATTATCATTCATGTCTAGAAACTTTTATTTCTTCTTTGATCTCATTGTTAATCCATTCGTTATTTAATATCATGCTATTTAGTTTCCAATTGTTTGAGTATTTTTCAGTTTTTCTTTTGTGGTTAATTTCTAGTTTCATGCCATTGTGATCAGAGAAAATGCTTGATATGATTTCAATCTTCTTAAATTTGTTGAGACCACTTTTGTGTCCTAACTTGTAGTCTATCCTAGAGAATGTACCATGAGCGCTTGAAAAGAATGTATATTCTACTGCTTTAGGGTGAAAAGTTCTGAAGATATCTATTAAATTGAGTTGATCTAGTGTATCCTTAAGTCTGCTGTTTCTTTGTTAATTTTCTTTCTTGAGGATCTATCCAGTGATGTTAGTGGAGTATTGAAATCCCCTACTATTATAGTATTGCTGTTAATCTCGCCCTTTATATCCATCAAAGTCTGCTTTATGTATGCCGGGGCTCCTATGTTCGGTGCGTAGATATTTATAATGGTTATATCTTCCTGTTGTATTGTTCCCTTTATCATAATGTAGTGTCCTTCTTTATCTCTTACTACAGCCTTTGTTTTTAAGTCCATTTTGTCAGATATAAGTATTGCTACTCCAGCTTTTTTTTCATTTCCATCTGCATGAAATATTTTTTCTATCCTTTCACCTTCAGTTATGTGCATCTTTTGTTTTAAGGTGTGTCTCTTGTAGACAGCATATGTATGGGTCCTGTTTCTTTACCCACGCAACTACCCTATGCCTTTTGATAGGATCACTTAATCCATTTACATTTAAGGTTATTGTTGATATGTGGTTATTGCCATTTTATTCTTTAAAGATGTATTCTTCTTTAGCTATATTCTTTTCCCCATTTGAACTGTTCACAACAGGCCCCTTACCATCTCTTGCAGAATTGGTTTGGTTTTAATGAATTCCTTGAAGGTTTTTTTGTCTGGGAAGCTCTTTATTTCTCCTTCCATTTTAAACATTAGCCTTGCTGGATAGAGTAGTCTTGGTTGTAGGTTCTTGTTCTGCATTACTTTGAATATATCTTGCCATTCCCTCCTGGCCTCGTGTTTCTCTTGAGAAGTCGGATATCATCCTTATGGGGGCTCCTTTGTAGGTGATAGCCTTTTTTTCTCTAGCAGCTTTTAAAATTTTCTCTTTATCACTTAGCTTTGGTATTTTAACTATGATGTGTCTTGGTGTAGATTTCTTTGGGTTTCTCTTTAATGAAGTTCTCTGTGCTTCTTGAACGTGTGAAATGTTTTCCAGTCTTAATTTAGGGAAGTTTTCAGCTATGATTTGATTGAACAAAGTTTCTATCCCTTGTTCTTTTTCTTCTTCTTCATGAACCCCTATGATGTGGATGTTATTTCTCTTCATGTTGTCACAGAGCTCTCTTAGAGTTTCCTCACATTTTTTGAGTCTCTTTTCTTTTTTCTCCTCTGCTTCTGTGCCTGTTTATTTTGTCCTCTAACTTGCTGATTCGATCCTCAGTGTCATCCATCCTGCTTTTAATTCCTTCCATTGTGGTCTTCAATTCTGATACTGTATTTGTCATTTCTGTCATTTTTATTATTTCAATCTCCTTTTTTATACTTGTTATCTCTTTTTTTAGGTGTTCGTAATGACTACCCATTGTTGCTCTAAGCTCTTTGAACATCCTAACTATCATTATTTTAAACTCTGCATCAGGTAGTTTGGTTATATCAGAATCATTCAGGTCCTTCTCTGGGGACTTCTCTTGATTCATTTGGGTTGCATTTCTCTGCCTGCCCATTTTGTCTATATATAAGCAAGTTGTCCAGTAGGTGTTGCCTATGTGTTCCCTAGGTGTGATCTGTCTGCAGGCCCGCCACCCCCTCTGCTGCTGCCCTGGGTGGTTGGGTATGGGTGTTGTCAGTGCCAGCTGCTGCTGCTGCTGCTGCAGTTTCCACCTCACCTCCACAGGAGGAGCTGTGTTCTTGTGCCAGGCTCTATAAGCCTCAGCCGGTCTCGGCCTTCGCCCCTCTCCCAAGGGTGGGATTGCGCACCACACTCGGGCCACAAGCCTGGGCACCAAGGGCAAGGGTGAGCACTTTTACTCAGCTGCGGGTACCTGTCAGCTGGTTCCTCGGCCGGGAGGGGCAGCTGGTGTGCGCTCAGGTGCAAGCCAGTCTTCCGCCCCGCCCCCGCCAACCTCAGCTCCTCAGCTGAGCAGGCCTGCTGCTAAGTGCTAAGCCCCATGCCAGGCTTCCTCCCCAACCCCGCCAACCTCTCCTCCTCGGCCAGGCAGCTGGTGCGCACTCAACTGCAAGCCCCGGCTTCCGTCCCACCTCCATGGGCAAAGCCAGTTTGTGCAGGGCTTCAAGACTCGGAGGCCAGGTGAGGCTGCGTGCCCGCTCATGGATCTCTGCCCATTCCGGGCTCCCGCTTTTCCCCCACAGGTGGGGTTGCAGGCAGGCCCACTGCCGCCAGACCACTTTCGGGCGTTCCCTTCGCCCCCGCTGGGCTAGACCAAGCTCACACCAGCCGGCTCGGCCTCTGCTCCTGCCGATGGAACCACGCTTCCACGTTCTGCCGCCACCCGCCCTCCAGCAAGCCCTCAGCAGTGTGGGTAGGGGCACTGCAGCTCAGACCCTAACACTCCATACTGTAGTCCTGAAAGCTCCCTCCTTCTAAGCGACTGTGCTCTAGTTGCTGCAGGAGAGCCTGTATGGCTGTGGTCCTGCTTCCCCTTGCTGGTTCCAGAGGAAATATTGGTTCAGATTTGTGGAGTGACTCAGCCCAGGGCTTAGGGTGGCTGTCCCTTAAAGCTTTTCTCCCTGTGCTTTCCATACCGCACTCTCTTCCCGCTGCTCCGGTCCTCTCCTCTCTCCCTGTCTCCCGGAGTCCTGGGTGAGTGGTTGTGAGAGAGGTTTTCTGCGCTGTCCCTTTAAGAAGAATCCTGGGTCTGAGTCAACTGTCTCTTTCTCACAAACAGTATCCTAACCTGTTTCACAGCTAAATACTGTCCATACGCCTCTTCTAGGCTCTGGGGCTGTAGGATGGGGCTTTGTTCCTGGGACCCAGGTCCCTACACTTCCACTAGCCTCTCTTCCCGCCACATGAGTCTCTCCGGGCTGCCTTTCACTCCGGGGAGCTGGGCAGCCCTTTCCACATTTTCGCTTTTCCTACCAGTCTCAATGTGGCTTCTTCAGTGTTCCCGGTTGAAGAGTCCTCTCAGTACAGTTCAACGTTGGTTTATCCAGATGATGTTTCTTAAAATCAAGGTATAATCCACTTTGGTTCTGAGATTTGGAAGTTGGTACGTCCGCTTACTCCATCGCCATCTTGCCCTCCATGAAACTCTCTCATGTCATCAATTATTAAACTTGTGTAAAACTTAACAATGCATAAATAGGCTACCCACCATAAATACATTACTTATAAACCATTAACCTTTTGTTAACACATTTCAAGTATATAAAAGCCATATTTTAAGTTGAGAAGATTCTTCCTCAGTATAAAAGTATTATTTTATAACTGAAAACTCATTCATTAAGATGTCGAAATCAAATATTAATCTCTATGCCCAAACAACAAAAATGACTTGAAAACTTTTAATTGACATAATTACAAAATAGGGCTAATCATTACCAAAAATCTTTTATATCGTAAAAGAGAGAAAACAACAAGGTCTATTGTGAGATTCAACCTGTTAAATGATGTACTCCCCTTATTTATAAGCAGCTAATGTCAGCTTTTGAGAAATCACGGTTTTGCCTTCTCTGTGGCAGAAACTATAAGGCTCTAATCCCTCTTATACCTGCATGCACTAAAGAGACTGGAGAAGTCAAGCACTCAATATCCCAGACTCCCTTGTGGGTAGAAACAGCCATGTGACTGAGACTTAACCAATGAGATGTAAGTTTTGGTGGTATAGCACCACCCCTCCCCTATTTCTCTTTTTGTCCTGCCTGGAACAGCCATTGTGAGATCATGAGGCAACAGCCAGTAGTAAGAAAACAGCAAAAATGCTGATCCTGACACTGCTGAGCCACTGTCAGAGCTGCTTTTTAGGGGAGACAATCAGCTCCTTCTTAGTTGTCTTAGCAAACTGCAGCTAAAAGCACTTCTACTTGATAGCCTCCACAATGAATACCACACATAAGAACATAATTTGATGTCTCTCATTCTAATTAAACAAATTTATTTATATTCTGCCTTTCTTACAGGAAATCTAGTCAAATAGCTCCCGTTGGTACAGCTTCAAGTAAGTAAAAAAAATTTCTTCTGTTGATAATAGCTCTCCAGTCCTTCCTTAATATATATGTATACACATCCCTCCCTTTTGCCATTGAATGGCTTTTAGTGTCACTGGCTCAGCAAAAAAGTGTTCTACTTTTTAGTGCAAGTGCCTTAACTTGAATCAAAGAGAGCAGTTACTCTTTATGGTTCAAAATGGCACTTTTCAGAATAATTAATATAGCTATCTCCAGCTTCATAGAAAAGCTAGAGTCTAATGAAACTGGCAGCAAATATATTTCTACTTTCTTTTGCCTTCACGGACTCATTATGATTAGATCAGATATGTTGAGGTAAGATTCTGAAACAGACTGAGCTGACCACCGACAGGAGAGACCACTGCCAGCATTTCAGCAACTCAGTGAAATTGCTTCTCACCTTCTTAGAAGATGTCAGCATTTCCCTGACGCTGAGATCTCCACCCATGCCTGACATCCTTCAGCGTCACTCAGAACTCTGACAAATGCACATTCTTCTGTGGCCCCTGTTTACAAAGAAAATTACATCCTGGATCCAACAACGTACTTTGTCAATGGGCCCCACAGAGAACAACACACTAATGTACGGCGCGCTGTACCTGCGTAAGGGCTCAGCGAAAGAGCCTATTCTGTGGATCCCTATAACACCCAACCTGGTTACTAGTGCCTCTCCCTCCACAGTCTATGCCCAGACATATTAAAATTCCTTTATGTTCCTAAAGGAGCTGTCCTCCCCGTCACCTCACCTCCAGGCTTGAACATGCTGTTTACACTTTTTTGGCTAATTCCACACATCTCCTGAGATCCCAGCTTCAACAGCCCTTCTTTGGAACATCCTGGGTAAAGTGAGCATGCTCACCTGCTAGAAGCGGCCTGGGTGCCTCGTCCATGCCCTGTCATGTTTACTTGATGTTCTATGTCTGTCTCCTTCCGTTAAGTGGTGGACTGGGAAAGGACCAGGGCCAGGTGTGGCTTAGCCCTGGCTCTATTTTCACCATCTAGCAATGTTCCTGACACATCTAATAATTATTTATTAAATGAATGAGTGAATCCTGCCACATAAAAGACAGTTTAGAGGCAGGGAAAGGCTGGTGCCAAAGACCAAAACTGTAAAAACCTTCAAATAGCCCCAAGTATGGGGTTAGATTTCATGAAACCGTCATAATATTTGACCATTACTTTACTTGTAAAAAAGAGTTATTTCAAATGTTTCAACCTACCAGGAAAACCTGAACCAGACTAGTGGCAGTGGGAAAAAATAAATAATAGACTTCCTAGGACAGAGTCTTAGATTCTTACAACCAGCTCTTTACAGATAAATGAGAAAGAACGAGGATCCAAAGGTGACTGAGATCTGATGACAGGATAAAGGAAAAATACGGTGTCATGGAGAAAAATAAACACATCAGGAGTATTAACTGAGTTCGAGAGATAAGGAAAAAAATTATTTTAGATAAGATAAATTTGGCCCTGGCTGGTTGTCTCAGCGGTAGAGTGTCAGCCCAGCGTGTGGATGTCCTGGGATTGATTCCTGGTCAAGGCACACAGGAGAAGCAACCATCTGCTTCTCCACCCCGCCCCCTCCCTCTTCTCTCTCTCTCTCTTCTCCTCCCTCAGCCATGGCTCAATTGGTTTGAGCACATCAGCCCAGGGCACTGAGGATGGCTCCAAAGAGCCTCCACTTCAGGTGCTAAAAATAGCTCAGTTGAGAGTATGGCCCCAGATGGGCAGAGCATCAGCCCCAGATGGGGATTACCAGGTAGGTCCTGGTCGGGGTACATATGGGAATTTGTCTTTCTCTCCCCTCCTCTCACTTGGAAAGGAAGGGGAAAAACGATGAATTTTCAGGTCTCAGTAATACATCCAGGGTTTTAAAATCTATAGCCAGAAAATTCACAGAATCTCAGGTTAAAGGGACCTCAAAAATCATCTCATCAGATTCCTTTATTTTGTAGCCCTGTACGATTAAGTGATCAAGTTCACTCATTTCAGTAACTAGCAGAACCAAGGCTACAACTCTGGACTCTGGGAATCCAGGTAGACACCACTGTCACTATGGCAACCACCACAACTTCCTTTAGTAAGAATACAAACACGAGCTGCTGCTTCCAGCCGTATGGATGAGAACAGACGCAATGGCTTCACTATCCACTCTACTGGAAGATTTCTCAGACCTTCAAGTTATGTAATATGGATAAGCTCACAAAAGATTCTTATGGGAGTAAGTAGAATTATATACTTAACATAATATTAAAATGCTTTCCATGCACAAAACTCTTTTTTTCATCACTATAATTCACTACACTACTAGAATTATAGCAAAATTCAAAGCTGGGAAAAATCTATAAGCCAAAAATTCTAATCAGAAATCCCAGTGTTAGTTCCATCTCTGCCACAGACAGTATAGCCTTAGGCAAGTTAGTTCCCGTCTCTGGGTCTCACATACCTTGGTGTAAAATTAGATAAACTTAGACCTCCTCTAAGTGTACTGTAGCTCTAAAAATTATGACTGCAATCAAATGAATGTTTCAAAATATTTTTATATAAATTCAGAAAATCAAATGTAGCTAAAACCTCCCTATTAGTCAAACTCAGGTCATGAAAGCCTGTCCCTTTTGTTTACGCTGCCCAGGAAAGCTATCTGCTTCACAAAAATACTGCAAACCACCTAAAATGGTCACTAATAGAAGACTGGTTAAATAAATTATCGCTTGCCCAACAATGCTGTATGACCATTAAAAAGAATGAGTTAGATAGATAGGTGCTAACATGAAAATCCAAGACATAGTAACTTTAAAGAGCAAGCCATAGAAGCATATATATAGTATGCTTCCAGTTTTGTGTAACAATAAAAGGATATAAAAGCTCTCCATAGGCTCATGCATGATCAGAAAAGTACCAGGAGGCTAAGATGCACCCATGACAGTGGTCACCTTCTGGGGAAAGCAGGGGCCTGGGCGGAAAGGAGGAGCCCTGGGAACCGTAGAACCTTCTGTACCATTTGTTCCTTTAAACTTGGAGTATAGATTATTTTTTAAGTTAAAATTAAAAGCTTTGGGAACTATTTTAGATCATGTAAATTACTACAAATACAGGGCACCCTTTGTTCTAATGCTTTCGTCTTTTTGTTTTCTAAGGTTGACAGAAATCACAGTGACATTTAGGCTGGGAGAAACCGAGCCACTGTCTGCCTCCTGACTTCCCACATTTACCTGCAGCCTCGGCTCAGAGCAGAGGGGAGGGCTGGCTGCTCAGCGACAGGCCAAGGGCAGTTATAAAACATGAGAAAGAGGTGCTGGAAAAAATAAGACTCATCCCGCAGAGAAAGGGGATGCCTCTGGGAAAACTACAGTCAGCTGAGAAACATCTCCAGGGACAGAGATGAAAAACAAGACATCCAAGGGCTGCCACCCATACGAAACAAGAAAAATATCCTCTGTTTACATGCCCAAACAATCTTATTACAGTTAACACTAACCAGCTGAAATCAAAGACAATCGCACTCCAGTGTTCACAGCACAAAATCAACTTAATCTACCATGTTTGCAATTATCATCCAGAACAAGAGGCAGCCATGCGCAGCTACAGAGTCCCTTCAAAGGGACACGCAGGTTTACATATGTCTAAAATACACACTGCATTTATTTCTATCTTAAGCACAGGAAATTAAAAGCAGATACAAGCACCGACATCAGAGGCGGTCTTTTGCAATAGCAAACATTTTCACTAGGAAGCTTGGAAAACTTAATTTGAGGTTCACTGATTACCTCTCCACAACTCTCAGAATGTCTTATTTCAGCAATCTTTTAGAACGTGGAAATCTTTCAGTATATAAAACTAACATCATAATCTCAGTGAGAAATTACATAATGAAAAACTACAGAAACCCTCTCATCTCATCTTGTACTTTCAGGGAAGGAAAAATATTCTTCTGGATTTTTTACCTATGTGCTATTTCCCAAATCACTGGAAGTAAAACGTAATTTAACAGGTGCCGATTTTCATCGATTTGGTTGGCGTCAGAGAAAAAAAGCTAGGGAGCCCCAAGGCAACAATTATGCTTGCTATAAACAAACCAAGCACACATCTGCCTGCGAACAGTAAAGGCACCATACCCCCATGTGCTGAAACAACAGAAAACAGATTATTCTTTTCACAAGTTAAGCCTTGTTCTCTCATAGATAGAGCTTTCTTCCCCCATTTATCTATCTCTTTGAAAATTTCTGCAAACATCTGCAAGTTAAACAAGATGTCTCCCCATGCAACAGTAAACATAAATCAATGCAAAACAAACCTGTATGGAAAATAACAGTGCTTTTCCTAAACCCTGAAGGAAGGCGAAGATTTCGAAGCAGTCCTTTGGCGGTCAGCCGCACGTGAATGGTGGATAAGGAGAATTTGGGAGACAACAACATTTCTTCAGAGCAGATGGGAAGATTTCTCAGAAGAAACGGCTTCCATGGACTATCACATACTGTCCTTTTAAACTCAGCGCTCTTCGGGGCCAAGAAATACAGTGAGAGAAAACATGCCTACATAGCAAATGTCATTCCAGCACACACGCACGCCACACACACACACACACACACACAAAGAAAAACACCCCAGAGCTATCCAAGGGTTTCTGGCTTCCCTTCAGTCTCCCAGATGTTGCCAAAACAATGCTCTTCTTCTGAATAAGATCTCTCGGCAGCCAGCGGTAAGCAGCCTGTGAATGACATCACACAGTACATGCTTCTGGGTTGTTATGGTTCTCATCAGAGATGGCAAAGGGGAGGAGGGAGTGGGTGGTCTTAGGAGCTTTATATAACAGCCAATAATGTCACACATTCTGTAACTACTTGGAAGACTGTTCAGGGAAATTAACTACTTATAGTGCCTCGGGTTTAGTTAGTAATTAGAAAAATATGAAGAATTCATTAAAGTGTTCTGAATCCTGATTTTTACATTTTTAATCACATTCACACTAATGACACTGGGAAATTTTTCAGAATATTTATATGTAAAACCTGACCCCCTGGATAAAATTTTTAGTTAGTTTTCATTTTTAATTTATTGTGTTGACATGGTTTCAAGTGTCCCACTCCACATAACGCTAGTTCTACTAGTTAAGCCACATAACACCCTTGCCTGACCTGCGGTGGCGCAGTGGATAAAGCATTGACCTGAAACACTGGGGTTGCTGGTTCAAAACCCTGGGCTTGCCTGGTCAAGGCACATATGGGAGTTGATGCTTCCTGTTTCTCCCCCCACTTTCTCTTTCTTTCTCCCTTCTCTCTAAAAGTCAATATATATATATTGCTTATATGGGGTATTATCATATCTATTTTTAATAATATTAATATTTAGCTTTATCCTGTTTACAGTTTTAATGCTGATTGACATCTTGGTTTTTACAAGTTTCTTGGGGGTTTGGAGGAGAGGTAGTTACAGCATACAGGATGTATGCCAGCCCCAAGAAGCCTCTCTCATCCCCAATCCATGGAGTGGTCAACACGATGCTCTTAAAGTCCAAGAAGGGCTGTTCCAGGCGACTCCCATCAGGCAGGTAGACCCACACCATGCCCAGCATCATGTTCCCCATGCCCCGTGCCAAGTCTCTCTCCATTCCCATTCCCATTTCTGCCCCCTCCCCCCGGGGCTTGCTACCCTATCATCTGTATCTATGTGCTATGTATGTATAATTTGGCTAAACCCTTTACCTCCTTTTATCTCGTCCCCTCTTGATAAAATTTTTAAAAATGGCTTCAAGCAATAATTGTCCCCAGTTATAATTTTTAATAAAACTTCTTTTATAGTAATGACAGACTGATGAAAGGTTCAAGTTCAACTTTCACACTCATATCCTGAAGACAATAACCAACGACAAAAGGTTAATGCAATTTCTCTAGCAGGTGTAATAGCTTCAGAAGAATAAAAATTAGTCAATCAGATAGGCAGTATTCTAAGGACTACACACATTGCTTGACTAACTGCATGTATAGAAAGTCAGGTAGCCTCTCCAGTAATGTGCTAAGACTAGAAACACAGAGAGGGGTGTGGTTCTGTACGGTTTTTACTGGGAGCTATGAAATGTTTATTGTAGTGGAGTGGTTTATGAAAGAACATTAAACTATGATGCCAAAGCCATAAGAAAAGTACACCAGCTAGCTATATGCTTAAGTAAAGCGAATATTATTAAACTCGGAACAGCCCAACCTCTTACCATTTTTTTTAACTTAAGAAAGTTCAAGAAAACAAGGTATTAAAAATCATCTACGTTTGTTCCCAAGATTTTCTTTTAAAAAACAAAAGACTCAGTAAAAGAAATAAATGTAGATATTGTTAACTATAAATAATCCTATTAATTGCTATTAAATGTGCAGGAAGCAGTAACTCTTTTAGAAATTTTAAAGGGTATTTACAGCTTGACAAGGGAAGCAGATAGGCAGAAAAGGAAATTCTGAGTAATCCTTTCTCCCTCTTCACTCAACCCCCAGCCTGCCATTGTAGAGGTTGTCAACAAAAGACACAAACCCACTAACTTGTCAAGGGTTAGCTGTGGGAAAGATACAACTTTTTCAAATACAGACAATGGATCTTGTAAACACCCTGTACCCATGGCAACTCAAACACAAATAACTACAGAATTAAAGTTAAAAAAGCTACACTTAGGTGTTACCTTTATACTTTATCAGAGTTTTTTATTATTAAAAAACAATAACCTTTATTTTTCCACATTCTGCATATTAATACAGGGTGGGGCAAGAGTAGGTTTAGAGTTGTATGTGCAAAACACAATTTATTCTTGTATTATTATTTATTAATTACTGTATTATTTTTCATAGGAGCAACTGTAAACTACTTTTGCCCCATCCTGTATGCTGTAACTACCTCTCCTCCAAACCCCCAAGAAACTTGTAAAAACCAAGATGTCAATCAGCATTAAAACTGTAAACAGGATAAAGCTAAATATTAATATTATTAAAAATAGATATGATAATACCCCATATAAGATGTTTTATTTTGGTTTGTTAAGTAATATTAAATTCTAAATCACCTTGGTTAAAAAGGAAATCCTTTAGACTACTCAAATAGAGAAATAAGCAACATGCCACCCATTGGTCATATTCATTAACATTTCTACTTGCCTCACACTAAACTATACCACATACACTAAAAGTAGATGTTGCAAATGACACTTCATAACAGCAGAGCAAGGGGTTGCAAGAATAAAGAAAAGGGGGCTCCAGGTCAAGATGGCAGAGAGGTAAACACGGAACTCAGAACTTCCCACACCACATCAAAATTACAACTAAACTACGGAACCATCATTCAGAACCACCTGAAATCTAGCTGAACAGAAATCCTACAACTAAGGATATAAAAAAGGCAGCCATGTTGAGAGTGACTGGAGGGGTAGATAGACAGAACTGGCTGGTCCCAAATCCACATTTGGCAGACAGATATTGGGAGGGATATCTTGGCTGCCGAGGTTCCCCACCTCCAGAGGCAAGGGGTCCCAGCCCCTAAACCAGGTCTCCCAGTCCAGGGTTACAGTGCCAGGAAGAGAAGTCCCCATAGCTTCTGGCTGTGGAACCAGCTGGGATTGTGGCTGTGTGAGACAAAGAGCTTCTGGAGTCCCACGTGTGCCTCTTAAAGGTCTCACATATGGACTTACTCAGACTCACTCCCTCTGAGCTCCGGTGCTGGGGCCCGAGCTCCAAAGGCACCAGAGACATATGGGAAGGAATTGAATTGTTTGGCATCAAGTTGAGGGTTGGAGGGGCAGTTTTCTCCCAGACAGAAGTGAAGGCAGAGGCCATTGTTACTTTGCTGAGCCCAACCCCCACAGAGCCAGCAGGCAGGTACCATATCTGAGTCTTCATCAACCTGGCTATCATTGCTCAGGGCACTCTGGTGACGACATGAGACCTTGCCCCACCCAAACTACAGGCCCACTCAAGCTATTCCAGAAAAGAGAATACTTTTCTATACAAATGGCATGTCTTGGCTCATATTACAGACTTTTTTAAAATCTCTCAAACAAGCCGCATCTGGCTTCAGCATGTCCCATACTTCTTGCTAAGTATCCCCAGGGCCAGCACAATCAGTAGCCAGCCTCGGTTTACAGTTTGGCCTCTTCCAGGTACCTCTAAGCCCAGCACAAGTAGCAGCCATATGCAGATCATTCTGTAGTTCATGCCAGGTGGCCCTGGGCAAAGCTCAGGTAGCAGGTGACCTTAGCTTGCACCTCCTTGGAAGCCCCAGAGCCAGTGTACCCAGTGGAAAGTTTTAGATCATGCCAGAGCAACACCCAACCATCTGCACAAGTGACACATTCAAGGGGTGGATTCAGTGGGCACTGGAGCCCTGCTGAAGTTAGTCCTGCTCTGTGGAGTGGGCCCCTGCATAGAGGATCCTCCGCTGTGGTCTTTGCAAACCATTGGCCTAGGGGTAAATTCCTCCCATTGATACGGCAACAACAATCCAGTCACAACTACAAAACAGTGCACACAGCATGAGTTGGGAGGTGGGGCACACCTGGAGTGCCCAGCCTAGGTGACTAGGGACGCTGTGCCACTGGGCCCAAAGGACACCTAGTATATAAGCCACACTACCAAGAGTGGGAGATATAGCAGCTCTACCTAATAATACACAGAAACATATATGGGAAAGCAGCCAAAAAATGAGGAGACAAACATGTTCCAAATGAAAGAACTAAAAAAAAACTCTAGAAAAAGAATTAACAAAATGGAGAAAAGCAATCTACCAGATGTAAAGTTCAAAACACTGGTTATCAGAATGCTCAATCAACTTAGTGAGAACTTCAACGAAGAGATAGGAAACATAAAAACAGACACAGAAAACTAAAAGAACCGATTTGAAATGAAGAATACACTAACAGAAATGAAGAATACATTATAGGGAACCAACAGTGGAATAGTTGAAGCGAAAGATCAAAACAGTGATCTGAAAGATAAGGAAGCAGAAAACACCCAATCAGAACAGCAAAAAGAAAAAAAGAACCAAAAAGAAAAAGAGAGAGTGAGGGAGAGAGAATAGTTTAAGAAATCTTTGGGACAACTTAAAGCATACCAACACTTGCATCATGGGGATGCTGGAAGGATAAGATAAAGAGCAAGGAATTAAAAACTTATGTAAAAACAAATAAACAATGGACAACTTTTCTAACCTGGTGAAGAAAATAAACATACAAGTCCAGGAAGCACAGAGAATCCCAAACAATATGAACTCAGAGAGGGCTGTAGCAAGGCCATCATAATTAAAATTTCAAAGTTTTAAAGATAAAGAGAGAATCTTAAAAGCAGCCAGAGAAAAACAGCTAGTTACCTACAAAGTAGCTCCCACAAGAGTGTCAGCTGATTTCTTAATAGAAACTTTGCAGGCCAAAAGGGGCTGGTAAGAAATACTCAAAGTGATAACAAGCAAGGACCTACAACCAAGATTACTGTACCCAACAAAGGTACCATTTAGAATCAAAGAAAAGATAAAGAACTTCCAAGACAAGAGAAAGCTAGAGTTCAACACCACCAAACCAATATTATAATAAATGTTAAAGGCTCTTCTTTAAGAAAAAAAATAATGGCCAAAAACATAAATAATAAAATGGCAATAAATACATATCTATAAACAATTACTTGAAATGCAAATGGATTAAATACTCCAACCAAAAGTCATATGATGACTGAATGGATAACAAAACAGAGCCCTTATACACATTCTCTACAAGAGACTCACTTCAGATCAAAAGACACACACAGACTCAAAGTAAAGCGATAGAAAAGACATTTCATGAAAATGGAAACAAACAACAACAACAAAAAGGTGAGGCAGCAATATTTATACCAGATAAAATAGACTTTAAAACAAAGTCTATAATAACAGACAAAGAAGGATCCAGCAATTCCACTTCTGGGCATTTATCTAAAAAAAACCCAAAACACAAAATTGAAAAGGCATGCATCCATATGTTCACTGGAGCATTACTGACAGTAGCCAAGATATGGAAGCAGCCTAAGAGTCCACCAACAGAAGAATGAATGAAATAGAAGTGATATCTACAAGGGAATACTCAGTCATAAAAAAAAAAAAGAATGAATCTTGCTCTCTGCAACAACATGGATGGACCTAGAGGGTATTGTGCTGAGTGAAAAAAGTCAGAGAGACAAATGCCAAAAGATTTCACTTATCTGTAGGTTCTAAAAAACAAATGAACAAACAGAACACAAACAGACTCATAGACACAGAGAACATTTTGAAAGTTGCCAGGTGGGAAGGGGGTAGAGGGGGTTGGGTAAGAGTGGTGAAGGAATTAAAAAAGTATGTACCAACTGGTAGTAACAGAACAGTCACAAGGATGTAAAGTACAGCAGAGGGAATATAGTCAATGATGTTGTAATAACTGAAAAGAGAAACAGTGCCAGTGAAAAGAAAACGTTACAAAGCAGAAGGAATTGTTCTTGTTTTTACAGCAAAGTACATGCACTAAAGTAAGGCACTTTAGATAAAGACTAAGAACAGCTCAAGCTAGGTTTCAATTCTTTCCCAA
This sequence comes from Rhynchonycteris naso, assembly GCA_037038555.1. Classification (NCBI taxonomy): domain Eukaryota; kingdom Metazoa; phylum Chordata; class Mammalia; order Chiroptera; family Emballonuridae; genus Rhynchonycteris; species Rhynchonycteris naso. The sequence continues at coordinate 15,380,775 of CM072998.1, read as the reverse complement.
ACATAATCTGCCCCCTGGTGGCAATTTAACACAAGTGAGCCAAACAAAGGTGCAGCCTTGACAATCTATTAGCAGTAACAGACAACTCTTTCGTAAGACAATCTACTATGTGCCAGGCACTCACCTAAACACTTTATGTATGTATATGCATGCATTTAAGTAACTGAATAGTTACTGAAGAGTAACAACAATTTGCAAACATATATGCTTTGGGGCATCGGAGAACCAGATTTTTAAATTGGCTCAAAAATAGTCTTTGATTACTTATTGATCAGCTGTTACCACTTGTGCCCTATCTGTAGTTTCTGAAATTATACTAAATGTAAGAGAACTGCCTAAAGATAAGAAAGTGAAAGTGGCCATCTTCATTATTATACAAAGTCTTAGTTTAAGAGAACATAAGAATCACCAAGGACAGGAAGGAAAAATCTAAGGAAAGTTTGGTTCCTGTGATGGAACAATGTAATTACAGCTATAAAAATTAGGAATAAGATGAGTTTTATGAAGTTTAGCAAAGTTTGTGTTAGGATGTCAAGGGTAAAAGCAAAACCATGAATTAAAACTGCAGGTATAGTAGGATTTCAACTTTAAAGCAAATATACCAAGATGCTGGCAACGCTCTGAAAGATGGAGCAGGCATGACTTTTCATTTCTTTGCTTTATGTTTCTGTATATCCCTATTATTTTAACAAACATCAGAAGAAGAAAAAGATTTAAGTGACAGAATAGCTTTATAAAAAGTTCATTAAATAAGCTGAGCTTCTATTAATAACAAATAAAAATAATGAAAACATTGTCTGTCTTTAGTAAGGCTTTAAAAAAAACAAAGAAAATATTACAGGGATGATATAAGGATTTGGCAGGTCAATGTGTTGTGATATCACAGTATCTTCAATGAGAAACACAGACTCCACTGCAGTCTGAGCAGAGGTTGTGTTTGTGTGTATGCACGTGTCTACACAATGACTTGATTATAGAAAACAATGATGCTATGATTCTAGACATGATTCTGCCATGACCTGGGCGGGGCAGCTGAGATGCTAGGACGTGCATCCAAACATGGTCTGATTTGTCTGTTGTTGTTGTTAATGGATCAGGAAGCGTCTGAATAATGATATTTAATTCACAGATTTAAGCCTCTCTATCTAGCCATCTTCCTTAGAACATGGAGTATCAGTCGTAATATTTATCTCCTTACTTTCCCTGACAGAATACTAATAGCCACATTTTTTTTCATTTTTATAACAATCTTTACGGTCTTATGTTGTTCTAACCCCTATTCCACTTGTAGAAAGTTCAACTCAGAGTCCACCTGGCAACCCCCATATGGGACTGATGCTCTGCCCATCTTGGGCCATGCTCGCAACCAAGCTATTTTTAGCACCTGAGGCTGATAGACTAGTACCAACTGAGTCATGGCTGTAGGAGGGGGAGAGAGAGAAAAGGAGAGAAAGAGAACAAGAGAAGGGGGAGGGGTGGAGAAGCAGATGGTTGCTTCTCCTGTGTGCCCTGACCGGGAATTGAACCTGGAATATCCACATGCTGGGCCGATGCTCTACCACTGAGCCAACCAGCCAGGGAGCATCTGCTTTTGAAGTATGAAAGGAGAATTATAATCATAAACCAACACTGAAAGACAGCTTCATCCTTACTCTCATCAGAGAAGACCTAGGCCACAGCAGTATGACTTCATCAGAGCAGGTTTGTGACTTGCATCCGTTCGCCAACACTGGGGCAAGGGGAACAGACAGCAACCCCACCCTTCTGCGCTGTATTTAGTGAGTGGATCCGGATGCAGCAGTGCATTTTCTACTTTCTGGGGCAGACACCATGGCACCTGAGACTGATGAGCTTGTGTAAAATAATCAGGGAGCTGGATAAATACAACTCGGGTGCTCTGGTTGCCCAAACAGCTTTAACGTGTGGTAGAACCAAGGTAATAATAGCATGTGGTATGTGTGACATCTTTCTTATAAACAGTAAACCAAGTTTTATTTAGAGTCGGTGTTGGCTAGAATCTTCTAACATCATAATCTTTAAATAAATTACAACAGCTAGACCCCATGAGGATGGTTCTTGACTTTCAGTGGTTTTTCCTGCTTGCTTTCAGGATTTAAAATAATTCAACTTCCCAGGCAAGAACTCTGAAAGTAAGCCTGTAGAACCATAAAAACAATGAAGAGAATTACCAGCAACACTATCCCCAACAGTAAAAGCAACTAGCATTTCTCTATATAACAATTCTAAGAGGTCAGAATTACCCCTCTGCAAGGAATCAGTCCCCAAACATTCCCATATTTTCAGTGAGAAATTTGAGCCTCAGAAAGGCTTAGCATTCTAGCCCAAGGTCAGGACAAAAACAGAATGTGACAAGACCAAGATTTAAACCAATACTCAATGCCTCTATAGATCATTCTCTTATGAGATAATAGAATTGTCTTTAAGCCAGCAACCTGTGGGCTCAAGCCAACGAACATGAGGTCATGTCTATGATCCCACACTCAAGCCAGCAATCCACACTCAAGCCGGCAACATTGGGGTTTCACACCTGGGTCCTCTGCGTCCCAGTCCAACTCTCCATCCACTGTGCCACCACCTGGTCAGCTTTGAAATAACTAGTTTAAGGTTAAATTAAAACAATGCTATACAGAATGTTCAATGATTACATTAGCCAACAATTAAAAACAACACCACCCAATGTTGACCAGCGTACAGGGAAACCAGCACTAGTATGTTGTCAATCATGGTAAACATGGACATGCAGCTTCTGGGAAGCAATCTGGTTAACTGAGGAAAGTGGTTACAAATATGCATATATTTTGATTTACCTTTTAACAATCTATCACAAGAAGCTTCCCCAAACATGAAAAGGGATCACTGTAAACATGCTCATCATAGAGTCATTTTTAAATATAACACCAATGTGCCCTAAATATTCAAGAGCCGTTAAATGACGCTGCATGTGCTAAATGTGAGTCACAAAAGTGATTACTTAAGTGACAAAACAGGATATAAAGTTATCTGAATTTTATTTAAATTCAAATTTTAAAAACTAAAGGGTGATTTCTAGATCTCTACATGCTAAACTTTTCGAAATTAGCAAACTGTTGTAATTAAGATTAAATGACTCTTTTACTAAAACTAAAGGATATGAAGTTGGTCGATTTAATTTTCACCACGATTTGTTGATTTTTAAAAAAGAACTATCTCAAAGCCACAGTAAAATTATTTAGAACTTATTAATTCTCAGAGGAACATGTCTGTATGTGAGGCATTATCTTCTTTCTCATCTAAAAGATGACCATTTGCAAGCAGAGTATGAAGAAAGTCAAGGTGATCTGTACAGAGAGAATATGTTGGGGGTAAACCTTATTGAGCAGTCACTTCAGTTAGAATAGAAAATACTATTAAAGAGCTTACATGGCCCACCCAAAGTCACTGCCTGTTTGGACACCATTTCTTAGCATCAAAGCTGTCCCTCCAAAAACCAACACACTGTCACTTTTCCTCAGCAGGCTCATCATAACACAACGTTAGCCTTAAGCAATAATAATCACAAACCAACTACAAAAACCTGGAAAAGTCATGTTTATGATCTTTGGAAATGACGTGTTCATATCATGGTCCAAATTAAACTGCAGTGTTGACCCTTTAAAATACATCTTTTCACCCACTGCAATTATTAGAGCATTGATTACTAATTGGAAAGAGGCATTCTTGAACTTTGTCATACATCCCATTTCTTCTCCAAGGTCAAATGCTTTGCCAACAAAATCACACCCTAATTCAGACTTTCCATTTTAATTTTCCATTCTGATAACCTTATCTGTCAAGGGTCAATTATATGCTTTGGAAATAAAGCATGTCAGTCCAACAATGTGACAATGGGAAATGCTTAATACAATAGTTTTTCTCTACAGTAGAAAGGAGATGTACATTGAGGATTATTATTTACTTTGCTTATCAAAAGAAATATCCTTTTTAATAATTTACATGATCACAGACTTGAGACATAAAGACAGCCTTTCCAAGTTTCATGTTTAATTCAGATTAAAATAGGCACATAAGACGATCATCTTACCTGTGGTTGTTATAAATGGAAAGCATTTATTGCCACATGAGAAAACCTTTGTGATACAACAGCTTACAAATTCAATAGTGAAACATAGTGGGAATTCCCTGTTCTATAAATTATCAGCAGTACCACAAAGTTCTAATTCCCTGAACATTATCCTAGTACCAAATCATGCATTTCTTTTCAGTTACTTGGGTATGTATAGATTGTGGGGCTTTATCATCAATAAAAATCACAAATTCGGCCCTGGCCAGTTGGCTCAGTGGTAGAGCGTCAGCCTGGCATGTGAAAGTCCAGGTTTGATTCCCAGCTGGGGCATACAGGAGAAGTGCCCATCTGCTTCTCCACCCTTTCCCCTCTCCTTCCTCTCTATCTCTCTCTTTCCCTCCTGCAGCCAAGGCTTCATTGGAGCAAAGTTGGCCTGGGCGCTGAGGATGGCTCCAAGGCCTTCACCTCAGGCCCTGGAATGGCTCTGGCAGCAACGGACCAGCGGCCCTGGTGGGTAGAGCATCGCCCCCCGGTGGGCATGCCAGGTGGATCGGTCGGGCGCATGCGGGAGTCTGTCTCTCTGCCTCCCCACTTTCCATTTCAGAAAAACTTTAAAAATTAAAAAAAAAAATTTTTTTAAATCACAAATTCATGTCATCCCAGCAAGAGGTCATTTGATGCCTCTGAAGTGTATTTAAGACCCTGGACAGATTGGAAACTACTTGCTGGCGTACTAAAGAGACTTTCCCAATATTTATATCTATTTTCTCTTCAGTTCAGCAAAAAGGCAAAAGTATTGATAAATATTCACTAGATAATTAACATCAAGTTACCATTTGATCCTTTGCACATGTGCACACACACACACGCATGCGTGCACACACACACGCACAAGGATGGAGAGCAACAGTGTTGTGAGAAACTAACACCTTTCTGTAAATTTTAATAATTTATTAACAATTACAAAAAGATTCATACAGTGTATGCATATTGTTCAGTTCAGCCTCATCCCAGATAAAATCTGGGAGGTAACTTATGTGGCCACCCATGCAATGCAGCAAGCACACCCCAGGTACAGCCAGGAGGGACAACCACCCCTGTGGGGACAAGGCAGAGGACAGCAGCCCACTGTGGCAATGACGATGCTGGAAGCTGCAAGGATGGGATCTGTGTCTGACTCCCCTCTGCTCCAGCAAGGACCTGGCACTCCAACGCCGGCCCTGGCCCAAAGATGCCTGAGCCCCAACGCTAAAACATTAGGGAGTCCCGCCTAAATAATAAAAACCATCTTTAATTACCTTATATGCAAATCATTCCTCTCGCTCACAGGAATCTTTTGGGAGGCGCAGGTTGGGGAGAGGGGATAAAGAAAGAAAGACCCCCGGCATCAAAAGAAATGCTGAAGAAAGAGCTGTTGGAGAAACTTTGATAGTAACCAGCTTTGCTTGGGCTGTGGTGTAACTCTGAGTCCCCTATAGTTAAGTAGGCAAAGGGGGTTCCCACCTACGCTAGTTCCAAGGGAAAGCCTTGGGGTAAAGGAAAGAGGGAAGAGTTAAGTGAGCAAACACTATACTTTATGTAGACTATGTCAATGAGTTCTGGGAAGGGCACCCTACTTATTCTGCCCAGTCTCTGATTTTGCTTTTCTTTCTTCACTGGGACTTGAACCACAATCTTGGTATATCAAGTGATAGTGATACCAGGATACAGAACACAGCTTTCAAAAATAATAGTGATATTCTCTAACTTGTTGATTTCCTATCAGAACTAAAATTTGAAACCACGGAGAAACTATCCTGGCAAAGCTTTACGTAGATGTCTTGCTTACTCTTCTCTCTCCTTTCGCCCAGTAGTAACTGGAAGCCTTTGACATAAAAATACTCAGTAGCCCTCAGTCACATAAGACAACTGTGTAGACCATGTTTATATAGGTGCTTCCTAAACTGTGAGTTTCCTCTTTGCATTTATAGCCTTCCACTGGAATAAAAAAGGACCCCAAATGTGTTATGGCATCTCTAAGCAATGAACTTGTATTGGGGGGCAGGGAAAAGAGCAGTGTGAAAAGAACCCCCACCCCCACCCCGGGGCTTGCTTCCTGCATTCTGAATCCCAAATTAGGATGCGTTTTCACACTACGTTTTTGCCAAAGGTGTGCTGAATCCATAATGAGGTTCTGTGAAATAGTGTCCCTCTGCCACGCTATGGTGAAGTGGACACTGTGGCCACCTCAGGACTATAGTCACCATCACTATCACTTATTGCACTGTTTTGGGCAGGAAGAATCACATTTTAAAATCTCATAAGTTTCTAAAACATTAGAGGAAAGGTTTGAAAACACAGCACCAGCATGTAAAGATAAAAACATAGAAAACTATTTCAAATTTTACTGAGTGGTTAAAAAAAGAAAGCAGCAGCAGCAGTAGCAATGACCTAATTAAAATATTAAAAATCATTATTTCCTTTTTCAAATATTTTAACCACATTTTATGCTGATTATAATTTTATACATGTAATTACAAATACTGGAAATGTAAATGTCAACTGATAAATGTATTAAAAATAATAAAATTAGAAAATCATAGTTTGGCAACCATTATAGAAATACTTGATTCAAACTAGGAAATGTCAGTAGATGCTAACATTATTTAATTCAGTGAACAATTCTGATGAGAAACATGATTTTTACATATCAAATATTCCTAAGTATAACTTATCAAATATTTCTAAGTATAATTAAGTATTACTCTATAAGACATTTGTTAATTACAAAGGCAAAATAGCAACTTTACAGTGGAGAAAACTAGCAAACACCTCCTTACTCAAATAATTAGTTAAAGTCACCTGACTGGGGCAAACTGAAGTCATGTGACTTTTTGTCACTTTTTTTAATATTCAATATTATTTTCAGATGTATAGCACAGTAGACAATTATATCATTTACAAAGTGATCCCCTCAATAATTCAAGTACCCCTCAATACCATAACTAGTTATTACAATATTACTGACTGTATTGCCTATGTTGAACTTTACAAACCCATGACTGTTCTGTAACTACCAATCTGTCCTTCTCAAACTCTTCACTTTTCTCTCCCAATGCCTAACACTCCTCCCATCTGGCAACTATCCGTCTGTTCTCTGTATCTATTAGACTGTTTCTATTTTGTTTGTTTATTCTGTTCTTTAGATTCTGCATATAAGTTAAAAAATATTATGGTATTTGTCTTTCTCTGACTAGCTCATTTTACTTAGCATAATAGCTTCTAGGTCCATCCATAATGTTGCAAATGTTAAGAGTTCATTCATTTTTATGATCGAATAATGTTCCATTGAATACATATACCACAGTTTTTTATCCATTCATCTATTGATGGGCACTTGAGTTGCTACAATGAACACAGGGTTGTATATATCTTTTTTATTTATTTTCAAAGTATTTTTTATTTATTTTATTTTTTTACAGAGACAGAGAGAGAGTAAGAGAGAGGGATAGATAGGGACAGACAGACAGGAACGGAGAGAGGTGAGAAGCATCAATTATTAGTTTTTCGTTGCCGTCGCAACACCTTAGTTGTTCATTGATTGCTTTCTCACATGTGCCTTGACCACGGGCCTTCAGCAGACCGAGCTACCTCTTGCTGGAGCCAGCGACCTTGGGTCCAAGCTGACAAGCTTTTGCTCAAGCCAGATGGGCCTGCGCTCAAGCTGGTGAGCTCTGAGTCTCGAACCTGGGTCTTCCACATCCCAGTCCGATGCTCTACCCACTGCACCACCGCCTGGTCAGGCAGGGTGGTATATATCTTTAAAAATCATTCTAAACTCACACTTTTACTTTTAGTTCCCTATAATTGAATAATCTTTGAAAAAGTACACTGTCCAGACGCTTGGCTTCTACAAGGAATTTCAGCAAAACTTCTTTGCTCTTCCAAAGAGATTTTCATGTTATATAACAGTCAAGAGTATAAACACAGCACTTTGTCCTTTTCTCTCTGTAGCCAAGAAAAAATACAAACAAAAATAGTTGGGAAGTGTTACGGTTCTCTCTTCCCATGTAAGTTAGCCTTTTAATCCATCTCCCCTTGCTAACCATACAAACCACTGGCATGTTGAGTACCATATACTCGCTGAGTTAGAGGGAAGATCTAGAGGTTCATTTACTCACCACCTGCTATCCAAGCTAATTTCCCCTCCACCAACCCAGGTGGAATTGCTACTTCCAAATACTCTTTGACACCCAATTCTAAGATTCCGAGTCTATTCTGATATGCAACACTTATAATCACAAATTTCTTTATGACCAATGTTGATCTCTTTCTTCACCTCACATTTCTAGAAAAGGGTGAGATGTCTACCTTGTTTACTGACATGCTATAAATTTGAACCAGCTAGAAGTTTTTCACTAGGCTAAACTATCCCAACTCCAACAACCGTGCTGATAGATGTCACATTCAAACCCTGTAGAAATATGCTGTTTTTCTTCCCTGATCTACGTCAAGTCTCTCCACAATGAGCCATCTGTTCATTCTTCCTGTGCCCAGATAACATTTGCAGTATTAGGTCAACTCAACACAGGACCTCCCTCCAACTGACAGGTTTCTGTCAATTTCCATTCTTCTTTCCAATTCTCTCCTTCTCCAAAACCTAGAGACCTGGTTTTGCCACCAAAGTAACCGGGAGCTAATGAAAATGACAATACTGAAGACACTACTACTATAAAATTCAACATATGTTCTTAAAGGATGAGTGAGGAATAACTTCATAGCCTTAAAACAACAGAACCCAAGTCTCACAGAGCATATTTTTTAGATTTCCATATAAAATGGGCACTGGATTTTAATTAGCCGTTGCTAAGTCAAAATCCAAGAAAGGAAGTAAATGATGCTATTAGTCTTAAACATGTAGTGCAAGGATCTGGATTTTATTCTTACTTTTCTTGAAACATTTCTAATATATTCAACAGCAAACAAATCACCTACTCAGATTCTGAAAAGTTGAATTGAATTTACATACCTAATCTAAATTCATATGGTCCCAAATTCACACTTTTCATTACTAAGCTTTAAACACAAAGACTTTAGTTGCCAAAGAACTCAATAAAAGGATTTCTCACCAAAGCAAAACACACATCTCTTATGAGGGACAACACTCCTGTCCCTTGGCTCTTTGTCACACACAGATCAGTGTTCTTTTGAAAGCAAGCTGCCTGGTTACCACTCTTCACGTTCATTATTGTTATATTGGTGACTAGACCCAGTGCCAGATCTACCATCAAATCTGTTAACATGTAGAGTCAAAATCCATATTTCAAGGACAAAATGTCTGACTCAGATGCAAACACACACTTATATGTAACATGTACATGCAAACATACACATATATACACACATACAAACACACACACTATGACCATCTATAGTACACGCTTCCTGCCTTCACTCTTCCCTACTCTACGAATGGTGTGGACCCACTGTGCAGAGCTGCACAAACTGCCATGACCAACTCGGACACATCTCACCCTCGGCTCTCCGCACACGCTCCCCTGAGCTGGCCCACGGGCTTCTCGTGAACCCCCACTGGAAGGGTGCACTTCACTGTGAGGTGTGATGCCATTCCCATATTTCTCCTGCCCTCTGCTTCAGTCCCTACCAGGGCATCTGGTTGGTATCTGGATGATATCAAAACTTTCTCTTGTCCAGGGTTATCACATCCGAATCATCCATTCTTCAGCAGTAAAAGTTCCAATATAATAAGAGAAGCATAACAGTTTCAAATAATGTAGAATCTATAACAAGCACGTTCTGGTGTCCTGATGTGGCTACTCCCTAGCTGTACTGAATCGCTTCACCTCTCTCTGTGTATTCAGGAGGGGAACTGAATACCAGGTGGGGAAACAGACAGTAGCTAAGCTGTCATGGGCCCCCACTCACTGGCTATGGTACTCAGTCCCACTGAGAGCAAGCGCATCCTCAGAATCCTCCCAGGCACCAGTGCTCCAGGGGCCCAACCACTCAGTAACAGTTGGTCTGCGGAATCAGTATGTGAAATTTTACCTGGCTAGGTCTCAGCCAGCTCTAACATACAGCTTAAAAGTGCTCCTGTTTTATTTCCATCCTTGGTCCTAGCTGTGTCAATTATTCCAGAATAACAGGGTCTCTGGAATCCTTAGTTTTCATTTTCTCATGGTCCAAATGTAGTGTGAGTAAAAGGGGGGAGAAGGGGGGAAGAAGAGAGGAAAGGAGGGAGGGTGAGAGAGAGAGAGAGAGAGATGACTGAGTCGAAAGAGAAAATGAAGAGATTAACAGAGAAGCGTAAGCAGAAGCAATGGTTTTCCTATTAGAGAACAGTTTCTCATTGTTCCAGACTTTTATTTGCAAACTGACATTTCATACGACGTAACATGAGCATTTGGGTTGCTTATTAAAGTATGCATATACACACAAGGCCAACATTCTGTTCATTTCCTGAATTTTTTGTGAATCAGCTTAACATAGCACTCCCCAGTGGGCCAGATCATCTGCTCACCTGGCTTGAAATCAAATCACTACTGAAGTCTAAGCTTTCAAATTCCAAAAGCAAAAAACTTTGTAATAACAACAATATCTTATATTACCCTAGAAAATCATTAAAAGAATGAAAACAAAATCAATACCAGTCTGGATAACAGTATTCTCTAATTAAAAAGTTCATTTAGATGTTCCAAGTATTAAGCATGTTTGTAATACAGGACCCAGGTACATATTACTTGTCTTTCAGCCCTTCCTCGCCCTTGGCAGGCATCACTAGTCAAACACCGACTTTTGCTCGGAACCTGGAAGCAACCTGAAAAAGTTTCAGCACTGTACTTTGGGTGATTCTTACCAACTGACCAGTACTGGCAGTGAGACAATACCCACTTGCCGTTCTGCAGTAAGGAAGGGACTGAGGGTAAACAAGCCCAATCCTTCTCTCTGTCAGCTTCATTGCTTCAACAACACAAAGCAACCCCCCCTTCCAAATGAGTAGGCACCTTCTTATTGTAATGAAGAGAATAAAAGTGGTCAACAACTTTTGTTGCTGCAAGGATTTAAAAGATGATCTAGCCCTCCCTTCCCATTCATCAGGTGGGACCACTGAGGCTAAGAAAGCAAGATTGTCCAACTTCACATGAGTTAACAGGAAAACTAGGAGGAGTCCGAGTCGCATGAAACTTTTCTATGTATTGCACCGTCTGTGCTGGGGCTGGCCATGAACATGAAGGGTAAGAAATGTTCCATTTCTTCAGTCAGCCTCCTCCTATTCTCCTATTTCCAGGAGAGTGCAAATAGCCTCAGTGCACATCTCTTATGTTTCCTCTCCCCATCTGCCTCTCAGAAATAAACATGTTTTTGTGGCCAAAATGGAAGGAAAAGGAAGCCCTTGGACTTTCATTTGCTAATGTGGTGAAATTATACACTCTCCAAAGATTTCCTTCTCTATTGGCAGAGTGGTCCTCAAACCTTCAGCAAACACTATTCAAGACCTACAATACATAATTTATGTTTTTCCAGTGATCTTAGAAGCCTGACTTTAGCTCTCTGATTCTGGAAGAGCTTATAAGGTTTAACCTCTATAAATGAATACATTTGACAGAGAAGTTAGTGAGCAATGTCTCATGCTGATATCCAAAAGAAAAATTAGTATCATTAACTTTATATGTTTCTATGCTTAAAAGAATACACACGCACAAACACACACTCTGCTAAAACACCCAAATAACAGATATTTGTTGTCTTGTATATCATGATTCGATCACTTTAAAACTTGGTAATGTTATTTCCATAGGCTCTCAAAGTACCAAGAACCAGATGCTAAATTTACAGCAGCACTGTGATCTCAGAAGTTCTTAAATGATGCCACTAACATTATCATATTACAAAGAAATAAGCAGACAAAGCAAGGAAACATTCTTTAAAAAGGTTCAAGTGCTCAGGCCAATATGAATGAAAACACTGATCAAAAGATTATTTCCTAACATGACCCATCACCATCAGAAACAGGAAAATTTCAGATCAAAATAATTTTCATGTTGGAAAGTAATTGTTAAAAAGTAGACATCTTTAATATTTTTGGATATAATGAGTAAAATAATCAAAGATATGATGCTTTCATTTTAATTCTAAGACTATTTTTCTAGACTCGTACAAATAATTATAAGCTACATACAGCTTACAGACTACTAGCTATTTAATCAGAAATGAAACCATCAAATAATCTTCAATAACAAAGTAATTACATGTACCAAGAACATTAACAATGCTGCTGAATTCTACTGAGTCCTGAAATACATAAAATATATAATAAAATTGGTTCTATCTATAATCCCTGACAACTTAAAATATAGCTAAGAAATACGACAATTAACATAAATTACAGGTTACAAAATTAGCAATCAATAGATGCTTATTCAATTTATTGAATAAAATTAAGAGCATGCTTACAAAGAAAAGAATCAAACCAGAAATCGTCAACGTACTTCTGCTCCCAGAGAATGTGGCTAACAAAGGAGCTATACAAAGGCTGTAGGATCCCAGGACCAGCAGTGCGAGTAAGGTAGCATCATAGTGCCTCTCCGAACCAGCCGGTGGGGTGAGTGTAGAATTGATAAATATGTTTGAAGAAATCTCCGTTTCTGTACAACTGCGAAATCCTCCTGGTACAGTCATTTAAAAAGGATCAAAGCAAGCTTAAGCAGGAAAAACTGCAGCCATGTTCACTCCACATCCTTCATGCTTGCTCTTAGTGAATTGGAATGGGGGGGGGGGGTTGAGATCTGTAAGCTCCAAGGCATTACACAAAATAGATTAGACCAGCTAGCAAATCAAACTGAGAAAGTGATCCATTGATCTGAATGCTTCATCTGCAGCAGGGACACATCGCCACCAGACGGGCTCGGTGGGTCCAGGGTAAACCCCTTTGTTTAAAGACAAAAAGGAACGGACAAAAGCATTTTACAGCCTCCTGTGGAGTGTCAGACACGACACTGTCTCGGTGGCCAAGTCAACATGGCTGTCAATGGAAGAGGCTGGGTAGCGGCGCCACACTGCGTGCCTGCTTCCAGGGGCAGACACTCCATCGCTGCACAGCCCTCGGAGAGCACGCTGGGGAGGCGGGCCTGGCAGCCTGCTCTTCCAACTCACACTGCACACCAACACAGCTGCCGGTGAAGTGACTTTCGGACACATGTGTCAGTCACCTTTCCAAATTCATAGAGGACCATCTGTTTCACGCAAATCCCTCTGAGTTTATGCCACAACTTCAAAATCCAAATAAGCAGAGAAGAGCCTGTTTAATTTTAAGTAACATATTGCCAGTATTTCTAAAGTCCTGGTGTACATACTTCCTGGTTAGGGACCAGCTATTGCTGCTAAGGGAGCTCCCAGAAATGTGCTCATTCATTCAATGCCCTGTCTTCCACACATACATCTCAGTGCGGTTCATACGCGGGCTGAGTGCCCTTGGGCCAGTGACAGCCTCTCTGAGCCTCAAGTACCGTATATATAAAACCAGTAACAGCAGAAGTTACTTGAGAGAAAAAAAATGAAATAATGTATGCTAATCTGGCCATAGTGCTCCACACCCAAAAAGCTCAATAACCAGGACTTCACTTTGTCCCTGACCCCTGACTGGAGAGAGGAAACTGGGGTCTCCAAAGCAGAGAGAACTCCCCAGCTCCCCGCTTACCTTATTTCATCTGGTATTCTAGTTCTCCATGTACATATCTTTTTCCTTCTCAACTACCTTCTAGATAAGGCCCATTTCTTTGTATAGCTTGTATCTCTGATGCGTCTATCATGATACCTGTACACAGCAGGCACTCCAACATTGTTCAGATCAAACTAATTTTGTGAGAAAATTTACAAGGGAATGAGCAAACATACTAAGACCAAACACATCTTTTGAATGAAAGGGAGAGCTCAGTTAATTCATTCATTGTAGACACAGAAAACAGAATTCCCATGAACAATTTTAAAAATATTCTTGAGTTCAAACTGTGTAACATGAGGCTTGATGCTATAAATACTAGTCATCCAAAGACTGAATGACTGAATCTAGCTAGCATTCAAAGATTATAATGAACACATCTACAAAATTTGGTCTTTTACAAAATAAATGGAACTAAAGTTGTCATTTTTCTGATTTCCAGTTGGGTTCCAATGGCCCCTAGATTGCTTTTCTTTCCTTAAACCAAGAACAAACAAACAAAAAAACAACACCATCACTTCAAATGACACACTTTAGAATCCTTCATGAAAAAAAATAAAAATAAAAAAATGACCCAGGTCCCTTCAACACAAATTTGTCAGTGTTCCATAGCCTGTTCATCAAAAGAGAATGCCACTGAGTGCTCTTCCTGCCAAACTTTCAGAGCAACAAGCAAAACCACGCGGGGGAAGAGGCGGTACGCATCTGTGCCCCTGAATCACAGGAGCAAATATTCTGATTATTTTGTGCGGGGCGCTCGTGTTTCGCATCTCTGCATTATCAACAGCCCTGCCCCCGGGGAGGGACCTACAAGCGACTCACAATTATTGCTGTACGTGTTCAGATCGCTGAGGGTGCTGGCCCCCGAGGAGGGGCTCCCCGTCCTCCGCAGCGCAGAACTCTTCAAGGAGGCGCTGGATTTCGGAAGTGGTCTCGGCAAGTTTACCCAAGACGGCTGTGCAGTTTTCAAGGATGTAGGTTTTCCTGGAGGGTTTAAAAAATAAAAAGGTTTTACTGCTATTCATGTCAAAGGTTTTAAGCTTGTAAACTCAAACAAACGAACAACTGAGTGAAACGTACAACGAGTATTCAGAATCAGGTAACTTCAGATGGAGTCTTTGCCTAGACTTCATTGTTTTTGATAAATCAAAAGCAGACAAGCAGAGATGGCAGTGAGGCATGTGGGTGGCTTGTAATTAAGCCGGGTCTTCTGCGATACAGTGATGGGTCATCAAGAGCCATGTGAGATAGAGGCTTTCGGCAAAGTTAAAATCAAAGGAAAAACCAACTGACGTGACCTCCCCCCGTGTTATTGACTGAAAAGTGAGTGAATGAGCCCATCCATGCACTAGGCTACCATACAAAATACATGAAAATTTTAAAAACAACCAAACAGAAAGAAAAAAATAATCAATTTGATGAGAAAAAAACTTCATTTAAAAAATACCTAGTGTCTAACACCAGGTGGTGCTATATCGTTAGTGGTGTTCTTTTTTTCCCTCTTTTCACCTTGACTCCTTATTTGCCAAACTTAAATGCTCTCCACTCAGGCTTCTCACTCTTTCTTGCAATGAAAGTGTGTTTTTCACATAGCGACAAAATATATATGCTTCACACTCTCTGGCATCTTTGAAATCGCACTGGCTACCTGAGTGTGGGCATTTCCCGAGTTCAAGCCTTCACTCACAACGTTAGTCTATTTCATTCCCTCGACTCTAACCCTGCGCTATATGGGGGAATCCCAAATTTTCACCTGCAGCCCTATCCTCCTTCTGAAGCCCAGTGCCACTCACATTTTCAATTCCTTGCTGAATGTTTCGGCTTAAACAATCAGATTACCTCCTACCTACTGATGCTAATTTAAATCTATTTTCCCCTCAGCCTTAAAAACATCCCCTCCCCCCCAAGGAGGGGATGTCTTCCCCTCCCCCCCAAGATTGCCAGGTAATTTAGCACAGGTCTCTCAAATGGTAACAGTCTCACACAAGGGAAGCATATCAAGAATTGAAAAGACCTTTAGATGAAAATGATAGTGTCACATATCACTAACGGTGTCCTAAGTGAGGAATGTGCCTGGAAAGTAATGCCCACTGCTGTCCCAGTGTTTTCACCTACGAAAATCTCAGCTCACTCTCCCCTCGGTCTGGCATTTACAGTCACCCGAATGGAAGCTCTCCCTGTCTCCAGGCTCACCCTATACTGTTCTTCTACACGGGTATGCATTCTGCACCGGTCAACCTACTCGTCTAACACCAGGGTGTTGCTATTTTAATTCACGAGGAACACTGCTTCTCAAAAAGGTCTCCTTCCCCTTAGTCCAAGTCCTAGAAATCCTCATTAACCCCCAAACGTGGCCTAAACAACTGTACTAGGCGTCGTTCATCCTGTCTTTCCATCCTTCCCAACTCCATTCACGTGCATCCCGAACATGAAAACTAAGGCCACAGCCAACCTAAAGTCGCTATTTCCCCAGTATCTACAGGATATTATTTTTAACCCTCGTGATGAGTATTTAACTTTAAAGGCATAAACTCAGGTGGATTCCTAACAGCTTCTTCCCCCTTACGCTCTGCCACGCCTCCATCCCTCCACACGCCCCTCACTTGATCCCTCTGGGTCATTTTACTCTCCGCTCTGCTTTGTGACTGCCTTTGTGAGCAGCGGGGCTTCTTTGCTGTCCAGTCCTCTATCTTGTCCGGTGAATACAAAGTCAACACGGGGTTCTTTTACATCGCTGCCACTCGTACGCAACCCTACCCCAGATCTATGAGTCACGATCTCCATCTTCACTAGATCCCCAGGCGAGGCAGATTCCCGTTAAGTATGGGAGCTCGAGGTGAAGCCTTTCCTTCCAGGCCCGCCTCCGCGGTGGGCAACGGACCACGCCCCCCTCTACGCTCTTCGGGACACGTGTTTCAGTCACAGCAGCACCCGTTTCAACACGTCGCTGGGCTGGTCTCTACGGTCCCTGAGAGCAGGAAGAGGGCCGTATTCCATTCGGTCCCTCAGGGCCTCGCAAAGTGTACAGCATAGAGATTAAATATTTGCTGAATTAATTAATTTTTTTTTCAGGCCAAGAGTAAAGTGCGGGAAATAGTAGAGAGAGGTCAGTAAAGGGAGCAAACTTTCAGCTGTCAGATGAGTGATGTCTGAGGTGCGAATAGTGACTCTAGTTGATAATATTCTGTTATATCATTGAAATCTGCTAAGAGAGCAGACCTTCAATGTTCTCACCAAAATAAAAAAGATAAATGCGTGAGGTGATGGATGTGTTAATTCGATGGGGGGAGTGCTTCTTTAATGTATACATATATATGATCACCGCAAGGTACAACTTTGTCAGTTACACTTCGGTCAAGCTGGAAAAAATAAATGTGGAATTAAAATGATGACAGTAATAAAGCTATTAAAGATACTTTTAAAGGCAAGAGTAAATAAGTTGTAATAATACCTTCTCTCATCATCTACGTCAAACCATTAAACACTTAACCAAGTTTATTTGTCCTCTGTTAAATTCAGACTCTTCAGTTTATTACCTAAATAAGACAGTTTTCTTTGCATTCCTTATTATAATTAGCAAGTAACAGATACTCAAACACCTATTTAATTTTTAAATTTACATTTAGCCACAAGTTTTACTTCCTTTTGGAGGTATAGAAAAACAGATGTTTAGAATACAAATTTACCAAATTGCTGCTCTTTCAGCAAATTCTGATGAGTCATCATCATCTAAACCCGTGGTTCTTAACCTTTTTTGAGGTACCGAACCCACCAGTTTCATATGCGCATTCACCAAACCCTTCTTTAGTGATAAATAAAATATGATTCTTTTTTCCAAATTCAAGACATAGGTATATGTTTTTTACTGGTGCACAAAATGAGCCGTGCATGAACATCACCTTGCTCAAAGAACAAAACCAACAAAGTGCATGAACTCACAACAAATTACGGTATAACTTTATTCTGGCCTCCGCGGCAGAGGCTTCTCCGAACCTCTGAGACCGACTCATCGAACCCCTAGGGTTCGATAGAACCCAGGTTAAGAACCACTGATCTAAACCAATGAACCAGGTTGGGCAAGTTATAGAGGAAAATTTCTGAGCCACAGACACACGCAATCAAGGCTCAGCAAGTTTGGAAAATTAACTTATTTGTCAGAAAGGGCTGTTTCGTAGCATTGCTTCTGAAGGCAACGTCAGTTTACAGACATTTCCTCAGCAGGTCACAGTTACTGCACGCCTGTACCCTCTCTGATGCCAACACACAGCCTGGCACCAGAAGCGAGCTTACCCCCAAACCCAACGACCATTCCTCTGACCTGCACCTCCCCATTTTCACAAGTTGCACTGTCACAGCCACCCACCCCGTCCCTTCAACCTAATGCCAACTTGCAGGTGTAGCCACAGTCTTAGCCTCTCACCATTACATACTCTTGACTATCGGGCACTGAGGGTACTGAATAAAGCCTGTTTCACCAAAGGACTAGTTCCTCTGAAACTCAGAATAATCCTAACAGTACATTACTACTGTCCCTGGTTTATAGACGAGAAAACTACTCAAGTAGTCAAAAGGCTTAGTTGGGTCGCACACCTAGTCAGTGATGCTGAGGCCCAGAATGCAGGCCAAGCCCCCAGCCCAGTGTGCCCTCTGCTATGCCACAGAGCAGAAGCATCTCAGTTAAGAGAAGTGTCGGGCGTGGAGGCCAGTCTGAGTGCCTCCTCTCCCTGGAAGCGTGCTCCTACCACGCAGCAGTAGAAACTCCGGGATACAAGGTGTGTAACTGTTTCACCAACAGGCATGTGTTCAACTTCATGGCCAAACTGGCCTAAAATACGTGTAAGTAGACTTCGCATAAAGAAGCAGTAGAACATAGACATCAGGAGCAATGTTAAAGAAAGGTATGTCAGATACGGGTCTGACAGACTGTGAGTAACCTGAGCACCAAATTCTTAAATGATGAACTCGGTGTAGGACTGCGTTGATGGACAGTTCTGAAAAGGTGATGTGTATCAGTTTCCTCCACGTCCCCGATGTGAATCATAAAGATTAAGATCTACCTACAGAGATATGACTGACCTTAGTGGTTTATACAAAGTTCATGCCTTTAGCAAAAACTTATATTCTGATTCTATCATTATTTGATTCTATCATTCTACCATCTCTTGTCTAGGGAAAATATGGAAGGAATAACATTTGCACTTAGATGGCAACACAGAGTGTACTGAATTTGAAACATACTCTCATCAAACGAGCAATTTACTCGGACAGCAACCTTGGAAAACCCAATTCAATGTATTCATCAAAAAATTACCATTAAGAATATCTTGCAAAACTAAAAATCCAATAGAAAACTTAGTTAAGTGAAAAAAAAAAAGATACTGTTAATATGACTCTATTTTTAAGTTTATACCTGTACTTATCTATATATTAAATAATTCCAGAAGGACATACCGGAATTTTTTAGGACATGGAGACAAAAAGAAGCAGGAATGGGGAATGTTCCCTTCATAGTTCATGTACTGATATATTACTCCATGTAAATTTTCTTATTACAATCAGCATATTTTTATAACAAAAACTAGTAAATATTATTAAAGTCAGTGCGGTCAAATATCACATCAGATAAAAGATGCTTGAGACAAAACGGATAAAGAAACCAAGAAAGCATAAATTGGCTGAATTAAAGTAAGTAAAATCGAATAGTTATTTTTATTCCTATGCATCTGTAAGTATTAGGCAGTCTGTAAGTGACTTTTAATTTCACTAAGAAAATAATAAACTCAAGAAACCAATGCCTTAAACTGATGGTTTTGTATGGCTACAATGACAATCACTTCAGTACTGCAAAATTCTTTACGATACCATGTGGTGTGCTTCCTAGGACCGGAAATTGAAGCTAAAGAATGAATTTCTAAATGGCCCTCCTTCCTTCTGACACTTATGAATGACTCATTCTCTAGGAGAAAACTCCCCGGGCCACCCCAGGTGTGTAGTGGAATCTCTCCGCTCCATTTGACCTCCTCCATTCTTTAAGGAAAGGCCTGGGAAAGAGGGTAGGTCCCACACTGCCCACAAAACACGAAGTAATGTGAAAGGTTCCAAAGCCACAGAAACACCCACTAGTCAGAGCAAGTTCCTGCCTCTGAACTCTCAATGAGACAAGAATGAATTAAGCGCCAGTGTGTTTTTTCACAAGGTTATTCAGCACTGAAAAAAATGACTTGCTGCTTTTGATATTTGATAAAATTCATGGAGTTTGAATATGTTTCAATTAGTTTAAAAAAACAACAACACCTTGACTACTATATTACTTATATTAGAAAACAGAGATCATCTTAATACAAATCTGGACAATGAATTCACATAAGGGGTTGTGTCACACAAGGATTACTAGCGTACACAGAAAGGAAACTCCAAGAAATGGCAACAAATCATAGGGAACTACAAACACTTGACATCTTACTATAGAAATCACTACCAAATGCTTTTAGTAAAAATTACATACTAGAGAACACACAGTATAGCATCATATTACACTATTTTGTTCGGAGACTTGCACTGCATAGTAAGGGCACCGGTGTGTCGGGGAAGAATAAGAAAATGAGATTGGACAGAAGGATCGTTTGGCATTGGATAAAGATAGCACTAACTTCCAAGCTAAAGGCTTTAGGCCTTGACTGTTGGCAGTGGGGTACGAAGAAAAGATGGAGACGCAGGGGCACTGCAGCTTTGTTCGCATCTGCACCAGAACTTGATCATGTGGTCGCAGTGTAGCAGAACTGACAGAAGGGAAGAGTCTGAAGTCAGGGAAACAACTTAGGAGGTTAACGCACCTGCCAGGGCTAGAGGCAGTACAAATTTTAACTAGACAGAGAGAAAGAGATTGCTGACGTCAGTAATATATGAACGACCTATTAATATATGTAGTTTAGAATGTAGCCATTAACTACTAGAGTCAGGGCGAGAAAATGCCAAATAAACAAAGATAATTAAAATACAAAAAAGAGAGAATATGTTTATAGCTATGATTATACCCTGTCTTCTTTAAATCCAACTATATAGAGAAAGTGACCTCGGGCATAATTATCTATAGTAACTAGGAATCATTACTATAAATTAAACTAAGTCTACCCAAAGGGATAAAAAAATAACTTACGAGAGAAACGAATTATACATACTCAAAACTGTGGCTGCAAGTTCACTCCCAACCCAAAAGGACTAAATTTTCTCATTAACCCTAAGGTAGATGTTAAAAATTGTATCTTCAATGGTAGAGTATTATTGTCTGCAAACTATTTAAATGAAACTGATACTATGCTTACAAAATATATACAACAATCAATAGTTTTTCAATGTACAGGAAAAATTGAGGGAAAATAACCCTTTAGCAACACAAAGTAGTCATACACATAGACAAGTATTGCAACAGACATTATTTCTATTAATTATCAAAAAGTGCTAGTAGTATGGAAAAATTACAAAAATCAGGAGCATAAAATATTTGAATATGTGGACTACATGCTCATTCTTCCTGAATTATTTTTAATGATTTTAATAAACTGGTGTATAAGTCTCAGAAATATAAAAAATCAGGTAGGTAAAAGAGGTGTTTCAAAGCTGTAAAGACATTTGTGGTATTAAGATATCTGAATTTTAAGAGATTAAAATTGAAGAACAGTATGAGATAGTGACTAAAAGTCACATATCTAGAGCCCGATGGCCCGAAAACCCAGCTCCATCCACCACACTTGGGCTGTGAGCAGGTTATTAGCCTCCCTGAACCTCTATTTTCTCATGTGTAGGAATGGGGTGATTATAGGAATACTTACTTTATAGATACTTGTGAAAGTTAAATGAGTTTACAATTTTAAAATGCTCAGAACAGCAACTGGCACACAGTGACATAAATATTAACTACCAATTTTCAACATCAAAAATATTAAAACTGGGTTTAAAAGAGATCAAAACAAAACCATACAAATTACCCATAATAATTAAATATTGATCCAGCTTCCTTTTCAGTAGCGAAGGTCTTGGGAAGCAAAAAAACCAAGGAAACATTAAAGAAAAAAATGTACCTGACAATATAAAAATGGAAAATCTTAAAACCCACCACATACGGAATAAAAAGGCATAGAGTAAAATATAAGACAAAGGACAACAGACAAGATCAAACCAACAACAACAAAAAAATCACATGCCCCAAAATATAAGTGAACAAAAGCTCTAAATAAGAGGGTAAATAAAAATAGTCAACACATTTTTTAAAATTTAACCTGATTGTATCTCGCATCTGTCCTGGCTCCCCAACTATCATTCCTGTTCCCCATTTCCACTGCTCACATCCTACAGAAAGGTTTAAAAAGCCAAATTCTTGTATTCCCAACCTTTCGTCAAGTTAAGGATGACCATGTGACCCAATCTGTGCCAATAAGACAAAAAGATAAGAGCACTAGGCGTTAAAGAGCTGAATGAGATTATCCTCCCTGATAAAGGCAGACAGGCAGGCCAGGAAGCAGCTCTTATCTGGGGAGTTGTCCCTGCTCTCAGCCTTTGTACACAGTGGCAACAGGACTTAACACCTGGAACTCTTAGCAACCATATTTTTACTGAAGTCACTGACAAACGCAACACGCTGAGGCATGATGTCTGGAGGGACAGAAAGATGACATTACTGAATCGCCAAATCTGAACTGCCTAACCCTGGACTTCCTGTTTAAATTAACACACAACCCCTGGTTTTAAACCAAATTGTGTTTTTAATGAAATCTTACCATTTGCGACAGCATGGATGGCCCGAGAGGGCACTGTGTGCCCAGTGAAATAAGCCAGACAGAGAAAGATGAACACCATATAATTCCACTTGTATGTGGGATCTAAGGAACAAAATAAACGAGCAAACAAAACAGAAACAGACTCATATACACAGAGGACAGATGGATGGCTGCCAGAGAAAAGGGGGTAGGAACTGGGTATAAAAGGTGAAGAGATTAACAAGTACAGATTGGTAGTTACAAAATAGTCATGGAGACGTAAAGTCCAGTATAGGGAATATAGTCAATAATATTATAATAACTAAGTATGGTGCTAAGTTGGTACTAGAAATATTGGGGGGGTCACTTTGTAAAATATGATTGTCTAACCACTATGCTGTACACTTGAAACTATGAATGTCAACTGTAATTGAACAATAAATCTTTTTTAATTATGTTATCATATATCCTGTAGACAGCATTTGATGCAGTTGATTTCTTCTTTCTCCTTGAAACATTTCTTTCACGTGGCTTTCAGAACACCCCTCTTGAGTGACTGACCTTCTACCTTCCTGGCTGTTCCTTATTGGTCTCCTTTGTAACTCCTCCCCCCTCTCCCTAGCCTTCTAAAACTTAGGAGTGGCCCTGGCTGGGTAGCTCAATTGTTTATAGAGTGTCATCCTGACATGACGTGCTTTGTGTGTTCAATCCCTGGTCAGAGCTCATACAAGAATCAACCAATGACAGTATGAATAAGTGGAACAACAAATCAAAGTTTCCCTCTCTCTTTCCCTTTCTAATAATAATTAATTTTTAAAAAAATAAGAAGCTTAGGAGTACCCTAAAGGGACTTGGTAGTACTCCAGGGAAACTCCCCAGAGATGCCCTGGACATAGTCTCTTTCTACACTTACTCTCTTGGCAATTTCATCCAGTCTAGTGGCTTTAAATACCATCTAAAAGTTGATGAATTCCAAATTTATATCCCTAGACCAGACTTTTCCTGTGTACTCTACACTTGTATATTCAACTCCACACCTTCACTCTATCTCAGTGGTTCTTAACCTGGGTTCTATCGAACCCTAGGGGTTCGATGAGTCAGTCTCAGGGGTTCGGAGAAGCCTCTGCCACGGAGGCCAGAATAAAGTAATACCATAATTTGTTGTGAGTTCATGCACTTTGTTGGTTTTGTTCTTTGAGCAAGGTGATGTTCATGCACGGCTCATTTTGTGCACCCGTAGAAAAACATACACCTATGTCTTGAATTTGGAAAAAAAAATCATATTTTATTTATCACTAAAGAAGGGTTCGGTGAATGCGCATATGAAACTGGTGGGTTCAGTACCTCAAAAAAGGTTAAGAACCACTGATCTATTACTCATCTCGATGTCTATGTAACTGAGTTCCTGATATCCACCTTCCAACATCTGTGTCTCCATTATCCATCCCTATCTCAGTAAATGGCAACATCATCCTTCACTGCTCACACCAAAATGTGTATAATCTCTGACTCCTCTCTGTTGCCCTCACCCCGCACATCGCATCTAAGCAAATCCTGTTGGCTTTACCTTCAATGCTCATATCTAGAATCTGACCAGCCAACGTGACCACAACCCTGGTCAAAGAGGCCATAATCTCCTGCCATGCTTACAGCAATACCTCCTCACTGATCTCACGCATCCAGTCTGCACCCCAATCCTCAATATTCTCTACACAGCTATGAGAGTCATCTTGTTTAAATTTTAAGTCACTTTGGTTAAAAGCCAAAGTCCTTACGATTTTTACAATGAACTGTTCTGGCTCTCCACTGCTTGTCAAACCTCATTTCCTACTTCGCTTGTCCTTTCTTCGTTCCTTGCTGTTCCCAGCGCATGTGAGTCAAGCTCTCCCTCAGTCTTTCCACTGTGCTGTGCCCGGCAGGGTTTACACCCGGATAGCCACATGGCTAGCTCCCTCAAGCCTTACTCAAAAGTCCCCTTCCCCGGCCACACTGACCAAAAACAATTTCTCTCCCTTCTCTCTTCTCCTACACACCCCAACATTTTGTATCCTCCTTCCTGGTGTTAGTACTTTTCATCTCTCTTTAGAACTTGACGCTATCAAATACCCTATACACTTTATTTACATGTATGCATATAGTCTGTCTCTCGTGCCAGGGTGTAACTTCAAGAAGGGCAGGCTTTGATCTTGGATTCACTTCTGGACCACAGAATCACCATTTATTCAGTCAATATTTGCATACCAAGCATATTCCAATTAAAATAAGGTACCATTTTTCCCTTTCCTAAAGAGTGACTATTTGGCAAGAGTGTGTTAGAAATGTCAGAATTCTTTCACAGGTGTTGGGAAACACTCCTGTGTTCAGATAGGAGCACTGACTTGTATTCTGTTTCTGAAGGGAAATTTGGCAACAAGTATCAAGAGCCTTAAAATACTACGCCCTCTGATTCCACTGAAAGGAATGTGTCCAAGGTATTTATCTGACCAGCTATTGCACTTAGTACAAAGTTCTTCTGAGTAGAGTTGTTTCATATTCTAAAAAATACTGGAAACAATCCAATGTTTAAAAAATGTCTGAAGAAATAAGTCATAGCACATTTAGACAACGAAATATTAAACAAGCCTTTAAAATCACACACTAAGAATATATAAGAATTTAAGAATTGAGGAAAATAGATACCACACCTTTTAAAAGAAAAAGAAAATTCTGTCAACTCAGTGCCTACTGACTGTTAGGCGTGGAGTCTCTAATATACCAGGCGCTGTTTGTCCCATTAAGTATATGTATACAGAACATATCAAAAGAACAGCACTGACTGTTACAGATTATGAAGTGAAAAACTGTTTGGCATTGAGGAGATTAGGGGTGTTTTCTTCCTACTGTCCCCTTAAAGTACTATCCTTGTTAAATTGCCTCCTGGGAAGAGGCCAGTGGAAACCTGAGGAGCTATCCAAGTTAACTAGTTAAATTCAGGATATGAGAGGGTACAAATCAGATTTGCCTGGCTTGGGACAATGCCCTGATGTTCCCGTCATAACACGGACAGATCTGAGGGCTGGCTGGACCTCTTCTTTTTTCTGAGTGCCAGAACACTAGTGTACTGTGCTCCAACCACCACCCACCCTCCTCCCAGTTTCTGCGCTGATTCCCTTAACCTGCACTTTATACTCTGAGCCCTGCTCTCCCTTCGTTTCTCCTTCCCAGGGCACCAGCCAACTCCTCAATTCATATGTATCCTTTTTATGTTCATTTCTGGGGTCTCGGTGGCAAAAATTAAACAGCAGAAAGCATCAACACGAAACCAAGACTACTCCTTACACCTGTAAGGGTGTGCCTTTACTATGTTATAGAATTGCCTAGGTTATAGCGAGAAAGAATGTAAGCAAACATTGATATTAGGAATCTACTGTCTTCTGTAATTCTACAGCTCTTTTTTTTTTAAGTATGATAAGGAAATAGTAATGAGGGACAAACTCATCATCTCCCCTATTTAGTTAACAATACCTTGAGGGCAAGAACTCATCTCACGATTCCTCAGGGTCTGTAGTATGACTTGCACAGAACACAGTATCAAACGGTTAAGTTCCAGGACCTAACATTTCAGTAACACCCCACTTTCACATATTGCAAAATGTGACTTTAGTATTCCCCATCACTGAGTTAGCCAAAGTCACATCATATGAGGAGGGTACAAGAAACTGGACTCCGTAGAACCATCACCATTGTCTTAAATTCAAGAGTAAATTCAAAAGATAGAAAGTCTCAACAGTGCAAGTGAGTCACAACAAAAACAGAGCAAGTCTTAAGAGGGTGGTGATCTGACAGAGAAACAAGAACATCCCATAAAGCAAGGTTCTCATGAGTTGAATTGCTAGAAGCATAGTGTTTATGGTGATATTGTCAGTACCTGCCTCTGCAAGTGTGTTCACAGGATGTCTGCTGCTTCAGCTGGAGATTGAGCAAAAATAACTTCTGTAGTCACAGGCCTGGGAACATGTGTACTACAACGACAGGTGCCATAAACCAGAGATTTAGAGGGGCTGCATCCCTTCCCAAGCTAGCCTCTAAAGAAGATGAGCAGGGTCTTCGTGTTTGTCCATCAGCAAAGGTATTTACCTGGTTGTGCATGAACTCACCTGGCACTGACCCTGAAAAGTCCTAATAAGGATGAGGAAGGCACATGGTGAGTGAGCCTAGGCTCATTAGAAGCCCGGGTCCATAAGCAGAGCTAACTTTGAACAATGAAGTCACTGAGACTCAAAACTGATCATCATCTTAAGCTTACTTCTTTTTCAGAGATTACAAAACTAAGTAAATCAATAAAATCTGCACAAACTCACCTAAAAGAAATGACCTAACCCCATAAAGGTGGGCTGGGAAACGCAGGAAGGAAGCTGTCCAGCCCATTCCCTACCGCCGCCACTCTGCATCTTGCCTCTTAAAAACCCCAAGTGGATCTTCATCTACACACCGCTACACGCGCTTCTTGCCTGGCCTGCGCTCTGCACACAGTCACTCGCTGCCACAGCCTCCTTGCCAGGCATCCCTGTCGCTCCTAGCCTCGTCAGCTCCCTCCCCTGCGGCTTTCTCGCCCTCTCCACACTTTGAAGCAAACTTGCACACAGCAGTCTGAGGGGCTCCTCTGTCTCACTCTCTGGAACTGAACATGACCCACCCTTCTCCTGACCGCCTCCTCTTGCTACACTATTTGGAAAAGCCTATTTCGCTTCACGGCCACCAGAACAGGAAAGCTGAGGAGACACTTCGCACTATTCGCCTCCCTTGGAGACTACCAGACCCTCTTCCTCCAAAACATTTTTAATATTTTCACTCTGCTTTCGATTCCCAAAGGCTGGTATGATTCTGACAAGATTGTGTCAAGACTCTTAGTACTGATGTGCCTTAACCTCTGTTGGGGCTCACCTCTCACTTACGCCGACACACGGTGGGCTCAAGGCATGCCGACTCGCCCCCCCCCCATGTCCCTGTCCCTTTCTAACTCCCGTCTGCACCCTCGGGAATGCGAGCAACCCCCCATGCCTGGCACACTCCCATAGGAACATTCCAAGGCCAGTTCAAGCACCATGGCTCTTCTCCTGTCTTCCCCTCGCCTGAGTTAGTGGTGCCCCCTTCACCCTGGGCACACAGCACTTCACACAAGCCTCTGCTCAGATCAAGCCAGACAACACTGTAAAACACCCGCTGCATAACAGGCTCCCTGCGTTGAGCGCACTGGAAGATATAAGACCTGAACTCCACCCTTACAGGTCTCACAGCTTTGTAGGGGACAGACCTAAAAGAACATAATTACAGTCCAGAATAATAACAGTAGAGTATCACAGGGGTGCCAGGACAGTTCAGCCGGGGCTGGAAGAATGAAGAGTTCACACTCAAACAATCTGCTTACACACCCCTTCTCACCTCCTCCTCCAACAACTGAGCTCATTAAAAGGCCATTAACCGTGTTTGCGTCCTCAGAATTCAGCTGACGGCCCAGCACAAGGCAGGCAGGCACACAAAACACTTCTTGAATGGAATATAAGGAAGACTGCATCGTGACATAGTCAGCATAGTTTGAGTCATTCCATAAAGTAATCTTTCCTGGAATCCCTTGCCCAGTGAGAAGAACTGTGTGGAATGTGCGCAAAGTGATCAAGGATTCGCAGGGATGACGCCAGTAAAGGACGGGAAGACAAGCCTGCCAGGTGCCGCTGCCCCCCCCCAGCCCCCACCACCCCCCACTGGGCAGCTCACTGTTCCCCAAGCTCCGCCCACACTGCCTCACCTGGACTCTGTGCCTGCTGTTTCCTCTGCCTGTGAGGTCGCCTGTGAGGTCCTTCCATCTGACAGCCAAACGTTTCCCCCTTCTCCTCCTCCAGCTGTCGGCTCTGGTGTCACCTGCTCGGTGAGTCCCGTCTTGACTGCCCTATTGAAAAGTCTAATCCCTTCCCTGCTTTGTTTTTGCCCTCATAACGTATCATCATCGTACACACTAAACCCTGCGTTAATCTATGTTCCGACTCGCCTTACTAGATAGAATTCAAGCTCTGCAAGGGCAGGAATTTGTCTCTTTTGTGCACGTGTCCTCCCCAGCATGTCATCGGCCCCCAGCACACCAGGCTCCCAATGGCTGCTTGTTAAAGGAATGACCGAGAGTATCAGGACTCTGCACGTGTGTGTCACAGAGGTGAAGAGCAGGGACCCCAGGACCAGACTGCCTGGTTTCTTTCCTGTTCCCATCAGTTATTAAATGGGTAACTTTGGCCAAGTTACGCAAGCTTTCAAAACCTCAAATTCTTCATTCTTAGAGTGGGGCTAATCTTGAGCTGTAAGAATGAAATAAAAGCATACATTTAGCTAGCTTAAAACAGGGCGTGGCACCTCATTAGCAATCAAAACACATTGTTACTATGACTTGTTATGAGAAGAAACATTAAGCTATATTCTTTAAGAAGCGGTTTAATTACATACAAACATAAAAACATCTATGAGCAACACATGTAGCTTTTAGAATAACTATTTCTAGTTTTGAATAACAAATTCATGCAAGCATGTGAATAAATTTCTCATAATTTTGCTTGGTATCTCTCAAACTCTTGCCCAAAGAAGGCTAAAATGATGTAAAATAAATTGAAAAAATTTTAAATTCCATTTAACACTCAATACACATACAAAAATCAGTTTACAAAAGGAACTAAGAGGGAAACAACATAGCATGAAAGGAACCTACAAGAGAGGCAAGTCATCACAGGTTCGGGGTGTACTCCTGGCTTGAAAGGAATTTATCTTATTAACCCACAAAACACTACATTAAGACAAAGGTACGCCCTTCTGAAATGTTATTTCTCCTGCTCTGGAAAAAAGCAAAAGGCCGCTTCTTTCACAAGGCGGCCTTTCTTTAGGTTCTGGGAAAATGAGACAAGTCCCCGGACATTCTTCTTTCCCCCCGAAGCCCGAGAGCACACAGGGGACTCACCCACGCGCCTTACACAGCCCTTCTGGCGCTCTGGGCCATTTGCCCTCCCCGGGTAGGTTCCGGGGGCCCCCAGAGAAGGGAGGGGATTCTGCACAATTCCTGTCATCCGGCCTGCCTCAAGCCGGCCACTGGGAGGGCAATGGCATGTCTGTCCGAAGGATCACACACATGTGTGATCTAAAACCTGGTAAGGTCCTGGCACTGCCCCCGAGAGCAGCAGCAGGCGGGTCTCTGAGGACGCCTGACTGGATCACGAAGCGCCTGCTGAGCAGTTAGTCATTCAGCAGCATTAACCTGCAATAGCCACGCAAAAGCATTTACATCAAGATAAACAGATTTCAATGTTAAGCCAGGGGCCCCAGAAGACAAATGCCCCCGTTTCTAAACCGTTCCACTGAGCAGGGGGATTTTAATTTACCAGGGCTCACGGTTACCCTAGCAGGGTTTCTTTAGACTGCGCCATGACGGGGAAGAGCATGGCAGCCTAGCCCCACCCCGTGGCCGGCTTCCCACCTCTGCCCCATGCTAGCGGCTTAACCTTGACAGATGATTTCACTTCTCTGTGATGGTTTTCTCATCTGTAAAATGGGGGCAGGCTGCACAAAACTATGGAGCGGGTTAAATGACTCTGTAGGTGAGATGATAAAGACAGAGCCTGAAACTCTGTTAGCATTCAATCAGTGAGAGCTGTGATTGCTGGCGTTATCATTGTTACTAGAAATATTGTTCCCAACGATCTCATCATCTTTGAGTGGTTAAAACACACACCCATACCGCAAAGAAGCAAAGGTACTTTGGATGTACTTTGTTATAATCCCTTATAATCTGACTTCATGTAAATCTCCAGGTTTTGACAAATGCGGGAGCCCCACAACTCTTTCTCACACCCCCTACAAAGCTTCAAGAAAATGACTATTTAAACTCCAGGTCTGGATTTCTACTTCGTTCTCTGAAAGGATTTTATTGAAAGCCCCAGGCTGGCTGGGACATTCCTGCTTCTTGCCTTTCCGCAGAGTAACCTTGTGTGAGTACAGAGGACATCCATCTGGTTTCAGTTTTCTAATACACAAACACGTCCTTGTACAGTGAGCCGCAACACGCCCTCAGCGATCTAAGGGCACATTGTTTCTGCACCTTGATTTCTGTTCTACTTTTCACTTTGTGGCGATTAAGTTTCCTGTCCCCTACAACAAACACCTCTCAATTGATTGTGAGCATCCCAACAAGCTGCTTGCTGTTAATTAAAAAAAAAAAAAACGAAAACACAACACAGCATAACCAAGTCAGTCTTCCAACACAAACCCGTAAAGCTTCTGGTTACATTAATGTTTTTTCCACTTATTCATGAAAAACCACCACCTTGTAAATAAAATATAGTTTTTACCTCAGACTGAACACTCTGCATAGCTTACGTTATCAAGCGTGTTTATACAGGTTAATAAAAAGCTTCCCTGTTATTTCATTAAGGTGAAACCTATTTTTCTCCCTTTAAAACATGACATTCAGCAGTGTACAGTGAGGGAACTGAAAAAAAAAAGGATTCACTCTTTAGTCGGACCAATCACCGACGTAAAAGAATCCCATCTACAGTTAGAAGGATCCCATCTAAGTTAGTAACATAACGATGAGTAATACCACAACTAGTAAGTAAATAATAAAACAAGAATAAGACTCACAAGCGCAAGTCTACTTTTGCCCACCCCTGAATGCCCTGGGCACTGGCCTCCTTTCTTAGACGTATGTATACTCCCGGTTTTCTGGGACTTGAGCATCATGTGGTGCAACAGTAGCCACTACTCTGGAAATCGGGCGAGCTCCAAACTGCCCCTAGAAACATGACTACAAAACTTGGCAGGGCCTCACGTCTCAAACCCTCCCACTTCCAAGACACAAAGGCTGAAGGCCAGGGACGTAACAGACTTGCCCAGCAGCTCCTTGGTGCCAGCGTGATCCTGGGGCACGGGGCTCCTCACTCTGGACCCGGCTACCAGTGGCCATGGCCACAGGCCAGCCCTAACATTCAAGCAGGAAGGGGGCTCCCCACCCTCTGGCAAACATCGTGAGCCTAACCCGGCCGCAACAGCAGAAAGAACCAAAACTTAGATCTCACAGATGCCTCAACTCCCCAACTGCTGCAATATCCAAAAGAAGGATCATTGCTTCTCCAAATGTCTGCAGCTCCTCTTCCGGTTTCCCCAAATGCTGAATGTGCCGCTCACCTCCCTTCCCTGGATGGCGCCTCAGAACCCCAGACCTTGCCGCCAGGCCTCACCTATGTAAACAAGTCCCCCCAAAAAACCCTTCTGCACATCACAGGCCCCTCCCACAGGATGCTGGCGCTCCCCACCAGGACTGGGAGATAAAACCTACAAATATGAGGTGGGGACAGGGGTGCTCTGCGGGTGAGGTGGTTTTGTTAGTTTCTGTGAGATGTTCTCACACGTGTGCACACGTGTGCCAGAGGCAACCTTTTTTTTTTTTTAAAGACCATTCCATAGGAGTCACTAGTTTTATAAGGGAACTTACTGCTCAGTCTTTCTGACATACCTTTAACTTGCTCAAAGTTCTACCTGGTAA
Source organism: Rhynchonycteris naso (assembly GCA_037038555.1). Classification (NCBI taxonomy): domain Eukaryota; kingdom Metazoa; phylum Chordata; class Mammalia; order Chiroptera; family Emballonuridae; genus Rhynchonycteris; species Rhynchonycteris naso. The sequence goes on along the minus strand of CM072998.1, from coordinate 15,348,688 downwards.
AATAAGGGCGTTCCCTGCAGAGCATCTCAGTTAGCTGGCATGGCAGTGGGCATGCCGTCTCTGGCCCTGGGAATTGAGGCTGACTTCCCCGTTTCCTGCTCTGAGTGGCCGGCCGAATTGGGTAAGCCACACTTGATCTCTCGCATTTCATAAACCAAATACGATATAATAACTACAACTTCTAAAACACAAACCAACAAAAATAAAAGTTTCTATTGGGAAAGCTTACTTTTTTAGTCACTCTTATATCCCTGAAAATTTCTAATACATCTTTCAGTAAAATATAAGAAAAAAACGAATCTCTTTGTATGCGGTGGGGGTACATTATAAATCTAGCATGTGCCCTGGCTGGTGGCTCAGTGAATAGAGCATCAGCCCAGCGTATGGATGTCCCAGGTTGAACTCCTAGTCAGGGCTCACAGGAGAAACGACCATCTCCTTCTCTGCCCTACCCTCTCCCCCTTCTCTTTTTCTTCCCCTCCCACAGCCAGTGGTTCAATTGGTTCAAGTGTGGCCCTAAGCACTGAGGATAGCTCTGCTGGAGCCCATCAGCTTCAGGTGCTAAAAATAGCTCAGTACTCAAGCAACGGCCCCAGATGGGGCTGCCCGGTAGATCCTGGTAGGGGCACCTGTGGGAGTCTGCCTCACTATCTCCCCTCCTCTCACCTAAAATAATAATAATAATAATAATAAATTTAGCATGTAACACTTAAGTGTCATTAAGTACCCAACCTTTTTTTTTTAACAGAGACAGAGAGAGAGTTAGAGAGAGGGATAAATAGGGACAGACAGACAGAGAGCAGAGAGAGGTGAGAAGCATCAATCATTAGTTTTTCATTGCCATCGCAACACTTTAGTTGTTCATTGATTGCTTTCTCACCTTTCTCACATGTGCCTTGACCTCAGGCCTTTAGCAGACCGAGCAACCCCTTGCTGGAGCCAGCGATCTTGGGTCCAAGCTGGTGAGCTTTTGCTCAAGCCAGATGGGCCCGCGCTCAAGCTGGCGAGCTCGGGGTCTCGAACCTGGGTCTTCCGCATCCCAGTCCGACGCTCTATCCACTGTGCCACCGCCTGGTCAGGCTAAAACAATTTTTTAATGAAATAATTCATATATAACAGGTAGCCGACTGTATCTTTATATAATTGCTTGTGCAGAGCTTATAAGTGGGTTTATGCACGTACATCTCTCCCCAGCCAGCCTTTCCGAGGGTCAAAGATAAGGGCTTTGTCTTCCACTTCTTTCTCTACCTCCCCTTGGGAAGGAGCTAGCCCGCAACAGGTAAACGCTTTAGTGACAGGGTGCATTAGCTCTGAAACCCAAACATGCCTTTCTGCTCCCTGACACGCCTAATTTTACACTGGAAAATTCACAAGCCGCTCGAAAGTACAGCCGAATTTGTTTTACGCTTACCAGAACTGGACACACGCCTGACCCTCTGAAATGAAAAGGTGCGGTCGGAGCCGAGGGGTCTGCCGCTGCTGCTGTGCCGCAGACAGGACGCGGAGGGCCCCGCTTTGGCTTTCGGACTGGGTGTGACCCTCACGCTGGCGGAGTCGGGCTTGGGTGTGTTCCTCCCTGTGGGGGCTACGGGTTTTGCAGCAGAACCCTGGGAAGAAAACAGGATATTAGTTCAGATCACACCCTCCCCACACTATACTCCTGTGGTGTTAACTAGGTGAAAGAAACTATTTGTTTCTATGCTGCAGTCTTTTCAAAAAAAAATTATTGAATATATTGGGGTGATATAGGTTAATAAAATTGAGTTTCTAGCCTGCAGACTTCAGATTCAAGACGACATCAACTCTTCCTTAGTATCCACCCTCCCAACCTTCTCTGCATGTTTCAGACTTGCCACCCCTACAATCAGGTGACACAAGCCAGTTCCTTAAAATCCATCTCTATCTATAATCTGTCTTTCTATATATATATACATACACACACATTCTTACATTTATCTACATGTGTGCACATATATATACACACGTGTCTAAATACACACAGATATTGCTATAGACTGAATGTCTGTGTCCCCCCTCAAAAAAATTAATAAACTGACAACCTAATCTCCAATGTGATGCTATTTGGAGGTGGGACCTTTGGAAGTTGATTAAGTCTTGAGGGTAAAACCCTCATGAATAGGACCCATGCCCTTTTAACAAAGGCCCCAGAGCGCTCTGCCACCTCCCACCATGTGAGATTACAGGGAGAAGACAGATGTCTATGACAAAGTAGGCTCTCAGGCACCAAATATGTTGCTGCCTTGATCTTGGACATCCTAGCCTCTAGAACTGAGAAATAAATGTAGGTAGGTAGGTAGGTAGGAAGGAAAGAAGGGAAGAAGGGAAGGAGGGAGGGAAAATTTATTTAAGCAGAGATACCAGATGAATATTTAATTTTCATTTTTATTAGGAAGAAATTCAAACTCTTCATAGTCTACTCTTAAAGTCATCATCATCTGTCTTCTGTCCCCATCAGTGAAACTGTCCCCAAGATGGCCAATGCCACGCCCCTGGAGACCTTCTCTATGGCATCCGATACTGATGAGGCCATCTTTCTTGGGTTTCTCAACACAGCCCTTCTACCTGTCTGGTTGTTCCTTCTCTGGATCCTGTTCTATCCCCTTCCGTCAGGAAAGTCCTAAACGAGGCCCTGTTCTCTTCTCTCACCATATACTCTCCCTACACAATGTGTCCAGTTTCAGCCACCACCTGCACACTGTCAGGTTCAAAGTCCACACGTCCACACCAGCACTCTCTCCGGAGCTCCCCACAGATCTAGCTTCTATCTGCACACCAGCACTCTCTCCGGAGCTCCCCACAGATCTAGCTTCTATCTGCCCATGTGGCATCCTTTGGGCACCTCTACTGAACAGTGTTGACAATATTCATATTGTTGTGCTTTACTGATCAACATACAGCCCTTACAGGATGAAAAACACCTTCTTAAGTGTGAAATGCCTGCATCCACTCATTCAATCCTCATAACCCTATGAGGTGGATGCTTTCATCATAGCCCATTTTATAAAAGAACATGAAGCAGTTTCTCAAAGTAAACTTTTTTTTACCTTTCCATCTCAAAACTTACCTCTTCCCATACTCACCACAACATTCGCAGGCACCCAACTTACACAATAAAAGCTACTTCTAGGTGCTTCTTTTGTACTTTTTAAACTTCTCCACCTGGCATTCTCTCCTTGCCCACCCACCTCGGGGCAGGCCTGCACCAACCTCTTCTTGGCAGGATCATTAACACCATATCCTCGGGATCTTTCTGTTCTCACCAGTCTCCAATTCACCTTCCCCTGCACGGCTAAGGCAATCTCTCTCAAATCCAAATTAGGTTCGGTGGCTTCCCTGACTTCCAGATTGAACAAGGCACACGCAGCCCTTCTGGGCATGTAGGCCCCTGCCGTCTCCTTCAGCTTATTGTTTTTGGTTCTGCACTCCTGGTCCCCACCATGCTCGCTACCTGGGGTCCCCACATGAGGCTGTTCTGTTCCTTCACCTTTGGAGATGTTATTATCTCCTACCAGAGATCCCTCCCAATGCGTACTTACTTGCTAGCAACTAACACCGTATGTACCCGAGAACCCTTCCTTAAAATCTCTCCCCACCGCCACCACCCCCTTGTCCACTGCAGCAAAGCCGCCTGTATATAGTCCCTGCTTAGCACTGAACATACCCTTTGGTTTATCTGTTAATATCACCCACTGCATTAAACTCCAGGCTTGGCCCCTTGGCTGCAGCTTTCTTTTCTATATCCCAACAGTCATTGTATAGAGCAAGCAGCAGGCAACCCACACTGCTCCCCTCCCTCATAAATGAAGTGAGAGCCTACGCCTTCCTCAAAGAAGAAATTCCAGCAACGGAAGCTGTCATTTGCATCCTCCCGTTACAGAAAGAAAAGCTGGGCTTCACAGAGACTGAGGAACTTGCCTGAGGTCACTCTGGCGGTGAGTAAGGGAGCTACTTGTGGAAACCGTGTCTAAGTGTCTAACTCGAGAACCTGTGCTGTTAGCACCTGAGCTGCATGCCGCCCTCCAGCACTCCCCTGTCTCTGTTTAACACGTCAGAAGTGAACAATTCCCCACAGCGGCTCGCCAAGCCCCTGCTATGGCAGCTGAATTCATAAACTAAGTGAATTAAAAACTAACTTAACAGGGTAATATCCCTGGAGAACCCTGGCAAGCAATGTAAAATTGGGCAAGAAATGCAGGTGACTGTACACAAACTAACAAACTACTGTAACACTGGCGAGGGTGACTCTCAGAGAAACCTTCTCCTGAACAGCTAACCAAGCTTCTAAGCAACTTAACAAAGTGAATCCTTAACAAACCAGGCTTACTGCGCCTTTCAGAGTCAACACGCCACAACATTTTGAAGTCTATGGTGTACATAGCAGAGCGGGCCAGGATTCAAGTTGGGGGCCTGAGTTTGAACCTCAGTTTTACTGCTTAGTAGCTGTGTGTGTGTTCAGTAACCTTTCTGAAGCTTTAAAATGTGGCAAACAAGTGCGCTGTTGTCACCGGGAAGAGTCAATGACAATGCAGAAAGCACTGGAACGTTGGTGTGAAAAGTCAATGACCTAGTATGTATAAGACGCCTGAGCACATCGTTTGGTCCAGAGCAGGCATCAAAAACATACCAATCCCTTCCCTTTTAGGTAATCCATCACTCCCTTCATTGACCTAACACACCAATACACAACCCCTGTAATGTGTAGCTGTACTCAACTTGCATCAAGTTAACATCTCTTCCCAATGAGAACCTTTCTGGAATTTCAGGTAAACCCTCCCCAATCAGCTGTGAGGTTGGAAACCACCAGACCACTTAGGGGTTCAGTGAACTCCAGGCCTAACTTAACCCGAGATGAACAGCACCATGGAAAGTTACATCCCTCCAGGACTGCCTCACGTCAGCTCTGGGCAGACTGAGACTCTCTGGGTGCTGCTGACGTGGCCAGAAAACAAGGGAGTTTGAGTAAAGCGTGAAGCAAACGTCCATTCCGTCAGCTCTCTGCACTCAGCATGAAGCCCATGGCCGGAGATGGCTCAACCTGCCCTTACCCCACAATACGGGGGTCGTGCATAATTCCAGGGAATTGTGCTTAAGACAGTATCATGGAAAAAGAGTGAGGCTTTTGAACTTTTTGAATACCAGCTGATGTGTAAAAATGTCAGTGCTGAAAACACGGGAATCCCAAATGCAAGATGCCTTGGGTGAAAAGTGGTTCTTCTCCCAGCTGTCCTGGGACCATTTCAAGCGGGTGATTCTACCACCCCATTCACTGTCACATCGGGAGCCTGAAAAACAGGCTTTCTCATTCCGCACAGGGAGACTAGAAAGCTGAGTCTTACTCAACGCACACAGCAGAAAAACTTCTCGATTCAAAATTATACAACTGATTTATATTCAAGGCAAATGCTATTTAAAGAAACTTTATGCTAGTTTTTCTGGTAGTTGGAGATCTGATCAATAAATACTAAAAGTTTCCCATAAGTCACAGACGAATGCATGTATTGTTTTTATGTATATCTTTAAACACCTAACTAAGAACGCTGATTAGAATGACCAGATGTTGTAATTTAGCAAAATACCACACTACATGTGATACAGAATGAGTTTCTTAAGTCTGACTTCCAAAGAACTTAAAAATAAAATCTGAGTTTTGAAATAATGGACAATCTCCTTAGTTTAGACACCACTGTGGTATACACTTCTTCCTAAAAAAATATTTGTTTATTATCAAAAGCCAGCCCATCTCTAAACTGACGCAGCTCAAAATAATGGTTAAGTCTCTCCTAACCTTGTCATGTAAACAGACCTAACAATCCCCTGTGCACCCTGAAAATGCTTCTAAAATAGCCCTTCAACACTTCACCACACTGCACGTGTTTGGTTCCTCAGACAGGAGCCCTCCACACAGCAGTCTCACATCTGCCTCCCTGCCCTGGCCCCTAGCTCCACTCCTGGCCCCAAGTCAGCCGCCCAAGAAAAACGTAGTGGGGGTGGGGGGAATGCTGAAAATACACCTAAGTAACCCACCTCCAGAAACAGGGCTGGGGACAAATACACAAAGCCCAAGAGTGGTCCACCAAATGTTTGTGAAACTAGTTTCTTCATGTTCTTGTCAAAAACACACGCATGTTTAAAGAAAAACAATCCCCGACCTGTATGTGAGTTCTTTTTTGTTTAAGTGGAACTATAAAGTTCCCCCCCAAATATCTGACAGTTGCTATGGAAAACATACTCCTGTTTCACTATATAAGAATAAAATGAGATTTGCTTATTTCCTTATTTTAGATTTTTTTTTTTAATTGACTGATTTTAGAGAGAGGAGAGAAGGAATGAAAGAGAGAAAGGGGGGAGGAGTGGGAAGCTTCAACTCTTCGTAGTTGCTTCTTGTATGTGCCTTGAGCGGGCAAGCCTGGAGTTTTGAACCGGCAACCTCAGCCTTCCAAGTTGACACTTTATCCGCTGTGCCACCACAGGTCAGGCAAAGTGGGTTTCGTTTATTTAATGTACCAGAAACCAACACGTTCAGTCTGCAAGAGACCTTAGACATCACCCTGGGGGGTCTCAAAAAATGACTGGCCCAAAGTGTCATTAGCTGATCAGAGGCAGAACCAGACCCCTTCTGTTCACAGGAGAGGATGCCACTCCTAGAGCTGCTGCCCGAACAGGAGACCGAGTGTTGTGTTCACATGTTTACTAGCAGTCCTCAGCCATCTCTTCAAAGCAGTGCAATGTATGCTAATGTTCACAAAATCCTTTGATTCATAAATATAAAACAATCAGATGTTTAACTTCAAATAAATAATAACGCTAAAATATTAAAGTAACCTGTCCTTTTAGCAAACTCTTCTTTCAGAAGGATCATGAATACTCAATACGGGGCCCTACCCAGGCAGCTCATTTGGTTAGAGCATTGTCCCGATACACCAAGGTTGCAGGTTCGATTCTCGGTCAGGGCACATACAAGAATCAACCAATGATGGCATGAATGAGTGGAACAACAAACTGATGCTTCTCTTTCTCTCTCTCTCTCTCTCTCTGCCCCTGTCTCTCCCCCTAAAACATCAATAAAAAAGTTTTTTAAATAAAAAACATACTCCATACAAAATACTGAACTTCAATTATTTTTTCCAATATGCAGGTTTCCAATTAACACTCTAAAACGTCCTGACAAGAGAAAGAATTACCACCTAACACAGTAACACCTGAAAGCAAATCTGCATACCTCGCTCTGCAATATTCTCAACAATCAGTGGATGACCAATTGCTGACACACCGCTCTGTTTCCTCCACCATTCCCTGCAGCAGGCAAAAATTCCACTTACCAAAAACACAGACCCATATTCAAAAGTCTCGTTTATCATTTCCTTTTCCAGCTCTTGTTTTTCCATCGGCGTCCCATTTTCTTTTTCACCCTTCTTTTCAGGGCTAATCCTGTGGAGGCTGGAAACATAGGTCATTTCCAAACATTCTGAGCTTTCCATTTTCACAGGAAACAGGCCTTTGCACTTCTGAAACAACGAAGCCACAGAGCCAGGCTCACAGGCTGCATTAGGAGAACTTGCTTTGTCAACATCTTCCTGATTTGATTTCAGGGCAGATGTTGTTCTTGAAACCTTGTGGGAAGCATTTTTAGAATGAGTTGCAACATGCTCAGCCTGGCTAGTAATGAGTTTATTAAATTGCTGCTTCTGTGTCTTGTTAATTGGGATTTCTGCTTTTGTGTCTGCATTCAAGTCAGTTCTTGGTGTTTTGCTCAAAACTGTCACTTGTCTTGAAGATACAGCTGAGGGTGATGAGGCACTGGTGAGCTGAGGTCTGGGTGTGACCTTTGATAAAGCAGCGTCGTTGGACTGTAATGCTGGTCTAGACATAACCTTTGCTTTGACATTCTTGAAGTTCGGTCTTGGGTAACTTATGATTTTGTTTTTCCTGACTTTGCTGCCTAGCGGGGTATTTGTTTTGGTTGTTGATTTTCCTAGGTTAGGTTTACTAAGCTCTCGGGGGCTCTTCTCCAGTTTACTACATTTCTCTGTTGCTTCAACGGGTGAAAGGAAAAAGGTTGCGTTCCTGGGCTTTTGGACTGGTGTAGACATGCAAATTGTGTCACTGGGGCTAATGACCATATCATTTTCATCCCAAGTCAATTCAAACAATGGAGCCAACTTTTGTCCCAGTGGGCTACTTGGTACCAATTCTACGGTATGATTTTGGATTCCCAAATCCTTTTCATTAGAGGCCATTTGTGTGTTTTCAGCTCCGGTGACATTATGTTTGGGGTCCAGCACTTGGGCTTCAGTTTTCTCAAAAGCTGGCCCTGCGACAGGGCATTCATCATCTATAAGACAATCAGACACTGTTTCTCTTAGATTTTGGCCCATTTCCTTTTGCCCATGTGAGCTCTCTGAATGTGTCTCACTATTCAGTTCATCTTTAGATAAACAAAAGAACTGTTCTAATACAGACCCACTGGGGACATCCATGCCATCAGAAACTGGTGTTACAGCGCATATCTCTTCTTCTCCAACTGGTCTCTGCTGTGACCCATCTGTGTGCTCACTGGTGACATTTCCTGAAGAATAATGACATGCATTTCCAACATCTGGAACGAAAACATCCGTCTGCATCACCACCTCAGAAAACGCTGTGTGAGTTGAATCTCGGGCCCCAGATGCTATGGCTGAGGGGTTTTTAAAGATGTCTCTAGCATAACTCATTTCTGTCACATGTATCTTATCAGAATGGGAAGGTGTAAGCATGGAACAGTAGAAAGATGTACTTCCACTTCTCATGCCTGTTGGTTGCAGGCTTCCAGAGGTATGCAAAGGCTGACTCTTTACAACGGCATGGTGCTTTATGAAGGTACAGTTAGCGTTATCCACTTTCATGTCAAATGTTTGGTTTAACTTCAAGGCAGCTGGGTAGTCTGTACTGTGCAAATCATCCTTGTCAGGTTTCCACACAAAAGGCAGAGGTGTCTCAACACTCTGGTCCTGAGATGATTCTAGGGAATGACCATTGCTGTGAGGGTACTCGGGCTCCTCTGTCTTCACATGTGCAGGCGCCTGGCATGGGGGACTGTCATGCATATATAATACCTCCTTACTAATGAAATCACCTGAAGACTTCTGGTGATCAAGTGTTTCAACACACTGATGGTTTAAGGAAATACTTTCACCAGTGTCCACAGCAGAACTGGTTTCATAATCAATGACCATGTCATCTGGGTTGGCAGAACTCCAACTGCCTGTTGAACAGTCCTGTGGAGGTGTGGGTCTTTGGCTGTACACATAAGTGTTTCCATTTTTATCACTGAGAAACGAGGACGGCAGTTCATCTTCTGTCTTGTCTTCTGAACTATAATCATTCATCCTGAATATGAACTTTAAACCTCTGCAATTTTATTTCTTCGTTAAATCTCTTCCAATGAGAGGGAAGGACAAAGTGTACATCTCCCGAGCTTTTTCAGCACAGTCGGAGGTTTCTGGGTTCACGATGTTCTGAAGCTGTTCCCTGGAAGAAATAGAATGTTTAACTCAAGAAAATGTTAAAAAGAAATAATAATAACAAGTCTGATTCATTTCAATCACTTTATTTTTACATTTGGAACCTACGACCATGGAGATGGGCAATTCAGATACCATTAGCTAAAGTATCACCCCTTTTCAAGGATACTCTTTCACTTGAGGGAATGAGGGGGAATGGAAGACAAACACTGACACAATTGCCCCTGTGACCAACTGTATCTCTCAGATGCCTCCTTCCTACTTTCAATGATTCTTACTTGCCATAAGAGAGAAGAAAGATAAATCTGACAGTGGTGTTTCTGTCTTGTTGGTTGGAAGAGGGACCAGTGGTCCTAATTTGTCTAGGGCAGTCCCAATTTATGCCTGTTGTCCCAACATAATTAATAGCAATGTCCTTTTCATTTTCTCGAGAAGGTCCCTATTGTTTCCCTGGAGGGTGAAAACCAGACAGAGCTGGCAGGCACAGCAAATGAGCTGAAGATCAATCAGTGAACGTTTAGGGTGTCAGCACTGCTCCTTCTCCTGTTTCATTCTCTGTCCCAAACACATTCCATTTCAAAGTTGGAAAAAAATTGTTGATGCTTAATCAAGTGGTAACTCTATTGGAACTTCCTAAAAATGTTAAACAGAATAACTACATGACATACCAACTTGACTCTCAGATATCTACTCAAGAAAAATAAAAACAAATGTCCACAAACTTGTACAGAAATGCACACGACTCCTTGTAGCAGTATTATTCCTAACAGCCAAAAAGTAAAAAGGACCCAAATGTCCATTAACTGGAAAATAGCTAACAAAATGTTGCATGCCCATACAGCTGAAAGATTCTTTAGCAACAGAAAGGAATGGAGTATTGATACATAGAACATGAATACAACAACTTAAAATATTACACTGAATGAAAGCCAATCACAAAAGACTACATATTCAGTGATAGTGTTTATATGTAATGTCCAGAACAGACAGGTCTCTAGAGACAGAAAGTTGATTAGTGGTTCTCTAAGGCCGAGGAGAGTAGGAGGGAAGGGAAGAGGCAGTGACTGCCACTTGGAATGGTGCTGCATTTGAGGGTAACAAAAATATGCTAAAGATCATGGTGATGGTGGCACAATGGCGTAAATATACTAAACACTACCAAATTGTACCCTTTAAAATTCATTCAAAACAATTCACAGAAGCTTTCAAACACAAGTCTTCTACAAATTAACTAAATTTGTATTATGCTTTCAGTCATATTGAAGCGCTTAAGAAATACCCAGACGTTCATAACAGGAGTGCAAACAAGTCTTACTTACAGATCTACACTCACTTGAATTGACTTTCTAATTCTGATGTTTAATGTCAATCAGATGTCACAGTTCTGTTCTGAAGAACTGGAGTATCTGTGAGGGAAAACAATGACCTTCTGTAACCTCTAAATGTGTGTATTAACAGTAGACTTCTTTTTCCATTTTGCAGTCTTTTCTCTGTATTCAAGCTCCAGTGACCGGCATCCCAGCGGGAGGAAATGATGGAAGAACGGGAGGATCGGTAACTTCCCTGGCAGCGCTGCGTTTCTGGCCCTGCCTCCTGAAACCAGCCTTCACGGGGTGAAAATAGAAAGGCTGCAGTGTTTTTCTCACCAGCACCCACGCGTGCACACACACACGCAGACATTCTGCATCCTAGAATAAGTGCTGTATGATTTATATACTGATGGAAAATGTAATCTGGTCACTTTCCCCCCATCATAGCTCTTCAGTTATTAAAGAAATCACTGAAATAATAGTAGTTTGTTTGTTGTTGGCTAGCACCTTAATAAAAGCTTTCGTGGCTCTGGCTGGCTGGTTACATTGGTTAGAGCATTGTCCTGAAGCACAGAGGTTGTGGGTTCGCTCCCTGATCAGGGCACATACTGGAACAGATCTATGTTCTGCTCTCTCTCTCTCCATTCCTCTCCCGCCAAAATAAAATGAAAAATTACCAACCACTCAACTTTCACATACCTCTTTAACACACTTGGGTGTATGGTTTTTTTCATTCAAATATACAAATTAATTCTCAAGATGGTGAGCAAAACTATCCAAAAACTACCACAAAAAATGTATTCAGAAGAAATAATTAAGACAAGTTTGGATATCAAATAAATTTACTGAAGTCTTTTCTACTTTTGTAGATAAGAACAAAGAATTAGTGGTCCAAAGATCTGGATACCAAGAAGATTCTGAAGTTAAGCTTATCAATTCCCGGACGACAACATCACCATTCACGAAAGAAAACAGAAGTCACCACCACGCTGAAGAAAGAGCCACGGACAGAAAAAGAGTTGATACGCCCGCCCTCAGAATTTTGTCAAAATGTTAAAGGCTAGTCATTTTGTCTTGTGGTCATTTTCATTCCTCTTTTACTTTAAAAATAGCACCTAAGTGAAGCCCTTGAAACAAGGAAAGCTGGAGCTGGTTTGGTGGATTTCCAAAGGAAGGCTACAGAAGTATCATGACAGAGTTGGACCTGACTTAGAAAACAAGCATAAGTCACCTTGTGAAAAGAATGCAGACTGCCTCAGTAGGTCTGAGGTGGGGCCTGAGAGCATGCATTTCTATCCGTCTCCCTGGTGATGCGGACGCTCTTGGTCCATGGCGCAGCCAGGATGCAGCACAGGGCATGAGACTAGCATCGGCTCTCCAACCAGATCAATACGATCCGTGGCCTGCCGGAGCCAGGCACCTGCACGTCCCACTGTACAACTTGTTACCTGAATTTTCCTTCACTTTGAACCCTTCATTTCTGCTTTTGAACTTTCCTCTCAGAAAGCCAATAGCCCCTGGACAGAAAATAATTGGAAATGTTTAGTTAGATGGAATACTGCTTCCGAATCCCACTTGAGTTTATTCCTTCCACGGGGAGAAAGTTCAGTTAGTCCAATATTCTTGCCCTTTTTCGGCCCTTTTACTCAATTCCCCTGGGAGAAATAAAGTGACTTAAAGGATCCCGAGACTGAGGAAGAACTTAGCTGGGCAAGGAAGGGCTAGGGTGAGGTGAGGTGAGGGTGGCATTTGCCTCAGGGACTAAATCGAGAGGGTGGGTACTAATTTTATTTTTATGTTTTAATTATTTTTTATTTGTATTGAATTTATCAGGGTGACACTGGTTAATAAAATTAGATTGGTTTCAAGCATACAATTCTATAATACGTCGTCTGTGTCCTGTGTTTTGTGTGTTCACCACCCTAAGTCAAGTCTCCTCCCACCACCATTTATACCCCCTTTACCCTCTTCTACCTCCCCCTTCCCTCCGGTGACCACCATGCTGTTGTCTGTGCCTATGAGGGTTTTCTTCTTAATCCTCTCACCCAGACCTCCTACCTCGCTCCCCTGACAGCTCAGTCTGATCTCTGTATCTGTCAGTCTGTTTTTATTTTGTTTGTTAGTTTACCTCATTCGCTAGATTCCACATCTAAGTGAGATCCTGTGGTATCTGCCGCAGACATGAAACTTCAGAAGGGACCAGTCACAGTGCCCCCACAGAGCCATACCCAAGCCTGAACTAAGGCGGACAGTCAGTAACACTGACCCTGTCTCGATTTCAAATTTTTGGTTTTTGTTCATCATGGATTTCTTGCATTAATGCTGATTTTTAAAAAATAATTCTCTAAATATTATTTACCAAGATCCCTGAAGTTTTTTGGGCGGTACCCCTTAAATGCCACCCTGGTCCCAGAGGGCACCAGCTCTACACCTGCCCACCTAGCCGCCAGGAGCAGGCCTTCCCAACGGTGGGAAGGGGAGGCGTGGGTGAGGCCGGCTGTGTCTGCCCCACGGAGACTGTGTGTGTCTGTTAGGCTCTCAAACACAGGGGTGTCCCTCAAACTACCTTTCATTTATAACTCATCTGTACTTCTAGATAAAGACCTATAATTACAGAATCTATAATTATAATTCATTTATAATTTCATCAGTGACGATCTCTCCATCTTAATTCTTTTTCTTTTCTCAAACGGTTTATAACCGGAGAGAAGAAGAATGTATGAAGAACATTCACAAGAGTGAAGAACGAGCAGTCTTGACCATGTGCTGGCCACACCCTGCAGCAGACCCGGAGGACGGCCCTGGGTGAGCCAGGCCCTCCACTTTCAGCTCCTGGGTCCTGGGGAGGTCCATACCCAGCAAGGGCTGCACGGGCGGCTGCACACGGGGCTTCGGGCATGGGCCATTCACCTACCACTTCCAGAGACCGTCTGTATTTTAACAGCCAGTTCAGGCACTCTGAATCGAGTGGGAAGGGGGGATTATTTATTGAGCCCTCTGCAAACTGTCAATATGCTACCTAGGCAATAAACCATGAGAAATAAACAAGGAGTCAAGTGTGCATGTGAGGCTTCTGTCCCAGGTAAGGTGGATGGCACTTTGGTTCAAGGCAAGAGACAAACATTTTTTTTTTTTCTGTGTGTGTGTGACAGAGACAGAGAGATGGACGGGTAGGGACAGACAGGAAGGGAGAGAGATGAGAAGCGTCAATTCTTCATTGGGTCTCCGTAGTTGGTCATTGATTGCTTTCTCATATGCGCCTTGACCAGGGGGCTACAGCAGATGGAGTGACCCCTTGCTCAAGCCAGCGACCTTGGGTCCAACCTGGTGAGCCTTGCTCAAACCAGATGAGCCCGTGCTCAATCTGGCGACCTCAGGGTTTTGAACCTGGGTCCTCCGCGTCCCAGTCTGAAGCTCTATCCACTGTCCCACACCGCCTGGTCGGGCCAAACATTTTTTCATGTGGGTGCTTTGCAACCTACATCCTGCAACCCAGCCCACTTTCTCAGCTGGGATGTTGCTGTTAAAGAACACACACTGGGCAACAGACGCTAAACCTACAAGCACTCATCCCTTTAACCTGAGTGGGGAACGCCAGCTCCAGCAGCTCTGTCTGTAACTGAGCTGCTCGTTTCCACGGGAGCACAGGTAAGCTAAAGAAAGCAAGGCTAGGTTGCACCCCTGAAACAAAGCTGCACGGGCCTTGGCAGGCAGCCTCCTGGGCCAGCCTCACAGCTGGACCTTGCATGCCTCCTGGCAGCTGTGCTCAGGCACCAGCGAGGCGCAGAGCGGGGGCAGACAGGCGCCAGCGAGGCCAGGCTACAGCCTCAGGGAACAGGCTCCTTTGCACAGTGGTGGTCAATGTAACATTTATTGCTTTAAAACAGCCAAGTAGAAGGCTCCTCCTGTGTGCCCAGGAGAAAACCAGTGTGTTTATAGCTTTCAACTGTTAACAACAGGCCTGGTAGGCAATGCCAGGTGAGACACTCCAAATGCCATCATGCACTAGAAGACCAGGAGGTGGGTGGGGTAGGCTGGAACACATGTGGCTTTTCTAGTCTCAGGAGTCATAACACCCCTCCATACACACTCTACAGTGTCTCCAATTAGCATTAGATTGGATAATTAAAGATTAGGGTTAGTCCAGGAGGCAGGGTTCCTAGACTCCAGTAATTGCAGGGTGAGAGACAGGTGCACAGCCCTGCAAATGCCTTCTCCTAAGACTGAGCCGAAGGTGTATCTTAGGCCGGGCCCACCTGATGCAGCATGGTGGTCTTCAAAACCATTCAGCACTGCTCCAGAAAGTAGGTCCTAAGGACATAATTTTCTCTGCATTACTATTTCAGGATTAAAGCACTGGCTTGTTTTCAAAAGGCAGCAGTAGCGGGGAGAGGCAGTTCTGTGATCTTTGGTGTCCTTGTCACACTCTGGGTCCGGAAGTAACACAACTTCTCAGGCTTGGCACTAACTACAGCCTCCCCCCTCATCCATGGTGCCTGAACCCACGAATAGCACCAAACCCTATACATCCTACGTATTTTTCTGTCTGTTCATATCTATGATGAAGTTTAATTTATAAAATAGGCAGAGTAAGAGGTTAACAGTAAGTAATAAAATAGAACGATTATAACAATATATTAATGAAAGTTATGTGAATGGGGTCTCTGATAACTGAGATGCCTACTATGGGCGGGGAGGGTCTAAGGAGACACTGGACAAAGGGACAATTCAGTCTCGGGTGGGACAGAGCAGGACAGCTTGAAATTTTATCATGCTATTCAGAATGGTGTAAAATTTGAAGGTTATGAATTTTTTCTGGAATTTTTAATATTTTCAGACTGCAGTTAAGCAGAGGTAACAAACCACGGGGGCGGGGGGAAAGAGATGGTACAACTCCACTCACAGGGAATTAGCATGTCATTCAAACCCTCTCAAGGAGGACTGGTTGCTTGAAATTCAGAACATAGTTTCCATTTCTTAAAAGAAAAAAGGTAAAGGGATTAAGTAAGGGAATAAAAAGCTACTAGATCCAGACAACTGAGAGGTGATTATGGGACGGAGAAGGAGGGGGGAGGGAGATGGAGAAGGAGGGGGAGGGGAAAGGCAAGGGGGAGGGATAAGAGGAGGGAGGAGGAAGAAGGAGGAGGAGGAAGGAGGGGGAGGGAGGAGGGGGGAGGGGGAAGAGGGAAAGTGGGGATAAATGGCTACGGAAGGAGACCGACTCGGGGGGGGGGGGGGGGTGAATGCGCAGTGCGACAGAGGATGTACTATGCAATGGTGCACCGGAAACCTATGTAATTTTATTCACCAGTGTCACCCCAATAAATTCAATTTAAAAAATTACCGGTATCTCAATTTAACACACACACACACACACACACACACACACACACACTTGTCAGGTTCCCAGAGAGCCAATAGATGGCATGTGAACCTGTCATAGAGCATAACTTTTGCCCAAGAGCACTGTTATTTCCCTCAGAATTGTACAAAACACAGCCAGCATCACAATGGGCCCTAAATGTCAGAAACACATACCCTTTGCCAGAGGCGCGACCTCTACATAAATAAATCTTTTCTCCTCTCTCTAATGGGCAAAGTGCAGACAGTAATTACTCTTCATCCAACCACTCAGAGAAAGTGATTTCTTGCTCTCTGTTGCCCAGATGGCGAGCGTGTCTGCATCCTGCTGCTCCAACCCACACCTGCCCCACACTTGTGCACGCAGTGACAAGAAAAAGTAGACTCCCTCCGGATTTCTCTCTCCCTAGCTGTAGAGGCAGCGAAGTTAAAACAGCCCTTCATTTAAAGAATGAGCAGCAATAGGAATAACAGTTATCTGACCTGAAGATCTTTGTATAAATATAAAAGTATCCTTACCTTGCTAGAAGCTTACACAGGTAGCAACTCACAGTTCAAATGCTTAGCAACATTGGAAACCACGGAAAAAGAGTTATCTTTTTTTATTCATTTGATGCTAGTTTGGAATCTTAAACTTTAAAGAGGTAAAGACCTTAAAGCATAAGCCCTTGCTATATACCCCTCAGAAGAGGCTTGGTTTTGCTGCAATAATAAAGAACCCCAAACCTCAGTGGCTGAACACGAATGCCCAGGGCTGTTGGCAGGGAACTTCGCTCATATGTCTGGTCAACCAGGGTGACTGAGGCTTTGTCTCAACAAAAACTTCCACAGTCACCAGGCACTGGGAAAGGAGCACAGCAAAGCTTCTACTCCCTCTCAGCATCCCTGTCTAAAAGTGACACACATGAATTCTGCTTACATCTCACCAAAGCAGGTTACCGCTTGCCCAGCTGTGAGAAACTGGAAATGTTTGTGCAAAAAAAGCATTAACAGAGTAAGGGAAGAATTTATTTCCATTATGAATCAATTATGCCAACATTCAGTATAAGGCATATTATATCAAATTAGGACCTTCACTAAAATCTGTTCTGACTAACCCTATAGTTCCTCTGCCCGAATTATACCATTTCACCAGGTACCATTCTATCAGTGACTCATAGCTTTCAGGAAAGAAAAAGGAGAAAAAAGGGAGACACAAGCGAGCATTTCCATGTGTCACCAGTATCTGGTTGTTCTCAAAACACAGGATGGCTTCAAGGACCAGTAACTGTGGCTGGTCACCAAGCTCATTTCCTTCTTCTATATTTTTTTTATAAAACTGAAAGCACATTCTATTAGGAAATACAAGTCAGTATCAGTGCAATTTTAAGGGCAAGATCAGAAACTTGGCACCTAACAGATAGTTAAGTGTCGGGGCAGTACCACATGCAGCATACTCAGGGCACAAGTAATCCCCACCCCTGATTAGACACTGGGGACAAGGAGACTGTTCCATCCCGCCCACCTCAAAGGCCACTGATGGGCCCACTGGTCCGTAAGGTGTCCTCCTGTTCCTCCGACACAAGAAATAAAAATGATCTGACCTCTGTGTGTCACGGTGACATTTTAGATAGCTCGATTATAACAACTAATAGCAGCCCAAATATGACTGTTATGCACAAAGGTCTATTGTAAGTGACCGCTGTGTCCTGCACCTGGATGGCCAGCAGCCCACATGGTAGCAGAAAGGCAGAGGTCCAGCAAGAATGTCTCCAGGAGAAACACAGAGCTAACGAACGCTGAAAAGTTTTAGCCAGCTGAAAACCTGAGAGACCTGAGAGTGCTTTTGGAGAATATGAGTGGTCACTGCCGGACAGTCAAAGAAAACAAGGTAAACGGGAAGTAACCACTGGGTAAGAAGGGAAACACCATCAGAGTACACCACGGGTCACAGAGACAATATTCACAGTCAGATTTTTGTTTAAAATATGGAACAAAAGAAATGGTAAAGAGAGAAAATGTGATTGCCTTGGTGAATATACAGTGGGCTATTCTTTTATATACCATATTTTTCGCTCCATAACACGGACGTACCTGACCATAAGACACACCTAGGGTTTTAAGGAGGAAAATAAGAAAAAGAATATTCTGAACCAAATGGTGTGTTAAAAAATATTTAATAAGAGGGAACAAAGATGGCGACGGAGTAGGCGGACGTACCAACAACTTCCAACTCCCAGAACCAAAGTGGATTACAACTCAATTTTAAGAACCATCACCTGGACAAACCAACTTTGAACAAAACTAAGTGGACTCTTCAACCAAGGAACACAGAAGAAGCCACATTGAGACTGGTAGGAATAGCGAAAACGCGAAGAGGGCTGCCCAGCTCCCCGGAGCAAACGGCAGCCCGGAGAGACCCGTGTGGCGGGAGGAGATTTTGGCGGAGAGGGAGGGACCTGGGTCCCAGGAACCAAGCCCCAGCCTGCAGTCCCAGAGCCAAGAAGAGGCATTTGGACAGTTTTGAGCCGTGAAACAAGTGAGGGAGCTCCCAGGCCTACAGTGTGGAGTATTAGGTTCCTTCCTACTCTGCTGAGGGCTGCTTAAGGTTTTGGGGCGGCAGGACGCTGAAAGGCGGTTCTGTCGGCGTGGGCAGAGGCCAAGCCGGTGGGAGATCGGTCTAGCCCAGAGGGTCAGAGGGGATCGCGAGAGCGGTCCGGAAGCTGCGGGCCCGCCTTTAATCCCACTTACGGGGACAAAGCGGGAGGCCAGGAACAGGCAGGCCCTGCGCAAGCCGGCCCTGACCGCGGGGACCGGGCTAGGACCAGGGACGGGCAGGGGCTCGTGGCTGAGCTGACGCTACCAGTCCGCCCCCCCCCCCCGCCGCCCGCCGGAGAAACCGCGGTTGGCCAGTGTACGTGCGCGAGCGGGCTCCGAGCGCGGGAACGGGGTGGACCCCGAGACAGGCGGAGGCTCGCAGCTGAGCCCACGCTATTATCCCCATCCGGCCGGAGAAACCCCGGATAGCGTTCATACGTGCACGAGCGGGCTCCAAACGCGGGGGCGGGGTAGAGTCCGGGACCAGCGGAAGTACGCAGCTCGGCGGAAGCCAGCAAACACGCCCGCCCCAATAAATCTTGGTTTCCGACCCTGCGCAAAGGGCCCTGGCCTCGAGGGCGGGGCTAAAGCTCCTGACGGGCAAAAGCTTACAGCTGAGAGCACGTCAAAAGCCCCGCCTAACCCGCGGAACTGTAGCGAGCAGGCTCCGACTGCTGGTTCTGGGCGGAAGTCCGGAAATAGGCTGGGTCCGCAGCTGAGGAAAGGCGCTCGCCTCTACCCTTGGTGCTAATCTTGTGGCTTCAGTGACAGCCCCTCCCACGGAGGAGAGGCAGAAATCACAGCAAAAGCCACAGTGGGCCGGCGCTGGCAACGCTCATACCCAACCACCCTAGGCGCCGGCAGAGGGGGTGGGGGGCCTGCAGATAGACCACACCTAGAGAACACAAAGGCAACACCTACTGGACTCCAGTGGCCACAACTTGCTTATACACAGAAAAAATGGGCAGGCAGAGGAATGCAAACCAAATGAATCAAGAGAAATCCCCAGAGAAGGACCTGAATGAACCAGATATAACCAAATTACCAGAAGCAGAATTTAGAATAATGATAGTTAGGATGTTCAAAGAAATTAGAGCAACAATGGATAGTCATTATGAACACCTAAATAAAGAGATAACAAGTATAAAAAATGAAATTGAAATAATAAAAAAGAATCAGACAGAAATGACAAATACAGTATCAGAACTGAAGACCACAATGGAAGGAATTAAAAGCAGGATGGATGACGCTGAGGATCGAATAAGCGAGTTAGAGGACACAATAGACAAAGGCACAGAAGCAGAGAAGAAAAAGGAAAAGAGACTTAAAAAATGTGAGGAAACTCTAAGAGAGCTTTGTGACAACATGAAGAGAAACAACATTCGCATCATAGGGGTGCCTGAAGAAGAGGAGAGAGGACAGGAAATGGAAACTTTGTTCAATCAAATTATAGCAGAAAACTTTCCTAAATTAAGGCTGGGAAACACTCCACACATTCAAGAAGCACACAGAACTCCATTAAGGAGAAACCCAAAAAAATCTACACCAAGACACATCATAGTTAAAATACCAAAGCTAATGGATAAAGAAAAAATTTTAAAAGCTGCTAGAGAAAAAAAGACTATCACCTACAAAGGAGCCCCCATAAGGATGACATCGGACTTCTCAACAGAAACACTTGAGGCCAGAAGGGAATGGCAAGAAATAATCAAAGTAATGCAGAACAAGAACCTACAACCAAGACTACTTTATCCAGCAAGGCTAACGTTTAAAATTGAAGGAGAAATAAAGAGCTTCCCAGAAAAAGAAAGCCTCAAGGAATTCATAAAAACCAAACCAATTCTGCAAGAGATACTAAGGGGCCTCTTGTGAACAGTTTAAAGGGAGGAAAGAATAGAGTAAAAGAAGAATACAGCTTTAAAGAATAAAATGGCAATAAACAACTACATATCAATAATAACCTTAAATGTAAATGGATTATATGATCCAATCAAAAGACATAGGGTAGCTGCATGGATAAAGAAACAGGACCCATACATATGCTGTCTACAAGAGACACACCTTAAAATAAAAGATGTTCATAGACTGAAGGTAAAAGGATGGAAAAAAATATTTCATGCAAATGGAAATGAAAAAAAAGCAGGGGTAGCAATACTTATATCAGACAAAATGGACTTTAAAACAAAGGCTGTAGTAAGAGATAAAAGAGGACACTACATAATGATAAAGGGAACAATTCAACAGGAAGATATAACTATTGTAAATATCTATGCACCAAATATAGGAGCCCCGACATACATAAAGCAGACTTTGATGGATATAAAGGGCGAGATTAACAGCAATACTATCATAGTAGGGGATTTCAATACCCCTCTAACAACACTGGATAGATCCTCAAGAAAGAAAATTAATAAAGAAACAGCAGACTTAAAGGAGACACTAGATCAACTTGATTTAATAGATATCTTCAGAACTTTTCATCCTAAAGCAGTAGAATATACATTCTTCTCAAGCGCTCATGGTACGTTTTCTAGGATAGACCACATGTTAGGACACAAAAATGGTCTCAATAAATTTAAGAAGATTGAAATTATATCAATCATTTTCTCTGATCACAATGCCATGAAACTAGAAATTAACCACAAAAGAAAAACTGAAAAATACTCAAACACTTGGAAACTAAATAGCTTGTTATTAAATAATGAATGGATTAACAATGAGATCAAAGAAGAAATAAAAAAGTTTCTAGAAACAAATGATAATGAGCATACATCAACTCAAAATTTATGGGACACAGCAAAAGCAGTTCTGAGAGGGAAGTTTATTGCACTACAGGCATATCATAAGAAGCTAGAAAAAGCTCAAATAAGCAACTTGACCCTGCATCTAAAATAACTAGAAAAACAACAACAAATAAAACCCAAGACAAGTAGAAGAAAGGAAATAATAAAAGTCAGAGCAGAAATAAATGACATAGAGGCTAAGGAAACAATACAGAGGATCAATGAAACAAGAAGCTGGTTCTTTGAAAAGGTAAACAAGATTGATGAACCTTTAACTAGACTCACCAAGAAAAAAAGAGAGAGGACTCAAATAAATAAAATTAGAAAGGACAGTGGAGAAATAACAACTGACACAACAGAAATACAAAGCATTGTAAGAAAATACTATGAAGAACTCTATGCCAAAAAATTAGACAATCTTGGTGAAATGGACAAATTTCTTGAATCATATAACCTTCCAAAAATCAATCTGGAAGAATCAGAACACCTAAACAGACCAATTACAGCAAATGAGATCGAAACAGTTATCAAAAAACTCCCAAAAAAGAAAAGTCCTGGGCCTGATGGCTTCACAAGTGAATTCTATCAAAAATTCAAAGAAGAACTAACTCCTATTCTCCTCAAGCTATTTCAAAAAATTCAAGAGGAAGGAAGAATTCCAAACTCCTTTTATGAGGCGAGCATAATTCTGATCCCAAAACCGGGCAAAGACAACACAAAGAAAGAAAATTATAGGCCTATATCCCTGATGAATTTAGACGCTAAAATTCTCAACAAAATATTAGCCAACCGGATCCAGCAATATATGAAAAAAATCATACACCACGATCAAGTGGGATTTATTCTGGAGAGGCAAGGCTGGTTCAATATTCGCAAATCAATCAATGTGATTCACCACATAAACAAAAGGAAGGACAAAAATCACATGATAATTTCAATAGATGCAGAAAAGGCATTTGATAAAATCCAGCACCCATTCATGCTCAAAACTCTCAGTAAAGTGGGAATACAGGGATCATTCCTTAACATGATAAAGGCCATCTATGATAAACCGACAGCAAACATCATACTAAATGGACAAAGATTAAAAGCAATCCCCTTAAGATCAGGAACCAGGCAGGGTTGCCCACTTTCACCACTCTTATTCAACATAGTTCTGGAAGTCCTAGCTACAGCAATCAGACAAGAAGAAGAAATAAAAGGCATACAAATTGGAAAAGAAGAAGTAAAACTGTCATTATTTGCAGATGATATGATATTGTATATTGAAAACCCTAAAGTCTCAGTCAAGAAACTACTGGACCTGATAAATGAATTCAGCAAGGTGGCAGGATATAAAATTAATACTCAGAAATCAGAGGCATTTCTATACACCAACAATGAAATATCAGCAAAAGAAATTAAGGAAACAATCCCCTTCACTATTGCAGCCAAAAAAATAAAGTACCTAGGAGTAAATTTAACCAAGGAGGTTAAGGACTTGTACTCAGAAAATTATAGAACATTGATAAAAGAAATCAAGGAAGATACAAACAAGTGGAAGCACATACCGTGCTCATGGCTAGGAAGAATAAACATCATTAAAATGTCTATATTACCCAAAGCAATTTATAAATTCAATGCAATACCAATTAAAATACCAATGACATACTTCAAAGATATAGAACACATATTCCAAAAATTTATATGGAACCAAAAAAGAACACGAATAGCCTCAGCAATCTTAAAAAGAAAAAATAAAGCAGGAGGTATCACTCTTCCTGATATCAAGGTTTACTACAAGGCCATTATACTCAAGACAGCCTGGTACTGGCATAAGAACAGGCACATAGATCAATGGAACAGAACAGAGAACCCAGAAATAAACCCACAGCTTTATGGACAACTGATATTTGACAAAGGAGGAAAGAACATACAATGGAGTAAAGACAGCCTCTTTAACAAATGGTGTTGGGAAAATTGGACATCTACCTGCAAAAAAATGAAACTAGACCATCAACTTACACCATTCACAAAAACAAACTCAAAATGGATAAAAGACTTAAATGTAAGCCGTGAAACCATAAACATCTTAGAAGAAAACATAGGCAGCAAGCTCTCCGACATCTGTAGCAGCGGTATATTTGCCGATTTATCTTCATGGGCAACTGAAATAAAAGGCAAGATAAACAAATGGGACTATATCAAACTAAAAAGTTTTTGCACAGCTAAAGATAATAGGAACAGAATAAAAAGACAAACCACACAATGGGAGAACATATTCGACAGCACATCTGATAAGGGGTTAATAACTAAAATTTATAAAGAACTTATAAAACGCAACACCAGGAAGACAAACAACCCAATCAAAAAATGGGCAAAAGAAATGAATAGAAATTTCTCCAAAGAGGACATACAGATGGCCAATAGGCATATGAAAAAATGCTCAACATCACTAATCATTAGAGAAATGCAAATTAAAACCACAATGAGATATCACCTCACACCAGTCAGAATGGCACTTATCAGCAAAACAACACAGAATAAGTGCTGGCGAGGATGTGGAGAAAAGGGAACCCTTCTGCACTGCTGGTGGGAATGCAGACTGGTGCAGCCACTGTGGAAAACAGTTTGGAGATTCCTCAGAAAATTAAAAATCGAACTGCCTTTTGACCCAGCTATCCCACTTTTAGGAATATACCCTAAGAACACCATAGCACTGTTCGAAAAGAAGAAATGCGCCCCCATGTTCGTGGCAGCATTGTTCACAATAGCGAAGATCTGGAACCAGCCCAAGTGTCCGTCAGAAGACGAGTGGATTAAAAAGCTATGGTACATATATACTATGGAATACTACTCAGCCATAAGAAACGATGACATCGGATCATTTATAACAAAATGGATGTACCTTGATAACATTATACGGAGTGAAATAAGTAAATCAGAAAAAAAGAAAAACTGAGAACAGCATGATTACATACATAGGTGGGACATGAAAGTGAGGGTATGAGACATGGACAAGAGAGTGGTGGTTATGGGATGGGGGGAGGGAGGGAAGAATGGGATAGGGAGGAGGGGAGGGACGCAGGGAAAACCAGATTGAAGGTGACAGAGGACAATTTGACTTTTGGTGATGGGTATGCAACACAATTGAATGATAAGATAACCTGGAGATGTTTTCATTGTACATATGTACCCTGATTTATTGATGTCACCCCATTAGAATTAATAATAATAAAATATATATATTAAAAAAAAAAAATTTAATAAAATACCGTATTTTTCACTCCATACGATGCATGGGCATTTTCCCCTCCACTTTTTTTGGGAAAAAAGTGCATCTTATGGAGTGAAAAATACAGTAATCCTTTTATTAGCGTTATTTGTTGTTTTAAACTCAGAGCTCATGATAAGAATTACATTAAAAAATTATTTTGAACCATTAACTTAGTTTGTTTTTAAACCCTAGACAGCTCAGCTCTTCTTTAGGAAAAGCTCAGAGTGAAACTATATACCAACTTCATGAACAAACTGGCAAACTTGAGATGCAAGTGGCCTTTTTCTGAACCTAAAGGTAGTGAATTATTCAGTGGCTGCTCTACACTCTTTATGCTGACTGGCTACTGGAACTTGCTCATTTTAATCCAGTATTCCTGCTTCAAATATCTTTCTGCTATTAACTCAAGTCACTTTCGGGGGCCCTCATGGACTATCAATGTCATATGTCAAATTCTGCTTTAATTATGTGTCAAGAAGCTGTGTTGTAAAACACATTCTAATATCAGAAACATTGCAACATGAAACTATACATGTCTTAGAAATGAGGCAATATAGCAATTTATTAAAACAGAGCTCAACACTTCAAATTCATTGACTCTCAGGGTTTGAGAAGTGACCTTAAAAATGATCAATGGAATCTTGACACTAATTTGATATTTAAGTCTTCGACTATAATCAGTCCAATCTCTGCCAAATCCAGAAAATGTACCATGGTTCTAGGCAATCCCTACTTTTCCTGTCTAGACACAATCCGTCCAAAGTAATAAAGCATAATATAGTATTGAAGATTCAAAGTCTATTCACAGGAAACAGAAAACTTCAGATAAGTGTCAAAAACAAAACAAAAGTTCTTCTGCCTCACGCAAATGGTTATCCAGGATTAAGGGACCAGCTGTCAGAGACCCAGACTCCACCTTGCTCATTCCTCTGCTGTACAGGAACACCTTAAAACTTATGGCTTGAAACAGTACTATCTGTTTCACTGAAGAGGACAGAAGGGTTGAAACTGGAAATAGCAGCATTCACACTCCGTCAACATTTCAGCCAAAGAAGTAGAGACAGGGGTTGAATCTTTATGGCCACTTTATTCAGATGACCAGCGATCTAAGGAGATGGGGGTTATGTTCCCAATGCTGTTTCAGCCCCCTATCCCTACCAACCTTTTTATAAGGGAAAGAAAAGGGTAGGTAAAGGATCTGAAATTTCAAGAGAGAATCAATCAGACCATAGTCAAAGTTAATTGGGTCGTTGGAGCACAAAGGCCTTGCTTGCAGGCCCTGGGGCACAAAGGTGGATCACTGGCAGATCTCCTCTTAAGTCATGTTCAGGTATCCCAGTTCCTGGAACAAAGCTGCTACTGGCATTAGCCATTAATTAAGCCTATTGATTACAACTAAAGCCACTATCACTCAAGCTAAAATTTAAACTCTTGAGTTCCCCCTATCGGGGTGAGAGGGGACAAGTATGAAAGAGCTACCTGCATATAACACCTCACTTAACGCCAATGGCCGCAGCTTAATCACCTGCCTACAAGGCACACTGGGAAATGGAGAGCAGTACAGGCTACCTGTACCCAGCTAAGAATTCTATAGTCATAAAGAAGGGAAAAATAGAGACTGAGGGGCAAATAGCCATCCCTGCCACACTCACCACAGACCCAATGCTCTACCCTGTTGTTCTTCACTAATAAGAATCCAGACTTGTGCCTGACTAGTGGTGGTGCAGTGGACAGAGCATCGACCTGGGACACTGAGGTCCCAGGTTCAACACCCCGAGGTCACTGTCTTGAGCGCAGGCTCATCTGGCCTGAGTGCTGGCTCACCGGCTGGAGCATAGGGTCACCAGCTTGGGCCTGGGATCATCAACATGATCCCATGGTCACTAGCTTGAGTCCAAAGGTCACTGAATTAAAGGCCAAGGTTTCTGGCTTAAGCCCAAGGTCACTGGCTTGAGCAAGGGGTCACTGGCTCAGCTGGAGCACTCCCTCCCACACCGGTCAAGGCACGGAGGAAGAGCAATCAATGAACAACTCAAGTGTTGCAACCACAAGTTGATGCTTCTTATCTCTATCCCTCCCTGCCTATCTGCCTCTGTAAAAAATAAAATAAAGGAGAAGGAGAAGAATGTAGGCTTGTACTTAGACCTTTATGGTTATCTATTACATTGCAACACAGGTTTTCTAGAAACTAGGATGCTTTAAACTCAGATCCATTCTGAAGGTATCTTATACCCTCAGGGGAAAAGATCTTTAAGAGAGGTGGTCCTTTCATAGTGTTTAAATGGATGTCATCATTACACCTACTTCAGCAGTGGGCTTGTGAACACCAAGGAAAGATCTGAATCACTTTGGGTCACTGTGATTTAACAGAAAAATTCAGTTTCTTTTCATAAAGATGGTCCATCGAGCTTATTTCCAGTCTGGTTTTGCTTTTCAGTGGATACAAGTCCTTGGATGGTTCGTTTATGTGTGATTAATGGTGGTTACACTTTTGGATCTTGGACAAAAATTCACATTCACTCCAAAACTGAAGCCCGGGAACATCACAAAATACATTCAATGAGACACACACTCCGGAGCATGTATGTGATGCCCACCACGTGCAGGCGCAGTCGGGTTCAGGGCGGGTGCCGACTGGACTGGCAGCACCTGTCAGGGAAGTGGGACATGCCAGGAGGAAAGAGCCTGGCTAGAGAAAAGGGGATACACAGCAGGAGGAAGGAACAGACCGCAGTTAAGAAAAATCGCACACTTGCTTAGGGAAGCCTGAGAAGATACCAAGTAGGAAAGGGAGGACAGGCAGCAGTGGGAAGCCATGCCCTGGCTCGGAGATAGGAAGGGCCGGAGCGGCTGGAGACAGTGAGAAGAAGCCCCAGGAGGCCCCGAGGGATGCAGGGCAGCGGGTCTGGAGGCTCAAGAGTTTGGATTCTATTCCGGGAACCGGGCAAGTCTGCCAAAAGGGCGGAGGTGGATATCAACACTTTGGCTCGGCTGAAGCGTGGAAGGTGTCCCGGTGAGGACAGACCAACAGCAGGAATGTGGGGAGAGACCAGGACTAACCCAGCAGCCAGCAGTTGTGAGAAGGAAGGAGACCAAGAGCCAGGCGGGCTTGGAAGGCTCCGCTCTGTGTCACCCCCCGGGCACTGGAGAGATGGCCCATGCAAGTGCTCCAGACACAGCTATTGAATTGGCCATTTTAAAAGACCACTTCATTTACATTAATACTTTCAGAAGGAAGCTACAGCAGATAACACATAGGAAAGATACATAAATAATCACATCCTAGATAAATACAAAAAAAATTTAAGCTTTTAGTATAAATTTTAAGAGTTTTACTATAGTCTCTCTTTTTTGAAAGCACTAACATGAGTAGGACACTAATTCCGGGTGTACTAGACACTAAAACTGTTATGGCGAACCTATGACACGCGTGTCAGCACTGACACGCATAGCCATTTTCGATGACACACGACCGCATGCGGCCGCATACCAGAGAAGTACAGGGCAGCATGCCGAGAAGGACGTTTCATCCTCGGCTCGGGCACGGCCAGGTGCGGTAGCCGAGGATAAAACATTTGCTGTAGTGTAGACACTCTGTGCCGGAGGTCTGTAGGTCAAAACAACAGAACTCCGGCACAGAGCGTCTAGTTCTGGGACTTCCGATTAGGCCGTTTTTCTCGAAGTGACGCACCACCCGAGTTATGCTTGGTTTTTTGGCGAATTTTGACACACCAAGCTCAAAAGATTGCCAATCACTGTGCTAAAACAACAAAATATAAAAAAGAAATTCAAAGAACAAATAAGAGATCCAGGGTAAAATATTTAATGGACTAAACAAAAAGACAAATACTATTCAGGTTGATCTCCCAAGGAAAAGTAATTGACTTCTTTGTAAAACGTAAAAACTTAAAAGAGTTTTTAAGTGAAAAGACTACTCAACAATGAACACGATCAGAGAAACTTTGCTTAAGCCATGGTAAAACCATTAACACAAATATCTCCACAAAAAGATATCTCCCCTTTTCCCCTTTCACCCCTAAAACCACATGAGGTTTGCGTTTAAAAATAGCTCTAAGACCCTCATTTCATTGATTAGAATATTTTTCTAGGAATAATCAAGTGTTTCCAAGCTTCCTAAGAGTAGAAGCCCCCTCACCTTAAAAAATAAATAAGAAACCTAGTTACAAGACCATAAGCAGATAACAGAAAGTGCATTCAAAACTGATTTAAACACCAGAAAAAAAATTTTAAATCATCGAAAAGAAAATAAATCTTTTTACACCAATGAAGATTAAGTAATTACTCAATATTCTGTTAAAACTCATGAGTAAACAAAGTTTTTAAGTTTATGGTGGTATTTTAATGAGAATGGGCATCTGAAAACTAACTTAATTTGTTAATAATACAACACAGTTGGTCTTTCTAGGATAATTTACACTATGCAATTAAAAGCCTTTTGGGAGGGGCCCTGGCTGGTTAGCTCAGGCGGTTACAGAATCACCCCAAAACATCAAGGTTGCAGGTTCGATCTCTGGTCAGAGCACATAGGGAAGCAACCAATAAATGTACAACTAAGTGGAACAACAAATGAGTGCTTCTCTCTCCCCCTTCCTCTGTCTCTCTAAAATCAGTTTAAAAAGAAAAGCCCTTTGGGGAGATAAAGGTAGGCCCCAGGCTGATTATGTTAACCCTTTGAGTAGTGAGTCCTTTTCATGATCGCTGACCCTCAGGAATGAGTTTTCTTTCAAAAAATGAAATTAGTTCCAGTTAGTTTTATTAACTTAAAATCATGTTTGTTTGGTAACCAATGTATGGAAACAAGAAGAACATACATTTGCCTTTTTTTTAATGTTGCCTTACACATTTTTTTAAATTTTTTTAAATTTATTCATTTTAGAGAGGAGAGAGAGTGAGAGAGAGAGGAATAAAGGGGATTGGAGCGGGAAGTATCAACTCCCATATGTGCCTTAAACAGACAAGTGCAGGGTTTCGAACCGGCGACCTCAGCGTTTCAGGTCAAGGCTTTACCCACTGAGCCATCACGGGTCAGGCGCCTTACACATTTTTAAAACAAAGCAATCGTACTCTGGATGGTTAGGAGGCACGAGGACGTACGTGAACATTTGTACTAGGCAAAGGGTTAAGGACACTAGCACTAAAGGAAAGCTCCTAGCTAAAGTCTGCTAGAAGACTCAACACAAAGCCAATTAACTGACCTACTGAAATTCAAGAATTCCGATGCTTGGACTTTATTTCAAATATATACTTCTATTCCAAGATTTTCTGGCTTAAGAATTTCCTAAAACCTCAAAACCAGCATATGGAAGACTCCATACATGCACAAACTCTTCAAACTGCATTCCTGAAAACTTTGTAATTTTACTAAATAAAATGTTTCAACATTTTCTTTTACAGATGACTACATTTCAGAATATCCTATATTCTTTAAATATATCATAAAGCAGCCTTCTGTTCCTCCAATCCTCGTATTATGTTGCTAAGACAGTCTGAAAGCCAAATTGCTAGGTTAAACATGCTCGGAGCATTTTAAATCATAAATATTCAAAAGTTCTCATTTTTTTCCACCCCTCCCTGCCCCTGCCTCATTCAATTACTCTGTGTTCAAGTACATACACACAGACACACACACACACGTGTGCACTCAGAGCTATAACCGAAAACATCAAAGATCCAGACACTTCAGATACCATAGTAAACTAAGATTTATATGAAATAATTTTCTACACACTCCATACAATCGCAGATGTAACCATAAAGAGGTCACAATCAGTCGTAACAATATATTAAATTTTTACATGTTGCCTAATGAGAGTTTTTGTAGTTGACAACTTAAGCTCAAAACAAAACACCACATTTAATTCTTTTCCTCTCCAAAAAATAGGTGAAAGTGTATTCACATTTGTTTATAAATATCTTTACATTTTCACACAGTCTAGACTTTATTCTGCAGTAGTGGTGCTTCGATATGATAAATATCACAAAAGGTAAAGAGATGAAATGTATATAAGATTTAAAAAGCAGATTATTTTTTCAAAGTATCACTTCTAAAAATCAACTCTAGTGCTTTTGCTTAAACATCCCAACTCAATAATATCAAGGTAACTTACATTCCTCAGAATATCAAAAGCAACAGCTGTGAAAGTAAGCAAAAAACATATTACTCAAGTTACTTGTAAAAAAAAAAAAAGGTTGCACCTTAGAGACAGTCCTTTCATCCAGCAATGCAAAAACTACAACCAGACTAAAAGAAATCCAAACACAAGACCATAAAATGAATCCTCTCATGAGATCACGATTATTCAAAGACAGCTCGGCCTGGCAGCGGTAATCCAGGCGAGCGTAATGACTTTTCCCCAAACTCAAGAATTTCGCTTGGACTGTCTGCCAACAAAGCATCACAGACTACTCTGAGGCGCAGAGGCAGAAAACTCGCACGCAGATGCTTCCTGGCTGTACTGTACTTCACTTTCAGTAAAACTCAAAGCAAAGCGAAGACCAAGAGTTCTGTAAAGTAAGCAATTTACAGGTCTACCCAGATCTCTGAGAACAGGAGGGCCGTCTGTGTGCCAGACTAATCCGCATGCATTGTCACTGCGTGAGCGCTTCTGGAGTAAAGAAACCAGAATTGCCCAGTGATTTGGACAGTAAAAAAAAAGGGGGGGGGGAGTTGAAAGAAAATACATTAAATATGCAACAACATCACAATAGGAATGCCAGTGTAAGCCATAATCTTTTAAGGTATACTCTTGATTAACCTATCTACAATTTTACTTCTCATTTCCTATGCCAATACATTCTTA
The DNA here is from genome assembly GCA_037038555.1 of Rhynchonycteris naso. NCBI lineage: Eukaryota > Metazoa > Chordata > Mammalia > Chiroptera > Emballonuridae > Rhynchonycteris > Rhynchonycteris naso. The sequence goes on along the minus strand of CM072998.1, from coordinate 15,317,059 downwards.
GCAGTTTCACATCCTTTAACCCTAGGAAGTTCTAAGTACTCAAGAAGTTCAAGTTGTTAAATTATTGAGTAATATATTTCAAGTGTAAGAGAAAGTTCTAGAAAGATAAGTACCATTCCATTACAAAGGTTCACCACCACTCCATCAGGTGGAAAGGGGAGGGTGGGTAGAAGGGGGGGGGGTAGAAAGAACCTTTCACATTATAAATTTGCTTAATACATTTCTGCTATTCTTCAAATATTTATAATTATTTTTGGAATCTTATTTAAATACCACAATATTAAAAATATATTTATGCTCCAATGAAACAAAATATAGTCTTTATGGACTGTCCTTTTTTGGTCAAAATTTCTTACATATAAACTGAAATTTAAAGATCTGGCAATTATTTATTCAGAATCTTGGGCCAACTACCTGCCCTTTGGAACATGAATAACTAGTGTCATGTTTGATTGTCCGATTCAGACAAATACATGCCAAGAAGTCTCACATGTAGGCAGTCTATACATGTGAAGTCAAACACTATAACAGATAAACTTCTCCTGAAATAAAACACGACCCCCCCCTTTTTTAAAGTATTTTTCAAGTCTTTATTCATGTTTTAGAGAGGAGAGAGAAGGGGAGGATCAGGAAGCATCAACTCCCCTATGTGCCTTGAGCAGGCAATTCCAGGGTTTTGAACCGGTGGCCTCAGAATTCCAGGTTGACATTTTATCCACTGTGCCACCACATGCCAGGCACAAAATATGACCCTTCTTAACAAAGACAATTTTACTATTCTCCTGTAAAGAGGACCCATTAATGCAAGAGGGGCTGACTCACACTGATGACTGACACATCTTCCAGTGGGTAGAGTATCTGAAGTTCATTTAATCCAACCTACTTATTTTGTGGTCCGGAGAGAAAAAGTCGATTTTAGTACCGCCTCTATCATATAACTCTAGGAGTCACCATCCCACACCACATCTGATGGAAAAGAAACCCCAGGGACCACTGACATGAAAGATGATGGTAATGGTGACCCTAGAATCGTGCAAGGGAGGAGCCCTGATGACTTCCAAGTTCATACAGCTATTCAGAGACAACCAAGATTAGAAAGTCTTACCTCCAGCCCCTCTAACTCACCACCATCTTGGCACATTAAAATATTGGGGCGGGGGGCGGGGGAGGCAAAAGGTAATGGTGCATTTGGGATGAATTTTATCCTCTTAGCACTATGCATTTAACCAGCTGAGGTAAAATGGCCGGAGCACTGCACATGAATCCTGCACTAAGAACATTAAGGACACTAAATGGAAGGCCTGCAGAAACCAGAGACAAGCCTATAGAACGAAGGAACTTTAAACGTATATATAAAGATGGCCTGCTACACCAATGTAACGTTGTATTAAATAGTCCGTGTCCCAGAGCTACAGGCGAGAAGAAGAGTAACTTTCACTTGTATTACCCGGCATCCCTACTGGTCTCAATCGCCCACCACAAAGGAGAGAGATCGTCTGCTAAAACAAAACTCCCTGGTCCTGCTTCCTAGCAGAGGCGGCCAGCCTCGTTGCTATTGATACCATACCAAGGAAGTACTTTTGGCTACAATCACCGATGCCAATTAAGATAAGAAACCAGTACATTCAGTTCCCAACCGGGTCTCAAAAGAGATTACGTTTTCCTACAAAGAGAAACTAGGCCAAAAACTAAATGCCGTATGTTCAACCCTTTCTGAAACCCGTATCACTCAGGGATACAGGAGGCACTAAGTAAAAGCACTTCAGATCCTTACTCAGTAGGACAAGCAGAGTAGTTCCTCCAGTTTCTGAAACTGTGCGACCATCTGGGACTTGTCACAAAGAAAACAGGAGGATGAGAGGTAGGGAGAAAGAAAATGGGCACAGGTCTTTGAAAAACTAATGCCCTAGGAACCTTGCAAAAATTGTATAAGAGAAACGAAAAGAGATGAACCCTCCAAAGACACGACCTACCATGCACTAAATCATCCTTCCAGCTTACTAAGCAGGTGCACCGGACACCCACACCCTACTTTCCCCTGCTTGATTTGAAAACTAACTTAGGCTGAGAAACTATTTCTCCTTATGCCGAGACACCTGTGAGGTTTCCAAGAGAAACAGATGAGAAATCAGATCCCAAGGAAAGAGATATTGAATTAAACATCACTGGAAATTAACGTCTCTGAACCAAACTTGTAAAACATTTTGTGATGCCACAGGCCACCAACCCCAAGTGCAGCAGCAAGGGAAGAGAGTCTGCAAGAACCTAGTATTAGCCGTGAAATGAGAGGCTGCCTGCAGGTGCTCTGGGCCGCTGGACATGAGTCGAAAGCCCAGGGTTTGCATCGGTGGCCTTCGTGCACAACGGCAAACCTAGGGTAAGAAGCTGCACAAACCCCAGCAGGGACTTCGCTGGAAGAAGTCTCTCCCATCTCTCATCACTCCTGCTTTTGTCAACCAGCGCACAGACATCACGCCTACACCGGAACACACGAGTTTCAAGGTCTAGTGTTTCCGAGTGGAAACTCGAGCTCACAGCATATGCAACAGGTATGTGGGTCTTAGACCCAAAGCTGCTCTCCCCCACCCTGCCGCCCCTACACATGCTTCCTCCTTCACCTCCATTCTCCTCATGACACAACCTTTAGCTACACTGCTGGTACAGACAGTCCCTAACCTATAAGCAGTTATCTTCCAAAGTTCACCTAGAAACTTATTTTAAATCAAAACTAATTTTCCTAGAGGAATGCTATTAATGACGATTAGGTTCCCAGGCTGAACCCCCAACAGAAATCCTTTTAGGTAATCCATAATGTAACTACTATTAGGTTCAGAAAGACCTACCAAGCACTTAACATTTGTTATAAAGACCAAGAAGCTGATTGCAAGTTAAAGCGTTACTTCAATGGCAACAAATGGATTCCAAGTCAGAAAAGAGAAGTGAAGAAGTTACCTTTTCTACTTGACTCTGACTACCACCAGATACAGTGGAATAGTATTCAGCCATAAAAAGGAATGGCATTCTGAAAAATGCTACAAATACACGAACCTAAAAAGTAATGAAATGAAATAAACCAGTCACAAAAGGACAATTATGGTATGATTCTTCTTATATGAGGTACGTAGAATAGGAAAATTCATAAAGAGATAAAGTAGAATAACAGTTACCAGAGCTAGTGAGAAAGTTGAATAGGAAATTATTCAATAGAGTTCAAAGTTTGTTAGGGATGACGAAAAGTTCTGGAACTAGAGAGCGGTGACTGCTCCACAACACTGCAAATATACTCAATGCCACTGAATTGTATACACAATGGTTAAAACAATAATTTTATATTATGTATATTTCACCACAATTTTTAAAAAGGGCAACACCATAAACTAGAAGTGCCAGCGATAATCGTTTAACTTCAATGCTACCTCAAGTCTGCCAGTCTACAGAAGAAAACTACACCCCTTATCTTAGAATTTTATGACTATTTGAGATCACAAATGCTAAGTCCATAAATGGGAAGGATTTACATCATAGCACTCATCCCCATAACGACCTCGGCGACACTACATGGCTGCAGATGGAACTAGACAGTCACAGAGAAAGAATCTACTTGTACATAAAATAGATACGTTGTTTGCAAGTTTTGTTAAAATCTTCATTTAAATTCTCTATCAACAGGAGTCATTAATCAGAGAAATGTACAATTATGACAGTAACATTTTTAGACAAGGCTGTTGAAGATGAGGAAGAGCCACACCTAACCCCATCAGACCTGGGCTAAGTCCCCAGAAAGCTCAGGTGTGAACTCCAGGGGAAGCAGCCTGGCAGACTAGGTGACTCGAGCTGGAGCCTAGAAACTCAGTGAGCACAAAACGCACAACCCGATGGAGTTACACAACTTAGGAACAGGTTTCTAAGCAGGCCTTTCCCAGTTAACGCAAGGTGCTTAGAGAGCCCCCCACCCCAACCACTCATTAACTGTGTTGACGTTATCTCCAGAGAAAGGTGGATGCAACTACTTGGAGCACTCCCACTCAAGGCTCACTTAATGAGAAACTCCTTCAGGGTTAAATCAATCTCAACTTGATGGCACAGTTCCAAGACTAAGAGCTGTCCAATATGTGTCCTTGTAATGACGTAAGTCTTGGGCATAAAGTCTTGCTTTATGTAAGCATTCAATAAATGTTCACTGTGAGTCAGATTTTTTTAGCTATCCACTCAACATCGCTCACAGATTATGACACAAAACTAAAGTGTGGTAAACAACTATGTTTAATAACTAAACACAAATATAAAAAAGTAGGTATGTGTAATACTCTCCCAATACCTTCCTCTTTAAAGATCGAATTGTAATCATTCTTTTAGAAAGAAATGTCAACCATCATAAAAATGGATTTTATGTCATCTTACTTTAAATAAAAGCTTCTGAGTGTGAGCTCAGTTCACAACCCCGCTTCTCTGAGGACAGTCCCGTTCGCTCACTGAAGTGAGCTCCACTATATGAACAGGCCCTGGTATAGACACCTATCTCAAAGAGGGTCAGAGTTTCTCTCCCCAGCATTTGGAATTTGAAACAGCTATTTAGGCACAGTGTGTTCATGGAACTCCCTGGAACTAAAAAACCTATAAATCCAAGCCCTGGGGATTAGCCTCCTTCCACATGTGCCCAGAAGCAGAGGAAGACAGTATCTGCACAGAAAAGAATGCCCTCAATGTCCCAAGAGATGCAGAAACAGAAAACAATGAGGGGATTGACTGACCTGACTTGGTTCATGGCAACTTACTTCACACCGAGTTCTGAGAAATATCCCACGGCCTTATAACATTGATCCATTTTCCCCCCAAAGAGCTTGGATTTCTATGACTTTCAATTAAGAGTCTTAAATACAGTGTTGCAAGAACTCATCATAGGAAAAGACTTTAAAGAGAGGATTTTCAGCTTAGTTTCTACAACTGTGATGTCTTAGAAACAATCAGAATGTTAACAAGGGATTGATTTGAAAATTACAGTATTGTAACTCAGTGAAACACTACCATTTAGAAACTATGCTGTTTACAAAACAACCAGGAAAGGTGTGTAATTTACCATCACAGGTATGTAAAATACGGAAAAAGAACCCAAGAATATGAAAACAGTAGACGTGAATGGGGGTATGGGGCCGTGGGTTATCAACACTATTTTCATCCTGCCTGTGTTGTTCATAAAAATCAGGAAGAAAAATCTAATAATGGCCCAAAATAAGAAATAACACAAATGTTCATCACCAGTGGCTGTATTTTTTAAAAATTTCAGCACATCCACATAATGAAATATCACTCAACACTGAAAAAGCAGACCACTGACACAAGAGAGAGATATGTTAAACACATACGCTAAGTGTGAAAGACACCAGATACCGAAGCCATGTATCCTGCCTGGGGAGACATTTGCATACTATCTGAAAGCCCAAACCACAAGGACAGCACTCACAGCAGCATCTGCGGAGGCAGAGAACTGAATGAATGGGGCACAAGAAAACTTTGAGATGATGGAAATTCCTATTTTTTTTATTGTGGGTGGTGGTTACACAACTCTGTGTTTGTCGAAACTCAAATGAACTGTCCACCCTAAAAAGTCAAATTTTACTTTCTGTGAATTACACCTCAATAAAACTGACTTAAAAATAAAGAATTCAGTTTGGAAACCAAATCAAAGTTAGAAGGAGGCACCTCTAAGACAGATTTTCTAATGCTAAGTGACATTCATTCACCAAACTTATCATGTGCCCAGCAAGTGTCAAACGCTGCTAGGTATTAACGCAGAGTGAACAGAACAGACGAAGAACACAACTATGCAGACAGAAATCACAGTCCACGGAGAAAAGCACGGGCACTCTGAGTGCTATGACGGGATTCTGGAGTCACTGAGCGAGTCACATGTTCAGCTGAGACCTGAGGAATAAGTGGCGTGTAAGGAGGAGAAAGAAAAGGTCCTAAATGCAATATTTTATCAATACTCAATAGCTACTTAACTGTTTAAATAGATTAAGAAGCGTGGTTCTACGCTGACGTGGAGTGGGGCCCCCTAAGAAAGGCCCCAGGCCAATGAAGGTCTTAAAACAGCAGAATAGACAGTGGCCAGGAGATGTAAACAAGTGTTTGAATTTTAGGGACCCTCAAAGAGTATTACTGTTCCCCCATCTATTACCAATATTTCAAATTTGGTTTATGTATACATTCCCTGAGATGAAGTTGCCTAAGAGAAGTCACTCAATGTTCTGGTGATTTCAAGAGCTTTGTTGTACTTGCTTCAACTGTTGACTGATTTTCCATGGTTTCCACAAGCTTATCAAAGATTCTAAATGATTACACACATGGGTGTACACACACACACACACACACACACACACACACACACTTACCTACCAAAAAGTGAACTAATGCATTCCCTGTTCGGTAAACAAAACTCTTCACCCACAGGCACAGCTCAGATACGCTGTGGGTTTGGTTCCAGGCCCACGCAATAAAGCCGGGCACACGCATTTTTGTTTTCCCCGTGCCTAGAAAAGTTCTGTTTACACAGTACTCTAGTGTATTCAGTGTGCAACTGAGTCATGTCTACAAAAGCAATGCACATACCTTAATTTAAAAGTACTTTATTGCTAAGAAATGCTCACCATCATCTGAGCCTTCAGTGAACTCTAATCTTTCTGCTAGTGGAGGGCTGGCCTCAGCGTTGATGGCGTTTGACTGATCAGGGAGGTGGCAGCTGAAGGCTGGAGTGGCTGTGGCAATATTTTAAAAAAAGACAAAAATTCAGTTTACTACATCAATCAATTCTCCCTTTCATGTACAATTTCCTTGTAGCCCACGATGCTGTTGGATAGCATCTGCCCCACAGCAGAACTTCTTTTCAAAATCAGAGCTGATCACCTCAAATGCCACCCCTGCTGTACCAACTAAGTTTCTGTAATATTCCAAACCCCTTGCTGTCCGTTCAGCAATCTTCAGAGCATCTTTACCAGGAGCAGCGTCCATGTGAAGGACCCATGTGCCCACCCACAGAAGCAGCTCCCCACCCACTGACATTTGCTCATGAGATTGCAGGCACAGTGCTATCCTTATCCTCCCAAACTCACAGGCTGTCTCTTGGCAAACGCCTTTGCTGGATTCTTCCCTGGCCAACCTCTAAATGTTGTGAGTAAGGCGGGGTTCAGCCTCTTAACCCCTCTTTTTCCTACTCATATCTTGTTGTAAGTCCATTTTGTTGGGTAACTCCCAGCTAGCCCTGATTCTTCCCTAAAGCTCCAGATTTCAATACCCGAGTGTCAACTCAACATCTCCATTTGCCTAACAGGCATCTCAAACTCCACCAGTCCAAAGGAGGGCTCCAGGCCTGTAGACGCCCCACAGCTTCCTTCTTGCTCCAGTGTTCCTTACTCGCAATGAAAGACACCATCATGCACCCCAACTGATCATGCAAAAAAACTAGGAGTCAGCCTTGCTTCCGCTTTCCTGCTCCCCCCAGTAGTGACTCCAACAGGTGCAACTTCAAAATGCATCCCAAATGCAACCATTCCTCACTGCAGATTCAAGCTACCACTAAGCAAATTATTAGCCTCGTGCATCCTTATAAGGCGTTCTCCAAATGGCAAAAAGAATGCAAATCCCCCCTCAGAACCTGCTGTGGTCTCACTTGACATTAAAATAAATAAATAACCCCCTGAGCTGGAACAGTTGGCAGCAGATGAGCCTTTGTTCTATAGATGACAAGAAATATCTTCAAAAGCAAGGAAATCCTCACTGCTACCCCCAAATCAGATGGTCTTCCTTAAACTTCACAGTCAACTGTGAGGGCCCTTGGAAGAATCCTGAAAATCAATGACCACCCATCTCTAGCTCAATGCTGTTCAAACAAAATACTTTCCCCCTCTTATCTAATCAGACCTCCACAATTACCCTGAAGGCCCGGACGGAAAAGAATGCCATCGGCCTTTTGACTACTGAATGCTTAAATTTCTAAAGTGATCTGATTTCACCTTAAATAGAAATAAAAAGAAGTCTCTAAAATAAATAATCAGTTTTGAATAGGTTACATCCGATCAGAAAACAGCTACTGTTCTAAAAGACTATTTTGTAACTTTACTTTAGGCTAACGTTTCTTGTAGCCCATTTGACTTCCACATAAAATGTGTACCAATGTATCCAAAGAGGGTATTAGTGTGTTACATAGTTCTCCCATAAATTCCTATTTTAATGTATAGGTCTTCGTGTAAATGACCTGTTGTCTGCAAGTTTTCAAACAATGCTTTCACTCTGTGTTCCGGTTCCTGGGCAGTATAGGAAACAAGGCATGTTACTGTTTCTAGTCCTCAAACGTACTGTGACAAACACTAATACAAAATATTTTCCTGCAAATTAGAAACATCTCGAAATATATCCAGGTACACCCAGCCTCATAAAAAGAATCACCTCCAATATTTACTTTAGTAAACTTCTAAGGTAAGTCAATCACTAAAACATTCACCTCCCCCTCACAAGCCAGGAAGGAAACATTCAGTGTGCCTCCACTTTTTACACCTGTCTTCAGACAGGCCCTCCCTCCCGGACTGCCTCCTACAGCCTATCTCCTGGCAGCCAGGAGACAGCAGAGGCCCTGAGCCACTCAGCCCTCCTCCTACGCTGCGACTATTTTTAGGCCTATGGCCTCTCTCTGATTTCTAACTTGGCCCTAGATGTTCATGAGACCATCTTTAGAAAGAAACCCTTCCGAAGCCAGGCAAGTCTCAATAGGATTAGCAACTCAACCCTGCTGACACAGCAAGAAGCCCCGGAGCGCTCAAAGGAGAATGCCCTCCAAGGATAGCAGAGTCATGGCCTTTGTCGCCCCACCCATCCACTACCCTCCGGCCAGACCACCACCAGGCTCCTGCCCCAAATGTGCCAGCCCATAGTGCCTGTGATTTCATCAGGGTTTTTAAAAATCAAAGAGGAACCATTTCCTAATCTCATGAGAATTTTAACCCATGTGCCAGGAAATTTGAAACTATTCAATGATGAGATTCTTTTCCTGAAATATCATGTCTGGCAGCAACAGTAAGATTTAAGATTTGTGTAACAGCCTTGGAAAGGGGTCACTGTTGATAAAATAATAATAGTTACCTTTCAAAAACAGAAGAGCATACATGGCAGTGTAGTAAGTTAACTATCCTCTTGTGCTATTTAAAAATATGTATAGCCACAGCTGACCTGTGGTGGCACAATAGACAAAGCATCAACCTGGAACGCTGAGGTTGCCAGTTCGGAGCCCTGGTCTTGCCTGGTCAAGGCACATAAGGAAGTTTCCTGCTCCTCCCCCCTTCTCCCTCTCTCTCTCTCTCTCTTCTCTAAAATGAATAAAATTTAAAAAAAATAAAAAATAAAAATACAGCCACATACTATAACATCTGTAATTGGAACAGGCCTACCAGAAACATTGAATATGTCTGATGTTAAAGTTTTTTTTAACATTTTTCATCTTATGGTACATATAAACTAATTACTAAAATTCAGCGGCACACCAAAAAATACATTTTTGTGTGTGGATCTGACAGAAAAAAATAGGCATAATTTTTTTTTTTTAATTAAATGAGAGGCAGAGAGGCAGACTCCGCATACACCTTGAATGGGATCCATCTGGCAAGCCCTGACTGGGGCCACTGCTCTGCCCATCTGGGGCCGCCGCTTCATTGCTTGGAAACTGAATTATTTCAACTCCTGAGGCGAGGCCATGGAGCCACCCTCAGCACCTGGGACCAACTTTGCGGGAACCATTCAAGGCATGGCTGTAGGAGAGGAAGAGAGAGAGAGAGAGACAGGGAGGGAGAAAGGGAGGGAGGGAAGGAGGGAGAGAGAAGGCGAAGGGGTAGAGAAGTAGATAGTCGCTTTCTCCTTTGTGCCCTGACCAGGAATCGAATCCAGGACATCCATACACAGGGCTGACACTCCACCACTGAAGCCAGTTAGCCAGGGCCAGGTGTAATTTTGATTCATGCACACCGACAGCTATCATGTTGACTGCTGAAAATTTTTACTTGACAATCTAAAGGAAAAGATAGCAGTGCCCCTGACTAAACAGTCAGGTATTGCATGTTTTAAAAATTCTTGTAGCACATGGGTTGAAAATCGCTGCTCTACACCATCTACCACTACAGCTTTATAAAAGATGACTTCAGTAACATGAACTTCGACTTACATATTTGGTTGGTTTTTCCATCTCACTATTAAAATGAAGCATAAGAACCTCAAACTAGGTTTGACTGGAGTTTTTGTTTTTTGTTTTGTTTTGTTTTTTTGTCGTCGTTTTTTCTGACAGAGACAGAGAGATAGAGAGAGAGATAGGGACAGACAAACAGGAAGAGAGAGAGATGAGAAGCATCAATTCCTCATTGTGGCACCTCAGTTGTTCATTGATTGCTTTCTCATATGTGCCCTGACCAGAGAGAGGGCTACAGTAGACTGAGTGACCCCTTGCTCAAACCAGCAACCTTGGGCTTCAAGCAAGCAACCTTTGGGCTCAAGCCGGCAACCACGGGGCCATGTCTATGATCCCACGCTCAAGCCATCAACCCTGCACTCAAGTTGGTGAGCCGCACTCAAGCCAGATGAGCCCACACTCAAGCCAGCGACCTCAGGGTTTCAAACTTGGGTCCTTCATGTCCCAGTCTGATGCTCTCTCCACTGTGCCACTACCTGGTCAGGCAGGTTTGACTCTTTTAACAACTGAAATTTCACAAGGGAGCACATCTGAAAAACAGAGGGAAAAGGACATGTATGCATTCATCTTGAACCTTTCCTCCAGGGACATCATTGACAGACCAAAATCGATCTCTTTCATTCATCTCCAACTTCAATTTTGTAAAGAACTGCACATCTTTTCTGAACCTACAAATTTACAGCATCAGAAATAATTGCTCTCCAGATGCCAACTGATAACACTAAATGAAGACCTCACGAAAACGTTGAGGGTAACACATTGGCTCTAGTATTGGAGAAGACAGGCCTGCCTGACTCAGAGCACAGAGATTTACTCACTAGTCCTGGCATGGCACTGAGCATCTGTTTATTGGATGGCTCTGGGCCTGAGATGAGTACACATCAACCTGTCAGGTGTCCTTCCCTCCATCAACGCTGCAGTCCCAGGATGGCTATAGGTGGGTGCGAGAGTGCCAAGGGCACAGCAATAACACGACACAGACCTCAGGAAGCAAGAAAGCAACCCCCAACCCCTCCCTTACCCTCACAAGCAGAACAAAATCTCATTGCTCCAAAACTGGCCACTTTCTTATTTCTCAGATGAGAGTGTAGGAAGAGGGATCTTAGAATCTACCTCCAATAGAATCAGAGGAATAGATGGTATAATCATTTTTAAAGAAAAAAAAAGACACTGAATATGCAGGTGTATTCCAGAAGAATGAGGAAATTCACACACTCGGCTTTGTTTGGCTTTGTATTTCTCAGGCTAACACGGTCAATGCAAAGCTTTGAGTCCATGAAAATGATCCAAGTCTGGCTCCAGACTGCATGATGGCCTGTGACATCATTTAAAATAACTGGATGTGAAAGTCAACCGAGACAGAAACCTCTAAATAATTACCCTCAGCAGTGAATTCTCAACAGAAACCATTCAGTAATATGCCGACTCCATCCTTCACAGCAATCTGCAGCTCAGTTGTGGCCACCAAACCCAGACTAACTGAGGCCAGGACCACTGCTCTCATTCCCATAGGTCCGTGGGCCCTGATGGCAAGCAGCCGGCCTAGGGTTTAAAGGCAGACATGGATGACATGAAGGTTTGCCCTTGAAAATGGGAGGGAAATACTCTATAATGCTCACACAATAAATATTTGTGGAATTCAACAGACCAGCTTTTTAAAGTGAATAATTCCAGTAGCCACTCATGCCTTTCTTCATATGATTGCAATCATTTTAATCAAAAGTTAAATAAAATAACATTTCTTTTCTTGGATAGTAACTCCCAAGTTTAGCTGTAAAGGCAAGATGGCAGTGTGGTTGAACTTAATCCACCTTTAAAAGTGAGAATAATTCTACTCCCCACCGTTAAATAAACATAAGACATTTTAGTGAGCAACACAGTTCTCGTTACACCAGAAACTTTCAAAAAATAATCCTCAGGTGATTTGTATTATATTCTCAGCCTCCAACTGGCTACAAAAGGAGGAGCTCACACAATAGCACTCGTCCCACAGAAATTTAGTAGCTACAGAATGGGGGTGCACCATCCCGCCAATTCCTTTCCCTGCTATAAAGTGCCCTTTCCCTACAAAAGCTTACATGCATTCAAGAAACATCCATTAATCATCTAACACGTGCCAGCTGGTCTGCTGGGGGCACCACCCAGTCCCTGTCTTCAAGGAGCCTTCAAAGAGCCTTTAGTACAGTTGAAAGACAAGACAGTACAAGTAAATAATTGCAAAAACAGCAAAAGTAAAAGTGACCAGAGCCCAAGGGAAGCCAAGCGCTCTAATGCGGTGGTTATGAAGGGAACGCTTAAGGGCAGCTCCCTGAAGAAGCGGAAGTATCAGGATGGGCAGATGAGAGTTTCTCGGCCTCTCAGACTTTATGGACTAGTAAACTTTCCCCTCCTGCTATCCACAGATGCCACACCGGACAGCCAGCTTCTGATCTGGCCACTAAAGACACATCAGACAAAATACCTTTTTACTACTACCAACAGTTATAAAACGACATTTTTAACCACCAGAATGAAGGGAGTACGCAAGGCAGAACAGAGAACATTCTTTTATTTTAGATTGTATAAGTTTAGCCTGATGAAAATCTTAGTGTGTTATGGTTCTTTTCCATTTCACTATGTTAGAGTAAATACTTTGTTTACACACACACACACACACACACCTGCTCACAGATCCCCTGGGCTAGGCAAAAATGGCAGCAGGGGAGGGGGTGGGGTGATAGGTCAGGGGCTGATGGATGGGAGGTGAAGGGTGTTTCCCAATTCTCCAGGAAGATCAATGAGGAGGACAAGAAAGACACACAGGGAAGAGCGCTGAGAGGGCCAGTGGACCAGAAAGGGCCTGGGACAGATCCAGGAGGTCACTGTGCACCGATCCCCCCACTGGAAGCCACAACAGAGACCACAGAAGCCAGCACACGCGTGCACAGAGCCATCTAAGGACTGACCATGAGGGCCAGCTCAGCAGAGGCCAAGACTTCCAGAAGGCAACACCTAGACCAGACCCCCTCACCCACTGCCTGATACTCTAAGCACCTCCAGGATCCAAACACTGTTCCTGATGTGGGTATACTGGAAGGGAGGAAAACCACCCTGGAGAGGAAAGGACAGTCCTGGACAGGAAGCCTAAACTGAGCCAATTTGAAACCTGAGGTTAGGTCGGATGTTCCATAACCGCCACTTATACGCACTGGGGTGTAGTGCACCTTCAGGAATACAGGAAGCACGCACAAAATACGTAGTGCAACTCAGGCCAGAACACTTCACCACAGCTCCTTGGATTACTTAGGAACTCACCCACGTCACACCAACTCATACTATTCCATCCATATTTCAGAAAAGAAAAATCAAAATAGAAATTAAAAACAAAACAAAACAGTCTTTCCTCATAAAGTTGACAAGTATTGTAGAGTGAGGCTGACCGACCTAAGAGCAAAGATCTGTCGGAGGCTCGTGTGAGAAGGACTCGCGAGCACAGAAGCCGTGTCAGTAATGTCTAGTGCTGAGCACCAGGGACTGACAAATGGGGACTGTCTCTTGCTGACAAGTCATCAAGTCGCACTTGTCCGGCCACCATCAGCGAAGTGTGTGAGGCCAGGATGGGGCAGTAGGCAGCTACCCCCTCCGTGGACAAAGATAACAAAATCAACACACAGCACTTTGGAGTCCCACACAGTGTTTTCACAGTCTTCCTTCTGGATGACAGTCCATGGGACCGAAAGGTCCCATGACTGTGACCTTCCTCTTATACCTCCTCTCCTTTTAGAGACGTCACACTTTATATTTTCACAAGAGCAGTACCTTGTCCAAGAAGCCAGAGTTGGTAAATAGCAATGGACATTAAACCCAGTGCAAATGTGTAACCTTGATCTCCCCTCCACCCCCCCTTCCCACAGGAATAAAACCAACTAACTTTTGGCAGTCCTAGAAGGCTGTGGATCCAGAGCTGCCTAGACATGGAAGCCATGTGCTAGCCGTGGGGAACTCCTGTGTTTACTCAACAACTGGCTTACCTACCTGGAGCAAGCCAAAGCTAATCCTGGCCGCATTTTCCTCGTCTGTAAAAGATGATGTAACAATAACAATCCTAAGGGTTGTGGTTGAAGAGTTAACAGAAAACTCTGAAAACTTTTCTCACACACAATTGTTAGTTGCTACGGTTATAACCTTGTGAAACAAGCTTCGTTATTACCCTCATTTTATTTATGACCGAAGCGAGCAGATGTGCATATGGTCCGGGGACCCATCTGGGGAAATGGACACGTGGTACGTATATCTTGACTGTGTTGGTTGCATAGATCTGAATTTGTCGAAACTCATAACTGCACACTTAAGCTAGGTGCATTTCATGGCACCTAATTTTCTCTATATATTTTTTTTATAGAACGTGCGACCAACAAACAGTAGTCTATACCCCAGAACACAACTATTAAATCAACTGGAACCTACAGATGCTTTTCTTGGCTCTTGTTCTGTAATCCACTCTCCAACTAATTCCTTCCTACCCAATTTAAAACCTAGAATGTTGACTATACCTACTACCTATCATTTTTATCTGATCTCGTGGATACCGAACATGCCCTCCCTTACATAGGATTTTATGTTTTACTGTTACCTCCTGAATATATTCACCTATACCTCCTCCAGAAGTTGGTTTCTGGCCATGGCCTTGTAGCATCATAGCCACAGATCTAAACAATCACCTTATAAAGTAGGTCAGGGCCACTTATCAGGTGTCTACAATCCCAAACCAATGGGCCTGAGAATCTAAAATGCTAAGTCAGCACTTCTTCAACATATTTCCAGGCAACTAAGTAGAAAACACTAGTCCATGTACAGCTGATAGGTGAACAAAATGACATTCTTGCTCTTGTGGCTATTATATCATATTGTAGATAATTTTCTGAATTTCATCAAAAAGTAAAGCTGTTTCATGAAGATCAGGAAAAAGTATGTGAGTCAAAACAATAAGACTAAGTCCCAGGACGGTACTGACTGAGGCAAAACAGAATGGACTGTCCCCCAAAAAGGAAAGAACTGAAACCAACTCACCACCTACGGCAATACCTATCAAGGCCACCGTCAAGGACTGTATAGTTGGGCTAAAAAAATGGTTGATGTAAAGACTCTGCATAGTTTGTTTTTAAACTATATATAACTGGTTAAAGAAACTGCCCAAAAGGCAACACGGATTATTCAGGGGACAGGGGGCAGGTAGGCTCGATAAGCAGGGCCGAGTTTAAAGTTAAAATCTTTTCCTGAAAGTGTTAAATGATCATGAACAGCTAGCTCCTTCTGTAGAACCTTTCAGACAGTTGCCATATCTCTTCAAAGTGCCAAGGAAGTAATTTTCCATTTGAATCATGCTGAGGCCAAATGAAAAACGTCATGTGTGTGTAGTTACGCAAGTTGGCAGGCACCTCACACTGTATCTTCCAACCTTCTTCGCTAAACACCGGCTTCCTGTACCCTTTACTTGAAACTGATTACCTACTGTATGTTAGGTTTTCCACTGGCAAATAAAAGTTCCTTCATAGAGGTCAATGTGTGTTCACATCTAACTTGCGGGAGCAACCCAAAAGAATAAAAGCCAACCTATGTTAAGAGACTTTTCAAGTCCTAACACTGTACATTCCTTAGAGGTCACTTTAGTAATAGAAAACTGTTGACCTACAGGGCTATAAACCATGACCGTGTGCTCAGAGTATAGCTGTGGTTTCATGGGACATTCTCTTTCCAGTTCTGACATCAGGTCTCCTCTTCTAGTTAAATTTCTACCTGGGATTAGCTCCATGTACCCAAGAATTACTCAGCTGCATGCAACTTAAAATGAAGGAAATAGGATTCAAAATTTCTATAGAAAAAAGTATTTTGGAAAAGTAAATATTATTAGTCTGTATTCAACATACACGCCATTGGATTGCTAGCTCTAAAATGGGTACATTTTACAATGTATTTATTATTGGACAATCAAATGATTCAGATGACTATTCTGATAAAATTTCATTTGGTTCTTCTTGAAAAAGGTCTAAAAACTATAAAACCTCATAGCAGTCTAATATATCATTGTAATGACCAGTAGCTGTCAATTTTTGATTCGTGCTAGTAACTCAATGGCTTACAAGATTTAACATTCTGTTTTATGCTCTGTAGTTAGAAAATGGAAGACAACAAATCATAATTCTACGCTATGCTATCTGAAATGTTCCATACCCAAACTACTACATGCCTTTGATCCCATTTCAGCATCAATGTGTAGAAAATCCTAGCAGCAGCAATTTATTACCTCTTATGGAATTGAAAGCAGTCAAGTAACAGCTTTACATTGGGGGTGGGCAATGGACCAGGAGGGAGGAAGACCTGGGTCCTTGTTCTAGTTCCATAACTTACTCGTCCAGCATAAAACATCTACCTGAATAGTTCCAATCCCCAATTTACTCAGGTATAAAACAGGGCTCTCACAACCTGTCCTGCCTACCTCACAGGGTTGACGTGATAACTGAATAAGATGTCTTTAATGTCGTATTTATAAGGTACTTTTCAAAAGCACATAGAATTATTATTTCACTTTGTTTGAAAAATGAAAATTCAGAATTGCTTTAGTATTTAAATATATGAATGGCAATATTTTACAACCCAAACTCTTAAGTATAAATGTTGCTGGACTAAGCTACAAGCTAAAAAATAGAACAGACAAAGGCAGTACTTTAAAATTCGCCAATGCTTTATTGGTTCAAAGCGATGACTCAACTCTAAGTGCTTTTAGAATGTGCTGATAGCAAACCAGCAACATAATTTACAGACTTCAGCAAAGATGAAAGTATCTGCTTTGATTTAAAAAAAAAAAAATGCAGCTCAAGTATAACAAATATCAGCAACTCACTAAATTCAAACCCTCAAGAAAACCAAGAGATTACAGAACTCAGTCCAAGAATAAATAATCTCAACTGTTCCTGATACCCACCAATGCTTTTTAAGGAAGAAGGAACGTTATTAAATTCCAGGTCCTATGCAGACTCAAGCAACACCTCCACTCAAGGGGAGTGGAGGAATTTAAATGAAACTCCCTCCCCAAGAATCAGAAAAGGTTTAAAGCAAGAAACAAAGGAATTATTAACATTCACTACCTGCTATATGCCTACCGCTGTGGTCGCATAACCCCAGAAGATAGGGATTGTTCCCACTGTCCTGAGGGGGTCGCTGGGGCTAAGGCAAGGAAGTCACTTACCCAAAAGCACGTGGCCTCACCCAGATGATCTCACACAGGACCCCAACTTGGTCTAACTTAGAAGTCTGTGCACACTCCATTGCATTCCTGTACCAAATGTTCTGGTATCAGCAACATATTTTCCAGTTCTGTAACCAAGTATGTCTCCAAGGTTTCATAATGGTCACCAGGGTGAGCAAAACCTAGCAAAATGCTAACGGACCTCCACTCGTTTCGTTATTCCAATTTTAATAAAAACAAAAGGAAGGCAAGGAAGAAAGCGATACTCTGCCCTGTAGGCTTCTATTTATACGAATAGGTAATGATTGTCATTTGAATATGTACTTATAAGGTTATAAATTTTAAATATTTAGCATAACAAGATAGAACCAACAATTTCTACCATAACAGTTCATAACTGCAATACAAAATCATTTAAAGGTATTTTTATAAAAAGAGAAAGCAGGATTTTTCCTACCTCCAGTTCCTTTTCATTGACTAGACTCACTCTTCTTATCTCAGAATAAAATGAATTAGTAACTCCCTCTGTACAGTTGTCATGCATATCTCCATAAAGCAACATCAGAAATGTTTAAACATTAAACAAAAAGAATCCATGCTTGAGTGTTATATCAACTTCAACAACCAACAATTCTACTGAACCATCAAAAAGCTTTCCATAAATGCAAAAGTACTCTGAAACAAAAATCTTATTAATAAGAGAAAGAACAATCCCACACAGAAAATTCAGCTGAATCCCTCTTTCAGATGTAAATATGTATTTCTCACAAAAAAGAAACAGCCCAAGTCTCTGTTCACAAGCAATTGTCAACTTGTGGCTGTCTGCAGAAATGGGGAATGTCACAAATTCTCACAATTTGCACATGGGCATGCCAGGTACTTTATTAAAAACAGAATTACCACGCAGAAGGAATAGGCCCCTTATGCCTTCCGGCTCTGCGTCAGCCCCACTCTCTCTGCTTGCTGCGTGTGACACTCTGGATGAGGGGGGAGGGCACCGGAAGAGGACACGAAAGACAAAGAAGACAAAGTCAAGGAAAGCAATGAGGACACTAATACCGCTGGCTTACAAGACCTTCTAGTAGCGGTGACTAACTGAAGAAAGAATTTCAAACTCCCTGCCATCAGAGCTCTCAATAATTTATTCCAGGCTCCATCTGGTACATATAATTCTAAAAGTGCAAATGTATCCAGCATCATAAGGTTTAGACCCTATTCTCAAGAAACATACAAGATGTAACAAAAAGATACCAGAGAAGGTCACTAGAAAGGTGACCCAGAGAAAGTAAGTGAAACCACAGATGGCTGAGTATCTTGCCTCTCAACTCTTCTGGTGAGAAGTGATAAAGTGATGCAAGATCACCAGTCCTGACATAACCAAAATCGTCAAACAGCCAAATGAAAATGTGGTCAAGGAAGCAGGCAGAGTCCCCAGTGTACGGCACAACGTTGACAACTTGGGAGACTATGTCTAGCAACCTGAACACTTCCTAAAATTTCCAAAACCTCACTTTTCACAGTAGTGGAGACTTTTCTGACCAATTCCCCTGAGAACTGGGGCCAAAGTTTTTCCATATCTCAGCCCTTCCACTTTGTACAGTGTTCGGACCACAGGAAGGGCTCAACATATGGGTTGAGGCTCATGGAAATCAAACTTAAGATTCTAACAGCAAGTAATTTTACTCATGCCTTTTATTTACCAGTTAAGATGCAAACCTAATCCTAACTATACACTATGCACACTGGGTTCTTCACAAAGTGGCTATATTGAAGATCTAAGAAAACAAGTGCATTTTTCTTAGAAAAATGTACCCTTTGCAACCCATTCCTGTTTCCCCAATCTTTCTACAATCCTCTCTGGTATTATAGCCTATTAGGTTAGTTTAGTAGAAATGTGCAAATACTGTTCAATTCTATAATTTGCCTAAGAATAAGAAAACAGTGGTGCAGTGGTTTACTGTATAATAAAATATAAACTTTTTTAGTACAAGGTGATTTAACCAGGAATCATTCTGGTAAGTACAACTCAATCACCTTGACACAAAAGTCGGGGAAAGAGGGTGAGCCTATGTTTGAATGTCATGTCTTAGACCCGCTTACATCTATACTGGCTTCTATTTTTGTTCCAGAAACTAACCAAGTGGCCTATGTTTTAAAAGGGCATGCAGTTTCTATTTGATATTATTGTTAACAATCATCAAAACAACCTTTGAGGGTTGTATTCGGTAGGACAATTGAATCTATGTAAACACAATAAATTAAAATCAATTTAAAAAAAAAAACAACCTATGAGAGCCTGACAAGGCGGTGGCACAGTGGATAGAGCTTCGGACTAGGACACAGAGGACCCAGGTTCGAAACCCCAAGGTTGCCAGCTTGAGCGCAGGGTTGCTGGCGTGAGTCATAGACATACATGACTGACACCATGGTCACTGGCTTGAAGCCTAAGATTGCTGGCTTGGAGCCCAAGGACACTGGCTTGAGCCCAAGGTCATTGGCTTGAGCAAGGGGTCGCTCAGTCTGCTGTAGCCACCGGGGTAAAGGCACATATAAGAAAGCAATCAATGAACAACTATGGTGCCACAACGAAGAACTGATGTTTCTCATCACTCTCCCTTCCTGCCTGGCTGTCCCTGTCTGTCCCTCTCTCTATCTCTGTCTCTCTCACTAAAAAACACAAACAAAACAAAAAACTATAAGATAAACGTAAGAGAGAACTTCTCATTTGTCACTGAACACTGATAATGTTCAAAACTGCTTATCTGAAATAAGGTGAAGAAATATTGACTTTTCCTTCAGAACTGGTACATAAGTAAATAATACCAGAGTTAAATATTACCAAGTTTCCAATCTACAAAAAGTATAGAAGGAAGCTAACCCAACAGCCAAGACTCCATGAACATTGCCATAAACGTTACTGAGCTATATGTTTATTTACACAATAATTACCTCTCTTTCCTGCTTGTTCTTCTGATAAGTGTGACTCTCTCCCAGACAGAATCCTTTTTCTCACTCACAGTTTAGGACACAAAGTGTCCTAAAATACTTTAGTATTAGAGGATCAGGGTCATTTATAACTGGCTGGTACTCAAACCTTAACACTAATTTTCTTTTCTTTGCATTGAGCTTAAATAAAAACCGAGAAGGTACAAATAGTTAAAAGTATTTAAAAGAATGATAAAGTAATTGAATGGCTTTACATCCACTTTCCAGCCCCTTCCCTAGAAGACTGACGCATTCCCAGTCTGTTCTCCTTCTGCTTGTGGCGGCCCCCAGTGGGAGACTGGCCAGGCCTGCCCGGCTCAGAGCAACTCTGCCTGAGCCATGAAGTCAGTACAATTTCAGACAAAATCACACTACCTGGAAGACATTTCCTTGTGACCCCTTTACGCTTTCCAGCTGGTTGGAGAGACTTCTAACCTGCACTTGCCCCCGCCCTCTTCCACTGCTGGGGGGGGGGGGGTTAATTCAACCTCCTAAAGAGTGCACATTTCCTCAACAGAAACTTGAAGTGACTTTAAAACTCTCTTAGTTTTACACCTTCAAAATGAAATAAAAGCTCTAGGTTAGAATAAAAGGATTACGTATGATTTTTTCTTACTTTTACTCTTGTAAGTACTATAATGGGCACATGATAACATTCATTAATTTAGATCTGGGTCTATTACCAAGACTTAAAAAATGTTTATCTTTAAGTAAATACATATTTATTTCTCTTCAATAGGGGGCTTAAACTGAAGGCCAAGAAAACAATCTACTACCTTTAAAGAACAAAAGTAGATTTTGGAATCAAAGATTTATATGCAAATATGTACTTGTGAAGTGCTTCAAGCTATTTACTTATGTAAAACACCTCTAAATTGAACTCTGTTTACACTCTAAATTTGTTGAACAAACCACTTCCTCCTTGATTGTATAAAAGTTAGACATCAGGGCAATCACAAATCAATTGCAAGTTAGGTTACAGTGTATGAAAGTTAAGTTTTATTGTATCTATCTCCACAGTAAGGATTGTAGACCCCAAATCTCTCATTCCCGAAATGGAAAAATCTTTCTCATCTTGAGCCAAGTGAACAAGAAAAAGTCATGCATTAATATCATGGAGGACAAAATTAAATATATATATATCATGATTAACTACATATATATTATGGATAACTGTCCACATAAAAGTAACAACTGCCAATTTCAAAATATATTGAGGTCATTTAAAAAAATAACTACCATCGGGGTAATCCTTTATGAAAATTGGTTTAGAAATACAATTTTAGAAGTAGTAGCTGACAGGCAAACTCAGCTCTTGGTTATACTGGACCGCACCAGCCACGGATAGAGAGCCAGGATCAAAGCAGGCTTCTCTGAACTAAATTTCTGGCTAGCAAAGGATATACTTTACCATCTAATCCCTCTTTCTTCTTCCTTTAAAGAAAAAACACAAAAAATACAGGATGGTGTCAATCATCCTCACTCACTCTTCCACAGGCCACAAACCACCACTGGCCAAGCACCTGCCAGCTACATGGTGATGGTCACTTACACTGCCTCAGAAGAGTCTGGACCCATTTCTAAGTGTCCCCAAACATACACCATACACTAACCTCATCCTCCCAGCTCATATTTGCTCCCCTGGCTTATTGTTAGGCTCTAAAAGATGGAGCGTGACAGAAAGGAACTCAGGCTCTAATGGAGAGAAGCCTGTGAGGCCTTCACAAGTCCTCATGGTACACTTAAGCTTCCCATAGTATGAAAAGACAACTCAAATTGCAGACATCAAGAAGACTTTCCGTCTGACCTGTGGTGGCGCAGTGGATAAAGTGCTGACCTGGAACACTGAGGTCTCCGGTTTGAAACCCTGGGGCTTACCTAGGCAAGGCACATAAGGGAGTTGATGCTTCCTGCTCGTCCCCCACTTCTCTCTCTCTCTCTCTCTCTCTCTGTCCACTCAAAAAAGAAAAAAATAAAATCTTTAACATCTATGAGTAGTGTTAGAAATCAATCTGGGAGCCATGGCTGGTGGCTCAGTGGATAAGAGCATTGGCCCAACATATGGACATCCCAGGTTCAATCCCTGGTCAGGGTACACAGGAGAAGCGCATGTGTTTCCCCCCATCCCCCTTCTCTCCCTCTACCCCTCCCACAGCCAGTGGCTCAATTGGTTCAAGCATGGCAGTTGGTGCTGAGGATAGCTCCAATGGAGTC
Source organism: Rhynchonycteris naso (assembly GCA_037038555.1). Lineage (NCBI taxonomy): Eukaryota > Metazoa > Chordata > Mammalia > Chiroptera > Emballonuridae > Rhynchonycteris > Rhynchonycteris naso. The sequence goes on along the minus strand of CM072998.1, from coordinate 15,294,410 downwards.
CAAGAGCCTCAGGCACTAAAAATAGTTGGTAGATCCCAGTGGGGGCACATATGGAAGTCTGCCTTACTATCTCCCCTCCTCTCACCTAAAGAAGAAAAAAAAAGTAATAAATAAATAAATAAGGGAAAATCTATAAAATACACATACATTCAACTAGACATCAGGGAAGACTCATGTCAATAATTCAAGATTAACTACAATAATAACTATAAAAAGAACTCTGGCAGAATAAGAATACTACAGATAAATTAGTAAAAATAAATAAATTGTGAACCTAGTTTACATAATCACAGAACATGACTGAAAATCTTTGAAGTCTCCGATTTCCTGGAATTTAAAACTTTTCATTCTTATTTGGAAAGGTGTTGTTCCTAATGGTATATCATGCACAACTATTTCTCATCAACAAACACAAAATCTGTTTTACAACAGTCTCCACTTAAGACATGCAGGTTATTATAATGGATTTGAAGAATCTAATCCAGAATTTTGGGTGAAAGGTGGAATGAAATTCTTTTGAACATCATCTTCAGCCACTGTCTTATATATGTAGTTCTTAAGCTATGATGCAGAAGTGTTAAAAAAAAATTTTGAGAAAGTCAACAAATTTGGCTACATTAAAGTATAGAAATTCTATAAGTCAAAAACCACTACAAATGTGTGTTGTCTTTATTGAGCAAAGACAAGAAAAAGGAAAAAAATATCTGCAATATGAAAGACAAAAGTTTATTATCAATCCATAAAAGGCTCTTATAAATTGATAGAAAAATACTAATACCCCAGGAGAAAATTTGGCACAACATTCAATTAAAAGGGAAGAAAAATGGGGGACTAGATTTTTTTTGGTGATTAACATCATTTGTAATAAAAAAAAAATGGAAATTTAAATATTGAGATAGTACTGTTCACCTATAAAGCTAGCAAGAATTATTTTCCTTTTAAGGATGCTTCCTGATATTATCCAGAATATGGTAACCTAGGTACTCACTCGCATAGAGGGCCAATGGGAGCATCTTTAGTATAACATTTTTTGGAAAGCAAGTGATCAATCTGTATCAAGAGATTTTTGAACGATCAACTACCTATATTTGGAGGATTCCATCTAAGGAACTATGCTCTATAGATGACATTTTATAAAGAATAATTGTTGTATCGGTATATGTTTAATAACAGTAATAAAAAATAAGTTAAAAGTTTGGCTATAAGGAAATGGTTAAATACATTGTTACATCTAGATATTATATAGCCACTACAATAAGATTCTTGAACTATAATAACATGGGAGCTTTTTCACCATGTATCAGTAAAATAAAATTAAAAATCAGAATGCAACAGTATATTTGTATAAACTACATCACTGTAAAAAATAAGTCTTTGTTAAATGTTAACAAGGATTAAGAAAATATTGTGATTATCTTTGCATGAAAGGATTATTTAACTCTTACACTTTTCCTGAATCTACCAATGTTTACACAGCAAACATGCACAACTTTTGAAACCATAACAAGACCAACAGAACAGGGCTAGTAAGTGACAAGCTTTTTAAATGCTTAAGTCTAATAATGGCAGTTTTGATTCCAAGAGAGACCCACCCTCAAAAAAATCTAGCTATAATTTTATAATCCTATGAAATACTCCAAACCTGTAACCCTCAATCACTGATATATAATTGAAAGGTGCAACTCTTCTACAAGCACTATTTGCTCCACACAAGGCTGATTTTAAAAAGAACAGCTGAAAAGGTTGATGTGAGTTAAATAAATAGCTATACATATTTTAAACTAAATTCCACTCCTGGGGGTTTTGTTTTTGTTTTTGAAGTATAAGTGAGTAGTTGTTAACCATTTCTACTTATAGCTTTCCTTATGGAAAATTGTATTTAAAGAAAAAAGTTATGCAAGTAAGTACATTGTAAAACACTAAGCAAACAGGGCATCATTGTTTCAATTTAAATTGTCCATCATTTCCTGCCCTAATTACCCCTGAAAAAGAAGTCTGTCTACAGAATTGCAATTCCTTTGAGTGTCACCAGACACTGTTACCTGGGTGTATCTATACTCCTTAAGAAGTCCTAAATTCCCAAGAAGCAGCGACTCACTTGTTCCTTCCCTCCCGCCCCCCCCCCCCGCCACAGGAGTGGAGGGAAGGAGATTAACACCTCCACCCCCAGCCGAGGCCTGAGGATTTAGCATGATGATGACTGAATCCCGATCACCTGGCAAGACATGAACATTTCCATCCCAGCTTTCATCCCCCTCACCCCCGTTTTGCCTAAGACTTTGATTTTATATTCGAACAAAACAAAACACACTAGATTTCTTTTATTAGTACACTGACTATTTAAACAGTATTAACAGAGTATGTAAAACTATAGGCAGGCTAAATGAAGAACTAATCTCTCCATTTTTACTCCAAAATAATCCGAATCAAAAAATCAACAAATAACAGAAGAGTATGTCTTGAAAGAAAGACAGAAAGATTTATTTAAGGCAAGTAAACACATAAATCCACTAATTATCATAGGGTAGTCCAACCAGGTGACCTTAGGGGTAGATTTTCTAGAGAGCTAGAGAAGCGCCAGCCAACCGCAGGAAGTATTATAGTAAAGCATGAGACGAGAAGCCCTCGGGAGCTGCCGCAACCTCATTAAAGCCATTTTCAGCCTGATTACTTATGCAGAGAATGGGCCCAAACTAACCGCCCAGCGGGAGGGCTGGGACTGTTGAGCTCCGGCGGGTGAAGTGTCTGGTGGGCGGCTTCCGGCTGAGAGCACTAGCTTGTCAATCTGCATAACTGAGTCAATCGTAAACCCCTTCGGTCACTTTCAAGGTGACAGCTCCCAGGTCCGCATCAGTCCCTTCCGCACGAGCTGCGCCGTGCCCACGTGAGACCTGCTCTCCAAAGCCTCCGCTCCGCCGGAGCCGCCTCCCCACTTCTCCCCTAACTTTGGCACACGAGCCCCTAGAGTACTCGCCCCCTCCCCCAAGGCGAGTCCCGCCACCCCAGCACGTCCTCCCTCCACGGTCGCCCGCGATCCCCGCCGCGGACAGGCTGGGCGGCAGGAATCGACTCCACGCCGCACTTACCGCACGCCGCGGATCCAACCCCGAGCCCCCGGGGAGCCAAACGCAGCAGGGGGCAGACCAGCATTCCGAGCCCAAGCGCCCTTTGGACCCTCTGCCGAGGCGCTCGGGCTCCAGCCGCGAGGCCCACGGTGCAACTGTGCACGCCGGGCAGCGTCTGCACCTGGGGCCACACGGGCCGGCCGCACCCCCTCTGCACGCCGCCCGCGGTGGCTGCCGCGGGGAGGGATCCCGGAGTCCGGGCGTCCGGCCTCCCCGCCCCACGCCGCTCCGGCCGCCGGGGGCGGAGCCAGGGCGGGGAGTTCGGGAAACTTGTAAATAGACCGGCCCGCCGCTCTGCCCGCCGCGGCTCCTGCGGGGAGAACGCAGCCTGCACCTCGCAGCCGGAGGCCAAGGCCAGGCGGCGGCCGAGTGGGCTGCGCCCCGACAAACTTGGAAGACGCGCGAGGCGGTACCTCGGCACCGGCTCCGGGCTGTCGCCGCTCCCCACTCCGCGCTCGCCGCAGGCTGCCTCCTCCCGCGCCCTCGGATCCCAATCCCGAAGCTCCGCGCGCTCTCGGGCTAAATGCGGACGCGCTCGGTGCCCCGGGCTTCCGCCCAGGACCGCTTGCACCTGTTGCCACGTGCGACACGGCGCCCGGGGCTGCTGCCTGCGCACCTGGCTGAACCTCGCGTCCCAAACCACACAGGTCCCCGCGGGCGACCGGAACTCTGCCGCGCACAGTGCTGGGAGCCCTGGGCCGGGCTGGGGCAGGGTCTGCCTCCCACTGCCTTCCTGGCACCTGCGTTCCGGGTGCGAGCTCTCTGACTTCCCGCAGCGGTGATGCCTTGCGACCCGGACGGGCCGGGCCCGGAGTGTGGGAGGGCGTGGGAAGGTTGCAGAATTATCTGAGCAGAGGTTTACAAGGAACCAGCAGGGACTGCTTCTTCACAGTGTCGGACTACCGGTCTGTAGTAGTATCTTCATTATCTGCACTTCTAAGAAGTAACTAGCAAATATCTACTAAAGGTCAAAGAAATGAGCTCCTAAGCTGTTAGATCTTTGAATAAAAAGTGCAAGAACAATACTACAACACCTGGGAAGCGAGGCGCGACCCACTTTTCCATAAACACAAATGAAACCCTTTCTCTTTGCCAAAGGGAACCAATTCCATTCCTAGCTGTCTATTAGGACCATAAAATATTTTCTTCTATAGGCATACTTTTAATACAAAGCTTTTTCACAGATATGCGTCCATGTTACTGATGTTGCTGAATCATTAAAATGTCAGACAACCTAGATCCAGTTGTATTTTTTTTTAACTTTAATTACCTGCTTGGATGCACTAAAAGCTTTTTAAAAGAAGTGTTTTCCGAGAATACTGTATTTGACCGTTTCTATACTGTTGCTATTTGACCAACTAACAGATGTATTGCCGTTTGCAGTTGGAAAGTCTTTACACTCGCACAGATCCTTATTCCTTCAACAAGTCCCAGGAGTCTCTCTATGGTCAGGTTATTTTCTCCATTTTTCAACTGAAGAAATGGGAGCTCAGAAAGGTCGAGTGACTTGCTCCAGGACACACAGCTAGTGAAGGGCAAGTACAAATCCACCAGGCCTAACTTCCAATTTTCTCTTTTTTTAGTTACATAATGAAAAATCTCACGTGCTTTTGACGTTCCTGTTGTAAAGACAGGCAGGTAACTAACATAGGTATGACTCTGGGGAAAGGCATGTGATTATTTTTAGAGAGACAGCATTAAACACCATTGAATGAGTCTCCCTTATGCAAAAGCACCAGAAACAAACTACTGTACTGACATTGCTTCTGTCAGTCACCAGACAATTATGCTAATTAGCAACATGCCTCCTCCCTAAGCAGAATACTCCTAATGTTAGACATACTATTTAATCTTTGTAACCCTCAGGTGACCCAGATGATTTAGTTCAACCTCCTCCCCCACAGTTCTGTTGTGTGGCTTAGTTATATCTCTAAATATAGAAACTATTTCACTTCATTTTTCCATGGGATAGATTAAAGAAAGAAAAAATGAACAAAAAACACAATCTATAAGTAATTAGAAGCAACTTTGTGACCATTAGAAAATCTGAAATCTAGCTTCTAATCGCATCCACATAAAAACAGAATTTACCTTCTAGGGACATCATCAGGGACTCTGTTTAGGTAAATATACTTGCAATGGGGCCTGCTGACTTTTCTTTCCATCTTGGTTCTGGGCTTGTTGCCATGTTCTTGAGCTCTGAACTTTAATGCTGGCCTGCTACAGACTTCATAAACAATATTAAGGGTCAGATGATAGCTACTCCATAACTTTCTGGTCCTTTGTTCTCAAAAAGTTAGCCTAATTTTATTTTCTCCATTAGAAAATTGCAAATTAAACCTACATCGAGAAACTACTTTTTTTTCACTTAATCAGATTGGCAAAAATTAGAAAGCTTGATAACCACTGTGCAAAGTGTGAGAAACAGGCAGTTACAAAGCAGATGTGCATGTAAATTAAAATGACCTCCAGCAAGGGCAATTCACAATACCTAACAAAATTATAAATGCCCATATATTTTGAGCCAGTAAGTCTTCATATAAGAATTTATCTTACAGCACACATGAAAAATGGCAGGTATACCTATATAAGCTTGTCTGTTTCAGCATAATTTATAATAAGATTGGAAAAAGGTGTAAATGTTCTTTATAAAGGACTGGTATATTATGAAACAGCCTAAAATTTACATCTTGTGAAGGGTTTTAAAAGAGGGAGAAAGCTCTTTATCCTTTTGTTTGTTTGTTTGTTTGGTTGGTTGGTTTTGGGTGAGAGGAGGGGAGATAGAGACAGACTCCTGCATGTGCCTTGACCGGAAATTGAACCCAGGACATGCCAGGCTGATGCTCTATCCACTGAGCAACCAGCCAAGGCCGCTCTTTGTACTTTTATGAAATAACCTTCAAAATACATCATGTATACAACTTTTGAAGTTCAAAACAAGTATACTACACTTTCTATTAAAAAGGGGGAAATTATATATACTTGATGTATATACATATATTCATATGTTTGTTTGTATAATCATAAAATGTCTCTGAAAAGATATAACAGAAACGGATAAAATTGGTTGTATCTTAAGAAGGAAGCTGGACAGCTGAAGGGCAAGGTTTGAAGAGAAACATTTTATTAAATATAATTTTGTATTTTTAACCCATGTAGATAATAGTACCCATTCCAACATTTAAAACATTTTTAACATTTAAAGTTTTGCCATCAGACAAAACTAAGATCCTCTCCTTACTAATTTTACTTATAGGTAAAAGTAAATGATCAAATTTATCATGCATTAATGGAAAAAATCAAAATGCCCCAAAATGCTTTCAAACATTTCTTCTCCAGTTTATCAAGAAAAGGAAGACTTTATTTAGTACATAAAATTCTAATATGCTGTGATTATGGTGAAAATGGTGAGTCAGCAAATTCCTTAGAATTTTATTACAGTGACGTCTCTCTGGGGTAGAGCTTCCAGCTAATTTTCCTAAAGTCACATTCAATCAGAAATTAAAAAAAAAAAAAGGAGAAAGAAGAAGAAGAAAAGGAGGAGGAAGAGGAGGGGGAAGAGTAGGGATAAATGAAAAATTTCAGGTTTAATTCCCAAAGGGGGAAACTTGGGAATATTGATTTCAGTAGTGAGGAAGTAATTCCATGGAGTCATTTTATTTTATTCCCAAATTTGATTCCTCTTTTATTATGTTATTTACATTTATTTATACACCACTTCACTGAATAGGGAATTTGGACAACTCTAAAAGACAGGCACAGTAAATTTAAAAACTAAATATTTGGAAGTATTAAAATAGGATCCAAGAAAAAACATACAGGTAAGAGTAAACATACCATTGAGTAACAAACCACTGAGCTTTCTGGTAGTCAAACAACACAGCAGCTATATACCTGCCATTTTCAAAAGAGGTGGGTAGTTCTTCAAGGGAAACAAAATTTTCCCTAGCACTGAATTCAAAGAGAAGTTTTTTTCACTCATATTTCAGATAAAGACTATGGAATAGAAAACAATATATTATTATAGCACTTTTAAGAAACTTTATATAATTATTCTCCATAGTGGCTTAGAGTATAAACCAAAAGTATTATAATAAAACTCAATTTGATGAAGGTATTTACCCAGTCAAGCCTTATAACAGCATATTGAGATGAAAGTTTGACCATAAATAGAAGTATGTATGAATAGTAGTTTCTTTGTATATGTTTTTGAAGGTCAAGTTTGCTTATGGTAAAATATTAACATATTCACAAATCCCTTGACTCAGAAATAGACACAATTGCTTTATATAACATTCCCAAAATTTTCTGGTCATTACCCATTTGAGAGGTGCTGAAGAATTATTAGAAGTGACAGAGACCCAGAATGCAGAAAGTTTGTGATACTATTGATGACTTTTTTCCTATTTCTGTTGAGATAAAATATATATTATTAATATCCACATGACTTTTAATCCTTGTATCCCAAGATGGTGAGACATACATGGTCAAATACACAAAATGGCTAGCTGTAGCAATGAGTGCACAGCAAGAAACAGCATGAAAGAACTCAATGGTCCTGGTTTATCTAATATAACTCTTGGGTTCCTAATTATGCATTCTTCTTTTTAGTGGACTTGGAGACTCAAGCAGACTGTCCTATCAATGTTCCAGAAGGGCAACTATCATAGTAGACATGTTCTTATATAGAAGTCTGCAGATTTGTAAATAAAATATCTCAAGAAATAGGGATTTCTTGTTGCAAGTTCAGAGCAGTAGCAATAATAAGGAAATAGAGCTTCCTCTTATCAAAATAACCTGAGAGCATCTGAGAAACACATCCTCCCAAACCAGGGAAAACATCTTGAACAGTCCCTTTCCGTTTACAGACTTGGTAGAAGGAACCATTTTTGTAGCACGATGCCAAAATTATTTTAGCTCATACACAAGCAAGTAGTTCTGGATTCTGCTTTTGACCTTTTCATATTGGGAAGAATTTAAGAAAAATATAGCACCGCCACTTTGTTATGCAACCAATTTGAAAATGTTTACTTTGAGTGCTTACAATGTCCTGACTAAAGAAACTACTGGTCCGCGTCATCCACTCTTGACGGTGAATCATCCCTGTGTCACACTTGGAATAGGTCATCTTCGCTCCAATCAGATGGAGTCTTCCCTTACAAGGGGAATATATTTTCAACTTCAAAGTATTTATTGTTTTGTGACAAATGAAATAACAAGTCTGTGACTCTGAAGTCTCATACCTTTGAGACTGTCACTGTCTACTTAGACTTTCGGAATTTGCTTTAAATTTATGCCCCTAGCCTTGATCACTTGGCCAAATGTAAGCTCTTAGAGAGCTGGGGACAGCCTTCCAACTTGCTTCTATCCCCTTGGGGCCAGCTAAATGATCAGTGATTACTTGAAAGGAATGCAGAGAATAAATCCATGGAGTCAAATGGAGTCACTGTTGCTGTGTCATTACTGGTTCCCAGTGTCTAGGCTAGGTCTGATTGACTTGTGGTTCTTTCCTTTTGCAACTTTTGGTCTCGATTCATAGTTTCTGACTCATATTTGACTCTGAGATTCTCCCCCATCGCAAAGGATGTGTGGTCAAGTGGACCTGGTCCCCTAAGTTGTAGCAAATGTTTACAAACCATAATAATGCAGGAAGAGTTATGAACTAAATGAGCAACAGCAATTAGCTCTTATGCTGTTGCATAAGCATTCTTTAATATATAATCATGTTTCTAAACATAGGCTGGCAATTCAGAAAAGAGCCACTGAAAATATTATTGTCATTATTTTCTCTATACAGTGAGTAGGACTGACACTATGTTTGCCTAAACATATTCTGTGTACCAACATTGCAAGGCAGTGCCTGATTAGTTGCCAGAAAGTAAGACAATCTTACCTTTGGGTATCTAGAACACCGAGAAGTCAGAATGCTAATCCAGGACAGTAATTTAACACCACCAAATATTTCTCTATTTTAGAGAAGTATTTTTCTGATCTCTTTTTGAATACCTATACAATTAGGTTTAATCACCACTAATTTATAATCTGATTATCTGCTCTAGAACCCCACAGCTAATCATTTGTTATTTAACCCATGAAGAACAATTTTGCATTACCTGCATATCTTTGTATATCATATCTTAAATAGGAGAATACATGTACTACAAATACCAAAAATACTGTTATCACTCCAAAACACCGGACACAAATTGAAGTTAGAGGATTTAGTTTTGACTCCTAGATATGTTTTCATTCATTTAAAGTATCTGGATCTTCATTTCCCTCTTAGAAAATTAGTTCTTTAGATCTCATGGGATTGTTATGAGATAAAATACGATATTAACTTTATGTATTTATCATTTGTGTATGAGCAATGATTTGGATTTGTGTATTACTCATTGCCCTTCCCATTGGCCTCTGAACTTGAGGCTATAGAAAAATTTCTCTTCCCCAAAACATCGTTTCCTTCAGTCTGCCAACACCTGCCATCCCTCCTTTATTTCAACCTTTCAGCTCATACCTGAACTCATCAAGTGGGTAGACCAGTAGTCTCTAAACCATTTCACTTACACTTCTGTATCTATAAAACAAATTATGTATGCCCAATATTTCTTTATTTATAAGTTATATATAGCAGTAGAGTACTGATATTATATAACCAATAAAATAGACATAAAAATAAGAAGGTAAGATTTAAAAATTGATAGATAGCTAGAGAGAAGTTCTTATATTTTCTTTCCGTATCCCACCAAGTACCTTCTGATGCCAATAAACAATCCCATTTCTCTTCCTGGTCTTTACTGTAGAAGAATTTTTCATTGCTGAAAAGTTAAAAGGCAAAACTAAACATCACCTTAGTGTAAATACCTAGCATTGCCCCATTTTAACAGTTTGGCATCCTTCAACAGCTTTCCACTAAAATGTAGGCGCCTGGAAGCCACCTAGTTCAAACCTTGCATCTAGAAACATATGGGTGTATTAAAAAGAGACAACAGGTCGCCTGTGTGAGCTCCCACCACAACTAAATGCGTAACCCGATTGTAGTTGCAGCCTCTCCCAGGAACAAAGTACCTAACAGTCTGGAATTTCCTGGGCAGCCCTAGTGAGGTCATCTGCCTGGTAAGACCTCTGCCTCCCTCCAAGAGAAGATGACCTTGCTGAAATAACCCATTCTTAATTTTCTTGTCTCACCCCCATTCCTGCCTAAAGAAGCTTCCATTTTGTACAGCTCCTCAGAGCACCTTTTTTATGGGGGAACCCAGAGAGGGGAGAGTAGGGGGGGGTGTTAGAAGGGAAAGAGGAACAGGGCAGGGAAAGGGAGAGAGGGAGAGCACCAGAGCACCTTTATATTTAACTAGATGAGATGTTGCCTGATTCATGAATGATTCAATAAACTAATTAGGTCTTTAAATTTACTCAGTTGAATATTTGCTCAACAGGTGAGTTTTTAAACCTTCTCCAATGTGTCTTTTTTCCAACACAAGCAATTCAATTCTTACCTAACACTGACTAGGGGGTCTTATAAATTGAACTCAGTTCTTAAAGAGTATCAGGTGGCATAGGTTAGGAGCTCAATCTCCCCAGACTGCCCTATTCCAGATGCCAAATACAAGTCCAGATTGTTATGTGCTTCTGACTACTGATACTGGAGTTTCCCATGACCTCCCCCTCAGGGTCCATCAAAGTGCTAGAGAGGCTGATGTTTCAAACTAAAACTGGAAATATTGACCTTTGGGCTGTCTGTCACCATTTCAGCCAAATAAGCAAAGACAGGGATTGAATCTTTATGGGTGCTTTATGCAGAAGGCTGACAATCTGAGGAGATGGGGGTTATATTCCCAAAGCTGTCTCAGCCCTTATCCCTGGCCAGCCTTTTTTGTAAGGGAAAGAAATGAGTAGGTAAGGCTTTTAGAATTTCAAGGGAGAGTTGATCAGATCATAGTCAAAGTCAAGTGGATGTTGGGAGATCTGTCCTTGGAGCACAAAGGCTTTGCCCGCGCATCTTGTTAAATCAGGCAGGCCCCTTCAGGTATCCCAGCTCCGGAAGCAAAGCTTTTACTTGCATTAACCATTAAGCCCACTAACCACAACCAGAGCCACCACTACTCAAGCTAAAATTGTAACTCTTGAGTTCCCCTATCAAACCTCTGATCACTTGGTCCTTCTGGTGACCAGCCCTCTCCTGAGTCAATCTAGGGGTCCCATTTTGTCACCTTATTCACATAAACTCTGATGTGCTCTCAAGGAGCTTCTTATGAATGACAAAAAATACTCATCACTCTGGAAATTCCACAGGTTTTAAGAACTTTGTGCAGGGACCCAGGATCAAAGACCAGATATAATTCTTATACCATATTTTCAATTGTAAACTATAACAGACACAGGAAGTTGCGTGAAACAAATTTATAACTCAATAAATATTAAAAGTACACATTCTTTAAACCACTAACTACTTTGGTCAGGGAATAAAGAGAATTTTGCCAAGCCTCTCTCCCAATCATGACCTCTCTTTTAGCTCATATAGAAAAAAATAGGAAAAATATTTAGTTCTTCCTTATATTTATTAATTTTAATAAACCACTGAGTCATTTTCCTGGAATCTTGCAAAGGTAACCAAATATTCAGTAGGTCTCTGTTTTTGTTGTAATTATGAACTTATGTCTTTTAATTCATTACAGTTACCAGATTGTCGCATCTTTGGCCTTTGGGAACCTTTTTAAGTTGGCTTCCCAGGACTTGTCATAAGGTATTAGTCACCTTTGAGAACCTCCTTGCTATCTGATATGACGATATTTTCCAGGACTAGTTTGTACATTTCCTGGTCCAGACTTGGAGTTGCCATCTCTCTAAAAAGCTGGGTTTTTCTCATGGTAAGGAATATATTCTTAAACCACAATCTAGGTGGCAAGAGAGTTAATTCATTCTGAATTAATTACTGTTTCTAGGCAGAAGTAGGCAATATTCTATATCTCTATCTGTTATCTATTTCTCTATACCTACGTAGTTTTCTACATTGAAATTGTGGTTTACAAGGACAAAGGGGGTGATAAAATTAGAATATTTCCCTGGCCAAATAGCTCAGTTGGTTACAGCATCATCCTAAAGCACATAGGTTGCTGGTTCGATCCCCGATCAGGTCACATACAGGAACAGATCAATGTTCCTTTAATCATACAGTATACACAACCTTAAAGGTATTTTTAAATGAAAAGGACCAGGGCTAATTTTACAGTTTGTTGTTAAAGCTCTCTTAAAATATAAAGTTAGGTCACACCTGAGTCAATTTATGTAAAAAACAGAAACATAATAAGGTACTCTTGTCACTACTATCACTAAATAGAGAATGTAAATAAATCTAAAATTGCATATTACATGGTTGCATATTTTAATTTCAACAGAATCAAAGATAATTATTATATACAATTAGAAAATAGAATTCACCATACCCACAAATGCATTAAATACAATGCATAAATTTAATTTGAACCAGTTTTCTTTAAATGATTCAATTCTATTGGGAAAAAAAAATCTAAAAATGCAACTAAAGAACTGATCCAGGTGTTTTTTTTAGGAGAGACTAAATAAAGACTTTAATATTTTTATTCTAATATGTAGGTGTATTTCAGTACAACTAAAATTCATGTAAGAACTAGTAGTACAAAATAAATGGATGACAATATCAAATCATTTTCATGGGTAATAAGGGTGGATTCAGCCTGGCAGATTTGGAAAAGTAAACACAATCAAAATCATATGGTATCAAGTTATCCTAGTTTAAAACATGAACCTGATCTATAATAGAGACAGAACAAACAGAGGTCAAGCGATAGTCACTTAATACACTCTCCCAAATCGTTGGCTAACTAAATGGAAAGAATCAACTTAGATAAACACATAATACCTGAACAGTATGATAAATTCCAATTGTATCAAAGAGTAGGAGCATTTTTAAAAAACTGAAAAGTATCATTTATCCCAGATGTGGAGAGACAATGCACTTCTAATCATGGGAGAAGTGAGGGTTTGTCACCAGGAGTAAGACAGAGTAATTGGATATACTTTTTAAACTTTTCATTTTCAGGCAAAAAGTAAAATAAGTATTGTAAATGAAAATATTTAATATAAGTAAATATGCTACAAACATAATCTGATAATAGATTTCTCCCAATAATATAGAAGGCATTAAATGATTATGTGATTCAATAACCACTTACTACTTGGTTAGTGTCCAGTCAAGAAAATATAGACTAAATCATGTTGTTGTTGTATTAAAACCACAGTTGTATTAAAAAAGAAAATGAAAAGGGCAAACTCAACCAAGTGAAAGTCTCCTGCAGAGACGAATTAAATCGGAAATTTTTCTTAATCGGAAAACCCACCTTAAGGCTTTAAGGGAGAGAGAAGGGATACTTTCTACATTAATGGTAGGAATACAAAACAGTTACATCTTTCTGGAGGGTCGTTTATAACATGCTCTTTGACCCACTATCTATTTCCTCTCTCTGACAGAAGAAAACTAAATTATATAGCAATTTTCAGTGCAGCATTACCTACAATGGGGAAAATTAGTATCAGTTCAAATGTCCCAAAATATTTCAGTAAAGCATTGTATATTACTATATACAAATTAAAGTGACAAGCAAATGGAGGATGTAATACATGGATATGTTTCTATGAAAGGAAGTAAAATAAAACATTTTGAACCCATGATCATATTACAAAATAGAAATAACAAATGTAATTGATCTAGGTCAAAAAAGGATTTTGATTGATAAAATGAGATAACATCATTTATTAGATTTCTTTATCTTTTTTTTTTAAAAAAAAGAAAATGTACACAATTACTATAATGATGTGTAATATTTATAGAATACTTGCTATGTGCCAGGCATTGTCCTAAGTGTTTTTACATGTATTAATTTTATGTGATCTTTGCAACAACCCTATGTGCTGGGTACTATTTTTAAGCTCCATTTTATAATAATAAAATTGGGAGTAGTCAAGTAAATTACTCCATGTTACACTGTTTAGTTTAATTATTCCAAAGTGATAGTGTCTTAAGAAAAATTTAGATGATTTCTACTAGCTAGTTGCTTTAACTTTCTCCCCAATTCTGGGCCTTCTATCTTTTGTTAATGTTCCTATCTATGTCTCTAAGGTAAAAAGGAAAAGTAAGAACTGGAAATCTCAAGAGCATTCCAAGAAGTTAAAACAATGAATTATTGAATATAGAATTTGAAAGAAATTAGAACTATACCCCAAAAAAGTATATTTAGGGAAAGAAAAATAATAATGAAATTGTAAACAGATTCTGGGATTCAAAAGAGAGCCTTTCCATAGGCACCACCCCACTACACACACAGACACACAGACACACACACACACATACACACAACCATCTCTTTATTCAATCCCTGACTGAGCAATTTGCACAGACACACCCACTGGGTCCCAATAATCCCAAGGCTTTGAGAAAATCAAGCAGCTCTATCTCAGAAAAAGGTTAGAATCCCCAGAAAATAAATGCTCATTTATTTTCATCACTAAGGAAATGGACTAACAAAATCCATTGCTTGTAAAGTGGGAAATTTTCCCAATTAGGCTGATTCCAAATCTTCGGTCTGTTGACTATTCCCCGGTAAACTTGACCTGTCAGACTTCTTTGTTGCTGCTTGATTGAGTCGTTCTTTATCTTTCACTCAAGAGACCAAGGTAAACTGGAAACTGGAAGATCTCGGAAACAGCTCTCTAAAGACATCATGTTCTGTTGCTCTGTCTTCTGTTTGCACCCCAGGTAAAAACAATAAGCCAAGAAAGAGAAATACAATTCAATTCACCCTTAAGTTCATGGACCCATGATGGATAATTATGAGTGCATATTATCAGCATGCATGTGGTGAAGCTCTGTGGACCGTGAAAATAGGATTTATAATAAACGCATGGCTAGTATTTCAGGACAACAGCCATAAAGCAAAGACTTAAAAGGTTTCATCATTAGACTAATTGTAACTCACTTGATCCTCCAATGTAACAAAATCCTTCTATCTACTTTTCCAAGCTATTATTTCTTACATTCAGCATATTGGTTTGTCTATCATTAAATATTCATTTTCTACAGTGCTTTTTGGAAGACAAACAAAGCAGTCACTATACTGCTTTATATTGATTCTTGGGTTGTCCTTGGAGAAAGCTTTCAGCAGGTCCAATAGTTTTGAATAATACTTAGCTTTACTCCATGATTGGCAAATATATTTTTCTTCTTATTTCAAAAACAGAATGTTAGGACTTAGATCTCTACTTTTTTTCATCTAGCCTATACTCTCATTATTAATGAAGACCTCAAATGATACTGAACTGTAACTGAACTCTTATCTATTTAGAAGAATATTAAAATAGAAAACTAGCATGGCCTATGGTGGCACAGTGGATAAAGCATCGACCTGGAATGCTGAGTTCACCAGTTCGAAACTCTGGGCTTGCCTGTTCAAGGCACATATGGGAGTTGATGCTTCCTGCTCCTTTTCCTGTTCTGTCTCTATATAAATGAATAAATAAAATCTTGAAAAGAATAATAAAACAAAACAAACTAACTACTCTACATGCTTTTACCAGACATGATTTTTAACTGTTTTAAAGGGGAGTTATGCAACCAATAAAAAACAGAACCTTAAGGGAGGCATAAAGCTAAGGGCTTTGGGTGTGTTTTTGCCTTCTTTGAAGAAGAACTAGTTTTATTAAGCTGAGAAGTTCCTTTAGAAAGATTTATTTACATCTGGTTTAAACCTGAACTTGTGATTCATAGAAGCTTTCCAAACAGCCTCAGGACTTCTTTACAGAACAGTTATCACAGAAGTATCCGGTTCTCATGAGAGACTCCTTTGGGGTGAGTGTGCAGTATGTCTTTTTTCCATAAAGTGGACTTAAATAAAATAGAGCCCTCTACAATCTCAAATATGTCAATTACATGTTTAATATGGTAAATATTAAGAGAGGCCAATTATTATTATGGAAAAAAATACATGGATACATGTAATAGTCATTTCCTTTTTTTTTTTTTTTTGCTTTATTGAGAACTAATCAATACATGTAAACATTACTTAAGTTTGTGTGTCATTTTCTTTCGAATCCAAAAATGTTTAGTAAATGGGTACTAATGTTCTCTATGTGCTTTACCATGGGAAGATACTACTCTAAAACATCCACTGTACAAAGTGTAAAACAAACTATAAATGTAGAAACAGAAAAACCAGACGCAGACAACAGTATGTTGACAGCCAGTGGGAAGGTGGATGGGGGGCGATGGAGGACAACAGAGGGGGGAGAAATGGAAGAAGCCTTGACTTTAGGTGGTGAGCGCAGAGTACAACATCCAGATGATGCATTATAGAATTGTAGACACTTGAAATGTGTCTGGTTTTATTAACCAATAAAAATTTTCTCCGCAATAAATTTAACAAAAAATTAAAAAATAAAAGAGCTAATAGATAGTGACAGTGTGGAATATCTATTTTGTCCCATCTCATTACTTGTTTAATTGATTATTTTATTATTTAGACTCCATATACCCATTTAATTACCCTGATTGTGATCTGAAATTATTGCAAGTAACCTGTGAAATAGCCTCCATTTTTCTCTATCTTCACAATTATGAGCATCATGCTTAATGTACATTTTACTAAACCATTCAGAAACTGTCACCATAGTAGCATTCAACAAAGCACTTGAAATCTAAATCATCTCAAGTGCAGTCACCTCAGAAAGCTCTCTCACCCTCTTTCCACCATGTGCAGGTATCAGTAGAAATCAGCCATCCACAAACTGAGAGAGGACACTCCCCAGAATCTGACCATGCTGGCTAGCTTGCACTCTGAGCTGTGTGTTTTAGACTTGAGCAAGCGTGTAAGTACCTCGAGGAAATAAAAGCCAGGCTTTTTATTGATGGTGAAGGGAGTTAGAAATTTTGAAAAGGGGAAGAAGAAATTATAACTTGTGGTACTGAATTGGAATTGGAGGTACAAATATTAACTCATGGGCCTGACCTGTGGTGGCGCAGTGGATAAAGCGTCGACCTGGGAACACTGAGGTCGCCAGTTCAAAACCCTGCACTGGTCTGGTCAAGGCACATATGGGAGTTGATGCTTCTAACTCCTCCCCCCTTCTCTCTCTCTCTCTCTCTCTCTCTGTCTCCTCTCTAAAATAAATAAATAAAAAGAATTTTTAAAAAAATATTAGCTCATGGTTTTTAATAACGAGATAATAGTTCTATAGATTGTAATGGACTGAATATTTGTGTCCCCCAAAATTAATGTATTGAAACCCTAATTTCAAAGTGACAGTATCTAGACGCAAAGCTTTTAGGAGGTGATTAGATCATGATGGATTATAAGAAGTGGCTGGAGAGGTAGCTAGCCTCTTTCTACCACGTAAAGACACTACCAGAAGGTGGCTGTCTGTAAACCAAAAAGAGGGTCCTCACCAAGAACCTGATCATGCTGGCACCATGATCCCAGCTTTCCAGCCTCCAAACCTGTGAGAAATAGATGTTTGCTGTTTGAGCCACCCAGTCTAAGCTGGTAATTTGTAATAGTAGCCAGAACTGACTAAGATACAGAGATAAGTAGTAATAGTTACAGATAGGAAAATAATAAATCTAGATATGTGTATCTATGGATGTATGTGTGTGAGAAGTATGTGTATATTTCCTAGCTGTATCCTCTCACATAGCCTAAAAGAGCCTCAACAAAAAGCACACCTGTTCCCCAGATCATTGTTCCCAAATACCTTTTCTCCATTAAATGGAACCTGAATTCCCTGGGAAATTGTTGATTCTAAACCCAGGGCAAGGAAAGTATAAGGTGAGTCAGGAATATCTTATTGGGTCTGTAAGGATATGCTCAAATTATGATGAGCACAGATCAAAGGACATGGCAGTGGGTTTGAAGTGGCTTCAACAAACCAAAACTGGGATGAATTGAACATTAATGTAATGATAGTAATGGATTTTAACCTATTGAATGAAGTTAGAATTAATGAATCTCTACTGATATAAATGAAAGAAACAAGAAAAGGGAAATGCATCTACTATGCCAGCTAATAAATATTAAGGGAATGGTAGAATTAGAAAATCATCATGCAATGAGTGAAAGTTTGGTGAGGAAACAATATTTGCAGTGTTCAAGGTTCTTCCCACAAACTTAATCATTTAAGAAGAAAATAAGTAAGAACTTAACAATGAGGAAGCCTCCTATCCATCACCCTAACCAGACAATCAAAATGGTCATCACCAGTTGTGAAATTTAGAATGAAATCTGCTTCTTACCATTTTTACTAAGCAATATTATATACTGATATATGTAATTCTTTGAAATCAATGAAAAAAATCTAAGTAAACTCAAAGTGCATTGCATGTAGTTAGGTGGTTATTGAGTTAAAAGGATAAAGGTAAGACTAAATAAAAAGTTCTGAAGCTTCATGACCTGCTGTAACAAAATCACTATTTCTTTTTCTGTTTTTTTTTATTAATTTTAATGGGGTGACATTAATAAATCAGGGTACGTATGTTCAAAGAAACATCTCCAGGTTATCTTGTCATTCAATTATGTTGCATACCCATCACCCAAAGTCAAATTGTACTCTGTCACCTGTCTGGTTTTTATTTTTTGCCCCTCCCCTGCCCCCTCTCCCTCCTTCTCCTCTCCCTACACCCCCATAACCACCACACTCATGCCCATGTCTCTTAGTCTCCTTTTTATGTCCCATCTATGTATGTAATCATGCAGCTTAGTTTTTTCTGATTTACTTATTTTACTCCATATAATGTTATCAAGGTCCATCCATTTTGTTGTAAATGATCCGATGTCATCATTTCTTATGGCTGAGTAGTATTCCATAGTATATATGTACCACATCTTCTTTATCCAGTCATCTATTGAAGGGCTGTTTGGTTGTTTCCATGTCTTAGCCACTGTGAACAATGCTGCTATGAACATGGGGCTACATGTGTCTTTACGTACCAATGTTTTCGAGTTTGGGGGGTATATACCCAGTAGAGGGATTGCTGGGTCATATGGTAGCTCTATTTTTAGTTTTTTGAGGAACCACCATACTTTCTTCCATAATGGTTGTACTACTTTACATTCCCACCAACAGTGGATGAGGGTTCCTTTTTCTCCACAGCCTCTCCAACATTTGTTATTACCTGACTTGTTGATAATAGCTAATCTAACAGGCATGATGTGGTATCTCATTGTAGTTTTGATTTGCATTTCTCTAATAGCTAATGAAAAGGAGCATCTTTTCATATATCTGTTGGCAATTTGTATTTCTTCCTGGGAGAAGTGTCTGTTCATGTCCTCTTCCCATTTTTTTAACAGTCTGTTCTGTTTTTAAGCCATTTGACCTTCAAAGTTCCTCCACAAAATCTGGTCTTCTACAATTTCCTGTTCCAAACCCTTCATCATCATCACCCATCCACTTGCTCAAGACAAGCTTGGCTGTTGCCCTGGACACCAGCCTTCTTCAACAGCCATAGCCAATCTGACACTCACTCCATTTCTTCCCAAAGAGCGTCTGAGTTGTTATTCTTCCCATCTCCTCTGGCACTGTCTCAGTTCAACAGGAGTGCACTTAGATGTTCTCCACAGGTTTCCCGCATCTCTAGTCCCTGCCAACTCCTTGCATCAGAATGCACATCTGATCCCACCACTACCAGGTTTCCTTCAGATAACTCATCAGGGCTCTCCAAGACAGAGATCAAATCCTAAATACAGTCCACAAAGCCCTGTATCATTGGACCTTCGCCTACATCTCCAGCTTCTTCCTCTTCCCCTCTTTCCTTGGATTCCAGCCACAATGACCTTTTATTATTTCCGTGCTTCTTCCCACGCGAGAGCTCACTAATTATGATCCCTAAACCTAGAATATTCTCACCCTTTTTCTTGGTTAATATTTATTTAGCCATCTGAGTTTAGTTTAATAGATATCTTTCTTAGAGAAGTCTGCCCTAATCCCCAACCTAGGGCAGGTGCTTACCATACTGCATGAATAAAACACAACGGCAGGCCTGATCAGGTGGAGGCTCAGTGGATAGAGCATCAAATTGGGAGGCTGAGGACCCAGGTTTGAAATCCTGAGGTCGCAGCTTGAACACAGGCTCCCCAGCTTGAATGTAGGATCATAGACATGACCCCATGGTTGCTGGCTCAGCTGGAGCCCCCCCAGTCAAGTCACATATGAGAAAGCAGTCAATGAACAACTAAGCTGCTGCAACTATGAGTTGATGCTTCTCATCTTTCTTCTTCCTTGTGTCTCTCCTTTGCTAAAACAGAACAAGAAAAAGAAAAACAATGGCAGGTACAGATATCACTTCATGACATTTCACATTTTTCCAACACCACAACCACTAAAGAAATCTCTTGCCAGAAGCTAGCCTCATTTGTTTTGAAGATGAAAATAGATAAATGGATGGAAAAAGGAGAGGATGAGAGGCCACATTGCTAGGGGATCCCCAGGCTAAGGGACAGGAAGAACTTTGGAGAAATCCATTTCTGTCAGTGACTAGCTGCTGGGAGCCATGTTGAGAGTGTAAGGTATAGAAAAACTGATCAACATCTTTTTTTGTGAAATAAGAATGGATGCCTCTTGGGCATTTTCTGGAGAGGCTGTAATAAAGGTTGGAGTTGCTTTTGTCCGTGTTCTGCTGGACTAACCAATAGCATGGCTGGTGTATATGGGCTACAGACACTGGTTATTAGTTTAATGGCTCTCCTCTCCTCACCCCAGTTGCACACAAACTTTATAAGGTCAGTGTTCTGTTTTGTTGGTCATTTTATCTCAGGTGTTTGCACAAGAGTAGTAGATGCCAGATCAATATCGGTTAAAATAATGTACGATGTGGGACAATTTGCTTCACCTCTCCAGGCCTCAGTTAGTGTGACACTTTATACTTCTCAACTTCTGCAGTAGAAATAGCACCAATGCACAGGAGGAAAAAACATTTACCCCCTCGAAGTCTGGGGTAGCCTGAAGCAGCCCATTACAGGGCTGATATTTCTCTGAAGTTTCTTTGACGCTTCATGTTTCCACTTAAAACTTGTTGAAATTTCATATTCCATGCCATTATATATCAGCACTTATTTAAAATGAAGGTGATTTTATTTCAAATCTCCTAGTAAAAATGAGTAGCATTGTGCAGGTTACCCCAGGGCTATCCAAACTTCAAACCTTTTGAGAAACACAAGTCTTCATTAGGTAATCTGTAAGGCTCCCTGTTGCTCAAAGTTTTATGATGCTGAGTCTAACAAGGCAAACAACTATTAGTTACTGAGTTTCTTGTCCTGGGAGAATACAAGGAACCATCAGATAAACTCTGATTTTAAGGAGATTGAGCTGTGATGACAAACCGTATACACATGAAAAGATAATGTGAGATACAATAGAGTGAGTGAAGCAGCTTGTCTCATGCAAAAGAGTTCAGAAGAAAATATAAGAATACCCCACCACCACCAGTCTGACCAGTGGTGGCGCGGTGGATAAAACGTCAACCTGGAATGCTGAGGTCGCCAGTTCAAACCTCTGGGCTTCCCTGGTCACATATGAGAAGCAACTACTGTGAGTTGATGCTGCCCCCTCTCCAACCCCTTTCTCCTCTCTTTAAAAAAATTTTTTTTCAATAAATAAAATCATAAAAAAGCCCCCCCCCAAGCCTCAGTTTCCTCATTTGCAGCATGAGGTAACAGTGGTTGTACCTTTTAACCCAGACTATGGTTATAAAGCTCAATAAGATGAAATATGTTCGCTTACAAATGAGGAGTAATATTACTAATGATCAGGAACATGTCACTCTCATGGTGTACCCTTGACATATGGGTTAGCAAACCAGTTGACAAGCTAACATGGAGGATGGCCTTCATGAAGTCATTTAAAGAAACTATACTACAAAGATACAGGAAACTAAAAGAACATAATATTTATTGAGCTGAAAGTTCAATTATGAGAAAGATCTCTGAAAAAAGCAAAACACTGCAGGCCTTGATTTCTAAGTTAAGAAATTTAGAATCACTCCTGTGAACTTTATATTTAAAAGATAAGGCCCTTGGTATAATTTGGTTCATATTTTGAGACAGCTGGGAACGTTTTGGCACAGACCAAAGGGCTGTTTTAAATGTTTCAACTCCTTTAAAGAATATTAAAAGGAGAATTGAAGAAACCAGATAATTGCTTGCAGAGATCAAATGTCAGGATCGTAATATTGCTAAGAGAATAAAGAAGAAAAATATGGTCACATGTTTTTTATTAAAAAATGAATTGGCATTGTGCCAGGTGTGAGAACAGACTAGGAGTAAATTTAAAAAGGAGTTTCAGTTTAACTCCTGGTGGGAGGCTGAAAGTGAGTGGCCTCCAGCATAATTTGGAATTTATTTCAGCGTTATTGAATGAGTAACACATGGTTCAGATATTAATCTGAAAACTAAATCAGTAAATGTGATGAGATCTTTACATTTGTAGAAGGCTGAGCTTTTTGGGTATGATATAGGGAAAACAGTATCTGGTGATCACAAATCTATATATCTGATCACTTAAATGGGACATTTGAAAATCAAGTTAAAAGATATTGTTAGTATAATGCATTAGAACTGGTTCAATGGCAGCACACATACAAAACAAACCCCTATTTTAAGAACTTTCTATAAAGCACACTTTCTTTTGCAAACCGTGGAAAAGACCACAAAACTTACTGTTGAAACCATATCTGTTTGAGTACTAACAAAGAAGGCTGCATTTGCAGGGTGCAAAGTGTACTACACTTGTGTAGAAAACACAGTGAAGAGAGAATACGGTACACCAATTTGCTGGCCTATGTGTAAAATAACCCTGGAAGGTTACAAAACAAACTGCTAATCTTGATCTGCCTCTAGGATACGGGATAATGGAGACTTTTTTATATGCTCTTTTGTGTTTTTCTTTAATTTGGTTCATGTTAGTTATATAGTCTAATTAGCAGATAGAGAAACCAAATGGCTTCAAATAAAATGGTTATCTTTGACATGGTTTCTGGAGATTTGATGTTCATTTCATTAATATATAAGGCGACTTACATCATATCGTCAGATGGGTGAGACCATAATTGTTCTCCACATTCGTCCCTAACGTTGGCATCAGAATCACCTGGGGGCTTGTTGAAACTATTTCTTAGCCCTACCGCTCAGAATTTTTAATTCACAAGATCTGGGGTGGGGCCAAAGAAGCTGCACTTCAAGCAACTGTGTTCCCAGGTGCTGCCGCTGCTGGTTTGGGGACCCCATTTTGAGATCCACTGTCCTAGTAATAAGTCACCAGTGCTATAAAACTTTCCTTTACACTCGAACAGAAATAAAAATGTGTGATGAGTTAGCAATCAGACTATAGAAAACAAGACAAACTTTGAGGTCTAAAATGTAACAGGACCTACAGGTAACATCTCTAGGCAAATAGCTTCTTGAAGTCCTTCTCAGTGAGCCGTAAAGCAACACCGTGCCTAGCACGCAGCTATTTACTGAGTAACACAATGACATCCAAGATGCTGCTCTGCTATCAAGAGGCTTTGTATCTAGAGTCCCTATTTTATTGTTTGTCCTAAAACTAAGGTACATAGAAAGTATAACCCAAGGAGTTTTCGAACAAGTTTTAGTATCCCTTGTATTTATTGCTCATTAATTTTTATCCCCATTTAGATCGGTCATGCTCAGTGAGCATCTTCCAATTTTTGCATGGTGAATAGAAAGCCCATGAAATACAGATGTAGGTTTAAAGGCAAGCTTTACTGCTAAGGTCCTATAAGCTTAACTTCTTTCATACTGCTTCTTCATCTAACACTGGGTATAATTATAGATACAGCTTATCTACCCTTAGTAGGACATATACAGTGTCTTCTGTCTTTTTAAATATATATTCCTAATATAAGTTCTTCTAAGTGAACAGAACACATATGTACATGTGACCATATATGTTTGTGTGTGTATACACATTCTAGTACGTTTGAAAATCAGCTGTTAAATCCAGATACCATTGAGTGAATGTTTATTGATTATTATACTCTTCTCTAGTTTTTGGTAGTATTTTTTTAAGTGAGAGGAGGGGAGATAGAGAAACAGACTCCCACATGTGCCCCGACCAGGATATACCCAGCAACCCCTTCTGGGACTGATGATTGAATCAACCAAAGTATTTTTAGTGCCTGAAGCTGACATTTGAATCAACCGAACAACCCTCAGCTTCCAGGGCTAATGCTTGAACCAGTTGAGCCACTGGCTGTGAGAGGGGAATAGGGAAAGAAGGAGGAAAGGTAGGGGAAGAGAAACAGATGGTCACTTCTCATGGGTGCCCTGACCAAGGATTGAACCTGGGATGCCCACATGCCAGGCCAATGCTCTATCCACTGAGCAAACTGGCCAGGGACATCTGGTAATTTTTTTTAAACTTTTATATTTTATATATAAGGAGGAAAAACATTTGCAGCCAGATAGGAATGCTTGCCAAGTATAGACATGGAACAAATCATTAATAATGTCCAATAAAAAAAACAAAGAAAGTACTCGATTAGCTCATTTATTTCTCTATAAAAATAGTTATTTTGGAATATAACCACTAAACAATCAATCAAGTACTCTAACTTCAGAATGATAAGATGAGCCTTTACGTATCTTGTACTTAACAAGAAATTCATCCTCTTTGGGGCCTAAACAAGCATTTCTTAAAGTTATCATTAAAAACCACTAACCACAAAAACAAGACTGATAACTTTATCTCATTAAAATTAATAAGTATTCATCAAAAATAATAATACTATAAGTGAGAAGGCAAGTCACAGACTAGGGAGAAAATATTTTCAGAACTCATACAACCAAAAATCTGACATCTAGAATATATAAAGAAATCCCTAGGAAAAAGATAAACATGTCACTAGAATAATGGGCAAAAAACTTGAATAGGCACTTCCTAAAAGAAGATCTCCAACTGATCATCATGGTGTATATGTGTGGAAAGGTGCTCAGCTTCGTGGTCATCGGGGAAATGGCTAGTAAGACCACATCGAGACATCCTACATCCACATCAGAATGACTGGAAGCAAACAAAACAGAACATCTGACGTTGCCAACCACTGCTGGTGATGTGCAGGAACTAGATCTCCCATGCATTGCTTATGAAGATTTTAACTGGAACACCACTTGGAGAAACCTGTTGGAAAAATTTACTAAAGAGAAGAAACATACTTACCCTATGAATCTGGTACTACACAAGAGAAATTCATGCTTTTGTACACTAAGTGACATACTCAACAGTGGCTCAAGAATGTTTATTGCAGCTATATTCATAATAAACTCAACTGAATAGAACCCAAATGCTTATCAACAGTAAAACAGTCAAGTCAGTTGTGGTATATACATGCAATGAAATATACTACAAGCAACAAAATGGGATGAACTACCATTGCATGCAACAAAACGGTGGCTCTCTCTGACAACATGTTTAGTAAAAGACAGGTATAGGGGTACATACTCTATTGCTTCCCCTCTATGTATGTGAGTGCATGTTTATACATGTGCATATGTATGATATTCAATAACAGGCAAAATTATGGTGATAGAAGTTAGAAAGGCGATAGTGCTTGAATGATGGAGGGTAAAAAGTGGTAATGGAAAGAAGTGTGACCAAGCTTTTGGTGTTCTGAAATTTTTTTTCTTTGTTTTTTAGCAAGAAGAAAGAGAGACAGGAACAGACAGGAAGGATGAGAAGTAACAATTTTTTGTTGTGGCACCTTAGTTGTTCATCTGTTGCTTTCTCATATGTCTCCTGATCCGGGGGCTACAGCAGAGCGAGTGACCCCTTGCTCAAGCCAGCCAGCAACCTTGAGGTCATGTCTATGATCCTGCACTCAAGTTGCTGAGCCTGTGCTCAAGCCGGCCACCTTGGGTTTTTGAACCTGGGTCCTCAGTGTCCCAAGTCAAGGCTCCTTCCACTGTGTCACCACCTAGTCAAGCTGGAATGTCCTATATCTTGATTTAGGTGGTTGTTATACAGGTAAATACATATGAAAATTTGTCAAGTTGTATAGTTAAGATTTATGCTTTTCTAACCACTATGCTGTGCACCTGAAATTAGTACAAAATTATATAAAATGTAAACTACAATTGAAAATACAAGTTTTTTAAATTTTATGCTTTTTAATATATATATATATATTATACCTCAATAAAAAGAAAACAAAGCTAATACATCTGATTAATATTATGAAATCTATATTTCCATGCTAAGAAATTTCTAGCTCTGGAAAAGTTAAAAGACAGAAAAAGTATTAAATATTAATCTGGTCAGAAGGCTCCATAGCTGAGTTTGCTGAACATGGAGTTGACGCCGTGACATTACACTCTCCCCAGGGCGCGTGCGCAATGCGCTGGTAGGACTTGGCGGGAGAACACGGAATAGCTAACAGACCCGAAGGCTGCTTTCTGTTGAGTCATGTGTGAGTCAGAATGGGGCGAGGAGGGAGTGGAATCATTCTCCCTCACGGCGCCCCTGCTGACCACAGATTCTTGGCTTTGACTCTTATTAGGGGTTTTCTGTAAGATTTTATGGTTTTCCACATTCTAAAATACAAGTATAAATAAATGGCACATGCTTAAGGCCTGCAGATGCCTTTAGATGTTTCCTAGACGTCCCTGGGGACCAGTTCTCTATCTTCCTCCCCCTTCTGTCCCCTTCATTCATAATGTAACACAGATTGGGCATTTAGACTTGAATTCGCCGGCAACCGCAGCAGTTGGACTTCATTTGCCCATTGTTGCAGTGGCGTTAGGTGAAGTTTGCTTAGGGTACGTACAGCCCAGAGGGTTTCAATTAACCAACTTTTAGAAATTGTTCAAAAGGTCACCTCTACCAGAGCAAACTCTTTTGGCCTTCTCATGAATGTTCACAACGTGCTGGTGTATTGTATGCTGCCTTCGGCAAAACGAACCGGGAACATCAATGCAGCTAGTAAAGGTAGAATTTGGTTAGCTCCTACCCTCAGGTGTAAGGGTACGTCCTGTTGGGCAGGCAGAAGGGGAAAATTGCAATTTCTGCCTGACAGCATGGCTTCGGGTTTCTGCAAGGCCAGCGCGTTAGGAAGAAAACGTTTGTGAGCTCTTCTCCCATTTACACTGTACAAACCACAGGGAGAGAAATATCTAGGATCCAGAGGAAGGACGGAGCGTTGCATTATCCTGGGCTACAGCAGCAGGTCGTGACACAACATCCAGAGGTTACAAATGTCCTTCCACTGCTCGCTACCACCATCCATGTGAAAAACTGAATCTTTTCTGATTGCTCTGAGTCAGAGGGCCCCTGCATGCTCATACATATGACTGAGTTTGGGCGTTAGTGCAGAAACAATGATTGACAGAGGTGCTTTCTTACCTTTGTCCCTGCAAATGGTTGCGAAAGAATGCTTTCAGGCTTTGACCACTGGAGTGCGAAGATACATGTCAAGTGGCTAAAAGACACTCAAAACTGTACTTCTTAAAATGACTCAAACAGAGAAGAATTAGAATTCTGTGAAGACGACCTTGCCATTTATCCTGATTTCAAATACAACATTCATGTTTAATGGTTATTTGCCTTTTTTTTTAGAAGTGGAATTTAGAAAATTGAAATAGCTGGTTCATTTCTCCTTTGTGGTTTTCTTCACCCTTGCCCTCTACTTCTTGGAGACACTTTACATAGTTGTGTGAATTCTAGAGCCAAGATACTTGGGTTCAAATGCCAGCTCATTGCCTACTGGCTGTGTGACTGAGGCATTATTACCTAACCTCTCTGTGCCTGTGTTTCTTCATTCATCAAAAGGGGATGATTATTGTAAAATGTAGATCTTCGGGTTGTTGGGAGGATTGATGAGTAAGCAGGGACAAGCACCAAGAACGGCATCTGGCACTTGGTTGACACTACAGTGTCAGCTGTATTCCTGCGCTGGCCAAGGGATTGATTCCCTTGTACCTTTCGCTCCTGTTTGCCACCTCTGTTGCTGTTTCTCTGTTATAACTCTAGCCTTCCCTCTACACCAGCATGATGACCTCATTGTTTGTTGGTATACATTTTCCCTCAACAGTTTTCAACCATAAGATTCTCTGAGTGGTACAGGATGACCTTTATTATTAACTTCCAAAACCTTGGTAGAGTGTGGTATGCCTGTCACTTGCTAAGTGACTCATTACTGTCATGCATTGGTCATAAGACACTCGAAAGGCACAGATTAAAAGAACACTCATCGACTTTGTTATGTTTTGGAAATAATGTGTAATATTAAAACCACAATCCCAAATTATAAAATCTAGGAGTTGAGAGAGACCAAAAAAATCACTTAGCTTAACTTCCTGGCTGGTGTTTGTGTGCGTTTGCAATAATCTGTGCAAAAGGTCCAGCCTCAGTTCCGCCGGTCCTATGACGATAATCTTATCAGCTCAAGAGGCTGCTTATTTTATCTGATAGGTAGCCCTAATTCTTGGGAGGGTGTTTCCAACTTTAATCAAAATTAGCATACTGGCAGTTTTTATCCATCATGTATTTTAACTCATTAATTTGTTTCTTGAGGTTCTGCAAAATAAATATAACACATCTCTCCATGGAAACCCTTCAGGTTTTGCTGACTACCAGCATGTTTCTCCTGGGGTTCTCTTGCTATCCCCATTGAGCTCAGTATTACTCATCATTGCCACTGTGGGTGGTCTCTGACAAATGGGCTTATGGCTTATTAATATCTTTTTCATTTTGGTCCAAAATTGCACCTCATATTTTATATAAACACTGATAAGTTTAAAGCAGTTACTACCTATATCTATTATTCTAGATTTTAGATGTTATACTGCTACTAATGAACTCAAAGATCTTATTAGCTTATTTTCGGTAGCTACATTATCTGTGTGAATATTGTATATATCCTGTCTCAATATAGATCTAATTAGTGGCTCACTCTTTGAAGGATCCATCGTATTTTGTACAAACTGCTACTGTATGACAAAGGGCACAGGTATTCTAATGATTTAATTGTGTTCTTGCATTTGACTATGAACTTTGCAAAGGTGAATATTTCATTATTTTATTATAGTGACTAATAAATTATGTTACCCAAAACATGTCTGTCAAATAAACATTGAATTAATTCCTTTATAGTGTTTTGTAAAGGTAACTAGTTAACAAAGATCACTGTACCATAATGTCACATGAAAGTTTTTTCCTTTTTTTACTTTTTAATTACAGTTTACATTCAGTATTACTCTGTATCAGTCTCAGATGTACAACACAGTGCGTAGAAAATTACATACTTTATAAAGTGGTCCCTTCGATGTTTCAAGTCCCCACCTGGCCCCATACATAATTATTACGATATTATTAACTATATTCCCAATGCTGTAATCTCCATCTCTGTGATTATTTAGTAACTACCAGTTTGTACTTTTTAATAACATGAAAATTTTTATAGAAGAGGCCCACAGAGATTAATAAGCCCACCTCTTTCTCCAAAGATCTGCTTATACCAAACCATCCAGTTGAATGAAGAGTTTTATATCTTGATTCTTATGAACACCAGGGAAAGGGATTATTAAACCTAACAGCTTAGTCAAGCATATGCCCTCGGATGCCCTTAACTGTACAACCACTGGAAACATTACGAAACTGTATGGATAGATTACGGTGCAAATTCAACACCTCCCCGGGTAAAGTAACCAGCATTGGAAGACTGAAGCCATGTACAGAGCTCATCCACAGAAACCCAATGCTGGAAACCTTCCGTGAATTCTGCCGCCTTGGCAGGTCCACGTCATCCAACCTCCTGGTCCAAGGAGGCTAATTTAGAGAACAAGCATGCCTTTCTGGAGCTTGCAGTGAAGCTGACCTTAAACTAAACACTAGGAGCCTAGAAGGTTGTGCTTTTATTTATGTGGTTTTTGTTTTTATGTGTATTTCATATTCCATTTTAATTGGTTCTGGTTGATAAATATTTTTGGTAAAAACTGCCATTGAACACAGGGACAGCTCCCTCAAGACCTTAAATTCCACTGGGTTTTTCAAACTCAAGATTCAGTTTCCAGCTTAGCTTTGAAAGCAATACTTTCAAGTCATCACAGATGGAACATGTTGCAACAAGTTCCCCGACAATGTGGTCTGTGTGCACTGAGGGGACTGGAACTCTGGGACAGAAGGTGCCCCTACCGTCTTGGACGTGGCTGACAGCGTGCCTCCACTCCCAGTGCCCTTCCTTTCTGTCCAGAAACTCCTGTCGGGAATATTGGAACCAAAATTAATAGAGCATATTGCTTGGCTACTGAAGGGCATTTCCATGACCTGAACAGAATACCGTCTAGCCCTCCTTATTAGCGCCTTAGGCAGCATTGGTGAGGCGACACCGGGTAAGGTACGAGAGGGAATCTATGTGAGGGGACTAAGTCCCAAACAATCAGTGCCCAGTGATGGAACTTCTCCCCAGGCCCACGCATGAAGCTTCTGAGGGCCAAGACATCCCTGAGTAGCCCATGGCAGGAAGCCCTAAGGACAAGGGTAGGAAACCTTTTTGGCTGAGAGAGCCATGAACGCCACATATTTTAAAATGTAATTCCGTGAGAGCCATGCAATATGTTTAACACTAAATACAAGTAAATGTGTGCATTTTATGTAAGACCAACACTTTTAAAGTACAATAAGTCTCTGAATTATTTTTAATAACATTGTTATGCTTTTGCTAACCAATGATGAATAAAGTACTTCTTACCATTAATGCAACTTCTGGTGCTGCATGGTTTTGCTGATGGCTTTGTAGTCTGATTGATACGTGGTGAGGTTAAGCTTCATGCAGGCATTGAGACCTCCATCCATTAACCGTGATTGTAGGTTGGTCTTAACACTCTTTAGATGTGAGAAAGACTGCTCACATGGAAACATAGAGCCAAACATTGTCAATACAGCAATACTCACATGCTGCAGTGTGTGGTATGTGACGGGAAGCACGTTCCAAGTTTTGACAGTCAGCTGGTCTGTGGGTTGAAGTTTTTCATTTCTTCCCACTTGTGTTTGCTCGCTAACTCTGCTTGCTATCATGCAAGTCTTTCCAAATCTTCATTCAGTGACTTGAACTTATTCAGCCACATGTCTGAGGCCTTTAGGTCAGTAGCTTGTAGCTCAAAATCTCTGACAGAGACACCAGGAATGTAACTCAGGTCAGCACTGTCCACTGCACACTCGTGTGGATGGGTGATGAACTTAAAAAAATGAGTGCACTCATGAAATTCTCCAAAGCGCGCTTTGAATGACTGCAGGAGATTAGATGTGAAGCCCACTAGCTGCTGGACATCAAGATGTTGAGCAGGGTCACTTTCTGTGCATATATCTTTAAACTCTCCCAGTTTTTCAAAGTGTAGTAAACAACCTGTTTCAATGTCTGGGATGAAGAGTTCCAGCTTGTTTTCAAATGCAAACACTGCTTGTTAAAGGGATAAGACTGTATTTCCAATGCCTTGCATTTTCACATTGAGCTGGTTCAGATGTTCAGTCATGTCCACGAGACAGTAGAACTTCAGGAGCCACTCAGTGTTAGCTAACTCAGGATGCTCGACGTTTTTCATTTCAAGAAAAGTCCAGATTTCACTCAGACAATCCGTGAAACGGCTGAGCACCTTCCCTCTTGACTACCAACGCACATTGCTGTGCAGAAGCAGACCAGGATAATTATTTCCAACTTCACCCAGCAGTGTTTTAAACTGGCGATCATTTAAAGCTCGGGCAACAATAAAGTTAATCACCAGAATGACCAGCGACATCACCTCACCAAGCTGCTTGCCACACATCTGAGCACAAAGAGCCTCCTGATGTAGGATGCAGTGAAAACTTAGGATGTGTCTCTTTTCATGTTCACAAAGAAGCGCTTTGAATCCTCTGTTTTTCCCCACCATGCACGGAGCACCATCAGTACACACCGAAATAAGTTTATCCATCGGTAGATTTTTTTCTTTAGCAAACTTAGTGAAAGACTTGAATAAATCCTCCCCTCTTGTTGTCTCTTTCATAGGCAAAACAGCAAGACTTTCCTCACATAGTGTGTCACTGACAGCATACCTTGCAATCTCGCTGAACTGGGATAAATGGCTTATGTCTGTTGACTCATCCAAAGCGAGAGAAAAGAATGGTGCTGCATTTATGTCCTTCACTTGTGTAGCCTCAATTTCATTTGCCATCATGATGGTACGATCGTGATCAGTTCTTGCTGACAGAGGCATGTCTTTTATTAATTTATTATCTTGTTTTTACCCAAAAAGTCATCAAAAAGTTCATTGGCAACATCAAGCATGAATGTTTTGGCATACTCCCCATCTGTGAATGGCTTTCCGTTTCTCACAATTGCTAAAGCACCAGCAAAGCTAGCCGAATTCCAGTCACCTTGTTGGGTCCAAACACAGAGTTGCTGATGACTAGCTTGCACTCTGCACAGTAGCTCTTGACATGCTTTATTCCTGCTGTCCCCCACTGGATATTTAGATGCAAATGTAGTATGGCATGTGTCATAGTACCACTTTATATTTGAGTGTTTCATCGATGCAATTTTATCATTGCATATTAGACACACTGAAGAACCTGCTCTCTCCACAAAGGCGAATTCCTCTATCCATTCCTGCTGAAAAGTACGATACCCCTCATCTTTTTTTCTCTTAGCCATCTTCTTCGTCAAAAGGGTTTCTGCAATTAGCTAGCTGACTACTTGATTAAAAGGAAGACAGTTTACTTTCTGACCTCACAACGACCTGTGTACATTATGCTTTATCCAATAAAAATTTGGTGTTTTCCCAGAGGACAGCTATGATTGGCTCCAGGCACCCACACCATGAACATGAGCAGTAGGAAATGAATGGATTGTAATACATGAGAATGTTTTATATTTTTAACGTTATTTTTTTTATTAAAGATTTGTCTGCAAGCCAGATGTAGCCATCAAAAGAGCCACATCTGGCTTGCAAGCCATAGGTTCCCAACCCCTGCCTTAGGCCAACCTCTTGGGAGTTCATTGGACTGGCCCCTTAGGGAGGAAAGACTAAAGACAGGAGAGGAAAAAGTTAGAATTCACTTTGGACTTGATCTGTGAAAAAAATGATCTATGGGTGGCATTCTTTGCCATCATAACTTTGCAGGGTCGGCAAAGCCATGTTATGAATTCCTAGTCCTATCCCACGTGGGGGTGGGGGCAGCAGGTCCATGCTCACAAAGCTGCCTCTAGGCAGCCCCTCTGCTGAGCCCACGCGGTGCAGACCGGGAGAAGACTCTGTAAATAGTGGCCACAGTGTCTTCCCAAGATGACCGAACCCAGGTCACAGCCGCTCAGCGAAGGCCCTCCATCTGGTAGTCCCTCTCCTGCCCAACTCAGAAACGCCAGTGCTAGCCAGAGCTAACAGGGGTGTCTTTATGTCCCCGCCACTGCGGAACTCTTTTCAAACAGCCACAAAATCCTCTCCTAACATGGAAGAAGGCTTCTTATGTTTTCTTCCTTTTACTTCAGAAAATTTAAACTAGATATTTTTCAGGTAAAATATACAGGTATTTATTTTAAAACATTTTAATGTTTCTAACTGAAAGCACTCTTTGGCCCAGAACTTGTTCTTTATGGAAGACGTCACATCTTGGAGTGGAATACTGTGTTTTGGCAGGTTTTATTTATAGATATAGGAAAAACTGAAAATGGCCGAGAACACTGCCCCATGCTTTACAAAAAAAAAAAAAATTGTTTCCTTTTTTTTTTTTGTTCTGGGCCTATTTCCAGGATGGAAAAGTTTTAGTCTCTAAATAGACTCTTTCAGGAACTTTTGTATGATGGTGAAGATGCTCTAAAGAAACTTTGTCACCTGGACTTCAGCTTTGGTGAATACTGACCTATGAAAATCAAAAGTGACCATGAGCCTCAGAAGTCCATCTTTTGTTAAATTATGAAGCAAGGAGGACAGCCAGCAGCCAGTCGCGCCGCCCGGCAGGTGGTCTGAGCCAGGCTTGCTGACCAAAGGAATGAGTATGGAGCGCGCACCAGCTGTCTGAGCATTCTTGTTCGGGCACCTGAGCCTCAAAGGATTGCTGAAGAATTTGGGGAGCGCACCTGAGTACCATCTGCGTGCTGTAATAATCGTTGAATTCCTTTTTTGTTGCTCTGTTTCAGAAAACCATATGAGAACATAGATCTGAACTCTCCGCAGAGACTTCTAGCACATTGAAGACTGTCCTTGAACTAAAATTACTACTACGTCAAACTACTAAGCTTCTTTGAGTGAGAAGTGTTGAGGACTAACACCCAGGATCTTTAAACTTTGGGGTAAATCAGATTTATTTATGGAACTTGTTAAAACTTAAGTGGCCCGGGACACCAACCTGATACTGAAAACAGCCCTGAGAGTAAAACACGTCTTCCCAAAACCCTAGCTCCTCCGAGGTACACATCCTACGGCATGTTCACATACAAACAATACGCATATGTTCCTTGAATGTAGGTTTCAAAAGGTCCCCGCTTAGAGAAGTTCTTAATCATATTCACCAAATAAGATTATGTATTCTGAAAGTTTTCAGAATTATTCTTGTTCTGGCCCTGTGGTGTCTCAGTCAACATGGCGCTCTTGTGAAGATTTCATTTTAATTTGATACTGCTTTATTTCGCATAACCATTATGTATATAAAAGTCTATCAGCTTTTGACTTTTAGAAACACTTTTTTTTAAGTATACGATTTTCTGCCTCTTCAACACAAGGCTGGAACACTCTGAAACCACAATGACTAGAATAGGACAAAAGTTACCAGAATGATGGCAATTTCCCACCAATGAGCTACTTAGTATTGTTTCAAATTTAACTTTCTCATAACTAGGAAAACACGGGCTATTTTAAATCTTTTTTTTAAACTAGTGGTTAAAAATTTTGTATTATTATCTCTAAAGGACCTTCTATGAGGAGTATGTGATTCCTAAGAGTCTGCAATAGTCAGTTGGTCAGCAAAAAAAAAATGACAGAGAAGCCTTTATAACCAGCTGACTTTTCTGAGGTTTCATTTTACATTTCAAGCATTCTGTGTTCTAATGTCACTCGACTGAACAGAGACACTGTAGGTGTAATAAAGGAGCGGCATCAAAGAGATGAAACAGCTGGCCTATGCTGGCCACCTTTAAGAGCTCCAGAACTACCTGGTGTTCCAAAGAATGACGGCGTGCGTGATAATTCCGAAGGGTATAATCATTCCTTCGGGGAAAGCAGCGCCGCACAGACCAGACCGTCTACCCAACAAAGGCGTGTCTGTTTAGCACCCAGAAGGAAAAAACCAAATGACCCCTAAATCAAAACTGCGCGAAGGTCGTCATCTTCTAATGAACTTGAAAATCTAGTACTTCTAAGATATACTCTTGGCCCCGTTCCAATTGCTATGTGACCTTGGAGAAACCTCTTTTGAAGTTTTTCCGTGTCTATAAAACCTGGATAATAATACTATCTGTCCCAGATGGTTGAAATTGTAGGAATTAATTAGTTCAAGCTGGGAAGGTCTTTGATAAAGTTAAGTGTTGAATATTGTTATTGTTATAGGTGCAGGTGGAGGCAATGTTACATAGCACATCTATAATTAGAAGGGCCTAGAATCTGCAAATGGTGCCAACACTCCAGGAGTTCAGGAGACAATACCCTTTGTCATTTTCTCCCTGGGAAGAAGTCGGCTTGTATGACTGAATGCCTAATTCTGCCTTTTATCCTCTTTGAAAGGCTGCAGCTTGTCTGGGACTTGCCCACCACAGAGTGTAGTTTTACTAGGTGAATATGCTCTTTAAGGCAGTATTCTAACAAAGCGCCAACATTCTTGGGTTTACAATGCGTGTGAATTAAACTGAGTCTAGGGAGTGTGTGCTTCCCAGAAATACCTGTTGTCTGAAAAATGTAGACAACTTCTTGATCTATAAAATAAAGGGAGAGGTCTGAATGTTCTTTATTCCCCCCCCCACACAGATTCTTAAAATCACGAAGTGTTATGTGGAATAGAAATGGGTAAAATAGATAAAAGCTGAGCTGCATCCAATGAAAAGAGAAAGGGGAAGATCCTCGTGTTCCTGCAGTGACCCTGAGGCACATCGTCAGGTGGAAGGCTCTTCTGAGTCCTGTCACCCTGTGCCCAGGGCCCCTGTCCCAGTCACCTGCTCACCACACACACAGTCTTTACCAGCTTCAAGCCCATAGGACCCCTTCAAGGGGACTCTCCCTCTGGGGGGCTAGGGGACCCACTCCCCAGGGAGGAAATGGAGCAGAGAGAAAGGGGCACACAGCCAATGTGAGGAAGGTATGCCCACTGTGACCCTCCAAGAAGGATAATTTTCCAGGGAGCTGGACTAAAGGGCTGGGCCTGGAGGCACCAAGGAAAGGCCCCACAAGGGAGCCCGGGCCTCGGCTGTTGCCTGCCCACCCAGCGCTGTACCCACAGGAAGGGCCCCGTGCCCTGCTCCGGGCCTCCTCCACATGTGAACCCCATGCAGGGCACGAAGTCCTTTCCCAGCCATGATCTCACCAACCTCACCAGGTCCCTTCTCAGAGGACAGGACGAGAGACCTCTCCCCTCTGCCCTGCCCCCAAACACCCCCTCCCCCCGCAGGGGGGTGTGCTCCAAAAGGTGCTATAGGAGAGCTGGTCCTAGGGGACGCAGGGTCTCTGACAGAAGGCTGAGCCCCGAAAAACAAAACAAAAACAAGTTTGGTGGCCCTAATGTGTGATCAGTAGTAAAAGCAGAAGAGCACTTCAGAAAAGTGATAAAGCCTAATAAGTAACTCTCTAATGATGGAATTTCAGAGGCATTTATTCTAGACTGGGGTCTTCCTGATATTTTGGCTTCAGGTAAAGCCGTCTACTTTCCCTTTGTACATCTAAACTTCTCAAATGACCCACCTATTTCTCTCTAACTGCTTCATTTCCTGGCCTCTGGTTATTCTTTCTACTTGTCCATTGAAATGGACTTAGGGACACAAATAACATTATCACTAAGTCCAACAGTCTTTCATTAGAACGCTTTCTCTTCCATCTCTTTATGGCATTTACATTTTAATATCATTCCTTCTGAATTGAAAAACTATTAAACTGAGATTTATGCAACACAATACTCGTTTAGCTCCCCTCCCACTTTTGTGAAATCATTTTATTTCACCTTTAAAAGCTCTTCTTCTTTTGATCTCTTAATTGTACAAGATTGTTTTCCAGGTTACTACTTGAGCATACAATACCTATATTTAAAGTTGTCACTGGTGCCCTATTATTTATGCCCTCACAAAGTATGATCTGTGGAAAGCCAGTCCCACAAGACTGCATTACAACACAAATGTTCAGGAACAATGGGGAACAGTCCTCTCACCTGCACATTCTAGAGACTGTAAAACTAAATATTCTCTTTAATGATCTCACCTCCAGGTGAAGGTGACTCAGTTTTGGTCAATAAGGCAGAAATGGAAGTCCCTTGACCCTTCACCCTTCTTCCTTCTTTTACCATGTTCCGGAAGCAGGGACTTTAGTGACAACTTGTCATTTTGAAGGACGGGCAAAATGAACTGCAGAGATATCAGCTTCCACACCGCAGAGCACTGAGCCTAGGCCAGCAACCTCCTACCTCCTGAGTCCTTGATACATAAGATTAACTAACCTCATTTGTTTGCACTCCTCAAATCAGGTGATGTATACCTTGCAACTGAACACATTTCTAACTAGATATAAAAGTACAACATACCGTATTTCCCTCTTGGAACTTTGGAATGCACATTAGAATATTAAATGACCTGAGAAATACTCAAGAGAAAAAATCCATTGAATTTTGTTTAATATATCATCTGCTAGAACTCATTTGATCAAGGGGCCCTTTTCGTCTTAGCTTTGTAACTTAGAGCGGTCACAAAATCTCGAATCCCTAAATTCTCAGCTCTGTCACTCGGTGACAATAACAATTCACAGGATTGGTATAATGAGGCTTCTTTAAGAAGAGTGTAACCTACATAAATATCCTAAAACTGTAAGATAATGTTTTATAGTGATTAAGATCCTGGGTTGTGTTTATAAGAGACATGAGTTCAAATCCCCACTCATAATATTTATTATGCATGAAGTTGATTTGGCAATCCATTATTTGCTGGGTTTCTTTATGAGTATTTTCAACTGCATTCATATAATTTATGATGTATTTATGCTTGTGTTATTTCCCAAGTTGGCATATATTCTATGCTTTTTTATTTTTTGTTCAACAGAGTTCTTATCATATCCTTCTGCACAGAGGCATGCAATCAATATTAACATAATCTAAATTTATTTGGTGAATCTCACATAATTGCTGTACATTAATTAACAAAGGCAACAAAAGAATGAAAAGTAGTACACATAACAATTAGCATCATCATACATGCGTATGTTCAGAATTGCTATTTTTTTAAATCGTTTTAAACCAAGATGAATTGCAGAAATAAAAGCCCAAGGGGAACAATTAAACAATATTTGAAATAAAGTCATTTGGCCTAATTTTCATAACCACAGATTTCAAAGAATACCACCAGCCATGCCAGGTGTGCCAGACCACCCCGCAGTCCGTCTTCGCAGTGTAGGGGCCCCGGTAGTACAAACCATTCAGGTTTGCAGAGTGACACCTAGTGGGAGAGAAAGTAAACACAGAACAGTCAGACCAGAAATGATCAGAAACATCTTCACGGTGAATTCTGCCATTTTCAGACAAGGAAAAAGTGATCATTTTCCAAAAGCCAAGATATTCCTAACGCAGATGGGTTCTAACTGGTGAATTTTAGTGCCATAACAAGTCTGAGGATACAAGCCAGGCGACTCACT
The DNA here is from genome assembly GCA_037038555.1 of Rhynchonycteris naso. Taxonomy (NCBI): domain Eukaryota; kingdom Metazoa; phylum Chordata; class Mammalia; order Chiroptera; family Emballonuridae; genus Rhynchonycteris; species Rhynchonycteris naso. Next base: position 15,255,415 of record CM072998.1, on the reverse strand, counting down.
GCGAGTGTATTGATAAAGAAGTAAATCTGTTGTCAATCGCCTTTAAATAAAAGAAGAGAAACAAGCCACCAACAGCACGGCCCTGTGAGTTTTGGCGAGAGTGGTGTGGGTTAACAGCGGGGCGCGGGTTAAGCCGGCGGGGCGGGCTCAGCGCTCTGCAGCGAGCCACCCCACGTACTTTGCACTGACGCCTTCATCCTTCTGCTGCCAAGACAGAGATTTCGCAATTCAACGTTCTCCCTTCCCTTTGTCAAATCTCTAGTACATCAATTATTTTAACCTCAAGAATAAGGAAACAAAGCCTAGAGCCACCGTTTAAAGTTTTCCCACCCGTCAACCAATAGTCATTTTTCTGAGTTGCTGAGTTAATTTTTAACTCGAATATATTGCTCCAGTCTAGAGAAGTTGGTTAGGTTACCACAATTCTTTTTAAAATCCCCCTTCCTCCTTTAAAATCTGTACATTTTGTCCCTGATATGGATTCACTAAGAGTGTGTGATAATTTTCTGTGTACTGTTATGAAATGAACTGCTATGTATTTCTTTATTATTTATACCCAATGAAAAGATGGCAGGCATTAAGATATAAGGAAGGGGAACATTCACAAGGGTAGTTCTGAAAATCTACAAAAAGCACCCAAATCATTGAATCAAAAACACCATATAATTTACTCGTTTAGTGATTCACTCCTCCAGACCACCCTGACAGTCTTCTTAACCTAAATAGATGTAACTAATCAAAATCATGGATACCAAATCTGAAGAGTTAAGAATATTCGATATTCTTAAAACTTCACGGGAAGTAATGTCAAAAAAAGTAAACACCCTAAGTCGAACCTCCAGAATATATATTTTGGTGTTTTTTCAGTCTTCCTAGAGACGTTTGCTACATACACCTTTTTATTTGGTCTGTGATCTGAATCCCATTAGGGATTGACTGTGTGGCCAACATAGAAAATCTTAGCTATTCTGAGACCAATTTTCCAGCATCTTTCCTTGTCTAGAACACCCTGGACTTGGAACTATGGAGTGGGAGATGGCTGGGCTCCCTTGGTAGAGAGGTGACTGTGAGCACTCCCATGACAGGTTATGGTGCACAGACAAAACAGAGATGACAGCAACACTCAGCGACGAACTTGCTATTGGAGGGAGAACGCCTTGCAGGTGGGTCATAATTATGAAGTGCCAACATGTCATGTCAATGAGAAAATTTTAATAAGGAGGAAGAGGATGATAAAGTGAAATAGTTAAATGACAGCCGTAGCAGGTGTGGTACAAGTAACACTAAACTTCTGAAACAGTTGACTTTTTCTCTAGTTTTTCTGATTTTCCACCTGCACAGCCTTATCATTTCCTTTGAATCCAAGGATAATGCAGGCTCCTTGGGTGGGTCCAGCCACTGAATTGCCTTTGTCCTCCTTGAACCCTTATCTTTAAAGTCCAGTAAATTATTTATTTGCCCAGGTTCATATGTGTGCCTGTATCATTCAGACGCAATACAAGCCGAACAATTTAGCAGGTATATGGTTTTGATCTTATGTTAATATTATTTCTGCACATGGATTTCTGTTCTGAATCGAACATGAAGGGATGCTTGCAACTTTGTGATTTATAGGCAAGTTTTACATGATGCTGAAGATTTTTACTTGGAAGGACAGAGGGAGAAAAAGGAAGAGAAGGAGGAGTTGTACCAAAGATGGTTTTTAAAAGAATAAGAAAACCACTAGGGAAAAGTCTGTGTTACTTTTGATTTTTTAAGTAGCAGAGATAACTTTTTTCTTTTTGTATTTTTCTGAAGTGAGAAGCAGGGAGGCAGAGAGACTCCCACATGCGCCCAACAAAGATCCACCCGGCATGCCCACCAGGGGGCGATGCTTGGCCCCTCTGGGGTGTTGCTCCACTGCAACCAGAGTCATTCTAGAGCCTGAGGCGGAGGCCATGGAGCCATCCTCAGAGCCCAGGCCAACTTTGCTCCAATGGAGCCTTGGCTGCAGGAGGGGAAGAGAGAGAGAGAGAGAAAGGAGAGGGGGAAGGGTAGAGAAGCAGATGGGAGCTTCTCCTGTGTGCCCTGGCTGGGAGTCGAACCTGGGACATCCACATGCCGAACCGATACTCTACCACTGAGCCAACCTGAAGGGCCAAGAGAGATAATTTTTGTGTCTGTCTCCTCTCACTGCTGTATGGGCTTTAGTTCCCTTGCAAATGTCCAAAAATTAAATGTACTCAAACTTTTAGAAAAGCAATATCTAGAGAAAATATCAGTTTTACTGCTAAGATTTGACTTGATGTTACCTACAGCTGGCTGTATCTCCACAGAATCGCCAACTCTAAAGTCAGCACCTCACAATAACTGATGCTCATAATGATTTTAGGGAAAACTAACATATATTTGGTATACTTACATTTCATAAGCTAAAGGTATCTTGAATGATTTAAAAGTCCTTACATAAGAAATGTTCGAATCTTATGTTAAATGGGTAGTCCTCAATTACATGAAAAATCAAACATTTCTGAGCCAACCGGACAGGGCCTGTCATGTTATTTTTAAAGACTATTGTATGAAGTTTTCACGCCTGCCTTACATTTCTGATTATAATAAAGGAAGCTGTCTGGAAACCCCCTCAGATGGAGAAGAGTTAAAGAAATCGGGGATAGTGGGCCCAGAGATGAGAAAATATTGAGGAATATAATAAATACCATCTCAGCCAGTGCCTGAGACTTATGTTGAAAAGGAATCACAATTACTCTGTAGCTACTGAGGGAAAAACTGACCAAGTGTAGGAAAGAAGATGTCAGGTTAATAAAAGAAAACAATGTAATCAACAATGGCATGAGCTTGGTGATTAAGTAACATTGAAGTATTTGATCAGGAAAGCTTGTAAGTGAAATTTTTACATTAGGAGGTGCTTGGGTTCAATGATTTAATGTAAGTTACAGTAACTAAAATATAGTATTACAGAGAAAAATTCACAACAATAACATGGCCATTTTGTATGATAGAAAAAGGCTACTTGGGTATTAGAAGGCTGAAACTATATTTCCTACATATAAATGCTCTCTATTTCTTCATGTCAATTTGTGGCCTACTGTGTATAATAACAAACCTATTATTCAGTTTGCAAATAATCTTTGTAAAAGTGGTCATTTGATTTATTTCTAAAATGTATCATTCAAGTTTCATTAATGTATTCAGTGAACAAATCCTCAAAAATACTTAATCACTGAAGAATTCTAATAGGGGTGATTACTTAATAATACCAGTATTACAAAGAAGACCAACATTACTTCATACAGGTATAATTAACGCTCACGGGTGAGATATCATCAATGCCGTTACAACTATATTTAAAAATCATCAAACCTGTTAAACCACCAGCCAGACTGATCCTCTTTTGCACAGTTCCCTTCGTAGTTGTCATTATCTCTGTCCCACGTACTGAATTTCATTCTTTGGTGACCTCCCCACCATTGTATCTCAGGATGGAATTTCACTGCAAGCGCGTCTCCAGCTGTTCCAGAATATTCTCCGACATTCAATTCATAGGAATTCTAAAGAAACAGAGGCAACTTCCACAGTCAGCTGTCACTCTTTAAAAAGTAGGCTTATTTAATAAACGAAAGATTACTATTTTATATTTTTGGTTGCACTGTCAAGGGTTTATCTTGTATGCTTGACACATTCATTGTGGTGTTACTTATTTGAAAATGTTAGTACCTTTTCATCCCCAACTTTGAAATTTTCATATTGGGCATAACGGCTATTTTTTTCAAAGTCTGCAAGGTCAATTTTTAAAGTGTAGTCTCCTAAAAAAAAAAAGAAGAAGAAGAAGAAATTGCAGGGCTTTTTTTAATGTGTGAGAAGACATTGATTTACTGAGGTTTCAAAAAAAATCATGGCTCTGCTTTACTTAGATTGTCTCCTTCTGCCATGAGTTAGTTTTTCAAAGAATGAACAGTGACTCCCAGATATTAAAACATAAACATTTTATTGTGTATTTTCCTTGAAAATATTGTGGACACAATATTAAATATAGAAAATTTCTAATGTATCTATCACAGGGAAAAGCTAGTGCAATTTATTAGTCAAAAAAAAAACACAAAATAAAGCATATTTAGTTAAAATTTAAGAAATCTAACAATGAAAGAAGTTGTAAGGAGTTTAAATGTTTATCCTCTTAAATTCAACACCAAAATAACAAAACAATCCAATTAAAAAATGGGCAAAGGACCTGAATAGACATTTCTCCAAACAGGGCACTCAGATGTCCAACAGACATACAAAAGGATGCTCAAAGTCACTAATCATCAGAGAAATGCACATTAAACCAAAATAAGATATCACCTCACACCTGTCAGAATGGCTATCATCAAAAAGTCAACAAACAACATGTGCTGGCGAGGATGTGGAGGAAAGGGAACCCTCGTGCCCTGTTGATGGGAAGTCAGATTGGTGAGGCCACTGTGAAAAACAGTATGGAGCTTCCTCAAAAAATTGTAAGTGGAACTGCCTTATGACTCAGTGATTCCACTATATATATCTGAAGAATCCTAAAACATTAATTTGAAAGGATATATATACCCCTATGTTCATTGCAGTATTATTTAGAGAAATGAAGATTTATAAGCAGCTCAAGGGTACATCAGTAGACGAGTGGATAAAAAAAAAGCTGTGGTACATTTACACAATGGAATACTACCTAGTGGTAAAAAAAGAAGGAAATCTTAACCTTTATGACAGCATGGATGGACCCGGAGAGTGTCATGCTATGTAAAATAAACCACTCAGAGAAAGGCTATCATATGATTTCATTTATATGTGGAATCTAGTGAACAAAATAAGCTAATAAACAAAACAGAAACAAACTCAAATATAGAGAACAGACATTATTGGTGTGAGTTTAGGAGGGGTGTGGGTTCCTGTTGACCTTGGCACTTTAGCCCATGGAGTTTTCTGAAGTGATTCCAAGGAAAAGCCCCTCTAACCTGGTCCAAAGGCAGTAAAGGATACAAGAACCAAGGCTGTGAAGTGGATGGGAACAGTCAGTCAGGCTGTTAACTCTCCTAAAAAGACTTTGTATTATAGACGACATACAAAGTCAGTATCAGTTTTTTAGGTAACCATCTAAATATCTCTTTGGCCACTAAGTAAATAAAAATGTAATTACAGACCATTTCTAAATTATCTCTATTGTAAACACTTTCAGTCAAAATTTGTTCAATGGGCGTAAAGCTATTTTCAGTAGCAAGTGCTTAGCCTTAAGTGCTCTCATAATCTCATAATTAAAGAATGCAAAGACAAAGGCACTGTTTTTCCTAAGGATGAGGTGATATATGCCTGTGAAGCCTAGACTTGATAAATTCATTTTTGCTACCATAAGAGCTAGACTGAACACTAATCAGAAGATGAAAGGGATGCTAATAAGTTGGCAATGTGCATCTGGGAAAACAAGCTCTCAATAATTCAAAAAATAGCAAGTATGAATTTTGTATATTTAGAAGAAGCCAAGAGTTACTTTTTGAGGTTGTCATAGTTTCAATAAGAAACCAGATATATCCCTGGCCATAGGTATCAGTTTAAATGAGCATCCTTCCAATACACCAAGGTTGCTGGTTCAGTCCCTGCTAGGGCACTTACAAGAATCAACCAATGAATGCATGAGTAACTGGAACAACAAATCTAAGTTTTTTCTCTCTCTCCCTTCCACTCTAAAATCAATAAATAAATTTTTTAAATGATACATATTAATGTGTGAAAGAAACAGAAGCTGGTATGGTAAATGTTCTATATCTATGAAAAAAACACTTAAAAGTAGGTAATAATAAGTACAATAAAATTTAGAGAGCATTGAAAAAAAAGAACAAACAAAAAAAAGTATTAAGCTTCTAGGATTATCCATCCTCTCTAAGCTATTATTCCAGCGTCTCAAGAGCCTCGTAATTATAATCCTACTGACTACTATAAATTTAGAAATACCAGTCTCTTTCCTTAATTTGGGTGGAACCTATTCAACTCTTGTTCGTATATTTAATGCATTGCTAGCGTGGTTTAGCATGCCTTCTTAAGCAATGCAATTGCCTTTTTTGAAGCACTTAGAATCAGACCTGATTAAAGCTGACTATACTCCCAGACTGCAAATACACTGCAGAAAGAAAGAAGGAAAAGAAGCATAGAAAATTTTGTTATCAAAATAGTGATATTTTAGACAAATATTGAACTGTAGTTAAAGGTATTCATACAAAAGTATATAAGGGGAATTTTACAGATGTCTGCAGTTTACTTTGAAATGTGTCAAAAAATAAAATTAATTGATGGACACATGGATGGATAGATCAAGTAGAGTAAAATGTTGACGTAGAGTAGGTGGTAGGTTAAAACTTCTTTCAGTTTCACTGTATCTTCAAAATAAAATTTGAAAGAGGAATAGCAATGAGGACATTTAGTATATTATGGCATTTGATTAGAAAAACAGCCCCAATTCCCCCAGTTTTTCACTTCTGCTCAACAAAGGGACTTTGAAAGGCCTCCCAGGAAGTTTATTTCCTTTCCCTTTACTTCTGAGTTAGTCCTGTGACTTGCTTTCACCAATAAAAGGGCATGAGAATGACCGTACCAGTTCTGAATCAAGAGACTTATGTACTACCACTGTCTTTCTTGGAACTCTGACTGTGCTACAAGCACAAATCCAGGCTAGCTAGCTGGAAGATGAGAGACCATGTGGAACAGAGCCGAATTGTTCCATCTAAGGCCAACCTAGAACTAGAAGAGCCAGCTTCCAGCTGACCAGAAGGTCAATCACAGACCCATAAGCAAGCTCAGCCAAGATCAGCAGAGCATAACCCCGATCAGCAAAACCACCCAGCCAACTTGCAGGTCTGTGAGTAAAAAACCAATGGCTGTGAATTTAAGCCAATAAATAACTGTACCTTAGGTGTATTTTGATGCACTTAGGCATTTTAAAAAGAATGATTATGACATAATATTTCTTTCCCAGAAATAGAAAACACATATATGAAACATTCCCCAGCTCCCAACCAAGGTCTGGTTTCTTTTCCTCTATTCTTAGTTTTAAGCAGCCACATTTTACATACGGAATTATTTCCCAAAAGGTATCATTGCCAACTGCACATTATAGTAGTCACTAAATTAGTTCTATGGCCTATGATTTAATGAAAAACCTTTCAAGTTTGTTTTTATTGTATATTCAATAATTTTGATATCATGCAAATCTTACCTTGTATGGTTAATAAATGAAGATTTTTATTACCCAGCCAATATTCACCATTCTTTTGGACAAAATTTCCAAAGCCGTTTTCATAGTCATTCCAGCTTCTAAAACATTTAAAGTGAAAGCTGACTTTAGCAAAATCCACATAGACCTTTGCAGTGGTACCCAAGGTGCCTACAACCCTCACTGCTGCTCCCACACGCAGGTTTCTCTTGGTTTGTTAATGCACTTCCCGTGTCCTCATTTAGAAAGAGAAAGAGTCTGTCTAATTAGTAGACTTTAAGACAGGGGGAAAAATTACTTATAAATTTCAAATTTGCGCCCTGCCTGGCCTGTGGGCTCAGCGGTAGAGTGTCGGCCCAGCATGTGGAAGTCCTGGGTTCGATCCCTGGCCAGGGCACGCAGGAGAAGCACCCATCTGCTTCTCCACCCTTCCCCATCTCTTTCTTCTCTGTCTCTCTCTTCCTCTCCCACAGCCAAGGCTCCATTGGAGCAAAGTTGGCACGGGCGCTGAGGACGGCTCCACGGCCTCCACCTCAGGCACTAGAATGGCTCCAATTGCAGCAGAGCAACAGCACAGCAGCCCCAGAGGGGCTGAGCATCGCCCCCTGGTGGACATGCCAGGTGGAACCCAGTTGGGCACATGTGGGAATCTGTCTGCCTCCTCCATGCTTCTCACTTTGGAAGAATACAAATAATAATAATAATAATAATAAATTTCAAATTTGCTACTCCAAATAAATCCTTACGTCATAATGAGCACACCTGTTGAAGTTCTCACTGCCATCAGATCGTCTCTGAATTACAGTCCATCCTCCTCCATCAGACATGTCACAATAAACAGAGAATTCGGCTGGGCTCTGGAGAGGTTTGATTTTGTAAAATCCACTTTGCTTATACCCATCATTGAAAATCTCTGAACAATCTATTTGCAAAACAAGGTAATGCAATATGTGTTGTGTGTCTTTTTTTAAATAAAGGGAGTCTCTGAATGCAATTACTCAGTACTAATGAGGACAGATAAACACATGATGTAGATAATCAGCTTTTTAAAACTGCATTTTGTACATCTTCCAGTGGATATAAAGAAAGTAATTTCTTTTGCTTGTATTTAATTATCATTTGACTACTTAATAAGATAATGGGGGGGGGAATGAAATAAAGATTCAGTTTCTCATTTTTAATTTTTGTAGAAAACTATTTTTTAAAATTATATGTGTTCAGTTCATTACAGCTTATATAAGTGGAACTTACAGATTTATCAGACAGAATAGTGGAACTCATTTCTCCTATGAAGCTAAAATAAAAGTAGAAATAGAGTACCAAACAAATAATATGGGTTATTTTGACTTAGAGCATTGCAAATCATTCAGAACATATGGAAATGAACTCAAAGTAATAATCTTCTTGTTAAAGTCTTACAACCTCCTAGTCTTATAAGAAATTTCTAATAGTCTATATATTCTTAAATACTTTTGCTAAAAACTGAAAGTTTCTTCTGTTCTTTTTATCTCGGCATTCTTCTTTGCGATGGTATTTCTTTGACCATTGAAGCAAACATTGCTACTAATCTGTTACCAAAAAGTAATATCTGTTTCTTAAAACACTTGAGGGTGAGATAAATTAATATCATTGGTTCTCATTTCAGCTGATCTGTTTAGATTTAGAGAATATGCGAGTATGAACTTTGCTATTGTACAGATGTCTAGAAAGCCAAGTTTCAGGGTGGTTGAAGTATTGGTCACTATACAGAGATAGTTGCAAGAATACTCATTCACAGACTTTTGAATAAAAATACTATGAGATGACATCACTAACTTTCAAATTTTACCTTTATCATTCTGTTAATTTTCTATCTTTTAAATTTTATTTTCTCTTCCTGATTGGATAATTCTATTCTTTTAGCATATTTTTAAGATCTTTCTTCATTTTCATTATTTCGATGGCAAATTGTCTACAACTCTTGTTTTGTTGTAACTAACAAAATTTACTCCACTTTAAATAGATTGAATAGGCAATAGAAATCAGAAGAGAAAAGAAAATAAAGAAACTTAGTCACATTCTAAAGCCCTCCCTAAGTTGAGACCAATCACACACTACTGCTTAGGTGAGATGACCATCTTTGATTTAAGTTTTATTCAGATATGTATTTTTGCAATTTGGAAGCTCAAGTGTTCTTCTGCTGAATTATAGAGAAAAAAAATACAAACAAATACTGTGTTGTCAATGAAACAAGAAGTAAAACAATAGGCAAAATGATTGCCTAAAATTAATTCAATGTCATTCAGAAGCTTTTATCATGGGGTGAAGTATTTTGTAGGCTACTTTCCATTAACGTAGGCAGATTTTACGTTTCCTTGTTAAGAAAGGAGCTCTTTGCTTATATAAACCTCCCACCAAAATGCTGAATAGTAAAAGCTCAGGAGGTTCCGACTGCTTTCCAGGCAAATATGGAAATAATTAGCTATAACGTCTGCCTCTGGAAAGCTTTGTGAAGATAAGGTTTTCAGCCAACATTTTCTATTTGTTTGCATTTTATGCCAAATGTGAGCTTGTTTGTGTTTTTAAATTTTTTTTCTTCTTCCCAGAGGAAAATGTCAAACACAACTTAAGATTTAAGATCCAGAGCAAAGCTTTCAACAAGAAAAAAACAAAAACGAAAACCCAACATACAGATGAAATAAGGGCCTGTAAGCAAATTTGCTTAGAGCAGGTAAATTAAGGAGCCTGGCTTGGGGGACTGTGACTTCATTGCCTTCAGAGTTTTCAATACTAACTAGATCATTAAAATTATAATTTTCCAAAGGTTTTAACCCACCCAACCCCCTGGAAAATAGGCATGAGAAGAGCAGGGTTAAAGAGCTCTGTGTTCATGGGAGTTAAAAGAAAAAAAGAAAGAAAGAAAGGAGTTTAAGGATTTTTGGATACTTACATAATAAATACTAGAGTGAGGCCAAGGCTTCTTGCCCATTTGACAAACATTGCATTAAACTGGGTGAGGTGAATACTCTCTTTGATCATGCAGAAAACAAACCATGATGGAAGTCTGAATGTTTAAGCTTTTCCTAGTGACATGACAACCTGCCAAATAGACATTTTCCTTTTGTTCCAGAGTGGAGGCTAAACTTAAAGCTGAGATCCAAAGGCACTAAGCACCCGACATTGTAAATTCAAAGAAAGGCCAGCAACAGGTCATCCCCTCCACAGGGTACATTGGGAAATGCCAGAATTGGCTTTCTCAATGCCATTCTCAATCCCCAAGTGACATAAGAAGGAAGCATAAGAGAACCTCTTATAGTTCGTTGGAAAGTACAGTATTCTTTTTTAGAAAGAGAGATTGATGAGAAGCATCAACTCATAGTTGCGGCACTTTAGTTGTTCATTGATTGTAAAGTTTAAGGTGTAGACCAGGGGTCCCCAAACTATGGCCTGTGGGCCACATGCAGCCTCCTGAGGCCATTTATCAGGCCCCGCCGCACTTCCAGAAGGGGCACCTCTTTCATTGATGGTCAGTGAGAGGAGCACAAGATGCATCCACACCCATAGTTCCTATTGAAATACTGGTCAGTTTGTTGATTTAAATTTACTTGTACTTTATTTTAAATATTGTATTTGTTCCCGTTTTGTTTTTTTACTTTAAAATAAGATATGTGCAGTGTGCATAGGAATTTGTTCATAGTTTTTTTTATAATCCGGCCCTCCAATGGTCTGAGGGACAGTGAACTGGCCCCTGTGTAAAAAGTTTGGGGACCCCTGGTGTAGACTATGAAGCCTGGTTTCAAAGTCCAGCGGCCCGTCTTGCTAGCTGTGGACTTTGGAAAGTTAGTTTAACTCTGTGTGCCTCACAGTCCTCATCTGTGTAATGGGGATGATAACAATACCTGTTTCTTTGTTGTAAAGATGAAATGAGTCAATGTGCATGTACATGATTACAAAAGCATTTAGCATTTAGCTCAATGAATGTCAGCTATCTATATTAGAGTAATCCCCCCTTATCCTTAGGAAATATGTTTTAATAACCCCCCACCCCCACCCCGTGGCTGCCTGAATCAACAGATAGTGCCCAACCATGTGTACACTATGTTTTTGCCTGTACATACAGACCTTTGCACTTAAGGTGGCTTCCTTTGGTATTTCCAAATAGCCAACAACATTATGTAGGCATTGGGTTCATTATTAATAAAATAAGGGTGACAAACATAAATACTGCAATACTGAGGCAGTTGATCTGATCACAGGGAAGGCTACTAAGTGACTAATAGGTGAAAAGTGTCCACAGTGTGGAGACCTGGAAAAAGGGAGGAGTCACATCCCGGTCAGGATGAAGCGGGACGTGTGAGATTTCATCACATTACTTAGAAGGGCAGGCAATTTTAAACTTATGAAATGTTTCTTTCTGGAATTTTCCATTTAATATTTTCAGATCACAGTTAATTACAGATAACTAAAATGGTGTGGAGTGAAACCCTGGATAAGGAGGAACTACTGTATATTTTTTCTCCCTGGTTTTCAGGAGAGCTCATTTACCCCAGCCTACAAGAATACTGTACTTTTCACGCCTGACCAGTGGTGGCTCAATGGATAGAGTGTCGATCTGGGATGCTGAGGTCCCAGGTTCCATACCCGAGGTCGCCAGCTTGAGCAGTGGGTCACTGACTTGAGCATGGGATCATCAACATGATCCTATTGTCTCTGGTTTGAAGCCCAAGGTTGCAGGCTTGAGCAAGGGCTGGAGTCCCCCAGTCAAGTTGGAGGCTCTAAGTAACCAATATAGCACCCTAGAAAAATGCTTGCTGTTGTGCACATAGCACTTACTGTGTGACCGGCACAATTCTAAGTGCTTTACATGTGTTCATTCATTTAATCTGCACAACAATCCTACAAACTAGATACTGTTATTACCCTCATTTTACAACTGAGAAAATTGAGGCATAGAGAAGTTAAATAACTTGCCAGAGGAATCACTCTTAGTAAGGCTGCTATCCATTCTGCAAACAATAGATGAGACAACCCTGGTTTCAAAATAGACTATTAATATGGATGTGGGTGACTAATAGCAGGGACATCCAGAGAGGGCAGATCCAGGCCATTGCAATAGAGCAAGTTGATGTGTGCCTTCCTTCTGGTCACCATCACAGCCTCAGCTGGTCCTCTTGGAAAATTCATTGGCAACAAATATCCTTCTGGGCTTTCCTCATTAGAGTCAACTATGTCAAACCATGCTAGTTTAATGAGTTGCCTGTCTGGGTTCATACTCCCCGAGCCCTGGGAGCCTTGACTAAGGGCACTTCTAGTTACCTTTCTGGGCCAGAACCTGATATCTAAAGCAATGCGAGGTGTCTTAGCTTCCCATAATATAAAACCATAGATTGCGTAGCTTAAACAACAGAGATGCATTTGCCTGCAGCTGTAAAGCATGGAAGATTAAGGTGTTAGCAGGTTTGATTTCTTCTGAACCCTCTGTCCTTGGCTAACAGGCATCTTGCCTTCTTGTTCTGTCCTTTCATGGTCTTTCTTCTGTGCACCCACATCCTTGGTATTTCTCGGAGTGTCCAAATTTTCTCGTCTTATAAGAATACCATTCAGAATGAATCAGGGCCCATTCTAATGGCCTCACTTTGACTTAATCACCCCTTTGAAGGCGCTGTCTTCAAATATAGTCACATTCATAGTGTTTGTTGGTGGTTAGGGCTTCAATGTAGGAATTGGGACATGGGGAAAAGAATTCAGCCCAAGAAAACTGGGCAGATTTTCTTACCATCCATTATAAAAAATTGAGGTTTCATAAATTTAGCATTCCTGAGTTGTGACATAGCCCACTACCTAAACATTTTCCGCCTGGATTATTCCACACTGCAGGCAAAGGATACTGATGCAAACATGAAGTTCATGTCTCTGACCCAGGAGTCTCTTATCTTCTGCAAGAATTCCTGGATCCATGACCAGCTAATTTGTTAATTTGTAAGTAGAGTAAAATCTCCAACCTGTCACAGTTCTTAATGGGAGTCAGCATTTTAAAAGGTCACCAGGTGATTCTAATGGCTGAGAATCATTGTCTTTAAGGAATTCTACTAATTCTACGTCTTGCTTGAGTGCTTTCCTGAGCCTTAGCCTTCTTTCAGTCTTGCCCAATCTCCACTGAGCTGGTTTTCCGATAGGTTTCAGTTTCCGATTCTTTGTCCCTGTGACTGATTCATACAGTCCCTTTGTTTTCCAAGTTTGTTTTTACCAAAACTGTCTGGTTCCTCTATGTCCTGTGCTCCAGGGCCACAGTCCATCCTCACCTTATGTCCATTCCCATGGCTCTAGCCTCCTTCTGGTACCTTCTGGGGAAAGTACAGTTATCCTGGGGGTGGCGGTGGGGGCGGGGAAGGAGGATAAAGAATCAAGCTGCTAGATTACAGAGGGTCTAAGCAAAAAGAGATTAAGTGCTTGGTAAAGACAGAAAAAGGGAGCATTATACTGAAACACAGGTACTAAAACCCTCACAACTCTTATAGCTATCACAGGTAAGTATATTGGGAAACACAAAATAAAGATGTTTTTATTCAGCTTGGCTTCTCTTTAGCCTCTACAATTTTTAAGTTATAGTCAAGTGTATTTCCCAATTTATATTTGCTTATCTTATTATTCTTAAATCTATGTACAACCTTGTTTTCATTAATGAATGTGAAGATATACTATGTTCCAGGCACTCTGACAGGCAACAGGGAGGGAAGAGTGCATTGAACATCATCCCAGACTTTACAAATTTCCCAAATAATTGACCAAGATAAAGTCATAAACAGAGAAATTATAATGCATCATGGCAGAAGCTGGAGTAGACACATGAGCAAAGTGTTCTGATGCATAATTGTTATTTCTGACAATTATTGTTTGTTTATTTTAAAAGATGCCTGGAGGAAATCAGGTGAATAGTTTCCCACAGGCAATAATGATAGGTTCAGTGTTCTGTACATGTATCGACAATTTGAAGATTATTTAGTTTCTAGGGGAAAATACTGGCCTCATCGAAAGGAAAACCACCAAGCTATAAAATATACACATAAAACAGCTCTTCTATTTTCCAAAATAATTCTCATTCTTTTTTTCTCTAACATTTTATTCTATTACCTTATTTATTAGCGTACAGCACATCAGAGTTTCAGAAGGAAAAACTATATAAATGTAGTAAGAAGCGATACACATATAAAAAACAAAGCTCAATTGCAAAATTTTGTAATCTGCCACTTGCACACTGATATTTAAACAAGTATTGTCTTGATCTCTTAGTAACTATAGAAATTCTCAGATGTTGAGCATTGATATTAAATGTCCCCTGCAGAGATAACAGAAGAAAAAAAACAAGATATGGTTGAAGACTTTTATATTTGGTATAATGCATCAGGTGGCTTGTTACTGGAATAGCGAAAGCTCTTTAACAAAGCCTAGAGTGATGAAATGATTAGCACCATCGTTGCACGTGGGTGTATAATGGAAGCTATTGAAGCACTAAAGAAATAGAGGTGCTGACCTGCATATTGCCTCTTGCCTCCAAGGTCAATGACACTGTTTTCTCCTTGATCCAGAAACTGGATTTCCTTCTCATGCAATAGCTGCATAATCTTGACTTGTTGCTGTTTGACCCGGGTCTCCAGCAGGTGCACCTGGGCCCTGAGGCGCACCTGCTCCTGGAAGCAATTCTCCAGGGCCTGCAAAGTAACGTGCGTCTTGTTCACGTGGAAGAGAAATGCTCCTAGTAAACTGGATAAATTAATGTTTTAATTTTGTCTCTAACTCCCCTTATAGAATATTGTTCCAACCAGGAAGTCATTTGAAAGTTCTAATATTGCTTGTTATTTGGAGGATAAGAAATTAGAGTTTCTTGCTAATGTGCTTGAACTAAACAATGTTATAATATAAAATAATCTGAGTGATTATGCTTAGAATTTTAGAGTCACTGTCTCATTTGACCTTCACATGATTTCATGAGGCAAGCATGGGCTTGATCCTGATGAGAAAACTTGCCCCTGCATTCCCAGTGGGCAGGAAGAGTCAGGATTGAACTCAGGGTTTCTATTTCAATCTCTATATGACATGGAGTGCTTTCTTACTAGTAAAATAACCTAGGTTTTGAATGACCTTGTGGTGTTAATGTTTTAAAACTATAATTGAATGCAACATACTCTTAGCCATATAGTCACCTTTATAAATAATGCTTAGTTTAGACTCTCATATCCTTGAATGTCTCACCCATTTACCTGTTGCTGAAAATTCTTCTGGATTCCCTTTAACTTTTTGCTTATTGATTGTTTTTTTCTTCAATCACTTTCAGAAGGGTTGGGAGGAGCCTGAGTCTTCCAGTTAAGTCATTTATCTTCTCTAGAAAGGCAAATCACTCAAGAGTATTGCACATGAGAGAGTTTATCAACTCCTCTCTAACGTGGCATCAAAAGTGATTTGACTTTGGGTGACGGGTACACAACACAGTCAACAGTTCAAATGCTATAGAGATGTGTACCTGAAACCTATGTACTCTTATGGATCAATGCCACCCCATTAAATTTAATTTTCTAAATAAAGTTTAAAAAATAAACAAAAATCAATCAGTTAATTAATTAATTGTTGACTTAAAAAACTAAATAAATAAATGAGGTGACATTTGACTGAGCAAAGCCTCCAAGGATAAAGCGAATGTGGTGGGTGAATTGGGAACAGGGTTGCTGAGCTGGGTCCTCTGGGTGGAGGTGCTGAGGCCAGCGAGCTGCAGTGAGGGCTCCTGGTACTCAATGCTGGCTCACTGGGGGGTGTAAAAAAAAAAAGGACAAAAGACAAATTTCTGCCATTTGGCCATTTTTATCTTGCCATCACTATTTGCAGCTCATGTCACGAAAAAAGTGAACATTTACACTGTGGTACGTGTAAATGTTCACTTTTGAGAAGTTATCCATTTTAATGTGTGTTTCACACTGCTTTTACATATATTATTTCCTAAAATAGGCATTGGTTTATAGTCAGGTATATTTCTCAATTTCTATTTGCCTAACTTCCTGTCCCTATCATTACGTACTACCTGGTGGTCATTCCATAAATATGATGGCCTCCTGTGTCCCAGGCTCTTCGTTAGACAGTCAGAACAGAGCAACCAGATACGCTGTTTGGGACAGAAGCAGGAGGTGCACTGCTGTCCTGGGAGGGGTTGTAATGTAAGTGCAGACACTGAGCCTCCCACCTGAAGTCCTATCACAAGAGAAGTGAGCCGTGGTGGTAGAGGCCTCCCACCCCCATTCCCTGGTCCAAGTCACTGACTCTCTCCTACTATTTCTTTAGGATGATTTCTTTCTTTCTTATTGATTTCTTTATTTTTTAAATGTTTATTTTAGTGATTTGAGAGAGAGAGAGACAGGAACATCAATCTGTTCCTGTATGTGCCCTGACCAGGGATTGAACCGGCAACCACAGAGCTTCAGGAGGATGCTCTAACCAACTGAGCTATCTGGCCAGGGCTCTAGGACTATTACTTATTTGCTCTTGTTTTATTCTCTTTAATTTATCTTCTTAGGCCCCTGAATCACATCTTTCTAAAAAATGAACAGAAAAGACATTTTACGTTGTCTGGAATCCTGTGTTGCTTCCTAATAGTAGGGAATTAGTTGTGATATTGTTAAATAGAGTGGTCCGTGCAATGTAAAAATAACGGAGGGGGTTACAGGGCAAGAATGTTCAATCTTTACGAGACTGGAGCTACAGTGTCAGTAAGCTCAATTAACACGCAGGAGTTTCCTTTCTTCCAGAACCTTGAGTATGAAGTTCTACTCGTGAATGAAGACGTGGTGGGTTCCTTGTAATTACTTTCCAGTAATCTCTTTAGTTTACGCGGATAGTGCTCAATAATGGAAAGCTCAGGCCCACGTTAACAGACAGTTTTCAATTCCTAATGTTATGTAACCAGCCAGATAACCCCAGGAAATTTTTTAATATTTTACTTATTTGTTATGAATACAGATTTTTACTTTTAAAAAAATTTTAAGCACTTGTGGAAGAACCAATTATATGGCAGATGCTGCCACAAACCTTCATTTTCTCCCGTTTGTGACAAGTTACTATAGATTTTCTGCAAAATGAAAGAAAATGCAGGCCAAAGCAGGCTTGAGAAATACATTAGTTGTTGGGGTGAGCTTACCCAGCTTTCCCTGCCAATTTCCAGAGCAGTAATAACAAGGATGAAACCGAACATCTTCGCCATTCTCTGCATGGAAAGAACTACAGGGACAAAAAAAAAATTTCTTAAACTTATTTTTCATACATTTTTCATGAGGCCAGAGTTAGGGTCAGAGTCAAGGCCATACAGAATGTCGGATGCAGTTCCGGGCCATCTGGGAGTCACCACGGAAAATCTGGACTTTCCCTGGCTTCCCCCTTAGTGACTGATGCTCACACTGTAACCATCAATAGAATTGGAAAAAATGGAGGGAGGACTCTAGTCTAGATCTTTGGGTGGTCCAAATGCACTGCTTGTGCTGTGGTGCTGACAAGGCACAGGCTCTGTAACCACAAAGGGTCCAGGTTTTGGCTGGGCGTTTCCTAGTTGTGTGGCCTCCAGCAACTTACTAAAAGGCACCCCTATTTCTAAAATAGACATCCTAATTCCTACTTTGTAGCACTGTGGTGATTTTGATGTACTATTTTTAGATCCCTCGCATATGATAGGTGCTAACTCATTTTGAATATGGAAGGCAGCTTTTATTTTTAAAAGAAGAAGGAAGAAAAAGAATTTACAGCAGAAGGGTGATATATATTGTTTTTCTTAATGTCTTATTGTTTAGGCAAGCTACCAAGATAATATAAAAACTTCAAGCCCTATTTAAGGGTGTGGAGGAAAATTCACTTAACCACTTGTCAAGATTTTTTAAAATTGATCTTGAAGTCATTAGTCTTGAGAAAAAAATTGCTCATTCTCAGAATAACTTCTGCATGCTGCTAGTGGTACGTTTTCATACATTTTAGAAGCTAAGAAACCTAGAGGGACAGAAAATATGTATAATTTTCAAAAAAGTTTTAAACGTGTGGTTTCTGGTTAAGAAAAAGGGACTGGAGTCAACTGAATTATTTGTTACCCCATTTTTATTCTTATAGAACCCACTAGGTCCTTGTGATGTGTCTCTTTCTCAATTCTACTTTAGAATTTTTCAGACTCCCCTCTGTTTGCAATGTTCAGCAAAGACTGGGAAGCAATCATTTAAGGACTTAATAGACAACATTTTTAAGTCTATATTAATAAAGTGGGTAGTTCTTAGTCTTCCTGAGGCCAACAAAAACAGTTGTAGAATGGGAGAGACATTCCTTATATTCAGTCAAAATAGCATGCATGGTCATTTGGGAAGCGCTGTAAAATAGAATGTGAATTTGTAGACCATGTGACATTTGTGCATTACAGAGAGCAATAAAGAGTCTGTAGATAGAACTGAATAATTTTACTTCACACATTATTACTCTGGCTGAGAGTTTTATAGCTACGTATTTAGAACTGCTGTGCATTTTTGTAAACATCTTATTTAACCTTCAAATAACTGTACAAGGCAAGTACTATTATCCTTAGCATACAAATGAATTATAGATCAGAGAGGTTCAGTCATTTTCCTAAGCTCACACAGCTGGTGTATGGAAGACCAAGCAACTGAGGTTGAAGGCTCATGTCTCCAACCTGTCATCAACTTGGCCTTTCTCTCTATATACATACAGGGTGGGACAAAAGTAGGTTTATAGTTGCGAGTACATGAAACAGAGTTTATTCTTGTATTATTATTCATTAATTATTGTTCATATTTTCCATACAGACAATTGTAAGCCTACTTTTGTCCCACCCTACATATTCCTATCTTCAAGGAGACAGGCTGCAGAGAGATATGGAGGCTCTCCTAATTGGCCTTTCCCGCTGAACACTGCTCTCACTACTGAACGTGGCTGTGACTTATTTGTTCTTGAGGGTCCTTCTAAGGGAGCATTAGGTTAACTCCGCAGAAGCGGAGACAGCTGCCCTGCAGCTGAAGCAGTCCTAGGTGGCGGGGGCGTCAGCAGCTTTGCTGCCCCTCTGCTACCTGCTCAGCACCGTGCTAAACGCAGCGAGAGAAGAAAAACATCGCTGCCTCAGCAAGGCGATGTTCTGGGTCAAAAATAAACATATATTGAAATGCAAAGTGAAGACAATATAAATTACGTATACATGAAACCATGTGTAATTCAATATAAAAACTAAACTCTCCCAGACCGCCCTCCAGACAAAATTAATTGCTTCCTCCACTATGATCCCACACTGTATTTACAGACCAATATAGCATTTATTCCCTTAGTAAACATTGTGCACATGCCTGCTGTGTTCCAGGCACTGTGCCAGGTTTGGGGATTCTGATTTCGTCTGCTTTTTACATGTCTTTCTCCGTCTGCTTCCCTTTATCCATGCTACATATCTTGTTTAGAAAAAGATTTTTGAAGGCAAAAAGAAAACACACCTTGCTAATTGTTGTATCCCCAGCATCTATCTGACTTACTGTGGCAACTCAGATAAAAGTTTTGGTCGATGCTTCTGCAGAAAATATTCCCCAGAAGGGGAAATCTCCCTCAGAGGGGGAATGTAATTTCCTTTCCATAAAAGTACAGTCTGTTCATAGTGATGTTCTTCCTCCTCTATGCTTATCTGGATTAAGGGGAAAACAATGGGCTTAGTGCATTTTTGAAAGTCAGTGTTGGCTCTGGCTAGTTGGCTCTGTGGTAGAGTGTCAGCCTGGTATGTGGATGTCTCAGGTTCAATGCCCGGTCAGGGCACACAAGAGAGGCAACCACCTGCTTCTCCACCTCTCCTTCCTCTTCTCTCTCTCTTTTATTCCCTCTCTCTTTCTTCCCCTCCCACAGCCATCGCTTGACTGATTTGAGCATATTGGCCAGGATGCTGAGGATGGCTCCTTGGAGCCTCTGTCTCAGGTGCTAAAAATAGCTGGGTTGCAAGCATGGCCCCAGATAGGCAGAGCATCATACCCAGACCGGGGTCACCAGATGGATCCTGGTCTGGAAACATGTGGGAGTCTGTCTCTCTATCTCCCCTCCTTTCACTAGAAAAAAGAAGGAAAAAAAACTTGCTTTGAAAATCTGCACTCCATCATTCATCAGAGCAAACCATTATTATTCTGCAAATCTGACTTGCGGTGAAGTTATATCAGATTATTTACTTCTTCACTATACAACTAGTTGCATTTCTCTTGCAATGTTTTTGCTTTGGGTTATTTCAAAACTTTTAATTATTGTAAAATAGTTTTCAATTGGCTATTCTTTGACGTACTGTATTGTTTGATATAAATTATTCTAAATCTATAAAATCTAATTATTTCCTCTCTAAAATTTTTTAAGTTAGTTGGTTATAGTGAATTAAATTTAAAAGCAAACATATTAGTTTGAAACTTAAAAGTTCTACAGCTGATATATAACTTTTACAAACATAATTTTAGAAGTACATTTTAGTAACATGTAAAAATTATAAATGGTATGTTTTAAATAAGCTATTATGGAAGAGTACAGGGTAAAAAATATAAAAAAAAGGAAAAAGCTATTGAAGAGAACATAGTTAATTAGTTAGCATTCACAGATGGACTATACCCTTATGTAAGACAGTTAGTTAAAAATTTATCCGTGAACATAGTCATAGAGTTTCATTATATGCTATTCTCTTCCGTTTTTCCTTTTTTTGAAAATGAAAAATAATCATATCTTTATTGTATATCTCAAGAATTTATACTCAGTGAAAGTCTTTAAAAGGCTTTTCATCTCCAAAGATGGAAATAAAGAAGTATTTCTGAAGTATTTACTTCTAAAGTAGAAATTATAATGGTCTGTTATTTTCAACTTTGTATAATAAAACTTCAAATCTTATTATTAACATCAAATTCCCATCAAATTCATTCAAAATGTACTGGGAATGGAAAGAAGAGAGAATCTGAAATCTCTTTTCTTCCAAGCTGCAGAAGCAGCCTTTTCTCTCATCAGCCTGAGAGTTCAATAGCTGACAGTTGTTTATTGAGCTCTGCTGAATAGCATACCTATGAAATAAATTAGCATTATTACAATTATGTCAAAAGTGAAGAGATGTTAAATACCTTGCCTAAAGTCAGACTCCAGTCAGAGACACAGCTCAGGCTGAGTCCAGTCACTTGGCTGCCAGGATCCTTTAACTGCACTGAGAATTTGTAATTGTTTCTCCATTATTTGATTAGAAATACGGACAATGTTGTTTCTGGCTTTAATCCAGAAACAAATATGTGAGGAAATCAGTTTAACTGGAAGGAAAATGAAAAGAGGAGAGTCAAGGATAAATTCCAATATTCTGATATTTTTTCCTTCTATTTGTATAAATTTTTACAAAAGATGTAGCAATACGTCTTTACAAAAATACACCTCTGATTTTAACCTCGTATTGTGCTCATTCAGAGAATTTTTGTACTTTGATTAACTTCAGCAGTGCTCACTCAAAATTTAAATAAAGCCCAAGAACAGTTGAAGCTTTGTTTTATTGTACTAATGATAATAAAATTTTACCTGTAAAGATATGAATTAAAATGTCATTTCAACCACAATATATAAAGAAGCTAAAGTTTTCTTAGTTATAAAAATGGGGCAAGTTAATAATTGCCAAGACAAAATGGTCGGTTCATTTGATCTTTAAAAAAGCGAACGGATTCCCTGAGGTATAAATTGTGGAATTTATCTGTAAGCATTAATAATCCTCTGAACGAGTTGCTCCTTTTGATTTGAACTCTAGGGGATTTTCTAATGTGTAAGCGTGACTGTCAGCTCCTGTAATCATATTGCACAATAGTTCAGGCTGCAAATCCAGGCTCATTCTTCCTTTTTTCATTCTGTTGTAACTCGACCTGTTGTTTGCCATTTGCTCTGTGATCCCTATTTCTTAACTCAGATTCCAGTAAAATACTGAGGTCGTATGTTCTTCCTGTTCTTTGTTGTTTTCTGGGCTCAAGGACTGCCAGTGCTTGGCCTTCCCCTTAAACATTTTCCTGTCATTCACTCAGAAAATTTGAGCTTTATTAAGGAAAAGATAATCCTGATGATTTACTGGAAAGACAAACAGTCAGGTTGAAGTGATTTACACACAGAGAAGGAGTGGATATTAGATATCTGCATAATTGTAGTGAGTTCAAGATGCTGGCATTAAATTTCAAAAGCACGGGTTTGGGTGATTTGATAGTTACCTCTGTGATAAAATAATTACCTCTGAAATACAAACTGTTTTCCTTCTTGTATTCCTTTTGCTTTCTCCCCAGTCAAGCACTTAATCAGCGCTGTGCTCACTTTCTCCAAAGAGGGACAGTGATAACAATAACAGTGACTAGCGCACGCGGCACATTTATTATGTGCTGTTGGGCAGATAAAATATAATATGCTCACTTTGTTAAAGATGGCGCTGCCCACATGGAAGCCCGTCATCCAGGTGATATTATTTGCCCTTATGCTTGGGATGGGGGCGGGGAAAAGGCTGTAATGTAAGCAGGCCAGGTAGTTATAGCCTAAGGTTTAGTTTTAAGAGTAAGCTTTTCCCCACACCCTTGACTGATTGGATGATGTGGGGTGGTGCACTCTCCTGAGGAATCCCATTGTGCCTCAGATGGGTGACTTTGTATCAGAGACTTTCTTGTTTGTAGATTGGATTAAGGGTTTGGATTTCTACACTATAAAGTAGGACAGACCAGCAGCTTGCTCTCTCTTGCTTCCTGAGGTATTAGAGAGGAGAGCAGATTAAGGCCACATGGAGGCCAGGAGAAGCAGCCAAGATGGCAGAGTGCTGAGGGAGAAGCCAGTTTATGCAGAGTTAGTGCTGGAGAAGGAGATGGAGAACAGAGGTGAATAAGACTGGTGAGCTAGAAGCCTTTGATGCTAGGAAACTCGGATAAGTCAGTAGCTTTGTGAGCACTGAATGAGTGGGTTTTGGAGCCCAGTGTGTGTTTTTGCTTGCCCGCCGGGTGCAAGCTAGAATTAAAGCTGATGGCTCACCAGTTCTTGGCTCCGTTGTTTCATTACCGACTGTCCGAATCTAATGGGAACCTGCACTGGCCAGGCGGCTGTAACGGTGGCCTTGAGCACTGGCTTTACATGTGCCATACATGGCAAATACGTTAAACAATTCAGCCAGAATAACCCTATAAGCATGTACTGTTAATACCTGCATTTCACGAATGAAAAAACAGAGGCACAGAAGTCTAAGTTGCTCAAAGTCACACAGCTAGCTAGAGGTAGCCAGGATTCAAAGGCAGTCTGGCTTCATATCTGTGCTCCTCACTATTAAAAACAGACAATTCTGTCTATCAAGGACGTGGCCGGGACCACTGCCTCAGGAGAAACCTGGACAAAAGCTAATCAAAGGGCAGGATGAAGGTCAGTATTCTGGGACGATATGCCGGAGACTGACCCCACTGAGAAGAATAACCTTCCTTTAATCCATGGCTGCTCGGTCAGAACATGGTGGAAGACTGCCATCAGGAAAGGTCAAATTTGTGTCCTCATAGGATTGTATCAAAGCTATAAAATGCGAATGACAACTGAAATCACTGACTAAGAAAAGTCTGAGAAAAGAATGATGTGTGAGGAGCAGATTATATTCAGGGTCTGAGGAGATGGACCAGAAACATAAGGGTTGGGATCCAGTCTTTTTCTTTTTTTTTTTTTTTTACAGGGATAGAGAGAGAGTCAGAGAGAGGGATAGATAGGGACAGACAGTCAGGAACGGAGAGAGGTGAGAAGCATCAATCATTAGTTTTTTGTTGCCGTTGTGACACCATAGTTGTTCATTGATTGCTTTCTCACATGTGCCTTGACCGCGGGCCTTCAGCAGACCGAGCAACCCCTTGCTGGAGCCAGCGACCTTGAGTCCAAGCTGGCGAGCTTTTTGCTCAAGACAGATGGGCCCGCACTTAAGCTGGCAAGTTCGGCGTCTCGAACCTGGGTCCTTCCGCATCCCAATGCTTATCCACTGTGCCACCGCCTCGTGGCGGGATGCAGTCTTTAAGGCACAGTTTCCTAAAGCATGCTCCCTGAACAAAACAGTGACCTAATGAAAGCTTGCATCTTATATTAGCCTGTCTAGAAGTTAGATTTTATGGACTTACCCTAAGAGTGATTAGTTCCTGGAGAACTACTCACACTTATACTTTCTCAAGAGATATATGAAACAGAAAAGCTAACAAATTAATTTAGAAAAAGGGAAGACTTCATGGTGGCCACAATTACCCTGGAGAGCAAATCCAGTGAAAGATGTTCTGATGAACAAAGAACATGAATAAAAGACATTGGATAGTCTTAGAGGCTTTTTCCCCCCAGACTATAGTAATTAAATACACTTTTCCCTGGCCTGACAATATTTCTGTTGGACAACAGGTTCAGGTGCACCAAGATCAGGGCACTCTGCTCCCAGGCAGGATTAGATGAGTACTGACAAGTTCTTTTCTTCTTCTGGAAGATCTTATTCATAGGACTCCCTCATTAATACATCAGTTATAGCACAATTGTCATTGAAACCCTCTGGCCTCTGTATTGTGTCTGCTAGATTGAACACCTGCCCCGTTACCTGACACCTGACCCAGCCCCGGTGGGAAGATTTAATGCCTGGTCTCTCTATATCCAGTCCACTGAAGCCTGCATCAGTGAACATGCCTGTTCTCAACCCTATCAAGAACCAGTCTCAGACAACTGACCTTACATCCTATAGTGTATGCTACTAGCATACATTTCTGATGCTTGAATTTTCCTACCTTGACTCCCAATTACAAAACTTACAAAATCCTGTGCTCTGAGTTCAGTGATAAGATTTTAAATTAAAATGTGCCTTTTGTTAAAATATTTAGAGTGAAGCATACAGGATGAGGTAAAATTAGCTTTATAGCTGTTCGTATGAAAAATAACACCATAATAAATAATAATACAAAAATAAACTTTTGTGTACTCATAACTCTTAACCTTCTTTTGCCCCACCCTGCATTGCATCAAGGAAGGAGGTTACTAGGAAGAATCTTCATTCCTGGCAATTGCCAAAGTCTCCGCAACTTCCTAAAGTGTCGATCTGGATATCAACTTGGCTAAGTTCTGAAAGTGTCCTTAATCATGTTCTACCCTTAACTCCTCTCTTGCTTCGTAACAGGAAAAAGAAATTGCTGTCTCTCCAGCCAATATAGCGATGCCCACAATACAGAGAGCCATTTATAGGATTATACAGAGAAATTTTGCTTCTTATTGAAACATTTTATTAGTTCCCATTTCAAATGGTGATTTGGACTGTAGTCCTATATTGTAAGAAGCCAATTAAAGTGTCACCCACCGAGAAAAAAGAAAAGTTTTCTCCCAAAGATAAATATGGTTCTGCCCCTAGCAAAAGAGAAAATTGCTACCAAAATCGTTTTGTTCAATATGGTGGCTGGGCCACACATTTTATCTGTGCTTCCTCCCCAAATCCCTGTACAATGACAGCAAAGAAATAAGAAGGCATACACCTACAATGGGAAAGCAAACAGGAATGGCACATAAGGAGATAAGAGATAGCAAGAATGTATTAGAAGTTTCTAGAGGAACCTCACCAGTCAAGGCTGACTGTCAAGGCTGAAAACAGGGGACTGGTAAAACAATATATGAAGTGTAGTTGGTCCTTATCGCCCCTTCACCACCTCATGTAAGTCCTGCCTCCTTATTCATATACCACCTACCGCTTGCCCATCTTTTATTCCTAAGAGAATTTGATTTGGAAAATATTTTTATATCAGGAATATGGAAAGTTAGGAATCATAAACAAAAATTAAATTTAAAATAATGCAGAGAAAGAGGACAATAGACACCTCTTTCAACCAGATTGCTGTCAACCACGCTTCTATTTCCTGGCAGGAGATAAGGATTCTTCTTGGCAGAAATGGGATGGTCCCATAGGAAAAATTTTAATGATACTAAGATATAGTGGTTCCTCCACAGATATTCATTCCAGCTTAGCATTTAATCATATATAGGAGCTCACCAATCCACAAACTCCACCCATGCACAAAAAACTAGCTTTCAGTAAGCTTTTGTGGTGCCTCACATAAGGATAACCAAGGATCACCAGACATTTAAAGAATGTCTCCAATGTGAAGACAGAAATTGAAAACAAAGTAAAGGGGGTGGGTAGGAATCCAGGGAACACAGAATACTGAGTGCCAGGCAGTGTTCTAGATGCTGAGGAAACTGCAATGAACAAAGCAGATCAAATTCTCTGCCTTCATAGAGCTTATGTTCTGGCAGAGATGGGAAGGACACCAAAGAAGTAAGTAAAGATTCAGAAGGGAGAGGGTATGAAAGCTGAGCCCTGGGCAAATCCAACGTTGAGAAGTTGGGAGGATGAGGAACAAAGAGCAAAGGAAAGTATGTAGAAAGGGGTGATCAGTGTGAGGTACGAAGAAAACCAGGAGTGAACAATGTCCTAGAAACCAGGTGAGATGTTTCAAGAAGAAAGTAATTTATGTGTCGAAGAGATAAGCTAATAGGAGCATTTACCCTTGCATGAAGCAACATGGAGGTCATTGGAGACTGTGACGAGGTCAAGGTCAGTGGTGTGGGAGGATGAAAGCCTGCACCAAGTGAGTTTAAGAGATAGTAAGAAGGGAGGAATTGAGGAGAGCTAAAGCTAGGGACTGAGCAAGAGGGGTACTATCGTTATAAGGAGAAGCAGAGTAAGGAACAAGGTTTGGTTTTCTTTTTTATGGAAATATTTGCAGAAGAAAACTCCCTTTAAACTTTATTCAGTATTATCAAAGAAATAAGAAATAATAGAATGTTGTTATTTTTTTGTTTTTTAAAATAGAACATTAATCCAAAGCAGAAAGAGCTCAAAGAAATTACATAATATAGTCAAAAGTATATATAAACAACTTCATAGTATGGATCAGAATATATAGTCAAGAAAACTGCCCAGAATATAGGATAAAAAGACAAAGTATGGAAAATAAGACAGAAAAGATTAGAAAATTAGAGGTTTCATTTGGGAAGCCAAGTTCGCACCCAATAGAACTTTCAAAAAGGAGTCGGTTAACAATTGAGAGTGAATTATCAAAGAAACAATAGAAAAAATGATTCCCAGAACTTAAGACAAAGTTGAAAGAGCCTATTTAGTGCCCCCAACACAATGAATTTTAAAAAAAAAGAAAGAAAGAAAGGCATAAACACCCACCTGTTGGGTATATCATGATAAAATTATGAACAGTGATAGTGAAAAGTTGCAAAAAGCTTTCAGAAGGGGTGAAATCACACAAACAGTACCAAGATTCAGAATAGCATCCACAGAAAGAACACCTTAAATTCTGGGGGAGTTTATGTTTTACAAATCAGGACTCTACACAGCAAAGCTAGCAATTAAATGTAATGAATAAAGACATTTTAGACATGCAAGAACCAAAAAAAAATTTTTTTAAATCTACATTCATATAATCTGCTGACAATATGATCTAAAAAATAAGGGTAAAGATCGATAAAGAAGAAGACAAGAAAAAGGAACCAAGAAAAAGTGGGGGCTTTGTAATGTGGCAACTTGGCTAGGATAAACTACATTTCCCAGAATTCTTTCTTTTGTTTCCACTGGGTTCAACCACAGTTGGGATTCTTATGGCAGATTTGGAGGGCAGAAACGCAGAGAAAGGCAGCCTCTGTAGCTCTCACATTCTGTTGCCTCTCTGTTGGTTGATCTTATTGGCCTACAGTGGTGACCAGGCCTGCAACTAACTGCTTAGCTTCCCCCTGGATCTCCCTTCAGCAGGAGTCAAAGGGTTCAGCTCCTATAGGACATCCACATCACTAAGGTCAGAAGCAGCAAGAGATTCTACAGGTTTCATCCCATCCTCACAATCCCCAGCTCCTACTTCCTTTACAGCCATCTGCCTTTCTCACTTATCTGCCCTGCACACTTAGACCTCCAGCATCAGATGTGAAGAAAAAAGCCTTTCAGAGACTGTTTATTCTGCCCACACAATTGCATAAGGCCACCCCTTATATATCCTAGAGGCTCTACTTCTCTGATTGAACTCTTTTACAAACAGGATCCCAAACAGGAAAGCCTAAAGCCTGAGAAGGAATTTTCAAAATGCACTGTGGTTTCCTGAAGACCTCCCTGCCACAGCCTTCTGTTCTTCTGGTCAGATCTGGACGACTCCCCAACTTGGCCTGCTGCATGAAGCATGTAAAACAGGGTTCAGGAAACTATGGCTCATGAGCCAGATGTGGCTCTTTTGATGGCTGCATATGGCCTGCAGACAAATCTTTAATAAAAAAAATAATAACATTAAAAATATAAAACATTCTCATGTATTACAATCCATTCATTTCCTACCACTCATGTTCATGGTTGCAGGTGGCTGGAGCCAATCATAGCTGTCCTCCGGGACAACACCAAATTTTTATTGAATAATGTCTATGTACACAGGTCATTGTGAGGTCAGGAAGTAAAACTTTCTTCCTTTAAATCAAGTAGTCAGCTAGCTAATTGCAGAAACCCTTTTGACAAAGAAGATGGCCAAAAGAAAAAAAATGAGGAATATCATACTTTTCAGCAGGAATGGACAGAGGAATTAGCCTTTGTGGAGAGAGCAGGTTCTGCAATGTGTCTAATATGCAATGATAAAATTGCATCAATGAAACACTCAAATATAGAGCGGCACTTCAACACATGCCATACTACATTTGCATCAAAATATCCAGTGGGGGACAGCAGGAAGAAAGCATGTCAAGAGCTACTGTGCAGAGTGCAAGCTAGTCAGCAGCAACTCTGTGTTTGGACCCAACAAGGTGACTGGAATTCCGCTAGCTTTGCTGGTGCTTTAGTAACTGTGAGAAATGGAAAGCCATTCACAGATAGGGAGTAGGCCAAAACATTCATGCTTGATGTTTGTGTGCCAATGAACTTTTTGATGACTTTTCAGATAAAGACAAGATAATCAAATGAATAGAAGACATGCCTCTGTCGGCAAGAACTGTTCATGATCGTACCATCATGATGGCAAATCAAATTGAGGCAACACAAGTGAAGGACATAAATGGAGCACCATTCTTTTCTCTCACTTTGGATGAGTTAACGGACGTAAGCATTTATCCCAGTTCAGTGTGATTGCAAGGTATGCTGTCAGTGACCCACTATGTGAGGAAAGTCTTGCTGTTTTGCCTATGAAAGAGACAACAAGAGGGGAGGATTTATTCAAGTCTTTCACTAAGTTCACTAAAGAAAAAAATCTACCGATCGATAAACTTATTTCGGTGTGTACTGATGGTGCTCCGTGCATAGTGGGGAAAAACAGAGGATTCGTAGCGATTCTTTGTGAACATGAAAAGAGACACATCCTAAGTTTTCACTGCATCCTACATCAGGAGGCTCTTTGTGCTCAGATGTGTGGCAAGCAGCTTGGTGAGGTGATATCGCTGGTCATTCTGGTGGTCAACTTTATTGTTGCCCAAGCTTTAAATGATCCCAATTTAAAACACTGCTGGATGAAGTTGGAAATAATTATCCTGGTCTGCTTCTGCACAGCAATGTGCATTGGTTGTCAAGGGGGGAAGGTGCTCAGCCGTTTTGCGGCTTGTCTGAGAAAAATCCGGACTTTTCTTTCTTTCTTTTTTTTTCTTAAGGATTTTATTTGTTGATTTTACAGAGGGGGTGGGAAAGAAGTATAGTTGCTTCACTTTAGTTGTTCATTGCTTGCTAGTTGTATGTGCCTTGACCCAGCAAGCTCAGGGTTTTGAACCAGCAACCTCAGCACTCCAGGTTGATGCTTTATCCACTGTGCCACCACAGGCCAGGCCAGACTTTTCTTGAAATGAAAAACATTGAACATCCTGAGTTAGCTAACACTAAGTGGCTCCTGAAGTTCTACTATCTCGTGGACATGACTGAACATCTGAACCAGCTCAATGTGAAAATGGAAGGTGTTGGAAATACAGTCTTATACCTTCAACAAGCAGTGTTTGCATTTGAAAACAAGCTGGAACTCTTCATCCCAGAGATTGAAACAGGTTGTTTACTACACTTTGAAAAACTGGGAGAGTTTAAAGAGCATGCACAGCAAGTGACCCTGCTCAACATCTTGATCTCCAGCAGCTAGCGTGCTTCAAATCTAATCTCCTGCAGTCATTCAAAGCACACTTTGGAGAATTTTATGAGCGCACTGTCTTTTTAAGTTCATCACCCATCCACACGAGTGTGCAGTGGACAGCGCCGACCTGAGTTACATCCCGGTGTCTCTGTCAGAGATTTTGAGCTACAAGTTGCTGACCTGAAGGCCTCAGACATGTGGGTGAATAAGTTCAAGTCACTGAATGAAGATTTGGAAAGACTTGCACGACAACAAGCAGAGTTGGGAAGTGGGAAGAAATGTAACACTTCAACCCGTGACCAGCTGATTGTCAAAACTTGGAACGCGCTTCCCGTCACATACCACGCACTACAGCATGTGAGTATTGCTGTACTGACAATGTTTGGCTCTACATATGCATGTGAGCAGTCTTTCTCATATCTAAAGAACGTTAAGACCAACCTATGATCATGTTTAATGGATGGAAGTCTCAAAGCCTGCATGAAGCTTAACCTAACCATATATCAACCAGACTACAAAGCCATCAGCAAAACCATGCAGCACCAAAAGTTATATTAATGGTAAGAAGTACTTTATTCATCATTGGTTAGCAACTGCATAACAACATTATTAAAAGGGAATTCAGAGACTTATTGTACTTTGAAAGTGTTGGTCTTACATGAAATGTACACATTTACTTGTATTTAATGTTAAACATATTGTATGGCTCTCATGGAATTACATTTTAAAATATGTGACGTTCACAGCTCTTTCAGCCAAAACAGTTTCCAACACCTGATATAAAATGTAATATTGATAGACATAGCCCTCAAAACGTATGGCTTTGGGTCCCACGGAACCTGCATCCTCCCTTGCATACTAGTTAAGATAAAATAAAATAGTTGTTCACTACTCCTCCTTCTAGAGGTTTCTCATCTGAGGAATTAGTAAAGAAAACAGATGAAGTCAGTATAGCTAAGCTGATTTAACATGGAGTCTGTATAGTCAAGCTAACAAAACTGGTGAATAAATAAATCTCTGTCATTTATTTCCAGACAAAGCCTTTTTAATTTTTGTGCTCAGTCTACACAGCCATCTGAATTTTTTTTTCTTCTGGAATCTAACTAAGTCTAAATTAGTCCCCTAACAGAGCAAATTGCAAAAGATGTTTTTCCCCTGCAAAGAATAAAAAGAGCTCTGGCCAAGGAGTGTTTGTTTTTCTTTCTATGTATATGCAAGGACTTCAGAATTGCATACATTTTATGCTTCCGAACAATAACATCTTTCTTATTAAAAAGGAATCTCCCCATAAGATCACATCATTAAAAGCAAGACAATTGAAACCAAATAAATGTTAAATTCTGATAGAAAACAGATTTTTTACACTTAACACATGAAGAAGAAATTTGGCTATATTGAATAAAAATATGTGGAGGAAAAAGAAAACAAGAGCACATGTTAAGTAAAACCACATTTTAAAATATGCTTTTAGATATAAGTAAGATGGTGGTAACACGAGATGTCTCTTTCATTGTAGTCCTCAATATGACTTCTCTGCTTTCTTTAATACATTTGTTATAAATCTCTTTTTGTTCAGATAACTAAATCCAATCTTTGAGTACTTTTTTCTCCAGTTTTTAAATCTTTTAAATATTATCTCATCTTAAAACATTATCCAAATAATTGGAAAACACATGATGATTCATGCATTAGTGACCACATCTAAAAGGAGCCTTCCCAGAGTTGTCAGCTATCTGACCAAAGATAGGACATATGAGCAAGTAAAACCACTATTAATTCATTTATCCAGTTCAAAATCTTGGTATTATCACACATCATTTTTCTCCCTCACCCTTCAATTTTTTATTGAATAAGTCCTATTGATTCTACCTTTTGAATGCCAAACTCTATTAGCCCCATTGTCACAACCTCAATGCCACCACCTTATTTATCTCCTCACCAC
This sequence comes from Rhynchonycteris naso, assembly GCA_037038555.1. Taxonomy (NCBI): domain Eukaryota; kingdom Metazoa; phylum Chordata; class Mammalia; order Chiroptera; family Emballonuridae; genus Rhynchonycteris; species Rhynchonycteris naso. The sequence continues at coordinate 15,223,122 of CM072998.1, read as the reverse complement.
ATTAACATAATCTATTGGTACCTCCTAGAAGATCAATTTATATCCAGTTTCTTTGCTTTGCAAACCATCTAGTATGGCAATAAAAAAATGTTAGCTTTATAAAAACAGATGTGACCACATCATTCCTCTGCTTAAGAAGGCTTGGTGACCATCTATACTCCAACAAGATAAAATCCAATTTCTTTCATGTGGTGCTCTAACCCGAGTGCCCAGAGGTAGCCCCTCTAGTTAAAGCCATCATGATCCAGCCATCCTCACATGGTGTAACTGCTTTGAAATCTATGCTAAAATGTAAACCCGGGAATGGATGCTGAAAACTTGGAGGCCCACGTGAGTATTAGCACAGAGCCTTGTTTGTAAGCTTAATAAGAGTAAACATTTATATATCACATCTTCCAAGCCAGGTACTATTAGAACACTCCCCATGTTTTAATTTATTTAATCCTCCATAGCCATTTGAGATATGTATTATTTTTATCCCTAATTTTCCAATGACATAACTGAGACTTAAAGAGAACAACCAACTTGCTCAAGGGCACGTATGCCAGGATCTGACTCAAAGTAGTCTGGCTCCAGAAGCACACTGTCATCCACTTGCTATAGTATGTCACTAGCTGTACATGGAGATGGGCATCACCCAACCTTAGAACATGATTATGGCGAGTTCAGAGATCTGTACTTATCAGAAGCAGACAGTAGAAGCCTGAGCCAGTTGTGGCTGAGGGCAACCTAAACCTGCAGCATAACATTATAAGGAGAGTCCTTGTCTTCACATCTTCCCAGTGCCCTACAACTCCCGACGCCTCTCTCTCTCTCTCTCTCTCTCTCTCTCTCTCTCTCCATGTGAAGCTTCTGAGACACCAGAATAAGTAATATTTAGTCGCTCAGACTAGATAGCTTGAGGTCATGTGAAAATATTTTTAAAAATAAAAAGATGAGGAACGGAAAAAGAAAAACAAGAAAAGGGGCGATCTAGAAAACTAGACATAACTTCATTTTTTTCTCCACCTTGAGTTTGGACTAAACACTGGCCCCTAGCGACTGAGTTAGCCACCTCCCACTTCATTCTTTTTTTTTTTTACAGGGACAGAGAGAGAGTCAGAGAAAGGGATAGACAGACAGGAGTGGAGAGAGGTGAGAAGCATCAATCATTAGTTTTTCGTTGCCATCACAACACCTTAGTTGTTCATTGATTGCTTTCTCACATGTGCCTTGACAGCGGGCTTTCAGCAGACCGAGCCACCTCTTGCTGGAGGCAGCGACCTTGGGTCCAAGCTGACGAGCTTTTGCTCAAGCCAGATGGGCCCGAGCTCAAGCTGGTGAGCTTGGGGTCTTGAACCTGGGTCTTCTGCATCCCAGTCCGACGCTCTATCCACTGCGCCACCGCCTGGTCAGACCCACTTCATTCTTATAACAAGGAAGAGGTGTCAGGGAAATTGAAATGTTTCTGCTGAAGAAATGGGTCACACGAACTCATGAAGCAGAAAGAGAATACTGTTTATTTAAATAGTAGGTCCAGCTGGGATGCGTTAGAAGGGAGACCAAGGAAACAAAATAGTTTTGTTCATGAAAATTAATGAAGAACTTGAGGTTTCTGTAAATAACTCAAGAGCAAGAGGGTAAGAAGGTAAGAATGAATGAAATAAGAAAGAGAACTAGAAATGTGAAAAAATAACCCATCAAGATGACAGGGAGTGGTTAAGAAGCAGCCAGGCCGGCGTTCCTGGCTATGGCCAAGCACCTTTGGGAAGCAATGGTGTCAAATACTCAGTTTTAAGATGTTTGCTGCAGTGTAAATTTCTTTCCTTTTCTGCCTTCCACTGTTAAGCCGAAGTTTCTACATAGAGTTGCCTTGGGTCTGTGGTATTTTGACAAAATAAAGGGGAAGGGGCTGTGTTGTGTCTTGGGAATGAAACGGGATAAAGAAAAATCAAGAATTCAGCAGAATCAGAAAATGCTAGGAAAACATTAGCTTCAGGGATAGCAGAAGATGCCAGCAAGTGAGATTAGGTTTCTGGCTATGTATGGGATGGAGATCTGGTTACCCAGCAGCTTCAAGGGCTTGGGAGCAGTCAGGGAGCTGACATTTGAACTATGTGAGTACAGTGGGTATGCTCTTGAGACCACAAACTTACATGTGAAAGATAAATGTAACTTGTTTTTCTAACTGAATTCCAAGACTATATTCTATGATGGTCTTGGAGCAACCTAATCTCATTGGAGTCAGTATCATATCAATTTATAGTCTCTCTTCATCCTGGGATGGCATTTGTCTTCTGGGGCTTGTGGTGGGCAAGGTTTACATAGTGCCACTGTACCTACTTGTTCCTGCTGCAGTCTCTGAGCTCTCTGAGTTCCCTTCAGTCATCAGTCCTCACAGATGGTATCCTCCTCTTCCTTTTCAGAAATGCAGGGAAAAGCATCAAGTTTTGTTGATTTCCCATCAATTAATCCTTTTTCCACCTGGGCATATTGTGAGAGACGGCTCTAATTTTATTTTATTTTATTTTTTTGCGAGAGAGAGAGACAGGAAGGGAGAGAGATGAGAAGCATCAACTCTTAGTTGTGTCACTTTAGTTGTTCATTGATTGCTTTTTCATACATGATTTGACCGGGGTGAGGGTGCTCAAGCTGAGCCAGTGACCCCCTTGCTGAAGCCAGTGTTCTTAGGCTTCAAGCCAGCAACCTTTGGGCTTAAGCCAGCAGACCTTGGGATTATGTGGATGATCTTGTGCTTAAATCAGCAACTCACACTCACGCTGGTGAACCTGCACTCAAGCCTGCGACCTCAGGGTTTCAAACCTGAGACCTCAGCGTCCCAGATTGACACTCTATCCACTGTGCCACCACCAGTCCGGTGAGATGGCTCTAATTTTATTCTTTTGTTGTGTTTTGAAATATTTTTTATCTTTTGTTGCTATTATGGGGGCAGTGTATGTCTATAATTAGTCTTAATGGAGGAAAACAAAAGGTATAAGAAAATGGTACAAACTACTAGTTACAAATATTGTTCAGTTACATTTGCTTTACATCCTCTCTTATCAGTTTAAAATATTTCTTGTAAAATAACCATCCTGGCCTGACCTGTGGTGGCGCAGTGGATAAAGTGTCGACCTGGGAAGACTGAGGTCGCCAGTTCAAAACCCTGCACTGGTCTGGTCAAGGCACATATGGGAGTTGATGCTTCCAGCTCCTCCCCCCTTTCTCTCTTTCTCTCTCTCTCTCTCTCTCTTTCTTTCTCTCTCTCTCATTCACTCTGTGTCTCCTCTCTAAAATGAATAAAGAAAAAATAAAAAGATCCTTTAAAAAAAATTAAAAAAAATAATAACCACCCTGTAAAGTAATGATAGCGCATTTCTTCCATTGCTCATTCCTCCTTTATCATTACCTAAAAACTTGAAATGACCAGGACTTTATATCCAGGGTGGACAAACAATGGCCCATGGGTTAAATTGAGCCCATTGTTTATTTTAATATTTTTAAATGGTTGGAGATGATTGCTATTTTGTGACATGGAAAGACTATAAAATTTAAATTTGTGTCCAAAAATAACATTTTTATTGAAACACAGCCATGCTCATTCATTCCATTTCATTTGTCCTTTTCACTCTGCAGTTACATAGTTGAGTAGTTGTGACAGACACTGTGTGGCAAATATGCAATAACTGATGTTTTACAGAAAAAGTTTGTCAACTCCTGCCCACCACCATTTGGTTACACCTATTCTCAGGGTTTTACTTTTCTCCTTATCTAGATTGGCTTGTCCATCCTGCCATCTAATATCCCCCAGTTTTTAACCCTGGAAGTTATTTAGTACTCTCTGGTAAAGAAAGAGCATTCTAACCTCTCTTCCCTGGTTAGTCTTAGTTTGTACATTCTATCAGTTCTCTCCAACCTTAGAATCTTTCTTATAGGAGAATTGCAGTGTTGGGAGCCTTTTTATGGCAAAAGAGTAAAAAAATACAGCATATAGGGCTGTAGCTTCCCTACATCATGCAGCGGATTTGTACGGACCAATGTGACCCAGGTCACAACAGGCACTCCTTCACTCGCCCACGCTTACTTGCACGCATGTACCAGATCTTGGCGGCCTGCAGAGCTCTGTACTTATGTCAGAATAGAAACTTCTCTGGCTCAGAGTTCATCTGTTATGAAGGCACCACAGATTACTCCCTTATAACTGTGGCAATCGTTGAGTCCTTATAATTTTATTTTCAATAACAGGGTTTTAAAAATAAAAGCTGAAGGTTATTTTTCATTTCTTTTTACTATTTTTCATATTAGTAAGGAAACAAAAATCTATATCAGCCCATATTTCCATATCAGATTCCTCCCACCTAATTACCTGATTTCTCTACTTTAATTAACAACCTACAGCTACTTATATTTAATACTTTTCTGTTGTAGGGTGGTGGGAGCCTAGAAAAAAGATATAGATTATTTTCTTTGTATTTTTATTGTTACCCACATCCCTTTGTTTAAACCCTCCAACTTGACAGGTCCTGGGAAGCCACCATTTCATTCAGAACTATGCTCCAATCAGGTTTACAATGAACAGGGAAGGTGGGGTAAAAACATATAGACCCTCAAGAATATATACAAGAAAAATACAGGAAGACGTAAATAGTAATTACAACTCTAAATAAGTAAAACCATGTAAAAATTGATGGAATGCAAATAAATATGGATGGAATTGTCAGAATACCAGGGTAACATTTATTGAATGAGTGCTTTATTTTTTTGAAGAAAAGAAAAATTGGTTACGAAGGAAAGGACAGTTGAGCCTGGTGTACACATTAATATTGTATGCTGAGAGCAGCAATTGGGTATTTTGAAATCTAGTAATAATAAGTGAACTAGTCAGTAATGAGAGATAACATGGTGATTAGATACAAGGGAAACAGGAAGGTGAGATGAGCCTTGGAACATCACTTATGCCTGTGGGTTTGATATAATTAGCTGATAGAATTATATATAGTAATTCATTTATTTAATTATTGATAAGTTCAGAGTTTTGAGCAAAAGAGGTACATAAGAAAAATCATAATTAATTTTTTTAAAATTAATTTTAATGGGGTGACATTAATAAATCAGGGTACATATGTTCAAAGAAAACATCTCCAGGTTATCTTATCATTCAATTATGTTGCATACCCATCACCCAAAGTCAAATTGTCCTCTGTCACCTTCTGTCTGGTTTTCCCTGTGCCCCTCCCCGCCCCCCGTCTCCCTTCCTCTCCTCCCTCCCCCCACCCCGTAACCACCACACTCTTGTCCATGTCTCATAGTCTCACTTCTATGTTTCACCTATGTATGAAATCATGCTGTTCTCAGTTTTTTTCTGTTTTACTTATTTCACTCCGTATAATGTTATCAAGGTCCATCCATTTTGTTGTAAATGATCCAATGTCATCATTTCTTATGGCTGAGTAGTATTCCATAGTATCATAGTATATATGGTTTTTAATTCACTCGTCCTCTGACAGACTCTTGGGCTGTTTCCAGATCTTCGCTATTGTGAACAATGCTGCCACGAACATGGGGGCGCATTTGTTCTTTTCGAACAGTGCTATGGTGTTCTTAGGGTATATTCCTAAAAGTGGGATAGCTGGGTCAAAAGGCAGTTCTATTTTTAATTTTCTGAGGAATCTCCATACTGTTTTCCACAGTGGCTGCATCAGTCTGCATTGTTTTGTTTTGTTTTGTTTTTAATGCAAAGACTAGATCAGTGTTTCTTAACTGGAAGTGATTTGCCCTCACCTCCTCATCCCACCTCCACTCTGGCACTGTCAGTGGACATTTTTGGTTTTCGCAGCCGGGAGGTGGAGTATTACAAGCATCTAGTGGGGAGAGGCTAGGAATGTTGCTATCCTTGCACTGCACAGGACAGCCCCCTACAACAGCCATCCAGCCCAACTGTCAGTTGCACCAAGATTGAAAAACTCTGGGCTAGCTTATGGCAGAGAAGTACTTCAATTTAAGCAGCAGGTCTAAAAACTAGATCAGAGGCCTCTAAAGAGTTCCTTGTTTGACATAATCAATCTCTTCTTTTATCAAGTTACCCACAAAGCTAATATGAAGATTAAAGATAAAATCAGTTATAGTCAATTGTAGGACTATTCCAAAATTAATTTTACATTCTGCTCTTAAAATATTTTGTTTTCCCACCCATCAACATGAATGAATCTTTGCCCTGGCCATTTGGCTTAGTGGTAGAGGTCAGCCCAGTGTGTGGATGTCCCAGGTTCGATTCCCAGTCAGGGCACATAGGAGAGGCACCATCTGCTTCTCCTTCCCTCCCCCACTCTTCTCTTTCTCTCTTCTCCTCTTGCAGCCATGACTTGATTGGAGCAAGTTGACTGTGGGCACTGAGGATGGCTCCATGGCCTCCACCTCAGGTGCTAATAAGAGCTCAGTTGCTGAGCAGCGGAACAACACCCCAGATGGGCAGAAAGAGCATTGTTCCCTAGCAGGCTTGCTGAGGGGATACTGGTTGGGGCACATGTGGGAGTCTGTCTCTCTGCCTCCCTCTTCTCACTGAATAATAAAAGAAAAAGATAAATCTCAGAAACAATGTTGAATGACAAAGCAAGTCAAGCAAGACTATATTCACTATCATACCAGTCATATAAAGCTTAAAAACAAGCAACACTAAACAGTATATTATTTAGGGATATATATATAGTTATATGAGAAAATTAAGAAATGATAATATCAATATCATTCAGAATAACATTTATGTCTTCAAAAAAGGAAAATGGATTTGGAAAAAAGCATGAGGGCACTTAAATATATGGATTATATCTTAATTTTTAGGTTTGGCAGTGGGTTCTTGAGTGAAGTTATTGTACTTCATAATTTTCATAAATGTCATATATTCTCTTGGGTGCATCAAAAATCACGTAATAAAAACAACCATACAATTCAGGTATTATAGCAATGGCCACTGAAGATTTTTCCTTTAAGTTCTGTCACCACCTGCAGGGTAACAGTAGGTACTGCACAGAATTGTTTTCAAAAACCAAATTCATGATAGTCAAGACAAATGAACTCTGCAAGGCCTTTGGGACAATAAGCAAGTACAAAAGGCTGGCTTTCTGCGTCAGCTGATCTTAAAATCCATTTGTGGATAAAGAACACATTAAGGAGATAAACAATATAGCAAAAGTTGTTATATTGTAAGGGGTCCTTTTTCAGTGCCATATTTAATATCAAATAACAAAAAAATGATATTTCACGGCATGAAAAAGTGATTTATTTTACCATCAGAATCCAACTCCTTGATTTGGTTCTCCCTGCCGGGCCTTAGTTAAGTCACGCCAGCTACCACCTGTTTGTTCTCTTTGTCTCTGTCCCCTCTCCTCTGCTCTCCCTAGTTTGTTCTAAAAATTGCCACTAGTCTTAAAATACCTACTTCATTATATTAGAGGTCAGTGGTATTCTCCATCCACCGGACTGTTATTCCCAATTTCAACCTACATAGAAGGTCTGGAACGATTATCATCTTTCTCTGGGTTCCTAAAGCACTTACTGTCTGTATCCTTTATTTTCCATTTTCTTATACTGATACTAAATTGAATAATTTACATAATGTTTATTTTCTTAGATGCCATAATTTTTTGAAAGTCTGGGATAATTCTGTAGTTTTGGGTTCTTTCCTTTCCTTTGTCCCCTCCAAGGATTTGCAAGATTTGAGTCTGATGACTCCTTTTAAATATAAATGTGTCTCAAGAGTCCTCCCCCTACCAAACCTACATAATCGTATTTACATTTCTTAGGATCCGTAAATTCAAAAAACGTAATGACCATATTGATTTCAGTAATACTTCTGGATTAATCTGAATTGTTTTAATGATAATAACTTCTGCATACTTAAAAATAATTATATATATGTATATATATATGTCTTTATCCAAAGCCTGAACACACACACACACACACACACACACACATATATATGAGGGGAACCAAAGTTTCACCACCCCAAAATATGCCTTTTAGGATATTGATTTTAGTTTGGTTAAGAAAATAAGACTCAGAAACTTTGACTCTTCCCCTTACCTGACTAAAGGAATTCAGATAGAAAAACCTACTTAAAGCATCACAATATAAACGAAATGTGGCAGGTCTCAGAAACCTAGCAAAGCTAGATTTTGTTGAACTTCCTCCTGTGTACCACCATTTATGGGTGGCCCAGCAAGTATTTGTTTATGCCATGCTTGCTCTACCTCGAAATTGCCTGTTTTACCTTTGAAAACCCAGATCCCTGCCTCCCTCTCCTTTGTCCAGCATTTGCATAAGTCACAACTGCCCAATGCCTTCTCGGTCTCAGAGTCTTATGGCACCCCCCGATGTATATCCATAATAATTTTGGACATTTTCTCCTGTTAATCTCTCTCATTTTAATTTGATTATTAGCCCAGTTAGAAGAACTTAGAAGCTAGGAGAAAATAATATTTTTTGCACCCCCTATATAAAACAAAATGGTAGTGATGATAACACTGGAGAACAAAATTTTTGTTGCACCCATAAAAACACTTGTTCTTACCTAATTCAAGTGTGCTGATCTCAAATCTGACATTAGTTTTTCTCTGTAAGCTACAGTGGTTTTTTTGCAATTCAAGATTTTAGGTTTTCATCTTATTGTAAAATTTTCAACATTTAATTTAACATAATGAAGTAGAATGTCTTCTTGGGCATCATCTTCGTGAAAATATAATTTATATAATGCAGTAAATACACTAGTACACTAAAAGATATGATTGCATCAGAATTTGTCTACCAATTTTGAAATAGAACACATTAAAACACTTATTTTAATCATAATATTTGCACAAAACTTATTTAAATTCTGTTCAGGCAAAAATTTGCGTTTGTAGCTCTTGCGTTTGTGTACTAGTTGAGGACAATCTCATTTGATGCTCCAGCAGTAGTCTGCTCATCACTAACAGTTCCAATATTTTTAGGAAACTTATCAAGGTGACTGTTCAGGAAGTAACGCTCATGTTACATCCAATGTTGTGGAAAGCCAACAGCATCCTTTGAACCAGAAGTTCATAGTTTTCTGCTTTTTTTTTTTTTGCCAAGGAAGTTCTTTGTAACTGCCACAAAAGACTGCCATGCTGCTTTCTCCTCATTCATCTTCCTGACAAATTCTTTGTCACATATGAGGATTCGAATTTGAGGTCCATCGAATACACCTGCTTTTATCTTCTCGCAAGTCAAGGCAGGAAAAGCAGAAATAATATGTTGAAAACATTCACTTTCTTTATCCAAAGCCTGAACAAACTGCTTCATTAAGCCAAGTTTGATGTGAAGTGGGGAAAAAATGATCCTGTCTCAATTAACTATAGGTTCATTCAATATTTTTCACTCCTACTTCCAGACCTTCATGTTTTGGCCACTCCTTCTCTGTCCGGTGTTTCCCCCGAGCTCGGCTGTCCCACAAATGCAGAAAGCAAGGATACTTCATGAAAACTCTCTGTTGTCCTAGCAGGAAATATACCATTTTAAGATTCACACAAATGATCCAGTTATGCTCCTCATACTTCAGAAAGTCGAGGACAGTTTTTATGTCATTATAATCTCGCAGATGAGTTGAATAACAAATTGGAACCGCTGCATAAACATTACCATTGTGTAGGAGAACACATTTCAGACTCCGTTTAGAGCTGTCAAGAAATAGATACCATTCTGTTGGACTGTAAGTGGTAACACCTAGCTGGCTGAGAAGACTACTGATATCATGACAGTAAACAAAGTGTTTGTCTTCAGAAAAAGTCCAACAAAATTTGTTCACGCTTCCTGAAATGGGATACTTTAGCTGACCGGTGAAGTACATTCCTTTCTTGAAGCCTGGAGGCTAATAACTCAACTGCTTTCTTTGGTAGGCCCAAATCTCTTACTAAGTCATTCAATTCGGGTTGGATAAACGGCTAAGGGGTTAATGACTGCTTGGCATCAGAAGAAGACCCTTCAGATTCTACAACCATTTCTCATGCATATTATCAAAATACACTTGATCACCATGTTCACTTTCTTCGTCCTTAGAAGAAATAAAACCATTGAAAACTGGAACTGGGAGTGTCTCAGAGTGTGGGATAGGTCGTATTGCTGAAGGAATATTAGGATATGCGATCATATGCTGTTTTTTCTTGCCGATGCCCTTTGTATGGATCAGACAGAAATAACAGTCACTGCTGTGGTCCTTAGGTTCATGCCAAACCATGAAAATACCAAAAGGCATTTTTTTGTGTTTTCCTTTTGTCCAGTCACGAAGCATTTCCTCACAATTATGCCAAACAATATGAGGAGCCCAATTCTTGTCTTGATCGCCAAGAGGAACTTGAAAATCGGCAATATATGCACGTGTCACAAATGATGAAATATTGTGCCTTTGACGTTGAAGTGTGCAACAGCCACATGTATAACAGAAGGTGTCAGGACTATTCTTACATTTACGCCTACTCGAAGAAGCCATGATTCAATCTTAAAACCAAACAAGAGGGTTTTTTGTTTTTTTTAATTTCTTTTTATTTTATTCATTTTAGAGAGGAGACACAGAGTGAGAGAGAGAGAGAGAGAAAGAGTGGAGGAGCTAGAAGCATCAACACCCACATGTCCCTTGACCAGACCAGTGCAGGGTTTTGAACTGGCGACCTCAGTGTTCCCAGGTCAACGCTTTTATCCACTGTGCCACCACAGGTCAGGCAACAAGAGGGTGTTTTTATCAGATAATAATTTTTTACATTTAAAAACAACTACAATTATGTTAAAGTGATGTTTGTAAAACATTAATTGCCTTGTGATTATGTTCAATCCAAGAGTCGTTACCCTTTAACTCCAATTTAAAAACCAAAGCATGTGCCTGACCAGGCTGGCGCAGTGGATAGAGCGTCAGACTGGGATGTGGAAGACCCCGGTTCGAGACCCCGAGGTCACCAGCTAGAGCGCAGGCCCATCTGGCTTGAGCAAAAGCTCACCAGCTTGGACCCAAGGTTGCTGGCTCCAGCAAAGGGTGGATTGGTCTGCTGAAGGCCCGTGGTCAAGGCTCATGTGAGAAAGCAATCAATGAACAACTATGGTATCGCAACAGCAAGGAAAAACTAATGATTGATGCTTCTCATCTCTCTCCGCTCCTGTCTGTCTATCCCTATCTCTCTCTCTCTCTCTCTCTGACTCCCTCTCTGTCCCCGTAAAAACAAACAAACAAAAAACAATGCATGCCATTAACTGTAACAAAAAGAAATTAAAATTGCATAAAAACTAGAGCATGCACCAAAAAAGCAGATTTCAGATTTGGAATCAGCAGTGCAGAAATACATAGAAAAAGTTCTAAAACCTCATGCAACAGAAAATGAAAAAAAAATTGTTCCCCCGTGTAATGATAGCTACTATTTTGAAATCTTATGTTACTATTTTTCCCGTGCATTTTTGTATTTAGTCCAAAAATTCTTCCAAGCAGTCAGGTTTTTTTCTTTTTATTGAGAGGCAGGGAGGTAGAGATAGACTCCCAGATGCACCCCCTACCAGGGATGCTATCTGCCTGTCTGGGCTGCTGCTTCATTGCTCAGCAACTGAGCTATTTTAGCACCTGAGGCAAGGCCATGGAGCCATTCTCAGTGTTGGGGACAACTTTGCTCGAACTATTTGAGACATGGCTGTGAGAAGGGAAGAGAGAGAGAGAGAAATGGACGGGGGAAGGGCAGAAGCAGATGGTTGCTTTTCTTGTGTGCCCTGACTGGGAATTGAAGCCGGGAATTGAGCCAATGGGCCAGGGCCAGGAGTCAGTCTTTAAACCTGGGCTCTACTACTTGAAAGTCAAGAGTATTTATTATTTATTTAACTTCTCACTTGTAAAACTAAACAAATGCAGAATCAATCCTTTAAGGATACTTGTGAGAATTAAGAAAATCACAACAGAGTTAATGCTTAATCCTGTGTCTTTCACAAAAGAAATACTACTTTAAAAAATACCCTTCTGGCTCTGGCCAGATAGCTCCATTGTTTAGAGTGTCATCATAAATGTGAAGGTTATGGGTTTAATCCCCAGTCAGGGTAAGGATAGGAACAGGTCAATGTTTCTGTCTGTATGTCTCTCTCTCCCTTCCTCTCTCTAAAGTCAATAATTAAAATTAAAAACATTTTAATTCCTCCAAGGTAGGCATTACTATTATTCCCATCCCTCTCATTTTATAGAGAGGGCAATTGAGGCTCTGAAAGGATGATCAACTTGCCCAAGATCTTAGAACTACTGAGTCCTGGAAAGGGACTCTGGAGGACAACAAACAGATACCAGTTAGTGGGTCTCCACTCTGAGTTCCGACAGCATTTATTTTTTTACAAAACCGAATTGATATCATGCCCTGTTTCTCCATCACTCACTGAAATATTTGCTCAAGGGCAATGTTTTTGTTACCTAAGTAATTGGCAATGTGAGACACACAGAAAGTACTAAAAAATGTATGACAAACACACAGAAAGTACTAAAAAATGTATGACAAAAAAAGTGTCCAAGACCACTGCACTGAGACTGAACCTGGAGTCAATCGCGAATTACAGTAAGATGCAAGAGCTCCGTTCACCTGAATTATGCATTGAGATGAGTTCTATTAATTGGTTTGGCGAACAATTTATTGGTCATTGAGAACAATGTGCTGTTGGAACCCAGATGCCCATTCTTCATTCCTCCTTCCTTATTTTGCTTAAAACAGACATCCCACGATTACAAACTACCTAAAAAAATAGAAAGCCCTTGCGCTCAAGTAGAATTGACCCGTGTTTTAACTTTTCAGGTGGGCACACTGAAAGCCTTCATTGCCCCTTTGTCGCTTTTTTCTTGTTTTACAAGAATCTGTCAATTTAACTTTTAAAAAGCTGCTTAAGAAAAACGTAAATTAAGGAAATTTAAGAGTGTAGTTTGAGACAACTTCTAAGTATCTGTATTATATTGATATAAATCATCTGGTTCGTCTAAGAAGAGGATATTAATTCAAGGTGGCATTCATTATTACTATTAATCATTCTTCCTCTAGCTATAAGGCTTTCGGTCAGTGAACTCCCGTGCGTTTTTTTCTCGCGTAAATCTAGGACTAGATTGTGAAGGCCCTTTTGATTCCATCCCTTCGCGACCGGGATGTGGGTGGGTAAGGAAAACAAGAGCGATCCGGGACATTGGTTTTTTTCTCCACCATCCGGTCCCTTCCGGATCCGACACCCCCACGGAAAGCAAGGAGGCGCCTCCGCTCTCCCGCAGCTGCCGCGGAGGGCCGCTCCCCTTCCGCGCAGGCCTGGAGCCGCAGGTCCCGCGCGCCGCGCACGGCGTGCTGGGATTTGTATTCATCCCCCACGTGGCGGGCAGGGGGGCGGACACGTCTAACCCGGTCCGGTTGGACTTCTGGGACGTGTAGTCTCCGGCTGTTTCTCGGTGTGATCGGCCGCGGCGGAGGAGCCAGAGGGGACAGCCCCGCCGCCCGCGGGTCACATGACCGAGGTCCGGGGCCCGGATCGCACTGCGGCCCCCGCCCGGCGAGTTCTCGCGGCGCGCGGCCGTTGCCGCGGAGACGGCGCTGGTCGCACGGCGCGCGCGGCCCCCGCCGCAGTCCCCCCGCCCCTCCGCTCCCACCACAATGAGGTCCTAAGATGGCGGAGGCTGCGGCGGTTGGCGCCGACCGGCTGAGCTAGGCGAGGCGGCCATTGGGCCCGCGGCAGCCCGGGAGCTTGGGGACCTTCCCAGGCGCGGTCCCTCGGGCAGGACTGCGGTCGTTGGCGGGGCGCGGGGCCGACCGTTACCTCGCCCTTGGCAGGAGCGGCCGCTTCGTTTACAGGTAGTGCGTGCGCGTCCCCAGCCCTTGACAACCGAGGGCAGCGCGGCGCCTGGGGCGGGAGAGCCGCGGCGTAGGGCCCCCTGGCCCCGGCGGGCCTGGCCTGCGGCCCGGGCTCCGGCTCCCGTCGCTGCCTGCGCCAGGCCCGCTGGCCGCCAGCCCGCCCGGGCCGGCCGCCGCCATCTCCTCTGAGCGTCCCGGGCCGCGCTCGCCCGGCGGAGCCCCCCGGCCTCCGCGCCCCTCTCTGCTTCCGGCCGCCTCAGGACTGGTCCTGCGTGGACGGGGCGCACCGTGGGGGCAGGGGGTCAGTTCGCGGTGGCCGTCACCACGCCCCCCCGGTCCCCTGACTCGCCCCGTGGGGCTCCCGGCGGTCCCCGGGCTGGGTGCTGGGGCAGCAGGGCCGCGGGAGGCGTGCCTGACTCTGCCTCGAGTGCAGTCGGCTTCCGAGGGGCCTGTTACCCCCGGACCCCACCGCCGCGCCCATTGCTCCCTTCTGCATCCCTCACCGCGGGCCCAGTTAGAACGGGCCCGGGATGGGGACAACAGAGCGCCCATTGCGCCTCGGGGAACGGCGCTGGCCGGAGCGGTGCTGCACGGTTGGGCGGTAGCTAGGCCCCGCTAGGGAGGCGGGTCCTCCAAACTTTTAGTCCCGCTGCCCGTTCCCCAGGAGCTCGCCTTGTTTGAAAAAACAAAAAACATTTTTTTGACCGGTTTGAGGTCTGTGTGGTCTGCCCTCTGGGTGACAGATCGTGTTTGGCGCTGGAAGAAGCGGGCTTCCTGCGCGCCCCCACCCCATAACTGCTTTCCTGGCTCCGCCTTCTGGGGTTCTCTCGTTACTGGAGCGGGTGTCGCCGAGCTGGGGTGCACCTGCTTCTTTCTTTCCCTATCACCTTCCCGGTGAGAGTCCCTGGAAACCACTGATACTGAGTTTCTGAACTGAAGGTAAACCTTGCGTTTGTGTAAGGACAGGGTTGATAGTATTTTTATAAAGTAGCTAGCTTTTAAATAAAGAAACCTTTCTTCCTCTAGTTTGAGTGATTGGAAGTTAAGGACTTGATGAATCTGAATAGTAAGCTGTGGCATGGGCCTTTATATGTTAGTTAGGGCTAACTTTTCATTTTCGCCACAGTAGATATTAAGGTGTCATGTTGTTTGGTAGGATCCTACAAGTTTGGAGGATTTAAATGTATGTATCAGTTATTTTCCAAAAGGATTAATGTACCTTGTTTAAAATATTAATAAATGAGCCCAGGTCAGATAACTTGGTTGGTTAGAGTTTGGTCTGGGTGTACAAAGGTTGAGAGGTTGCTGGTTGAGTCCCTGGTCAGGGCACATACAGGCTCAGATCTGTGTTCCTGTCTCTCCATCCTTCTCTCCCTTCCTCTTTTCTTCTTTCTCTAAAATCAATAAATAAAAATTAAAGATGAAGTATTGATAAAATTGATTTTTTTTTCCTGTTGACTTTCTAAACCTATTTTAGGTATAGATACAGTATTTGATGTTCTGTACTTAACAGAGTAGATAAATTTACCAAAGTCTTTTTCTTTCCTCAAAAGCAGACAACAACTTTGGAGTGTGAAGCAGAAAAAGAGCTGTTTCTGAGCTGCAAAAACTTATTTCCAAGCAGGTAACTTGACATTATATATGTTACTGTCCTTCATATTTTGGTTGAAGAAGACTTTATAATGGAGACTATCAAAGTACCAGTGCATGGTTGAGCGCCCCCTCTCCTGAGTGAACAGTATGCATTTGCTGTGGTGTTTGCCCGGATCTTTGGCATGCCACTTTGTCTGCCTTTCTGCTTTTGTTAGGAAAGAGCCATGTTATTTCTAGTTATTAAATAGGTGAGTAGTTTATGGAATGCGTTTTGAAATGCCTTTTTGTAGAATTTTTTCAGACCGTTTGAGTTTGAATTTGTCCTATAACAACTGTTTAGATAGCCAGATCCATTTAATATCTTAAGTTATCTTGTGCCCTGCCAGTTGGCTCAGTGGGAGAGCATCAGCCCCGTGTGTGGAAGTCCTGGGTTTGATTCCCAGGCAGGGCACACAGGGGAAGCGCCCATCTGCTTCTCTCCTCCTCCATCTTCCCCTTCTTCATCTTCCATCTCTCTCTTCCTCTCCTGTATCCAGTGACTCCATTGGTTCGAACCTTAGCCTCAGCCACTGAGGGTAGCTCTGTTGATTCTAGCTTCGGCCCCAGAAGGGGTTTGCTAGGTGGATCCCAGTTGGGGTGCATTGCAAAATATGCCTTGTTATCTCCCCTTCTCTCACTTAAAAAAGGAAGAAAAAAACAAGTAATCTTGTACATTTCTGTTAATTGTTCTTATTTTTTATTTTCAAACTATCTTTTGAGCTTGTATATACTCTTGACTGAAGTTTTATTTTTTGCTAAATGTTTAACTACTTTAAACATTAGTTTCATTGCATAATGCATTATCAAATGCTGTTTATGTGAAGATACTCTGACCAGCAGAGAAAAGTCAGTGTAAGTTCATTGAGGGAAAGTTAATTTTGCTGCCGACAGTTTAGAAGTTGAATGACTAAAGGATGGGGATTAGAAGACATTTTTGTTAAAAATGTTTTAGAAATAATTAGTCTTTTAAGAATATCTCAGTCTGAATTCAGTTGTAAAATTTTAAGGCATCCCGTTTCCTAAATTGGTTTTCTCTTGTTGCTTTCTAGGAAAGCAGATAGATCTTCTCCCTTATGAAATCAGGTGACCCTCATGAGAAAATACAGATCGACAGTGGATTTATGTCTTAGTTATAATTCTCAGTTGTATTTTCTTTTTTAATTGGAAGATTGTAACAGAGTAGGACAAGAAAAATGGGACTTGGGGTAAAGGTCAAATGTGAGTGTACATTAGAATTCTTAACACTAAGGTATATAGTAGGAGTTTGATAAAATACAAAGAATTGTAAAATCAGTTGTAAAGTAAAATAATTTTCTTTTTAATACAGTAGAGAAGAGGAATAAAATGAAACAAAAACATAGGGCTAAGGGGCTAAGTCTCATTAGAAGAACTTGGTTTTAATAGAGGATTTGGCCATTTGTGTATGAAGCAGGCAGGCATATTTTGAGACTTGGAAAAAAATATAAAGGATTTGGAATGGTCACACTAGGGAATTCACTAAGAAGCAAGTAAGGGATGCATAGCAGTACATTCATCTTATAGGTTTAATTGAGTGTCCGTATGCGAGCTGTGGCAGTGAACAGAACAGACCCGGCGTTTTACCTTGTGGAGAAAGTGTGTGTGTGATACAGTGTAGTAGACCATAGTAATGGACACCGTGCCGTTTTATACGGGAACTGTCTCCCCACTGACAGATTGAGAGAAAACCGCGCTAGGGTTGACCGACTAGGGCACTAGGCAAATAGGTGAGGAAGTTAGGGGTGCCAATGTGGCGTTTTTGGAATGGCTTAGTAGCATTTTGGGTAGGGTTGAGCAAAGGATTAATGAATTCCTGGAGAGAGAAATGAGAGGATCAAGAGCAGGTTCAGCAGGAATGAGAAAGAGCGGTCTCAGAAGTTCAGAATCTTGAACAACTTACTAGTTCAGAGTGAAAACAGTGCTGTAATAGGAAAGATGAGATGGACATTGGAACTGAATCATTGCACCTGTTCAGGTCATGACAGCAGTAAAGGAAGTGGAGAGTGAAACCATGAGCCAGTTCTAAGTACAAGATTCTCTTGGGGAGAAGGAGATTTCTGATGGCCAGTGTGTTATAAAGAAAAAGGTTAAGTATGAACTAAATAAGAAAGGTCTGCATATGTTCGCCTTTCCCCATGAATCTGGGAAACTAGACAAGTAGCATCATTTAGGATTTCTTAGGAAATCGTGCCTTCAGAGGGATTTGGAATTGTATTGAAGTCAAAGAAGTGGGTGGAATGTTTGGGACTGGGTAGAGAGTATCTGGGGGGTTATGTTTGTAAGAGTCCATAGAAGGTAGGCTAGGTAGCTGTTAGCAGTGAGTATGGCATGAAGTGGCTTTGATGGTAGGGGTTTGAGATTGATGGCAGTGCCTGGGTCTCCTGATATCCCCAGAGAGGCATATATAATCATTGACAGTACAGTGTGATAGATTTGGGATAGAAATTACAGGGAGGGAGAGGTCTTAGCAGAATTTTGCATTTTGGGAGATTGACTTCAGGGTTCTGACTTGTTTTTATAGAAAGCCAAGGATATATTAAAATTTTGTTGGTATGAAAATGTTCAATGTAAAGTACCAAAAAATAGACCTAATTAATACGTGTTACACAATAAGGTCTAATTAAAAATTTTTTAAATTCAAATTAGGTATTGTAATCTGTTACCCCAACCTCCTCCAATATCTTGAATTTTTTTAACTTGAAGAGGATAATTATAGAGATATCTAATTATCTAGGAGTATTTCTAAAACCTTGATTGACAGCAGTAAGTTGAGAAGTAAGGTATTTCCAGAGATGGTTATGAGTAATTTAGTGTCATTTGAAAAATATCTGAACTTTAAACATTTTAGGAAAATGATCTTTTTTTTTACTTGATTACTAAATTTCTTTGACTTTCTTTTTTGTATTATTTCAGAAATACTTCTTAGTCATAGGTATTTTTGTTAATGCTGTGATAGTCCATATGTGTGTGTGTGTGTGTGTGTGTGTGTGTATATATATATATATATACACATATATATATATATAATATCTTTAATAGAGAGAACTCCACAACAAGATTTTCTTCAAAAGGATCAGTCACTGAAAGTAGCTTATAAAATTTCATATTTTTGCATTTTGTATCTTTGTAAGATAAGAGAGCCAAATAAGACTATCAAAACTAGCTAAGTGAAACTTATAAATAATATGTTCGACATGGTTGAGTTGGTCACAGGATGCCTAGAAGTGCTTGTTTAAAAGTAGGACAATTTTTGTTTATCCCCATCATCCCAAAACGATGGTCATGACTTGCACCAGTTGTTTTCCAAAGGCTTCAGCTTTTCCCTCTCAGGGTCTCTATTAAACCTGCCTGGCTGGCAAAATCTCCACCTTGGGATGCTGAGGCCTCAGGTTTGAAACCCTGAGGTCTCGGGCTTGAGCATGTGCTCATCTGGCTTGAGTGCAGGCTCCCCAGCTTGAGTGTGGGATCACTGACATGATCCCGTGGCCACTGGCTTGGCTCGAGGTCCCCCCCTCCTCATCAAGGCACATATATATGAGAATCGTCAGTGAACAATAAAGGGCCACAACTACGAGTTAATGCTTCTCGTCTCTCTTCCTGTTCCTCCCTCCCTCCCTTCTTTCCTCCCTCCTCTCTCTTTCTCTCTCTCTCAAAAAAACCAACAAATAAACCTACAGGCCATATATTGTTCAGCCTTTGTAATTATATGTTTTGAAAGGGTACTTTTGCCTAATAGCATTCAGGCTATTATTTGATATTTAGTTTGTTTTCAGTTTATCACAATTATAGTATAATACACAACTTCATTATAGTTCCCTCCTCTGTGGCCCCACCCTCACTCCCCACCACCCCATATTTGAGGTGGTTTTCTTAGATTAGCTAAAGAGAGGTGGAATTATTGGGTCAAAATACAGTTTTAATTCTTGATGCAGTATTGCCAAGATGCTTTCTGGAAAGGTTATTCAAGTTTACATTCTCACTGTACTAACGAGTTCTGGTTTCCCTTTGCTGTCATTAGGGTTTGGTAATATATGTAATTGAGCAAATTTAATATGCCCTTATTTTGCTTTTCAGCTGGACTTTATTATTAATATTTTTATCATATGCTTAACTGATTTTTTCTTTTTGTAAATTGCCTGATTATACTTCTTTTTCTTTCATTTCTTTTAGTTTTGCTTTTATTTTTAATTCTTCATAAAGTAAAGATATTAACTGTGTACTTCCCTGTTTATTTCACTTTTCCCCCCATTTTATTATTTACTGTTTATTCTTAGCATTCTTAAGATTCACTTTTATGTGAATAAAATCTGTTGAACTTTTTTCTTATTATTTCTGTATCCCAAATTAATGAGAGCTCTCTTTTTAAAATTCATTGTGTTTTGTGTGTTGTTTGATATTTTAATCTTACTTATCTGTTTATAATTTATTTACTATCTTGCTGTTTTGGTATAAAGCAGCCTTTCACAATTGGAGAGCATTAAACTCTGATGCTCTAAGCCATCCATTGTTTACTATGAATTAATTCCTCTCTGTGTGTGGACTGGTACTAGATATGTACAATTCTTGGAAGAATTAAGAAAATAGTCACTTAAATCATTTTTCTGTTTTCTGTATTTGAGATGAGGAATCCTAGTTAAAGAACTGCTGTTAAAGCTCCAAATAAATCTTTTTCAAAATTGTTAGCAAATTGTCTCATCAATTGAGTAATCCTGCATCATAGAATTCTTGTGAGGATTAAATGGTAAAATGCACATAAAATATTTAACATGGTGCTTGGCTTCTGTGTGTGTGTGTGTGTATTAAATACCAAGATACAGATGTTAGCTGTAATTAATTTTTCTCATTACATTTTTCTAATCGGGTGTATTTGAGGATTTTCATTTTGGGGGCTGGTACTAATTTAACCATATAGGCACTCAGTGTGGTTTAATTATTTTGGGACTAGTTTCTGCTCTCCTGACCTTTATTTATTGCTATTCTTGCTTTTATTTTTCAGACAGTGAAAAATATTTTTGATTTGTTTATTCTTACTTGTTAAATTCCAAGAATTGCAGTGGTATTTTTCTTGGAATTTCATTAAGTCTATACATTGAGGAAAAAATGTTACGTTTTAAATTTTTTTTTTTTTATAGGGACAGAGAGAGAGTCAGAGAGAGGGATAGATAGGGACAGACAGACAGGAACGGAGAGAGGTAAGAAGCATCAATCATCAGTTTTTCGTTGCCATCGCAACACCCTAGTTGTTCATTGATTGCTTTCTCACACGTGCCTTGACCGCGCGCCTTCAGCAGACCGAGCAACCCCTTGCTGGAGCCACGACCCTGGGTCCAAGCTGACGAGCTTTTGCTCAAGCCAGATGGGCCCGCGCTCAGGCTGGCGACCTCGGGGTCTCGAACCTGGGTCTTCCGCATCCCAGTCCGACACTCTATCCATTGCGCCACCGCCTGGTCAGGCAAATGTTATGTTTTAATATTTGTCTTTCTACAAGAGAAGATAGTTTCTTTTTCTACTTACTTTTATATTATTTTATAGAATTTAATAGTACATCTCCACATAGGGCAAATTATATTATAACTAGATATTATAATTTTTTTGTCATTATTATAACTGGCATCATTTTTCTCCAGTATACGTTCTGAGAGGTTATTGGTGATTGTTTGAAGTTCTTTAGATTTTTAAAATGCATATTCTTTAAAAATACTATCTTCTCTTTTTCATATTAATATTTGTGGGTTGTTTTTTCTTCAGTGAGAGGAGGGTAGGCAGACAGTCCTGCATGCACCCAGACTGGGATTCACCCTGCAAGCCCACTAGGGGGCAGTGCTCTGCCTATCTGGGGCATTGCTCCCATTGCTCTGCAACCAAGCTCTTAGTTGAAGGCCATGGAGCCATTCTCAGTGCCCAAGGCCAACTCACTCTAATCGAGTCAATGGCTGCAGGACGGAAGAGAGAAAAAGAAGTGGGAGGGGGAGGGGTAGAAAAGAAGATGGGCGCTTCTCCTGTGTGCCCTGACTGGGAATCAAATCTGGGACATCCATATGCTTGGCTAACGCTCTACCACTGAGCCAGCCGGCCAGGGCCATAATAGTTGTTTTTTATCTTTCTATGTTTTAGAACTTTGTCTTTTCTCTTCTTCATATTTTTCCAAAGTTAGAAGCGGGGAGGCAGTCAGACTCCCACATGCGCCTGACCGGGATCCACCCGGCATGCCCACTAGAGGGCAATGCTCTGCCCATCTGGGCCATTGCTCCGTTGTGGCTGGAGGCATTCCAGAGCCTGAGGAAGAGGCCATGGAGCCATCTTCAGCTTCTGGGCCAACTTTGCTCCAATGGAACCTTGGCTGTGGAAGGGGAAAAAGATAGAGAGAAAGGAGAGGGGGAACGGGGAAGGGTGGAAAAGCAAATGGATGCTTCTCCTGTGTGCCCTGTTCGGGAATCGAACCCTGGACTTCCACACACCAGGCTGACACTCTACTGCTG
Source organism: Rhynchonycteris naso (assembly GCA_037038555.1). Taxonomy (NCBI): domain Eukaryota; kingdom Metazoa; phylum Chordata; class Mammalia; order Chiroptera; family Emballonuridae; genus Rhynchonycteris; species Rhynchonycteris naso. The sequence continues at coordinate 15,201,167 of CM072998.1, read as the reverse complement.
AGCCAACCGGCCAGGGCTTTTTTAGAACTTCTAAAACAATGCTGTATAACTGATCTGTGGCGTTCTTGTTTTGATCTTTAACAGGGATGTCTCATTTTAAAATTGTTGGTTATTGTTTTAAAATGTACTTTTTCAACTGTAGAAATTTATTAGAGTAATATACAGTGTGTCCGTAAAGTCATGGTGCACTTTTGAACCGTGTGACAGGTCAAAAGTGTACCATAACTTTACGGACACACTGTATATTAATTGGAAAAAACACTATCCAAATACATAAATATAAGGAAGTGTCAATATGTTTGTACTTTTAAGATTTTTTCCAAATTTGAAGTGTTGAATTTTATCACCTTACTTTTTACTTTGAGATGCTAGAATGTAACCTGCTGTGTAATTTGTTAATACATTATTCTGGTAGATACCCCAACATTAAAACATCCATGGGATAAATCCTACTTTGTTGTGGATGGTAATCCTTTTAAAGTTGTGTTCTAGTGATGAATGGGATAAGTTAGGGTCTTAGAATTAAAGCACTGGGGACTTGTATTTGTTTTTTACATTTTTAGCTGAATGACCTAAGCAAAATTATCTAATTCCTTTAAATGTTATTGTTACTGGTTGTAAAATGAGAAACCTTTTATGACCCTGATGTCTAATGACTTTTCCTGCTCCTTGAATTATAAGGTGGTTTCACCGTCTCCTCTTTCCTTCAGCCTCTCTCCAGCACACGTGGTGCGAATCCAAAATCTTCCCCATGCTACACAGAAATCTTATTTTCTCATGATAATCTTTGCTCTTAAACCTTTGTTTTTACTCTTGCTGCTTCTGTTTTCATCTTTGATCCAGGTATGAAATTCACTGCCTTCCTTGATTTTCACAGAATCCCCAGCAATACGATTTAAAATAGGGCAGTAGGCACATACATACATACATACACACACACACACACAAAAATATATAGAGAGAGACACAAATATTTATTTAATTTTTATTCTACTTTATTTTTTTTTAGTGAGAGGAGGAGAGGCAGAGAGACTCCCGCATGTGCCCAGACGGCAAACCCACTAGGGGGCAATGCTCTGTCCATCTGGGGCCATTGCTCCATTGCTCCATTGCTCTGCAGTGGAGCCATTATTTTAGCCTTTGAGGCAAAGGCCACAGAGCCATCCTCTGCACCCGAGGCCAACTCTCTTGAACAAATCAAGCCATCACTGGGGTAGGGGAGAGAGAAGGGGGAAGAGGAGAGGTGAAGAAGCAGGTGATTGTTTCTCCTGTGTACCCTAACCGGGAATTGAACCGAGGACATCCACACTCCAGGCCAACCCTCTACCACTGAACCAGCCGGCCAGGGCCTTTAAATTTTTCTTAATTTGTGTTGACCTAATTTCAAATGCCCCACTCAATATAACACCCTGTACCCCCCAAAACTAATTTTTTTAAAGTGTTTTAAGCCACAGTATTGGCTTTTACTGTCCATTCACCTATCTAGTCCTACTTCTTTCTTTTTTCCTTCTATCTTGCTTACCATTACCTTCCTTTCTGCTAAAACCAGTCTTTCTCCATGTTTCATGCAGAGCGGTTCTGCCCTTTGAATCTCTAACACAAAACAAATGACCAGGCCTTTGGGGAGGGCATTAGTTTCCTTTCTAAAAGCACTTTTGGTTCTAGCTATTAGTAACTTTTACCTCATTACTTCTTAGGGCTTTGTGGAATAAATTAAGTGAAGTACACATACTGGGTATTCGGAGGTTGTCCTTCCCTCCCCACCACTCCAGCTGCCTAACTCGTGCTAACCAGAATATGCTAACAACAGCTCCATCAGTTTATTTGTGATGTGTTTCACAGTGTCTCTTTTTATTTTATAAAATCAACTTTCCCAAGGTTCTTTTCTAGTGCTAAGGTTCATGGGATGACTTAACAATTGCAGTTTGTTTTTATGTATTAAAAAAGTTAGTTTTCACTTGTTTTACAGAAAACTGTTAAAAGCCAGCATGGCCGCAGGAGGAGGTCCTTTTGAAGAAGGCATCAATGATCAAGTTTTGCCCAACTGGAGTCATGAGAGTGTTGATGACAGACTCAACAATATGGTATGCTTTTCTTATTGATGCTGTGTTACTGAATACTGCTATTAAAATGCAGCTTTCCCTTGACTTAGCTAAGTCAGACTCACTGAAACTCTTTGTAAACACGTTTTTGTTTGTTTGCTGGCCAAGATATTAAATGATGCTGGACTATTTGTTATATTAATGAAGGCGCTTTTGTTTGCAGGTACCAGATATCAACTTGAGTTAGCTTAAGCCAAAAATGAGGCTTTTATTTTTAATAAAGATATAAAGCTGTTTTATGGAAAACAAGTTAAAAGAATAATGTTGGGTTTTAGGAACAAACTAGAAAAAGGAACTATAGATATCAAAAATTACTTTTTTACTACCTTTACTCTCTTGAGAGCCTCTGCTTAACACACCTTGTTCTCCACAGACCAGCTTCCTTCTCTGGTCCGTATGGTACACTGTGGCTGCCCTTTTATCATAAAGTTTTCAGCTATGACTTCAGTTAAATACTGACTAGTTTTCTCTTCATTACAGTGTGAAATTTCAAAGTCTGATTATCTCAGTTTGGATTAGATACGTGTCTTTTTTCTGACTTTGTGTGCCTAGGATGGAGGGGCTGGGTGGGACAAGAGGTTGGCAGGAGCACTGGCACATGGGTGGAAGAACAGTTAGTACGGAGTTTCATTAGGAGTGAGGAAATATCCCGAAGGTTTTACTATCATAAAACTGAAAGAGTCTTCTCTCTGAATACAGTGGGAATTTATAGACTTTCTGTTGATTAAGGTTATATGGGTATAACTTAGTAAATAAAAAATGTTTTCTATTTAAAACGTTGAGCATTTTTTTTGTCATGAGATCTTATGTAATACATTATTGCCTATAAAAATAGTAAGTTATATTTATTGCTTACCATTTACTGCACAATGTGCTAGTTGTTTTATACACTGCTCACTAAAATTAGGGGATCAGGGAATGTGTAGATAACTCCAGTGCTTTCAGCCTTTTGTATAAAGCATTTTCACCATTGAAATAAGAGTTAGTTTTGCATGTCATTTGCATAATTGAACAACTTTCTTTGACTTGTTCTTTACTTTTCTGATCTTCTTGTTTAATAAAAATAATCAAATGCTTCTTTTTACTGCTTCATATTCGTTTTGAAATATCCCCTAATTTTTGTGAGCAGTAAATACATTACTTTTAATCATCCTTTAAAGTTGATGGCATTTTAGAGATTAGGAAGCTGAGACTATGGAAAGTTAAATAAATTGCTTAGAATCATACAGTGGAGCATTTCTTCAGAAAACAATAATTACTTTAGAAGCCAGGTTGATTCCATGTCTCTTCTTATTATATGTACTGACTTTCAAGGAGGCCAGTAAAGGTATCTATAATTCATTTCACTTTTCAATTTATAAATAGTAAAGATGCATTTTAAAAAATGCTTTTGAAAATAGACTGAATCAGAGTTTGGGGATTTTATTTGGTAATAATCTATGAAAAGGAAGTAATCTGTTTCTAAAGGGCAGTATGAAATTTAGGATAGACATAGTGAAAGGAAGACGGGTTAGTAGTGGTATATTATTGTCTCAGACTTTTTGTGAAAAGTGTTTTGTCAATTTTAAGACTTACCAAAAATTTTTAAGCATACTATATTATTTTTCTGTTTTAATAGAGGCCATATTAACTCTTGCCTTTACTTTTTTAAAGGACTGGGGTGGCCAACAGAAGAAGGCAAATAGATCATCAGAAAAGAATAAGAAAAAGTTTGGTGTGGAGAGTGATAAGAGGCTAACTAATGATATTTCTCCGGAGTCATCACCAGGAGTTGGCAGGCGAAGGACGAAGACTCCACATACATTTCCGCATAGTAGATACATGACCCAGATGTCTGTTCCAGAGCAGGCAGAATTAGAGAAACTTAAGCAGCGGATAAACTTCAGTGATTTAGATCAGGTTAGTGAATTATTTTAACAATCAAGTGATGATTGTGGGAAATGTTTAAAATGAAGCAAATAATTTTTTTTTTTTTTTTTTTTACAGAGACAGAGAGTCAGAGAGAGGGATAGACAGGGACAGACAAACAGAGAGAGATAAGAAGCATCCATCATCAGTTTTTTGTTGTGACACCTTACTTGTTCATTGATTGCTTTCTCACATGTGCCTTGACCACAGGCCTTCAGCAGATCGAGTGACCCCTTCGAGCCAGTGACCTTGGGTCCACCAAGCTAGTGAGCCTTGCTCAAATCAGTTGAGCCCGCGCTCAAGCTGGTGACCTTGGGGTCTCGAACCTGGGTCCTTCCGCATCCCAGTCTGATGCTCTATTGCACCACCGCCCGGTTAGGCGCAAATACTTTTTCTTAAGAATAAAAAATTGAACTGTTTATGTTTTTTTTTTTTTTTAGTTTTTATGCATATAAAAAGAATTTTAATCAATAGTGGTGGTACTGTGTTTTTTGAAGGGGACATCAAAGTCTTTAAACTTGCTAAGGACAAATCTTTCTGGACTTGCTTACTATACTATGTGACTAACTTAAATGATTTCATTATGAAACTAAAATAAGATAGCTATAAAGGAAAAGGTAAGATCCAGTTTAGAATGTTTATTATTGGCTCAGTGTAGAATGTGCTGGAAACCTCATTTAGAATAAAACTATGATTTGTATTTATAATCTCTGAAATAAAGTTTAGAAGAGCAAGTGGAAATAACTCATTTTTTTTAATTCAAACAATTTTTTTAAGATGCTGAGCTTTATGTTTTTAAATTGTGATAAAATACACATACCATAAAATAAAATTAATCATCTTCATTTTTAGTTCAAATCAGTGACATTAAATACATTCACAGTATTGTGATACCATCACCACCATCCAGCTGCAGAACTCTATGCATCTTGGAAAATTGAAACTGTTACCATTAAACAACAAGTTCTCAATTGCCCCTCCTGCAGCCCCTGACAACCACCATTGTACTTTCTGGCTCTATGAATTTGACTATTCTTGGTACTTCATCTGGTAATAAGTATAACAACTTGTGCTGTTGGTGATGAATTCAATGTTAATGAACTTCATATATGTTTCTACAGTATTTGTCCTTTGGTGAGTGGCTTATTTCACTCACCATAAAGTTCTCAATTTTCATCCGTGTTGCAACATGTATCAGGATTTCCATCCTTTTAAAAGCTGAATAATATTCCATTTTGTGTAAGTTATGGTGAACTCTTAATGTTTTACTATCACATCTGTACTTACAGAGATAAACAGGTTTCCAATTATGCTTAAAGGTGATCAAGTCTGGTATGGTGACAATCCTGTATCATGTAGTCATTAATTTACTAATTATTGCATACTATATGCCAGGCACTTAGCTGAGTACTTTTTAGACAGTGCTTCATAAAGACATGCATTCATGCTGGCGTTCACATTAACTAACATTGATTCATTGGTTCCAAAGACTACAAAATTCTGTGAACAAGTCAGACTAGCACTATGAGTTCTAAATATGCTCCATAGTTCTAGTACTTTGTGTAGACTAATCTTGCTGATTTCATCAGTTGAATAGTTTGACAAAATTAGGAATATATTATACTAATCAAATTTTGATATTTTAGAATTTTTGAGATCTGAAACTATTTCATATCTTACACTATCAGCTGTTTATACGCACATCCTGAATCAGTATCTGATGGTGAAACTGACTAAGACGTTGGGATTTTTTCAAAGTGTTGAAAGATTAATGTTTATGGATTTGGTTTCTTTTTCACATATCTAGAGAAGCATTGGAAGTGATTCTCAAGGCAGAGCAACAGCTGCTAACAACAAACGTCAGCTTAGTGAGAACCGAAAGCCCTTCAACTTTCTGCCTATGCAGATTAATACTAACAAGAGCAAAGATGCTGCTGTGAGTCCTCAAAAGAGAGAAGTGACCGGCTCAGCACAATGTAAAGAGTTATTTGCTTCTGCTCTAAGTAATGACTTTTTGCAGAACTGTCAAGTCCCTGAAGAAGATGGGAGAGGCGAGCCTGCAATGGAGAGCAGCCAGGTGCTGAAATTTGTTTCTTTCACCCTTTGCCTTCATAAACTTTGAAGTATAAAGCATTAGCTTTACAACAATTTGATTATACACATAGGAATTTTTGTTAGGAAGAATTAAAGTACTCCCCGTACTCTAGTAGATTTAGTCAAAATAAAGTAAACTTCCTTTTACCTAAAATGATTGTAGAAATGACATGTTCAGGGAAATTGAGGCTGTTACTTATCTGCCAAATGCTCTTGCCAGTTTTTAGTAAAGGGTGTTTAAGAACAATGTGATTGATTAATAGATTGTTGTAGGAAATTTTTTTAATGGTTATATTTATTTGAAAAGTACTTTCAAAAGTATTTATAATACTTCAAAGTTACTTCTAAATAAATATAAACAGAAAAAAATATAAATAGTTTTGTATATAGGTCTATAAATAAGAATTTTTAGGTAATGTAAATTTAAAATTAATAGTAATTGGAGTTAGTATTGCCAATTATGTTTTGATTAAAATTGATTCAGGTGTTTTGAAATCACACAATATTAGAAGTAATTTTTATTATATCTGAAATTTAAAATCTATAAAGTTGTTGCTGTTAAATAGATTATGCTCAGTTTTACATACTGTTTCCTTTGTGTCTTTTTAAAAAAATATTTCCCCAGCAGATTGTAAGCAGGCTTGTTCAGATTCGTGACTATCTCACTAAAGCTAGTTCCATGCGGGAAGACCTTGTAGAGAAAAATGAAAGATCTGCTAATGTTGAGCGCCTTACTCATCTTATAGATCATCTTAAAGAGCAAGAAAAGTCGTATATGAAATTTCTTCAAAAAACCCTTGTAAGTTTCGGCCCTTTTAAGCAATGTGTTGTTTTTGTAGTGTAGCACTGTACATATATGGATGGCGTTCTGACGCCGGCTCAGAGGAGTTGATGTCTTTGCAGAAAATCGTGCCGCCATTATAAGATTTTACTGCCCTTTCTAATAGTTGTATGATTTATACCACTAAAATATTTCAGGCTAGAGAAAAGGAGGAGGAGGATGTTCGGACTGTAGATTCAGCTGTGGGATCTGGTTCTGTAGCTGAGAGCACATCGCTAAACATAGATGTGCAGTCTGAGGCTTCAGATACCACGGTAAGCCGCTTTTTGGTAATTAAAGTGCTAGAAATGAAAGTTTAAACTTTTCTGCCATTTTTCAAGATTATATTTTTATAGGCATTTCTTAATGAAAAGTGTATTTCAGGGAAGAAACCTCAAATTGTTAATGCTGAATATATTCTTTTTGAACATGGAAGTTTTACTTATTAACATTAAATTCATTTTAATAGTTGATTCTAAAATCTAGTAATTTCTAATCTTTGACTTACAGAAACATGGATTTTCTAGTTTGTTTTATTAAATACAGCTTTACTCATTTTGAACAGCATTTGGAAAGTTCAAATTTATCCTAGATATAAGGGCGATGAGTATAGAGTATCACTCTTAGCGTATTGTCTGTTGGCAGTCTCCAAGTTCATTCGCCATTGAGGACGCATTTAAGGCTATTGGGATTTTCATTTCTCAGGTTAGCTTAGAACCGTAGTGAGTCGGATGATTGAAAACATTAAGATAAACGTGGGACACGATAGCATTTTTATTCTGATTTATTCACAGTGAGAAAAATACTATAATTTATAACTCTGCCAAGTGAGATTAAAATAGATCCTTTGAAAAATAATTAAGGATTTACAGAATTTTGAGGGAAGATTTCTAAAATAAACTTAGTTCATAGGAGTTACTGTGCTTTGAAACCAGTCTGTTTTTAAGCATTTTTATTATAACAGACGCACTTGTAACTGTGCACTAGTAAACTTGAAAACTCTATTACCAGTAAAACTTTCCTTGTGAAACATGATTTACATGTAACATCATTTAGTTCTGAGATATGTTCCAAATACCATTCAGCAATAGGAATTTGAAGGTTTGTTTCCTTTTAGTATTGACATGCATAGTTTCTTATCTGCCTCCTTTCTATTCTCTGCCCTTCTTAATTTGAAGAGGAAATTTGATTTTTTTTCTCTACATTTTATTTTCACTAGGAGATACTGAGAGAACTTGATAGAAGCATTTGTTGAATTCTACTGTGGGGAAATTGTTTTTTTGTTTACAGTGGTGTTGGGAATAATTTCTTCCTCACATTTTCATTCCAGCAGAAATGGAAGGGTTGGGGGTTTGTGCGTAAAGGAATTCTGTTGGGGAGGGGCAGGAAATGGTATAGTTGATTATTATAATTTATATATAGTGATCACCATAAGAAGAATGTTTTCATAACAAAATCATATTTTGAAAGCTGATTAATAACAGCAATATAAATGTTAAAACATGCTTCAGCAGTTGTATAACTTGGAAATTGCCAAGGATAAGATAATTACAATAAGTAGTAGTCTAGTGTGTACAGAAATTTAAACGTCTTAAGTTTATTGACATTGGGGGAGGGTGGATTGATATTTTTAAAAATGAACTGGTAAATTTTTTGTATTTACATATAAGGCTGGCTTGTATGTTAATTAGGAGTTTGTATTAAGAAATTAATATGCTACACTATTTAATAAAGGAGGCATCTTTTAGTCTGAGAATTCGGCCGTGCATTGAGGACAAACTAGGGAACTCAGCTTCACAAGAACAGGTTTCAGACATTGCCGTTACTCCAAGTCCAAAAGGGAAAGGTGACCCGCCTCCTCAGAATGACAGGGAACTGAGACCTAATAGGAAATGTAGCCGAAAACGTGGATTTCCCTCCAAGGTATACTTACTTCACTACGTTAACTTGGGGAGACTGTACATGAGCAACTCTTGTTCACATGTCCTCTTCCTTACTGGCTTTTGTTATTGCTGCTCCTCTTAAGTATGTGTTATTAACATGGTTAATTGTACTGCAGTTTGCTTCCATAAAATGCTGTCCTTGAATGTTTTTTATTTTCTGCTTTCTTACACTCCATGGATTATATTGAACAGTTGTTTTGAATTTGCATTAACAAGGGACTTGAAACTTAATCCCTTTACCCCTTTTTCGCTATTGAGAACTCAAAACAGAAGATGAAATATTTGCCTTGATCATTAGTTGCCTTTTTGTGAATAGTTTCGTTCCTATTTGGAACCCTTTCCATTTATTTTATTTTAATACTTAATCCAATTGACTTTCTAATGTTTTTGCAATTTATTTTCCTCCAGTATATTCTCTAAATGGTTTTTTCTCAGTTTTTTATGATTTGCATAGAAGCACTCGGGGAAAAATTTTAAAGATAATGCTATTTGTATAGTTCCAGTTAAAAAGCTTAAATGAAAAGTAGTATTTTTTTTAAAAAAAACTGTTTATATCCATTTGGCAAGAATGAAGGACTCTTAATCGAGTATAGATATGACTGTTTTCATATTTGCTTATTACCTAGGATTACTCTTTGTTTTCTGTTATGTACATATTTTATTTGTGTGTGTGTATGTCTGTTTAAAAACAGCAAAACTTATCCCCCCCCCCCCCCCCCCCCCCCGGTTCCCACATGAGTTTGAGGAGGCAGAGTGAAATCAGCTCTGGTGATACTACTATAAAATGTTAAGCAGAAGGTGCCCCGGTTCAACAGAGGAGTCATTAAAGGAGCTGGTTATTTTTAGAACTACTGGCATTAGAGAAAAAGTAAACGTGAGGCACAGTAGATATTCCTTGGAATTTGTGTTAAGTCTTCTGAATAGCGACAAACAGAACTTAAGAGTTGACGATTATTTACCATAGTATCTGCCAGTTTTCTCAGACATTACATTTATGTTTATAAACAGTTTTTCTCTTTTTAGGTTTCTTTTAGCAACATCCTTGTAAAAGAATATTATTCTCTCTTGAACTTGCTTCTTGGAATTTATTGTAATTTGGGTCTCTAATCATTTGATTCTTAGGAACATCCTAATAGGAAGTTCTATCAGTACTCTGTTCATAAAATTATTTTAATTTCTTAGAAAAAATTCCTAATTCCCACCAACTGACTTTAGTCTTTCTCTTCTCTGCGGAATATTTCATTCTCTTTACTCCACCTTCGTTACCTCATTGACATCCTATCGAAATGTAGTCTTCTATTAGAAGAATAGGAAAAGAGTTTGAGGTCTTAGCTAGATTCAGAACCTAAAGCAAACTTGTGAATTGCAGCTTAATGAAATGATTCATGTTCTTGAGCTGCCTACAAGGGAAGAGTCCATTTTATGGACTATTTTATAAATATGACATTTTGTACAATTTTTAAACAGAAGCCTTCCACAAATACCCAAGTCCTCATTGTTTTCTCATACTTTTCTTTACCCCTACATTTAATCCCGGCTCTTAAGAGAATTTATAAACTTTTAAAAATACCATAAGCCTTTCTTTGTTATTATTTTTATTATTTCTAGTTATTTCATGTCTGAGTTTGCTTCCCAAATCACACTGTGCTTCTTTGGAGAATATATCTTAAGTCTTCTCTCTTTAGAACTATCTAAATGCATACTTCTGGGGCAGATAGTATGAAATACACTAAATTAAACCCTAGGAATCTGGCTTCTGCAAACTATGACAATTGGAAAAAATTGGAGCGTATAAATCGGAATTACTGTTTAGCTATAAAAATACAGTTGGATCCATGGAGAATTGCTGGAGGAACGCCAGCTAAGGAGAGAAGATTTAGGGTTTTCTGAAATCAAACTGTTACTTGAGATTTCATGGCCAAGTTACTTTCTTAAATCTGTAAACTGAAAATAAGTTTGTTGAAAGTGACTCCAAAAGTTTAGCATGTGTGTGAAGCGTGGACATGAGCCTGACTTTCTTTTTGGAGATTTATTCCAGCCCTGTCCTCTCGGCAGGTTCTTGTCCCTCGGTGTTTTTATTTCTACTTTTCTCGTTGTCCTTTTCTTTATATTTGATAATAGTCCCCACCTACCTACCTAGTTTAGTCTTTCTAAGTATTATTCTGAAATGTTACGTTTATGGATACAAAAGATTTTAGACAGTAATAAAACCTCACTAATTTTGAAAATGGTTAGGGATTTATCTTTGGACTAATGAAAAATATGAAGGTAATTGTATGTACATTAATAAATAGTTCAGAATTCTTTATAACTAGAGTATCAGTTTTACAAACAAGGATTGAAATTCTTTTTAAAAAGTTCGCTTTTTAAAGGGTAAAAACCCATAATATTAAATTGTTTAATAAACTCTTTAAAATTCGATAGATTAGGTTACCTTAAGGTTTGAACTATTTTTGAGAGATGGGAGGATTTTAAATTAAGTGGAGCTCTACTGAGGTCACCAGTTCAAAACCCTGCACTGGTCTGGTCAAGGCACATATGGGAGTTGATGCTTCCAGCTCCTCCTCTCTCTCTCTCTCTCTCTCTCTTTCTCTCTCTCTCACTCTGTGTCTCCTCTCTAAAATGAATAAAATAAAAAAAAATAAAATTAAGTGGAGCTCTAGATACATTCTTGAAGGTTTTCTTTTCTTCCCTAGATGACATTTTGCCTTATTTGTACAATACTTCTTTTCCTTATCAGTCGTTGTGGATTCTTTGCTAAAATATTTGATACCTGTCAGTAGAGATTTAGTCATTGCACTGAGATCTGTACCCTTTTGGGATTGGTTTTACGTTTTACCATTGACTTTGATGAGATTATTTTGTTTTAAATCTGAGAAAGTAAACTATTTATTGATTGTAAGCTCTTCCCCATCAAATTAGGTTTTTTGAGATGAAAATAGTGTTGAAATAAGCCAGAACTTGGAAGAGTTTTGACAGGAAAGAATGTAATATACAGGCCTGACCTGTAGTGGCGCAGTGGATAAAGCGTCGACCTGGGAACACTGAGGTCGCCAGTTCAAAACCCTGCGCTGGTCTGGTCAAGGCACATATGGGAGTTGATGCTTCCAGCTCCTCCCCCCTTTCTCTCTTTCTTTCTCTCTCTCACTCTGTGTCTCCTCTCTAAAATGAATAAAATAAAAATAAAATAAAAAAAAGAATGTAATATACCTTTCTAAGTTAGTAGAAATATTTTATGTAGGTATTAGGTAAGATCATTAAGTTTTTAAAACAAAGATTTTTTTAAAAGGCAAGTCAGTGATAAATATCATTATGGTATATATTTCAGGCATAAATTGACTTGTAATTTATTGTTTTCTACTTATATTTATTTTTTCTTGTTGGATTAGATTTGAGTAGTTTAAGTTTTCAAAACTTAGTTTTAAAATTTTAAACTTAGTTTTTAAAATAATCTGATCCTCTACTTTTAGGCAAAATGCTAGAGTTTGGGAGGAATTTTAAAGTATTTCAAATGAACTCATTTTTAAAAAATAATATTTTTGATACAAAATTTTCTGCTTTACTGTTTGTGTAATGTAATGCAAGTAAAAAGCCTTTCACGTGAGATTGTCAAATGAAAAATGTATTTTTAGAACAGTTTCTTTATTTTTTTAAACAACCATTACTTAGGAGTGAGGCAGACCTGGTTTCTTAGTCTTTTTCAAGGATACTTTGAGGGCAGTAAACTGGTGTGATTTGCTCTTCCTTTTCTGGAAGGCTGGGGTCCCTCGTTTATTTTGTGTATGTGTGCATGTTATTAGCTCCTTTTCCCTTCAGCCTTCCTGTCTTCTTTCTGTATGCCTTTTTCTGTACTCTGCTTTTGTTATCCTGTTTACGCTAGGGCGTTACTTACAGTCTGTCACTATAATACTACCTGACTACCTAACTCTTAATATGGCAGGCTCTCTGTGTTATATTTTTATTATTTTTTCTTCAAGTCTACTAAAAATGTGTCTGGTGTTGTATATTTAGTACTAATTTATTTTCTATGTATGTACTTTGCCATTGGTAATTGAAGCAGACATGAATTTTAGTAGATATAAGTATTGTTGGTCTTATTTTTCAGGCCAGAGATCCTGAGCAGGAGCCTATGGAAGAGATAGAAAATTTAAAGAAACAACATGACTTATTAAAGAGGATGTTACAGCAGCAGGAGCAGCTGCGAGCCTTGCAGGGAAGACAGGCTGCTCTTCTTGCTCTGCAGCACAAAGCAGAGCAAGCCATCGCTGTGATGGATGACTCGGGTATGCCAGTCTTCACATGTGGTTTTCATAAACAGGCATATTGGTACGGCAAGGTGCATGCTGCTTATGTAGGCAGAGCTTGATTGTTGACTAGTTTAGAAACCTCCATGTAAGGCTAACCCTGTACTGTGCTTTTCTCTGGTCATGCAGAAAAGATTGCAGGGACAACTCCTGGCCATCACACTGTGCCCTGTAGACAGCCGGCTCGCTCACCCTTTCATCAGAGGGAGCCCTTAAGAGGTAAAACGGACAGGTTGTGGTTCTGGTTTTGTAACCTTGAACTGATAGTGCTGTTGATGCTTTTATCCCCGCCTTTTGTACTTTATCTAAGTCGGATTGCTGTACTTTGCTTGCCTTCTAAGGAAGGGTTAACACCTTTTTTTTTTTTTTCAGAGACAGAGTTTTGGAGAGAGGGATAGATAGGGACAGACAGACAGGAACGGGGAGAGATGAGAAGCATCAATCATCAGTTTTTCGTTGAGACACCTTAGTTGTTCAAATTGTTAATTATTAAAACTCGATACAGCTAAGGTATATTTTCTGGTAGTTATCCTAGTTTATCTCCTCTGGGCTCTCCATTTTTTGTCCTTGCTGAATTGTTTTACTCAGTTCATCCTGCTGTTCGCACCCAGAGCTCTGGCTCAGTGCTCTGATCACTGTTATACATAATAATTAACCTTTTAGATACTTTTCAGGTTCGCAGTGTCAGATTTCAGAGACTTTCCTGTGATAGTTAACATTATTTCAAATAGTTAAGTTTACATCATCTCATTTGATTATCACAAAATTGTATGTTAGTCACTGGAGCTTTTCTTGTTAGTCTCTTTTATTTTTAAGTGAGAGGAGGGGAGATAGACTCCAGGCATGTGCCCCAACTGGGATCCACCCAGCAACCCCCATGTGGGGCTGGTGCTCGAATCAGCCGAGCTCTCCTCAGCACCTGAGGCTGACACCCAGACCAACTGAGCCACTCCCTGTGAGAGGGAGAGAGGCAGATGACTGTGTCTCCTGTGTGCCTGACTGGGGGTCAAAGCCGGATGTCCGCATGCCAGCCTGACGCTCAGTCCCCCGAGCCAGCCAGCCAGGGCCGTTGTTCTCTCATTGTTTAGGGAAGGAACTCTGACAGAGCTTGTGACGGGCCTCGGCTTATAGGAAATTTTAGTGACGTCAGATCTCTTGAGTTGTAGGTCAGTGGTCTTCTTTTATGAATATGAACTTTTAAGTAAGCACATAATTTTTTTTAAAGAAAACTGTACTGTCATGAGGCAGGGACCAGAAGTAGAATGGGTATAAGTTTTAATTTATTTTATATGCTACTTCAAAAAGAATTTTAGATTGGTAATTTTAAGACAGATTTCCTCTAGTATTTATGAGATTTTTTCAGAGGAATGCTGCTGATAAATCAGAATTGTATTTAATCTTTTGGTTTATGAGGGACAACATAATTATTAAGGGAAGGTGCTTCTTTCATCATTTAAATTGTATGTGATCCAGACTATAAGCTCTTCCTTTGCAAAACAGAGGTTAGAATAGATGTGTGGAATTCTTTCCAGTCTTGAAATTCTAATTTCTCAGTAGAAAAAGCTAGTATTTTCCTTTAAAACAAGCAATTTATAGCCAGTGTCCCTTAGAGCTGGAGAGGATAAGCATGGGGAGACATCAGAATTGTTGTCCAGATACTGCCTTAGGATAATCACGATCTTTTAATATGGCTTGTGTCACAAGCAGTTCCTCCAATAACTTGTCCTGTTGCAGGGGTCAGCAAGCTATGGCCAGCTGGATTTCACCCACTGTATTCAATTAAGTTTTTATGCAACAGAGCCATGCCCTTCTAGTTATACATTGTCTGATTGTTTTTGCCTTATAATGGCAGGGTTGGGTAGTTAAAACAGACTATTCTGCAAAGCCTAACATAAATATTCTGATCTTAATATTTAAGAAGTTTGCTAGCCCCTGAACTAGAGCATTGATTTGTTGGTGGGAGGTAGGGATTGAGACCTATCAGAATTAACTCTTCTTTTTCAGACTATAACTTTCCCTGCCACACCCACCTGCAGCACAGACTGATAGAGCTACCCCCACCTCCATTCCATCAGTAGCTGTTCTTAATTAGGAGGTAACAGTATCCCTCCTTGAATATTGGGACCTAAAAAGATGAACCATTTTAGAGTTTTGTCAGTTTTCTTGTTTTCAGATTAGATAGACACAATAAAATGATTGGCTGATAGGTAAATCTGAGGCTAAACTAGTTTCAGATTATGTTAGGTTTTTTTATTAATTCCTTTTTCCCCCAAAATTTATTTTTATCGTCTCAGAAATTAAGGTGTTGTGTTTATTTATTTGCTTTAATGAGTAGTTGTTATTTTTCTCTCCAGTTGTACCAGAAACTACAGGTAGCTTGTCTGGAGTCAGTATCACATCGGAACTCAATGAAGAACTGAATGACTTAATTCAGCATTTTCATAATCAGCTTCGTGATTCTCAGGTAACAATTTTTTCCAGTATAGTTGAATTTAAAGTCACATTAATTATCTGAGTCTGTTTCTATTTTGTTTGTTAGTTTATTTTGTTCATTACTTTCCCAATATAAATGAAGTTATATGCTGCTTGTCTTTTTCTTACTGTCTTGTTTCACTTAGCATAATACTCTCCAGGTCCTTCATGCTGTTGCAAAAGGTTAAAATTTCCTTTTTATGGCTGAGGAGTGTTCTGTTGTGTAAATGTATCACAGCTTTTTTGTCTATTCATCTACTGATGAGCATTTTGGGGGCTGTATGAAAAAGTGAAGGGATTAAGAAAGAGAAACCTAGATGCAGACAGCAGTGAGGTGCTCCCCAGAGGGAAAGGAGGGGAGCTAGAAGCGGGGGATAAGTGGTACGGAAGGAGACTTGACTTGGGGTGAATGCACAGAGCATTAGACAGCTGATGTATTGTGGGATTGTACACCTGGTCTTATTAACCAGTGTCACCCCCAAAAATTTCATGAAAAAAATAAAATTTTTGTGTGGTATTAAAAATAATAAAGTCACATTAATTAAAACTGGTGCTCAAATTTTACTGAGCATGAGTCTTACCTGATAACGATCGTTAAAAAAATGTAGATTTCTGGTCAGTGGGATTCTCCCCACCTTCAAACTTATGATTCATATGTTTCGGGTGGGCTTTCCCCCCATCTCGGTTCCAGTGCTGGTAGTCTAGGGACTATACTTTGAGAAACACTAAATTAGAGGAAAATCAATTTTGAATGAAGTGATTAGTGAAATTTCACCTTTGTGTGCTACTGGATAACTTGTTCTTTTCTCCTCTCATAGATTAATAGTCACAATGTGTAAACTTATTATGTTTGGATCTATGTCCTTGCAATATTTTACTAACAATAAGAAAATTCTTAAGTTTAATTTCAAAATTAATAAGTTTATAATATGTTGACTTTTTAAAATAATTATGTAAATGCAAAGTTTTCAATCTGTGGGCCTTGAGTAAGGAAGTGTGAATTAATACCTCTCCACTGGAGATGAGTATGATTGCAGATATGATATCTCCTGTCCGCTGACCAACTGAAAATAAATGGGGTCTAATCACTTTGGGGTGTTAACTTAGTGATATCAAGTACATATTTTTTAGTAACCCAGATGTCCCACATTAAGAAATCCTCACGTGTTCACAAGGAGTTATGTGCAAGAATGTTCAGGCAGATTTGTGTCAATAGCAAAAAAATCAGAAACAACCTAAACGTCCATAAATAGGAAATTGGAATAGTAAGTTATATATACATAGAGTAAAATCCAATAACCTGCTAAAATAATTGAACCAGAGCTGAGGAACAAAAAATGCAAGTGTAAGAGAGATACCACTTAGCTAATGTTTAAAAATGTGTATTTTTTAATGGATACATACAGTCATTACAAAATAAAAGCATGTGTAAGAATGGTAGATAACCTAATTTTTGATCAGGGTTATCTGGAGAGGGTAATGGGGCTGGGGATTGGTGTGTATAGGGCTTTCATTACATCTGTCAGGTTGTATTTTTCTTAAAGGAATTGATGCAAATGTGGCAAAACATTAAAATTGGACTGAGCTCAATAGTTATTTCATTATATGAGTCCTTACGCCTTAGTGGGTTTTTGAAATGTTTCATATATATTTATTTTAATAGAGAAACAGAGGAAAGAAATGGTAGGAAAAACGGATACAATAGGTTAAGAAGTTTGAGTTTATGGCGGTGGTTCTGAAACCGTGTCAAGAGAGAGAATATTTTTCGAAAGTTTATTCTGTGTAAAGTGTGGCATGGCTAAATCAACTTAAATCACTCGGTTTAGATCCTGTAATAGCAGTGAAGGCAAGAGCACTGTGGGTACGATTGCCTAGAACTCCCGGTGTGTCGGTGGCAGCTGGGAAGGGAAGCGCTGCAGGTCAGGAGCAGGAGAATACAACCCTTAATTACCTTAGTCTTTCTTTTTCTTCTTTTGTTTTTAATAAGCCTCCAGCTGTTCCAGATAATAGAAGACAGGCAGAAAGTCTTTCATTAACTAGGGAGGTTTCCCAGAGCAGGAATCCATCAGTTTCAGAACATCTACATGATGAGAAAGTCCAACTTTTTAGCAAAATGAGAGTGTTGCAGGAAAAGAAGCAAAAAATGGACAAACTGCTTGGAGAACTTCATACACTTCGAGATAAGCATCTGAACAATTCATCATGTAAGTAAATCTGGCTTAGTGGTCTAAGACACATAAGTATATGGGCACGCAAAAGTTATTTAGTAAATATTTGGGGACTAAATGAATACACAGATCCTGGAGACAATGATAATTTTTGTGCGGAAGTAGAATGTGCATGTGAAAAGCCTTTAAGAAAGAAGACAGTGTATGATAAAGGCCAGATAGATAATAGGTCTGTTTTGTAATTCAGAAAAGGGAAAGGATAAAGTTGGGCCTTGAAAATTGATAGGATTTAAATAAGAGAAAAGTATGTAGAAGAGAACAGAAGGTAATTAGATGCTTAGAAACAATAATACTGCATTTTTTAGCAAATTCACATTTTTCCCTCAAAGAAAAACAAATCCAAATTAATACTTTGATTTAAAAACTATGACAGTATTTAGACAGAAAAAAGTAAGATGTAAAAAACTTTTATGCAGTACATGTGGTTTAGTGTACGAATCCCATAACTTACGTCCTTTTAAAAATAAGTATATTTAATATAAATGTAATATTAATATAAAAATAGTCATTTCGTGTGGGAATAGAAAAGGCAGCATTCATCCTAGTTATACTGTAGAGGTATCTTTTCTGCTCTGCAGATGTTTTCCTTGCCTCTAATTACGATCCGGTTCCTGGTTCTCACTTGCTGTCCTCCTACGTTCTCAGGCCTGGTTCCTGCCTTTACCCAGAGGTAGAAGGAGGAGCTCCAGCATTAGAAGCAGAGTCAGCAGGCTCAGCTTTTACTGATCTTTTCTTCAGCATTCCAGCTGCTCTCTTATTAAAGAAAAAACAAGGGATAGGAACATTTCTAGAGCTCTTGTTTCTTGTTCTTAATGTATCTTCTGTTTCTCTGCCCCCCTATTGTTTTGACCCTGAAATATACTCCTTTCTTTTCCCTGACTTCTGCTAGCCTCCTCCTCCTCGAGCGTATAATCTAATCACACACTTATCCTTCCTAAGCAGATTAACACAACTAAGAAAACCTTAGCCTGACCCTGAGGTCGTCAGCTTGAGCGCGGGCCCATCTGGCTTGAGCAAAGCTCACCAGCTTGGACCCAAGGTCGCTGGCTCCAGCAAGGGGTTGCTCGGTCTGCTGAAGGCGCACGGTCAAGGCACATGTGAGAAAGCAATCAATGAACAACTAAGATGTTGCAACGAAAAACTGATGATTGATGATTCTCATCTCTCTCTGTTCCTGTCTGTCTGTCCCTATCTATCCCTCTCTCTGACTCTGTAAAAGAAAAAAAAAGAAAACCTTAAAATTTGTCTGACCAGTGGTGGCACAGTGGGTAGAGCACCGACCTGGGATGCTGAGGTCCTAGGTTTGAAACCCCACAGTTGCTGGCTTGAGCTCCCCCGCCTGCATAGGCAAGGCATGTATGAGAAGCAATCAGTGAGCAACTCAAGTGATGCAACTATGAATCGATGCCTCTTACCTCTTTCCCTTCCTGTCTTTTTCTCTCTCAAAAATAAAAATCCTTAGTATTTGAAAGTTGTATTCAAGGCATGGTGATCAGTTTTATTCACATAAAGAAAGTCGTACTCTGCCTGTTGCTGATGTCAAAAATGAGTTTCTTCCCACTCGAAAACTGAAAAGCAGCAAGAAAGGGTAGAGCGATCCAGGAATAGAGTGAAGAGGCTGCTGGGAAGCCAGCCAGCTATGGTAATTGCTCATGTAGGCAACAAATAATGATGGTTGTTGCTGTGAGAAAGAGATCAGTGAAAATAGTTTTATTAAAGTGGTAGGAGATAGAGAAGAGTAGAGAGTCTTAATCTTCATATATTGCCCTTGAAGGCATAAGACATTCTTTGTCTGATCTGTGTTAATAGGAAAGTAATAAAATGTAGTTCAGCCTGACCAGTGGTGGTACAGTGGATACGATGTTGTCCTGGAACACTGAGATCGCTGGTTGAAATGGCTTGAGTGTAGGTTCACTGACTTGAGCGTGGGATCGTCAGTGTGAGCCCAAAGGTCATTGTCTTGTGCAAGAGGTTGCTGACTCATCTTGAGCCTGAAGTCTGATCCCTGGTCACAGCATGTTCGAGAAGCTATCGATGCATAACTAAAGTAAAGCAACTACAAGTTGATGCTTCTCACTTGTCCCTCTCTCGCTCCCCCCTTCTTGTCTGTCTGTCTGCCTCTCTCAAAAAATTAGTTCAAATCATACAGATGATTAGACATCATTCATTAGAATGAATTATTGCTGAGTAGTACTTTATGGTATGGATGTGTCACGGTCACTTTAACAATTTCGCTTTATCTTTTGGGACAGGGAAAGTTTCATCTTGGAGACCAGATAAGTTCCTCTGAGCTGTAGGTGTGGAACTCTCTTAGAGACATACCATGGGAGGGTTGCCCTGCCAAGATTTGTGTACTACTTATCATACCTAGTGGCCTTGTTTAACTTACCCTAGAAGCAAGTTGATCAAGGGCTTTGCCGAGGAATACTCTAGTTACTTTTTAATAAATGTAGAGTATTGTAGTTACTGTCAGTTTCCATCTTGTCTCATTCTTTCTGTTTTAACTATGTTTGGTTGAGGTACATGTTAATCAGTGGTCTGGATGTTATATCCTTAAGTTTCTAAAAGTTATGCAGAATTTAAGATGTTAATGATTTTTACTTTTCATTTTTCTCCATCCAGACTGTGAATAAGTGTTGTTTGATAACATACTTGTTTTGGGCAACTTTTTTTTTTGTAGTTATGCCTTCTTCAGCCTCTCCACAAAGGAGTGTGGATCAAAGAAGTACAGCTTCAGCTCCCTCTGCTCCCGCAGGCTTAGGACCAGTTGTCAGTGGAGAAGCCAATAGCGTCACGTCATCGGTTCCCTACCCTGTTGCCTCTCTGGTTTCTCAGCATGAGAGTGAAAATGAAGGCCATCTGAATCCAACGGAAAAACTCCAGTAAAGCACTTCTACCAGTGTTGTTAAGTGGGTTATAATAATGGGGACACGTTCTGGTTTTATTTAATATGGTAAACATCCTTAAGTGGTGAGGTGATAGAAGTGTGTCTATATGCACAGTCATTGGGCTGTGCAAGAAGGATGTGACCTTGTAACACAGGTACCATAATTTCTGTGAGCTAAAGTATTCTCGTTGCCAAAAGAAGGGTTAGAAATAGCTGAACTATAGTGAAAATATTTTTGTAATCAAATGGTTTAGAACCCAGGCTTCAGAGTCAGATAGCTCTGAAATTGTACCTCTCAAGGCTGTGTGACCATAGACAAATAACTCACCCTCACTGAGCCTGTTTCTTCATTTGCAAAATAGGGGTAATAAATACCTGTTCACTGAGGCATTTTAAGGATTAAAAGACATTGGTGTACCTCCTGGCACTCAATGAAAACTTAAACTTTCTTGACTTTTTTGGTAAACATATTACATACTTTATAGGTCTATCTCTGTTATAGACAAATGCTCAGTAATGCCTGCATGCCTGATTTGCCTAAGAGCAAGTATTCAGATTGAGCATTTTGTACTTCTCATTTTTGCTACGTATTAAGAAATCTAGGGATATTATTGACATTGAGTTTTAAGCGGTGAACATTTATACCTGCTTAAAATGAACACTTGAATCTTTTTCTAATGCTTTTGCTCCCAACACAACATGAAAAATTAAGATGATGAAATTTTGGGTAAGTGTACTTAAAATTAAATTCTCTATAGTCACACCCCCTGGGTATTTGACTAGGCTTGAATTTTATTTGCGTTGGCTGCTATTATATGAAAATAATGCATGCTTTACTTTGCTAAAATGGATATTAATATTAAATATCTATGTTTATCAGGAAGTTAAACGAAGTTCGAAAGAGATTGAATGAACTGAGAGAGTTGGTTCATTATTATGAACAGACGTCAGATATGATGACAGATGCTGTCAATGAAAACATGAAAGATGAAGAAACGGAAGAGTCAGAATATGGTTCCGAACGAGACAGTTCTGAGCCTGTTACTAACATCCGGTGAGAGATTCTAAAAAGTTTGTTAATGTTTTTCCAACATATTTATCCTAACTTAATACTTTTAATATGGAATCAAAGAAACCTCAGCTGGGTGCTATTTGTCTTTTTTTAAACTTTTCTTCTGTAAGTCTGCTGGTTTAATAACTGTAATCTTCCTACCCTGTACGAGAAAAAACAAATAGGGAAGTGTTGAGTATACTAGTTCAGTGTACTTGACTATTTGTTACAACAAATGCAAGTAAATCTTAAGTACCTCTTTAATTTTAGCTATAATTTTAATTTTTCAGATGTTTTCTAAATACAGAAGTTATACATGTTGTGAATTTAAATGAAGGATAGCCATGATGTTCATACTTTGTAATTATTTTATCAGCAGTTTTAAACCTGTGATGATGATTATTTTTATATTTTATCTTAAATAACTTTAAGCTGTTTTCTTTTCTTTTAGAAATCCACAAGTAGCGGCTACCTGGAATGAAGTAAATAGTAATTCTAATGCACAGTGTGTTTCTAATAATAGAGATGGCAGAACAGTTAATTCTAATTGTGAAATTAACAACAGAGCTGCTGCCAACCTACGGGCTTTAAACATGCCTTCTTCTTTAGGTATGATTGGCTCTTCACCAACTACTGCCACATTGTTCTTGGGAAGTGCATCTTACTTCATTTGTACCCCTAGGTTTATTAACATGGATTTCAATGATGCCTGTTTCCATCAGACTGTAGGTATAACACAGAAGGAGAGCAGGGGATTCGGGCTGCGCAGGGTGAGAATGAGGAGGAGGAGGACGACGCCGAGGATGAAGGAGTCAGTGCAGCTTCGTTATCAAGTCACGGGAGCAGCGTGGTCGACGAGGCTCCGGAAGATGCGGAGTTTGAGCAGAAGATCAGCAGGCTGATGGCTGCGAAGCAGAAGCTCAGGCACTTACAAGACCTTGTTGCGATGGTCCAGGTGCGCCCTGCTCGGGGTTTAGAAAAATGGTCAAATAGTCCATTCTCTGGATGTAAAATTTATGTCTTTTGATCGTTGGTATACTTACACTAGTACATGTGTACGTGTTAAGCTCTTGCTACATGCCAGGTTTACATGCTTAGCACTTTACATGACATATAGCAGGTGAGCAAACTCTTCTGTTGTTGGTTTTTTCTCTCGAGCAAACTTTTATTAAGGATGAGTTAGTAACTGTTTTAGGCATTGTGGGAAAACGGGTTTATTTTTTGCTTGAGAGCCCAGTCTTTAATTATATTTTTTAAATTATTTTTTAATTACAGTTAACATACAATATTAGTTTCAAGTGTATAATGTACTAATTAGACATCTGTGTATTTTATGAAGTGATCACCTCAGTATGCCTACTACAACACCATGCATAATTATTACAATATTCATACCCCCATGCTGGTCTTTATTTACATCCCCGCGACTGTTTTTATAACCACCTCCCTGCACTTCTTAATTCCTCTCACCTTTTACACCCATGGCCTCAACCTCCCTTCCCCTCTGGTGACCATCAGTTTGTTCTCTATATCTGTGAGTTTGTTTCGGTTTTGCTTGTTTTTTAGATTTCATGTATAAGTAGTATTTTACAGCTTGCTTTTATTCTCACCCCTCAATGTCTTGGAGAACTTTTCATATCCATGTATATAGTTCTATATAATTACAGATAATTATGAAATGTTATATAAGTCTTTATGAAATATAAATAATATGGCATTTTATGTATACATACACACAAATATATGTATGTGTGTGTGTGTGTATATATATATATATATACATATATATAAACTACAAGCCTTATTAGCTGCAGCATAGTTTTCTGTAGTATTAGCAGACCTTAATTTAGTTCATCTGACATTCTACTGATGTATACTTCTGTTGTTTCCAAGTTTTGACTACTTAGAATGTTTTGGTGAACATTCTTACACAACCCTTTTGTGCATTCGTGTTTTTCAAGAGCAGATGTGAAGAAATGGAATTGCTGTGTCAGAGTTTACGCACATTTAAATTTTAATGGACATTGCTTGACTGCTCTCCAAAATGACTGTATTAATATGCAAGCAGTCGTGTGTGAGTCCATTTTTCCATACCCTTGACTACATTTTATTATTATATATACTGTCACTTGATTAACCATTACTGGAATTGGTTTCAGCTTTTTCCAAAAAAGTTTACTCTACTGAAGGACTTCTGCACAAACACCTATATGCAAACACACATAGATGTGTATAATGCACACAAATAGTTTTGCTTATATATTCAAAGTATATCTGTAGGATGCATAAACTACTAACATTGGTTACCTGTGGAGAATGGAGTCAAGGAACAGGCTTGGAAAGGAGACTTTTCTGAATAATGTCTTTTTTACTTTTTGAACTTTTATCATATGACAGTATTATCATTTGAAAAAAATTAATACAGCTTCTAAAGCATAAACACAATGGTAGGTTGTGCTATCTTGAAATCTTTTTACTTGTTCACTACTTTCCTTTCTTTTTTTTTGGAGATTCTTTCTTTAGATGTACTGCCCAAAGTGGAATAGCTCAGAACTGATAAATAACTTGATGACTTATATATGAATCAGCTTAATTTCAGACTTGTATTAAATGCAGATCTTTTGCTTGAGGGAATTTCTAAGACCTAAAATACATATATGAGAAGTGGGGAAACTGCAGCCCAGGGGAAAAAGCGGTCTCCTAAAAGAAAGCTATTGAAAAAATGATGGGTTTTACTTACTTTACTAAGGGTTGTCTGCATGTTCTTACATCTTTACCTTTATTCTCTTTCCCAAAAGACTCAAGAGAGGGTCTAAACAGTTAAATAGTTATGATCTGATCATATAATCATATAAAGCTGTTCTTTTTTTTTTTAAGCGAGAGAGGGAGAGAGACAGGAAAGGATAGAGAGAGGCATCAGCTCGTAGTTGTGCCACTTTAGTTGTTCATTGATTGCTTTCTCATACGTGCCTTGACGGGGGGGGGGGGGGGGGCTCTAGCTGAGCCAGTCACCCATTACTCAAGCCAGTGACCTTGGGATTTTGAACGTGAGTCCTCACATTCCAGGTTATCCACTGCGCCACCACCTGTTCAGCCTAAAACTTACTCTTCTTATTGATTAGATTAGCTTGGACAAGTTACAGCCCTTATGAAACATTATGTGCTGTAGAAGTTTCCAGCTGTCCATCTCTTAGTTTCTTAGTCTGATGCAATGTGTGTCAATACAATAATTCTTTGTTCAGTTACTTTGTTTTAGTGTTGAAGTTATTTCTGTTGTTCAGGAAGCTTTATATCGCCATCTGAAACATCATGCAGTGTTGTTTTGTATATTTTTTTATACTTTAATTTTTCAACTTTTTATTATGTGAAAATGCCTCATGATCTAGCTTCTTTATTCCTGTTAACTTTCTAATCTTCCTTTCCATGCTAGTAATGAATTAGGCTAGTTTTTAGATTGCAAAGACCAGAATAATACTGTCTACAAACTTAAAATTGACTAGACAGTTTTATAACTAAGTTATCTTTAACTCTTTATGGTTTTATTAGAATGTTTCCAAAGGTTAAAGTTTTAGTTGAGAACTTCAGAGAAAGCATGAGTAAATATAAAATATATAGAGTGAAATGATTTTAAGAAAATGCAGTTCACCCCAGACCTCCGATTTTAACAAGTATATTGGTTTCAGTAGGTGGACCTGCTGTTAGGAAGAAAGGAACTTTAGTTGGATTTCCATTAGTTACTACAGATTTGAAATGGTGTAGCCTCACTAGTTTTCATGCTGTGAGTCATTGGCACTTGTTTGGCAAAATAAATTTTAAGTAAACAAGTGACAGTGGACATTGATTAGTTGAAATTTTTAATGTAAAAGTTAAATCTTAAGGAAAATTAATATCAGGAGTTCCCAGGCCTGACCTGTGGTGGCACCGTGGATACAGCGTCACCCTGGAGCACTGAGGTCACCAGTTCAAAACCCTTGGTGTGCTGGGTCAAGGCACATGTGAGAGTTGATGCTTCCTGCTTTTCCTCCCCTTCTCTCTCCCTCCCACCCCCCCCACCCCCTCTCCTTTTCCTCTCTAAAGTGAATTTTAAAAATAAAGTTCCCAGGTCCAATAGTATATTTTTTATCTTCATATTTTTTTGATAGCTCAGTATCTGGTCAAGGAAAGGAAAGGCAACTTAATATCCATCACTGGATAATCGGCAGCTCATATTGTAACTGGGTAATAGGCAGCTCATACTGTAAATGTACTGTTTTTAGTTTTAATACTCCATTTCTTGTCACTTGTAGAGGATGGACTTCAGTGCTCTCTAAAAATTATATACTTGACTTCTCTAGTTATTTTTATGTAACCGACAGACTAATGCTATTTATTAAGGTGTGAATCTTGCATCTATCAAGGTGATTTTAATGATGTGGTTTCAGGATGACGATGCAGCAGACCAAGGAGTTATCTCTGCCAGTACTTCAAATTTGGGGGACTTCTACCCAGCAGAAGACGACACCAAACAAAATGCGAATAATACTAGAGGAAATGCCAGTAAAACACAGAAAGACCCTGGAGTAAGTGAAAAGGCAAGGTATGTTAAGTTTATAGCTTTTGTTTAATCAAAATTTAGTACCTGTTATAAAGTACTGGGCTATTAGTGCTGTATTATATCATGCTTGCTATATCATCAGATGTATTGGTGTCCATAAATGTCATGTCGATTTAATTACAGAGAGAAATTTTACGAGGCTAAACTACATCAGCAACAGAGAGAGCTCAGACAATTGCAGGAAGAAAGAAAGAAACTGATTAAGATTCAAGAGAATATTCAAGCATTGCAAAAGGCATGCCCTGACCTGCAGGTAATTGGAAATATTTTTCTTTCCATTTGTCTGAAAAATGATATCTAAAACCCAATGTCAATTGAAAGTACTGTTTCTAGGACTGATGAGTTAGTTTTATAGCTGTTAATTTTATGATTAGTGAAATGGGCTAGGGATATACATTTACATGTGAAGGATACCAAGTACAAGTTGGCTGATTATTTCTGCTCTTTCCCTTGTTGGGCTATAGATGCAGAACGTGAGCGTAACCGTTAAAATATTCTGCTTTCAACTTTGCAGTTCAGGGACTAGCATTTCCACTTTCTACTGGTCTAAAATTATAGAATAAAGCCCCTAAGCCATCATGAGTTACCTAAGGAAATTAATTAAAATATTTTATTTGGCCTGACCAGGCGATGGTGCAGTGGATAGAGCGTCGAACTGGGATGTGAAAGACCCAGGTTCGAGACCCTAAGGTCGCCAGCTTGAGCGTGGGCCCATCTGGCTTGAGCAAAAGCTCACCAGCTTGGACCCAAGGTCGCTGGCTCCAGCAAGGGGTTACTTAGTTTGCTGAAGGCCCGTGGTCAACGCACATGTGAGAAAGCAATCAATGAACTAAGGCAGGGGTCCCCAAACTACGGCCCAGCCCTCAGGCTGCATGTGGCCCCCTGAGGCCATTTATCCGCCCCCGCCGCACTTCCGGAAGGTGCACCTCTTTCATTAATGGTCAGTGAGAGGAGCACAGGATGCATCCGCACCCATAGTTCCCATTGAAATACTGGTCAGTGTGTTGATTTAAATTTACTTGTTCTTTATTTTAAATGTTGTATTTGTTCTTGTTTTGTTTTTTTTTTTACTTTAAAGTAAGATATGTGCAGTGTGCATAGGGATTTGTTTATAGTTTTTTTTATAGTTCGGGCCTCCAACAGTCTGAGGGACAGTGAACTGGCCCCCTTTTTAAAAAGTTTGGGGACCCCTGAACTAAGGTGTCGCAATGGCAATGAAAAACTAATGATACTTCTCATCTCTCTCGTTCTTATCTGTCTGTCCCTATTTATCCCTCTCTCTGACTCTTTCTCTGTCCCTGTAAAAAAAAATATTTGTAGTTTGAATATTAACTGTACATACCTTTGCTTATTAATAGCATCCTATGCATAGGACTCTGAGATTGAACAAAGAATGAACCATTTCAGTTAGTCAAGGGTAGGGTTAATATAAGAAGAGAATACCAATTCTTTTTGAGATTTTTTTCCTAAAATTTACTGGTTAGGTTTATTCTTCAGTCAGGTTTTATTTTCAACAAAAGGGAAACACATCAAATGATATTTTAATATAACTTTATTTTCTAGGCTCTTAACTTTTCCACTTATATTTAATTCTTTTTTCCTTGATCCCAGTCTAAACAATGTGCAGAGGAATTTACACCTGAGTTGTGCTGAGTATATGAAATTTTCCACAGTAACATTTTATTTCTCTTGTTTCTCTTGTTCCTGAAGGTTGGAACATCAACTGTAACTGTGTTTTCATCTTCATTTTATTCTATCAGATTTTCTTTGAGTTGAAGTCTGGTAATAACAAGTTATATATGTTACTAGAACCCTAGAAGGGGTATTAAAATAACTGCTTTTATGCAATTAATGTAGTAGCTTTAATTCCTCATTATTTTTACTAATCCTTTTTTTAGCTGTCAGCCACTAATGCGGGTAATTGTCCCCCCAAAAAATATATGCCAGCGGTTACTTCAACCCCAACTGGTAATGAAAATGAAACCAGTACAAGCAAATCTGTTTTTAAGCCTGAAGATTCTTCAATAGTAGATAATGAGGTATTGTATGTTGCACTCTGTTGTTCTTGAGTCTTAAGTCACATCTTGTTTTAAAATTTATTTTTCAGTTACAGTTGAAATACAATATTATATTAGTTTCAGGTGTACAGCATAGGTTATTAGATGTTTATATACCTTACAAAGTAATCACCCTAAGTCGAGTACCTATCTGACACCATACAATGGTTATTGTGGCATTATTAACTATATTCCCTGTGCTGAATGAGTCAAATCTTAAGAAGGAAAACTGAGTATCTGTGAAACATGATTTTAAATGTAGTCTGTTTTCTGTCTTTTATTTAGCTGGGGTAAGAAGTAATATTTTTTCAAAAAAAGTAAATAAGTTGGGATCTCTTTACAATAGTGTTGATCTTTATTAGCAAATATTTGGCAGAATTATATCTCAAGGATAACTGCATCAAATATAGATCATTTAGTTAGTAAGACCTATCTATCCTTTGGTATTTTATTTTGTATGTGATTTGTAGGAAACAGAGCTTTCTCTAAATAGTTAATGAAGTATATTTGGGTGGTACTTGTTTTCAGTAAGAATTGACTATTGCCTAGTCTAACCTGTGGTGGCGCAGTGGATAAAGCATCGACCCAGAATGCTGAGGTCGCTAGTTCAAAACCCTGGGCTTGCCGGGTCAAGGCACAAAGGACAACCAGTCAGTGAATGATTAAAGTGAATCAACTATGAGTGGTACTTCTTACTCCGCTCTCCTCTCTCTATCTCCTCTCCTCTCTCTCTCTGTAAAATCAATACATCTTTAAAGAAAAGAAGTAATGATTACCTAATTTTTTCTTATTCATCATTAAAATATTATTTTAACTTTCATGGATATCTCAGTGTGCAAAGGATAGAATGAGAATAAAAATATTTGTTGGTATTGACAATAATACTAGCTTGTCATTCTTTAAGGGGGAAAAATCCAAAACATTTACACTAACCTGACTCTGATTTTTAAATTAATAGCTGTGGTCAGAAATGCGAAGACATGAAATTTCAAGGGAAGAGCTGCGACAGAGAAGAAAGCAGCTTGAAGCTCTGATGGCTGAACATCAGAGGAGGCAGGGTCGAGCTGAGACTGCACCTCCAGTGGCCGTTTCTTTCAGAGGTGACGGATCTGAGAACCTGTGTACTCCTCAGCAAAGTAGAACAGAAAAGTAAGAGAGCTGTTACGCCATGCTGTTTAACATCCCACCCCGAGGCCCCCGGGCCGGCCGCCTTGCTTCCCCTCCACGACAGCACCCATCCGCCATGTCAGTGGGGCAGTGTTAAGCGTCACCTTTGTGACTCAGTTTCACTAAATTAAGCTACTTCCTGTTCAAACTTCTCATAGCATCAACTTTTTCTCTCTCCTTAAATTACTAAGATACTGATCAAATGGTGATACAGATTTCCTTGAGTGCATGATCCTTAAAGGGGCTAAGTTTTAAGCTTATAAAAAGGAAATGCCTGATACTTTGTAGTGCTATTCTGTCAACCAGAAGTAAACACTTTTTTACTTAAATTGAGCATTGGACTGCTGTTCGTAAGGTTTCTAAGGATAATATAAGATATTTAGCTTTTAGGATTTAAGTTTGAAATTTTCACATCAAGAATGTTTCTGAAAGGCAGATTTGGTCATCTCTAAGATTAATTACTTATTTTGTATGCAGATCTGAAATTTTGAAACCCAAATTTGTTGGGATTTGACATTTTGGTACTTTCAGATGGCATTTCTGGAGTATTGCAATAGCCTTCACTCTTTTTCCTCTTAGAAGACCTATTCCTGTTCTTGGAGTCCCATATATATTTAGTGATCAAACTTATCTAGAGAATTTTATTCTGTTCTGAGTACCACACATTTATACTTAACCGAGTTCTTTATATAGTTTTGATAAGCATCTAGGCTTTGAGAACCTACGGTCTAGAACTGTGCTTTTCAATATGTCAGTCACTAGACAGAGGTAGTTAAGTTAAAATTAAATAGAATTTAAGTGTATTTTATAATCACACCAGCCATATTTTTTGTTGTTTTTGAGGAAGACAGGGATAGGAAGGGAGAGAGATGAGAAGCATCAACTTATAATTGAGTCACTTAAGTTGTTTGTTTATTTATTTATTTATTTTACAGGGACAGAGAGAGGGATAGATAGGGACAGACAGATAGGAACAGAGAGAGATGAGAAGCATCAATCATTAGTTTTTTGTTGCCATTGCGACACCATAGCTCTCCATTGATTGCTTTCTCACTTGTGCCTTGACCGCGGGCCTTGAGCAGACTGAGCAGCCCCTTGCTGGAGCCAGCGATCTTGGGTCCAAGCTGGCGAGCTCGGGGTCTCGAACCTGGGTCTTCAGCATCCCAGTCCAACGGTCTATCCACTGCGCCACCCCCTGGTCAGGCTACTTAAGTTGTTTATTGATTGCTTCTCATACATGCCTTGACTGGGGGCTCAAGATGAGCCACTGACCCCCTTGCTCAAGCCAGCGACCTTGGGATCATTTTGATGATGCCATGCTCAAGCTGACAACCCTGCACTCAAGCTGGTGAGCCCACGATCAAGCCGGTGACCTTGGGGTTTTGAGCCTGGGACCTCAGTGTCCCAAGTTGATGCTCTGTCCACTGCACCATCAGCGATTGGGCCACACCAGCCATATTTTAAGTACTCGGTTATATGTACTACTTAATGATTACTGTATTGGACAGCACAGATATAGATCATCACTGCTATTGCAGAAAGTGCTGTTGGACAGCTCTGATCTAGAAAACTGTTACTCAAGGAAAGGAAAGTTGAGGGGAATTCATTTAGGAAAAATATTCCAGGGGATATGATTACTGTTTTAAATTACTTGAAGAATTATTTTGTGGAAGGCAGAGTAAATACATTCTATATAGCAGCAGTGGGGAGACTACTTACCATCTTGTAGTTGTTAGATTAAATGGAATTTTATATACATCTACACACATGCACGTATATGTATGTATTTGGTACAGTGTCTGGCACATAGTGGATGGGAAAATATTTATGGTAGTTTATTTCCAGAATGATCTCTTGGCTTTGTTTCTTAATCTCTAGAACAATGGCAACTTGGGGAGGTTCTAGCCAGTGTGCGTTAGATGAAGAAGGAGATGAAGACGGTTACCTTTCTGAAGGAGTTGTTCGGACAGATGGAGAGGAGGAAGAAGAAGAGCAAGACACCAGTTCCAATGATAACTTTCCTATGTATCCTCCTAACGGCGTGAATCATAACTCTTACAGTGCGAAGGAAACTAAAAATAGGTTAGTGTTGCTGTTGTAATTTTTTGCTTGATTGAAGAGGCTCAGGTTTTCAGGTTCATTCCCCAAACCAACGGAGTGTCCTACAACATAGTTTAATTCTGACATTTAGCTACTTACGCGGACCCCACAAGTTAAGGGGCTCAGTCCCACAAGCTGATGTCTCTTCAGATGCCGGTCTTGTTTCAGGTCCTTAGGGAACCCACACTTCTGTCTGACATGGCTACTAACTTGGGGTTCCCATATCCCCCTTAAGGTTCTATAACTTGTTAAAACAACTCACAGAACTCAGGAAAACGCTTACACTTACTGGTTTATTATAAAGGATGCGACACAGGAACAGCCAAATGGGAGAGATGCGTAGGACAAGGTCTAGGGATGGGGGTTGAGAGCTTCCGTGCCTCCTCTGGCACGCCACCCTCCCTGCACTCCACTGTGTTCACCAACCCAGAGTCCTCCAGCCACCTCCTCCTCCACTGGATTCCCGCAGGTTCCATTCCACAGCCGTAGTTGAGTAAGTCATTGGCCACAGGAGACTCAGCTTAATCTCTGGATCCCTTCCCTAAATTCAGCTTAAATTCTGAATCCTCTGGAGTTTGGGGAATGGGACCAAAAGTTCCAACCCCTTTAATCCTCTGGCTAGTTTTGTCTGGTGACCAACCCCATTGTGAAGCCTGCCAAGAGTCACTGGCAAACACTCAGATATGGCTGAAAAGGGCTCATTATGAATAATAAGAGATATTCAGGAGATGCCAAGAGTTATAGGTGCTCTGCTGGAAAGCTGGGACAAAGACCAGATAGAGCTAAAGAGAGATACACTTTTTTAATTGACTTGATTGGCTATTGGTTAATAAAAATTATAAAGGTTCCAGGTGTACAATTCTGTAATACATCATCTCTGTACTATATTGTGTGCTCCCCACCCCTAGTCAAGTCTCCTTCCCTCACCATTCATCCCCTTTACCTCTGCTACCCCCCCACCCCTTCCCTCCTGTAATCTCCATGCTGTCGTCTGTGTCTATGAAGTTTGGTTTTTTCTTGATCTATATCTTTCCAACTATATTTTTAATTATATCACAACAGTGTAGCCAAGATACATCTCAACTAAACTGGATCAGGAATCGTAAACTTTGATCTTTATTTCTGTTTGGGGGAGTTTGGCAAAAATTTTTAAAAATTGTAGATAGTGAAAAGGTGTGTCTGCAAAGATACTCATTATATTGTCATTTATAGTAGTGAAGAATGTTTCATGACTAAAAGATGCTAAAGAAGTTCGTTCCACTTGGTGTAACCTGATTAAGCTTAAAGCATGAAGAATGAAAACATTTGTGATATCATTTCATTTTTCAGTACACAGAATTATATGGACACTTCTGCATAAAACAAATGAAAAAAAATGGAAAAGAGTAAAAATTGGTAATTGTATAAGGCTAAAACTCTAGAATCTTTACCCCTTTATTTTCCATGTTTTCTGAGTTCTTTGAACTTAAAAAATGATAGTGTTGGCCTGTAGTTTGTTGCTACATTTTAAAAAGCAAATAATTATATATGATGACTGAAGGCTTTACGTCTCATGTTAGGTGGAAGAACAATCGCCCTTTCTCAGCAGATGGAGATGACCGTCCGTTAGCCAAGGCGAGGCAGCAGAATATCAGCATGCAGCGTCAGGAGAACCTTCGCTGGGTCTCGGAACTCTCATATGTAGAAGAGAAGGAACAATGGCAAGAACAAATTAATCAGCTAAAGAAACAACTTGATTTCAGTGTCAATATTTGTCAGACTTTGATGCAAGACCAGCAGGTAGAGTTTAGTGAGAAAGTAAATATTTTTATCTTGTTTTTGAATGCACATTTTTCTAAGGTCATCAGTAAATATTACAAGTTTTTTTTCTCTAGGCTCTATCTTGTCTGCTCCAAACTCTTCTCACGGGCCCTTACAGTGTTATGCCCAGCAATGTCGCATCTCCGCAGGTACACTTTATAATGCACCAGTTGAACCAGTGCTACACTCAGCTAACGTGGCAACAGAATAACGTACAAAGGTAATCCAGTCGTTCCTTACAAGTGGGGAAACTAGTGAGTGCTAGAACCGAGCGAGGCTGTTACAGCTGTCTTCTGGGACAAAAGGCATGAGCCAAATGACATATTTAGATATCCTCTGTTCCTGAGAATTTTATGAACAGTGATTTAGCCAGTGTTCCCCTTTGATACTGTGGACCTGACTTTTGTTTTTAAAAATTTATAGTATTTAGCTTTACACTAACGTTAGTGAACTCTATGATGTGTAACTTACACCTCAGTATATAGTTATACTTACCTAGTAGAGGTCCTAGGTGCAGTTCTTGTTCCAAAGGCTAGGTCACTGAGTTCAGCCTGCAGGGAATGCTGGTATTTGTGGCAGTAATGTTATGCATGCTATGGAATCACTTCTCACACATATTCTTTCTGAATGTACTTTAAGTATATTTTTAAATTACTAACTTCTTAAATTTTTGTAGGTTGAAACAAATGCTAAATGAACTTATGCGCCAGCAAAATCCACGTTCAGAAAAGCCTGGCAGCAAGGAAAGAGGCAGTAGTGTATCACAGTCCCCTGCTCCCAGTTTGTTTTGTCCTTTCGGCTTTCCGTCACAGCCTGTAAATCTGTTCAACCTACCTGGGTTTACTAACTTTTCGTCATTTGCACCAGGTAAGTGACCGAAAACTTAAAAGGGGAATAAATAAGTGCCAAGTGTTTTGAGAATATCATTTGTCTGTTGCGTGGGTATTTATCAATCTCCTCTGGAATGGTGGGAGACATTTGCAATGAAAGTTATAAACTGTTTTATACCTGGAGTCTTTATAGAACAAATGTAAGTTTAGTATGTATGTTTGCTAATGGAATTGAGTAAGTAGTTATGAATCGCTAAGTCTTATATCATTGAAATATTTAACAACTACTTATTAAGAAACTGAATCAATGTACCCGGTGGCCAGTGCACAGCAGGCACTCTGTGCAGCTTTGAGAGGGAAAGACGAGTAACGCAGCGCTCCTAGAGGGGCTCCAAGTCTTGGCCGGGAGGTGCACCACTAGAGTACAGGGGAGCGCTTAGCTGAGGTCTACATTGAATTTTATTTGGGTTAGGCTTTTATTCAGACTTTTTCTGCATGCATTATGTGCCAGACATTCTATAAATGACCGGGGTTCACAGATGCGTAAGGTTAAGTGACACTTTAAGGCAGTGGTTCTTAACCTGGGTTCTATCGAACCCTAGGGGTTCGATGAGTTGGTCTCAGGGGTTCCGAGAAGCCTCTGCCACGGAGGCCAGCATAAAGTAATACCGTAATTTGTTGTAAGTTCATGCACTTTGTTGGTTTTGTTCTTTGAGCAAGGTGATGTTCATGCACGGCTCATTTTGTGCACGAGTAAAAAAACATATACCTATGTCTTGAATTTGGAAAAAAAATCATTTTAATTTATCACTAAAGAAGGGTTCGGTGAATGCGCATATGAAACTGGTGGGTTCGGTACCTCAAAAAAGGTTAAGAACCACTGCTTTAAGGAATTTAAAGTCTTGTGAGAAAAATAGGAATGTTATTAAATGCCCAGTGCAGTACCATGGGTGCAGGTGAGATCAATGGCTTCCTCTTCCTTGGGGCCAGAGATCATCAGCAAATGTCTTTCTTCCACGAACAAAAAGTGTTTAAGGGCTTTCTAATCAATGGAACCACTTAGAGTTAGAAAGCAGTGGCCCTATATCCCTTAGGGAATTTAGAGGTCATTGCGTGTGGTTGTATTTGCGGCCAAGGCAGGATAAGAGTACCTGATGTGGCTGGAGAGCAGCCCAGGCCTTTTGTGCCCTGCAGAGCAGCTCAGACTTTCTGTGGCACATGAGAGGGGCCATTGGAGGCTTTTGAGCAGGGGCATGGCATGAGACTTACACTTGAGAAAGATTACACTGGTGAGAGTGTAGGGGAGCGGTGGGAGAGGAAGAAGCAAGTATAGCTGGTGAGTAGGAAACAGGGCTGTTTGCAGGGAAAAATGAAGCGTGAGCTAAGGCACTGGCAGCAGGGCTAAAAGGAAGGAGCAGTGCAGAAGATGTTCTGGAGGTGGAGCAGGTGAAGTGACCAGGTGAGGTGAATCACGAAGCAGAGGCGTTGAGGTATTTGTCAGAAAATCTATAGGAAGAGAAAAGGTTCAGAAGGACTTTATAAATAAAAATAAAAATACCACAGTGTATTTTCCTAATAGGGTTATGGAAACAATGGCCTTAGAACATTTAATGAGCTTTTCGGTTCTCGGCGTCTTACTAGTATTGGCAGGAGTGTGTTCTGAGTAGGCTTCTCAGTAACTGCAGGAAGTTGTACATGCAGCCCCTCTTCACTGTAATGTGCTTTATACCAGTGCCAGCCCTGCTCACAGACTGTTCATTCTCCCCAAACTGGTTCAGTTTTGTGATGCCTTCCCTGATTCCTCTCTCCCCACACAAATACCTCTGACATGGTACTCTACAGTAAGTGTTTAATTACAGGGGCCCTAAGGGTACGACACACTTCCGTTCCTGCAACAGTGATGTAACCCAAATTCTGATGTAAGTTGAAACACACCCTAGCCTAAGTCACTTACCTATTCTAACACAGTTGTAAAATCATAATCTAAAACATATAAAAACACAACTAAGCCACAGAAAAAGGAGAAGGACATAAATACACTGGACTGTAGTAACACAAAAAATGAGTACACCGAAACACGTCTCAATTCTTTTTTTTTTTTATGGGAGTGAGTGTCGTAAACTCAAAATGTATGTCAAGACTGTCGTAACCCGAGGACCCCCTGTATATTCTGCTTTCTCAGGTAGAGTGGAGAGAACATAAGCTTTGCAGTCATGCAGACCCAGCATTTAACCTGCTCTCCTGTTTACTAGACTTGTGTGCTCTAAGCCTGTTCTCTCACTGGTAAATGAATAGGACATCTATTTCATAGTGTTGTTTTAAGCATTAAATGAAATAACATATAAAGTTCCTACAATAGAGTATGGCACCCTGTAACAATTTGATGTTAGGTACTTTATATCTCACAGTTTTAAGAGGTTAGGATCATTATTTATCTTTGTATCACTGATGCTGCAAACATGGTGGGCTGAGCTGTAAACAGGGATTATATAAATGATTAACAATTTTTTTGCTTTGGTGAACATAAATGGCACATTTAATTAAAATTTTTAATTTCATATTAAAGCTAAAGGCATTTTGTTGTTGTCTTATCCATTGCTTTTATTTATTAGGTATGAATTTCAGCCCTTTATTTCCTTCTAATTTTGGAGATTTTTCTCAGAATATCTCCACTCCCACTGAACAGCAGCAGCCATTAGCCCAGAATTCTTCAGGGAAAACAGAATATATGGCTTTTCCCAAGCCTTTTGAAAGCAGTTCTTCTGTTGGAGTAGAAAAACAAAGGTAACTCCATAGCAAACATAATTCATTATGTGTTTAATAGATCATGTTTATCTCTTTGTGGCTACATCTAATCACACATACTTTGAAAATAATTTGGGAGGATGTTTGTGATTATTTGGCCTAGTACGTAGGGAATATGAGACTTTGACAGCTCACCGGATATCTCCCAGGCATAAGCCTGCTAACCCTGGTGGTACGAGAACAGGTCAGAGTCTTGATGGGGTTTCTGTGAGATTCATTTTGATGGTTTGATCTGACCCATACAAAGGCTCTTGGCCTTGGTTTGCTATCTGTCATTGAGTTTACTGATTCAGGACTAAAAACTGGTATTAACTTCTAACAGACAGTTGTTGTAAGGGATGGCTCCTTTATTTGGGTCAGAGCTCTTGATGAGAATGAGTTCCTCAGGCCTATCTAAACGTAATGTGGAGTCCCGTTTGATTATAAAAACAACTTGAGCCAAGAAAGTTGTTGTGGAATGTGCTATCAATCATGTATGTCTTTTTCTCTGATTCTCAGCATTTATTATTTTTAATATAATCTTCCCACATACAATTTTGACTTCAAGTAGTCTCAAACACAAGTTGGATTGGGTCACAATATTCATCCTTTAAGCATGTTCATAGCTAGATAAATAACACTTTTAATGATTGTGTTAATCCATAAAATGGTTTTTATAAACAATCAGTAAAAATAGAGCCTTTTCATTGTTATTTACTTTTTTAGAGAAAAATACTTTTTAGAAGGATGAAATATTAGAGGTCAATTGAGCCTATTATTGATCAGTCAGTATCTTTGATTTTGACATTCCTA
The DNA here is from genome assembly GCA_037038555.1 of Rhynchonycteris naso. NCBI lineage: Eukaryota > Metazoa > Chordata > Mammalia > Chiroptera > Emballonuridae > Rhynchonycteris > Rhynchonycteris naso. The sequence continues at coordinate 15,163,213 of CM072998.1, read as the reverse complement.
GCCCTTGACAAATACTTTTTCCTTTGGTGATGGGGTTGATTGTGTCTCGGGCTCTTGAATTAGCACTTTGGCACTGTTTAACTGTTAAATTATGATTTTTCTTTTTCTTGATTAACCAAAAACATGTAGAATTCAACTTTTAAATTTGCTTCTAGAGTCCTATGATTGATCTCCCTGACTTTGATTTCTTAGCTGTACCAACCAATTTTTTCTGTGAAATCTCATGTTGCTTTATAAAAGTATTCTATTATCAGAGCTTAACAATGTTTAGTATACAGTTGCCATTCAGAAATGATGGTTGAATGAATCTTCATCTTAAGTAATAAACATTTTTGCAAAGTCTTAGTCAATAGCATATTGGAAGATTCCTACTCCATTATTATCCATATTTTATGTATAATTGATAATAAAAAGGAATGGCTATCTATAAGAAAGCAATCAGTGAACAACTAAGGTGTCAAAACGAAAAACAGGTGATTGATGCTTCTCATCTCTCCATTCCTGTCTGTCTGTCCCCATCTATCCCTCTCTCTGACTCTCTGTGTAAAAAAAAAAAAAAAAGAGGAATGGCTAAGGATATCTAATATTGTTTTAGCTATTTATTTAACCTACTTCGGATTAAACCTCATTTCCTCCCCCAAATCTCAGCTAGTATAGGTTCCGTGACCTGAATGGCTAGAGATAGTGTGGTCAGGTGGAACATTGTAGTCTTGAGCGGACAGGGTCAGAAAACTTCTCCTTTAAAGGGCTACATAGTAAATATTGCAGGCCATACAGTGCCTTTCGTGCCCAGTTATTGCTGCCATTTTTGTACAAAAGCAGTCATCAACAATTTGTAAACAAATGAGTGCCTGTGTTCCAGTTACACTTGGTAGGCACTGAAACTTGAATTTTACATAGTTGTGTCACAGACGTTTATCCTTTGATTTTATTTTCTTAACCATGTAAGAATATAAACATATTAACTGGCAGGCCACACCAAAACAGGCAGTAGGCTCATTTTGGCTGCAGTCTGTAGGTTTGCTAACCTTTGTCTTAAATTCTGCATGTTAGTGTCTCCCAGATTATGTTCTTATGTCCAGAACCCTGTTGTCCATATCAGGTTCTGTGGTAAAAGGTTTTGGACATCTCACTATGTTCCGTGCTAAGACATTTTACACAGAACATTGGTTTATTAAGAGTTCTGAGCGATCCTGCAGAGCTGCTTAATTTGACTTGTTTTTTCCCCCCCAAATTAAATGACCAGAGAATATTACGAATGCCAGTGTTTAGCAGATAAAATTTGAAAATGACACTAAACCATCAGAACTAAACTATACTCACTGGGTAGAGATATACATTGCTAGTTGCCTGGGCATTGCGGCATTGTTTCCAACAAATTCTGGTTCTAGTTGAAGTGATTTAGGTGACAGATCCATGTCTGTCTCAGACTCTGCTGTGGCTCTTTCTCAGCTATTCCTCCAAGTCTTTTGTTTTTTCCTTGTATGTCCCATTTTTCTTTGATTTTTCTTTCCTAGTCTTTTCTGTTATGAATGCTAGATCTTTGATTTGGGACTTTTGACAATGCAAATGGTTTAGTGAAGAGTTTAATATTAAATTTTAAGATAATTTAGAATACTAGCCTATAGAATATTTATTTGCATGTTTAATGCATATTTTGTGAAAGTATTTTTATAGCTTGTTGATTTTATTTACTGAAATGTACAGATAAACTATAAGCACTATGTCTGGAGTTCTCAGTAAACATAGAAATCTATTGTAACCTCTAAACACTTACTTTCATTGGTCTAAGGAATCAAAAGCAACCTGAAGAGGAGGTGGAAAACCGGACACCATGGTTGTATGACCAAGAAGGTGAAGTAGAAAAACCATTCATCAAGACTGGGTTTGCAGTGACTGTAGAGAAACCTACAAATAGTCATCACAAAAATCAGTTAGATACCAGCAGAAGACACCAGTTTGATGAAGAGTCGTTAGAAAGCTTTAGCAGCATGCCTGATCCGGTAGATCCAACCACAGTAACGAAAACATTCAAGACAAGAAAAGCATCTGCACAGGCCAGCCTCGCATCTAAGGACAAAACTCCCAGATCAAAGAGTAGGAAGAGACATTCCACTCAGTTGAAAAGTAGAATGAAGAATATTGGTAAGTATTTAAATTCGTTGAATATGGATCAGTGTAGATGTTGGTAACTGTATTCTGGCATGTTCATATATTTAATTTCAGTATAGTTAGCTGGGTGGACACTGCTCAGACATACATATTTGAACAGTCCTTTTTAGTTACCTTTATAATTTATTTTACAAAACTTATTAAATAGAGTTTAATGTTGTATATAATCTTGCATTTATTCTTTTATTTTCTTATTAGAGCCTCTTATATTTGTATATATTCTGTTAATATGAACTCAGAATTCTTTTTTTAGCCAGAGAGAGAGAAAGAGGAAAGGAGAGAGATGAGAAGCATCAACTCGTAGTTGCAGCACTTTAGTTGTTCATTGATTGCTTCTCATGTGCCTTGACCAAGGTAGGAGGAGGCTAAGACAGGGCTCCAACAGAGCCAGTGACCCCTTGCTCAAGCCATCTACCTTTGGGCTTAAGTCCGCAGCCATGGGATCATTTCGATCATCCCAAATTTAAGCCAGTGACCCCATATTCAAGTTGGTGAGATTGCACTCAAGTCAGCAACCTCAGGGTTTTGAACCTGGGACTTGAGCGTCCCAGGTCAACTCTGTATTCACTGCACCATCACTGGTCAGGATATGAAACTCAGATTTCTTTCCAATTCTAGTAGGTTACTTAAAAATAGCTAAAGCCCAAGTTGTACATTCTCTTTTAATATTACACCTTGTCCTACATTCAACACTTTAGTTATGAGTTCTGGTTAGGTTTTTGATTGATTCATTTTAAGAAATGTGGTCCTCTGACTACATTGCAATCTTTGAATATCATATAGATGAAACTGCTTTTAAAACAAGCTTGATTTTAGCCTTTCTTAACCTTAATTAATAAAGTATAACATTAATCTTTATGTTATTGAATCTTGCCATTGAATATCATTTCAAAGTTGTTTATAGTGTTAACTACATACACTTTAAATTTTTTTCTGTGATTTTTAAAGAATTTAATGAAGCGTAGTACTAGGTTAAAAATAGTTTTAGTTTTACTGCTAAAAATCTGGAATACTAGCTAAAAGATGCTCTTACAGGTTTGCAAAGGATACTTTTTGGCTGTGTCTGAATGGTTGTTGTGGGTTCAAGGAGATAGTATTTGGTGCTTAAGAATAAAATATTCTAGGCTTATAATAAGAAAAGTTTGAAAAATCACTGCTCACTGCTAACTCTCTTTTGGAAGCTCATGTAGTACAGGATACTAAAGGGCCTGAGAAATCCTGTAGTAAGAATTCAACTTGTAAACTTTAGCGGCATTCATCTTCACCATTTTTGGGTAATGGAACTCTTGAAAAATCTTATGGAAACTGTAGATGTTCAAAAGAATATGTGTACATTTTTTTTCATTTCAGTACTTCATGAATCCTTTGTTTGTGGCTTCTACCTCATGTGACGAATGTGACCTGATGGTTAAACAGACAGATTTGTCAAGAGTCACATTTTTTCAGCATACACACTGTCATCCTTAAAATAATTTTCTAGCTATATATGTTTGGCAGGAGCTAATTTATTTAGGACAATAGTTAGTGATCTGAAACTATTCAAAATGAATGAAAATACCACTACTGTGCTTTCTCCAAGGTTACTCTTGGTGCCCCCAGAGAACATTCTTGTAGATGATGACTATTTTGAGAGGTTCTTTGGGGAACTCACTGAACTTTTTATTCCCTGATACTCTGTCCCTTCTCCCCAGTGCTTTCTGTCATGTGAATAAATGAAGGAAAAAGTCAAGTTTTTTTATCCCAGTTCTCACTCACCCAGTTAATTGGAGTATGTTACAGCAGTGCTTTCTAAATTTTAATGTTTCGTAGAAATTTTTGTGGGAGTTTTGTTTCCGGGCAGACTGACTCAGTTGGTCTGGAGAAGGATCTGAGGCTCCGTGTTTCTGATGAGCCCCCATGTATTGCCAGCATTGGTCTGTGGACTGCACTTGGAAAGTCAGGGTCCTTGAGGACCCTTATTCATTTATGGCCATGTTTGCCTCGCCCTAGAAATACTGGTGTATTTGAAATCTCTGTATCCTGAGGAGTTAACGCTTTTATATATGCAATACAGTTTTTTTACCTCAAGGCAAAGAGTAAGATTCTAATTTACCTGCCCAAAACATGAATTCTCATTTGATCAACAGACATTCAAGACCTATCTGTAAGGCATGCACATACAAATGAAAGACTTAATAGCAGAACCAAACTCACATGTAGCAAAGTCAGATAAGTTAGCTAAATCCTTGGTGTTCAAAATGTGAGCCATTGCCAGGCAGCATTGGCATCATCTAGGAGCTTATCAGAAATGCAGCCTCTTGGCCCCACCACCTATTACCAACTGAATGAGTATGAATTGTTTTTATGTACGTTTTTATGTTCAGTGTACGTTTTAGCAAGATCTAATTGTGATATGAATAGATGCAGTTAAGTCTGAGAGTCACTGTGCTAGATCAGCAATTTATGTTGCTTTTCTTTTGATGGCATACGAATAGCCATGATTTCTTAGAAAAAAATGTTTACTTTGTCACAATGGAAGTGGGAAGGGAGGTGAAGTGGATGGAAAGAAGAAAGGGAAGCCTTCCAAATTATAACAGAAGTATGGAGTCAGGACAGAGCTGGAGGGACGGGTGAGAGGGATTGGGAAGGTAGATGACAGGTAGACCAGGGTTGTGGGCCTTGGTTGCTGTCTTGAGACTGCGGTACGGACAGTCGTACTGGCCCAGATTTACTAGACCAAACTATGGGTGTTTTGTGCACGAGTTGATAGTTTTTCAGCAGTGGCATGCTAAATCTTCATTTAACTTTGTTTCCCGTGATAGCCATGTATTTTAATCTTTAGAAAATTTTTATATGTGAAGGTTCATGTTATTGTATATGAAGTTAGATTTTAAAAATTACATGGAAATAAGTTTTTAAGAAGCTTCAGTTCACATTCAGACTTTGTGAGTTGAACATGCCTTCTTACCTTCCTGGATGTTTCAGTCATCAAACCTATAATTTCGTTACCAGACCCATAATTTAGCTACAGTCTGTGAGGCCCTTTTCCTCTTTTGATATTACTGGAGAGAGTAGTAGCAGATATCCTACGTCTTCCTCATTCTTTCCTTGGAAAATTGACTAGAGCAGCTGATGTAATGACTTCTGTGTTCTGCCCGTCCCTGAATCTTTCCGTGTTCTTCCTTTTGCCCTTCCCATGACTCACTAGTGAAGACTGCGCTGAAACAGATGTTTAGGCGCAGCAAGGCCTGAGAGTATATTTCTTATGTAAATAGAGAGGAAGAGTGGTGGAAGATGCCAGCTTCCCGTGGCCCTTACCCACACACCACAAGGGCAGCACTAAAACAAAGGGGCCAGATGACAAGTTTCATGTGCATGAGGGGTAGACGCCTGTTGCTGAAGAGCCAGTGATGTGCTGTAGCCAAACCGTTTTATAGAACGGAGTTGAGCCCATGGCAGAGACCAAAAAATCTCATGTCATCAGAACCAGGGAGGAGATAAAAAACTCCCATGACAGCTTTGCAAGGTAAAGGGGAAGGGAATGAAAATTGCCACATAGCAGGTTCTCACAAGCCTCTCACGGTCACCTGTTCCGTGTGCCAAGAGGATTATCATAAGGCCTTCTGCCAAGGCTCAGATTCAACTTCCGTTCAGTACTTGCCTCTGTGGCTTATGTGGATACGTGTAGGGTCCCCAGGGTGCCATGGCTGAGCTGTTTGGATCCAACTAGCAGTATTGCTTATTCTAGCTATGTTAGCCACTCATGCCGAGAGCGACAGAATGGGTGTTAGGAAGGAGTGATGAAGTAGGACAGGGGATAGCACTCATACAATAATGAACGTCATGAGAATGGTTGCTCTGGCTGGCTTTGCCAGTGTTCCTGTGAATTATTTTTAACTTCCATTATATCTGCTCTTTTCCCTGGAGGGTTACTACTAAAGTGTCCAAGAGATGACATACTTACTGGCTTACCTTGGAACTCATAGAAGAAAACCATAGTTTTTTAAAATCTTTTTATAGCATTTAATTTTTGCATGCTGCTTCTCAACATTTTCAGCTGTTTTTTAGGGTTTGTCTTTGAAGTGACAACTGGGGTCCCCAAAGAGAATTTTGTGTATTCCACATGGTGCATATGTAAATTTTGATTAGAACTCGCTCACCACTTTTCACGTTATTCAGTAACAGTAGTCAGAAGCATAATTTCACTTATGCAAAAGTTCTTTTTAGAATAACATACTTCAAATATTTTTTTCAGAGCTTTGTTGGCTGTTAAATAAGTGAACAATAATACTGCCAGTTGTATAATTTTAGATATTACTTTTGGCAGTCATACCCCTTATTGCTGGACCTTTTTTAAATGAGCGTCAAAATAATCAAGAGGACTTTTTCCCTATAAATTTGAGCAGAATGAATGAATGTGGCTAGACTTGAGTCCGAGAGCCCCGTGAAGAAACCGGGAACCTAAATGTGTGATGAGGAAGTGCTAACTGGGAAACGGCCTCAGAAGTAGAGAGGGAAGCTGTCAGTGCACAGAAGAAGGTGACAGCGTATGGGGAGCACGTGGTCAGCAGAGCGGCTGCTGTGGTCTGGAGGATGTAGCGCAAGGTGGAGGTTCTGCTGGCCCTTTCAGAGTGCTGGGCAAAGGCCACAGCCTGTGGTTCTTGGGGTTGAGATTCATGCAGCTTTCTTTTCTTGGCACCTCCCTCCCTCCCAAGAGGAGCAGTCTTTTGCAACTTCAAGGCACTAATGGTCAAGGGTGTCATTGAACATGTAGGTGGCATCCTCCCTACACTGAACCTTAGAGAGCATTTGTCTTTGCAGCTGAAGAGACTGAAGAGTAGAGAGGCTTCCTCTTATTGTCTCAGTGGGAGACGGACAACTTGCTAGCCAGAAAGTTGCTTTTCCATAGAAGTGAGACTTCCAGGCTCTGTCAGTGTGACATCTTTAGAGCTACCCAGCAGTCGGGTCCAGCCTTGGCGGTGGGTCAGAGTCGTGACGGACGTGCTAAGTATAACAATGCACATAAAAGGGAGCAGCAGCCAGAGAGAAGACAGAGCAGACCACAAACAGGTAAACCTAGTAAAAACAGAATTATTGAGGAAATGCACACTTAAATAGAATAATAAAAACACTTGAGATTGAATTATACTATAAATTTTTAGAACTAGAAAAAAAACAAGTCTTTTAGAAATATAGCCAGAGAAACCCAAAACACTAATTTGAAAGAATACATGCACCCTGTGTTCACTGCAGCAGTATTTACAGTAGCCAGGATCTGGGAGCAGCTCAAGTGCCCGTCAGTAGGTGAGTGGGTAAACATGTACATATATACGATGGAATAAAACTTAGCCATAAAATAGTGAAATCTTACTTTTTGCAACAGTATGGATGGACCTGGAGTTTATTATGCTAAGTGAAAGGTCAGAGAAAAACAAATATCATACGATCTCACTTATATGTAGGAATCTAAAAAAAATAAAATAAAATAAAAATAGACTCAGTACAGAACAGACTGAAGGTTGCGGGGTGGTGGAGAGACTGGGTGAGAAAAGTGAAGAGATTAAGAAGTACAAACTGGTAGGTAGGGAATAGTCACAGAGATGTAAATTATAGCATAGGCCTTAAGGAAATAATATAACTGGAGTCAGATGGGTACTTGAAATTATGGGAGAAGCATTCTGTAAACTACATGATTGCCTAATCAATATGATGTATATCTGAAACTAATACAGAATAATATTGAATGTAAACTAATTATAAAAGGAAAAAAAGAACAGAATCATATCATCATAATAGCAGATGAAGTAAAATTTGAAGTCATTCCTAGTGAAAATTCTAAGTGAAGTGGTATACCTGAAACTAGTACCAAAAAAATAGTCAAAGTAAAATGCACCTAGGCAGGCACTTATTTAAGTATAATGAAGGCTCTAAGTTAATGCCAACCACAACATTATTGTAAATGAATATAGTCCAAAGATCTGTATTAAAATTAGGAATTAGACAGGGATTCTTTCTCTACCATCATTATTATTTAGTATTGTTAGGAAAGCATTATAAGAAATAATTGGAATATTCAAAATGGAGGAAAACAAATTTTATATATTTTCTGATAGTCTAAGATATACTGGAAAATGGCTACTCAAGTTAGAGTAAACTAGGAAAGTGGTTGTAAAATAATGTTTTTCTCTATGATAATAAATACCATGTAGAATTAGAAGTGAGAGAAATATTATTCTCATATTAGTAGTGAAAACTACTGAGAAACAGAGTTCTTAGGAATAAATTTGACAGGGTAAGTCCTAGTTCTGTAAAAAAATTATGAAATGCTTTTAAGTAACAAAACAAGAATGAACAAATATAACAACACAACCAGGCTCTTAGATGAGAATGCATAGAAATATTAAATATTCTCTTTAAATTAATAAATACTTTTAATGTGGTTTCATTTTGAATGCCATGGATTATTTTTTAAATTGAGGGACAAAATTTTACAGCTTTACTGGAAGATGTCCAAGAAAAGCTAGCAAGGACTGGCCTTACCAGATGTTAAAAGCCCCTCTAAAGCTTCTGTGCCTAAAAGAATGAAAATGGCATGGGAATCCATAAGTTAAACAGAATCCCTAGAAGTAAAATCTAGGAAGTGTAGAGATTTAACATATTGATCAGGCTTGCATTGTATTTCAGTGGCGAAAAGGGATCTATCCATGTGGAACAAAATAAAGTTGAATTCTTACCTTGAGTCATATACCAAAATAAATGTAGGGGGAAAAAAACTTGGAAAATTTAGTAATGTATGACCTATTGGGGGGTAAGACTTTAAAATATGTCATACTACGTATAGCTGACCTTTTAATGCCCATTACTCTTCTATTATGTGCATTTTATATAAATTAGAAGTGTTTTTTTGTTTTATTTCCTAATAATGCAAAATTGTTAACTTAGCGTCTAGTAGAAACTTTGGTTCTGCCATGTAGTTTGAGTTGGGATATACTCATTAACGTAGATATCAAAGAACAGTGAATGATAAAATGTATTACTGTTATCCCATGCTTCTAAAGATAATTGCACAGATATTTTCAAGACATATTGACTGTTTTATATTCTGATTATACTAGGTCTTCACAGCATGCTAAAGTTACCTATACTATTTCACTATGTAAATCAATTTCCCTTCTACTTTGAGTTAGTTACAACAGATAATTGTTGTCACTCTTTTTACTCAAGGGTATGAAAGTGCCAGTGTGTCCAGCACATGTGAACCTTGCAAAAATCGGAATAGGCATTCAGCCCAGACTGAAGAGCCTGTTCAAGCAAAAGTATTCAGCAGAAGGAATCATGAGCAGCTGGAAAAAATCATAAAATGTAGTAGGTCTACAGAAATATCTTCAGGTATGTTCTTTTTTTGTTTGCTTTAATATAAGGACTTTTTCATCTTAGATTTGAAAAGCTGTATTTAAAAAGTTTTAAAATTGGTCTGTCACAATTTTGTATCATCTGCAAGGTTTTATGTAGAGATCATAGTATACTTTCCTTATGTCAGAAAATGTAAACTGGAACTTTTTTATTGTTATATGCTACCTTTATATACATTTTGATAAAATTCTGAACAAAAAAGTATAGTTAACATTAATTTGGAACTCCTGATGTGAAATTCTGCATTACTTATCTGAATAAATGTCATTGTCCTGCTTCAAACCTTTGACCTTCACCATCGCTGCAGGAAAAAGTCCAGATACCTTAATGTAACATATCTGACCAGCAGAAATTTGGTTCCTTCTTGCCTCTCCAGACTAATTTCTTATCACCTTCTGCTTTGAGCTTGACTCTAGTGGTACAGAACTGAGAATTTCCCATAGGTCATGCTGTGTGACCGAACAGTTGTCTTTTCTGCCCCTGGTCCTTTTTACTCTGTAAGCCCTTTTCTCTGCTGGACTTTTAAATAAAATCTTAGTTCTGTAACTGAAATAGCATCCAAATACAGCCTGGGGTAGGTTTCCCTTTCTCTTTTGCTTTTGTTGTAGCCTGTGTAAACCTCTTTAATTGCTTGTTTAAGTGCTTGTATTGCCTTTTTGAGTCCCTTGGCAACAGATACTACTTTTTTATATTTCTATGTTAAATGTTAGTATGATACCTGACATATGATAGTCACTCAGTGTTTATTGAATGAATGTAGTCATATATATTTGCCACAGTTTTAGTTTAAATAAGTAGCAATACTTTCATAATATATAAAGAATAAGTACATCTCAAAGAAATATGGAGAGGGAATTAGTAAAGAATAGTCTTTCATCATGCCCTGGCTGGTTTGCTCAGTAGTAAAGTGTCGGCCTGGTGTGTAGACATCCTGGGTTTGATTCCTGGTCAGGGCACACAGGAGAGGCAACCATCTGCTTCTCCACCGCCACCCCCAACCCCTGCAGCCATGGCTCAAATGAACAAGTTGACCCTGGCTGCTGAGGATGGCTCCATGGCCTTACCTCAGGCACTAAAATAGCTTGGTTGCCAAGCAACGGAGCAGCAGCCCCAGATGGGCAGAGCATCAGTCCCAGATGGGGGTTGCTGGGTGGATCCCAGTCGGAGTGCATGCAGAAGTTTGTCTCTTTGCCTCCCCTACTCTCACTAAAATAAAAAAAAGAAAATATAAACTCTCACTTTTCAGTTGTCAATAAGACCATTGGTGAAATGATAATAGAACGTACCATTTATATTATGCTTCTTCATCGTTTACAGATTAAACAAATATATCATCTGAGCTTCATGTTCCTGTGCATTGGTTTTATTTCCATTTGTACATGAAGATGCATGATCAGAGAGGGTACCTGAATTTTTTCAACACTCAAAAGAACCAGTTATATAAACTGGTACATTTTTCTTCAAGAAGTCATGCCCTTAACCCAGAATTCTTATGTAGGCATCCATCCTAAGGAAACAAAACTGAAAGAAATACTGAGATTTAGTGTTGTTTGAAGAGTATGTTGTTTAAACAAGAATCTGAACATAAGACAGGAAGAAAATGCGTCAAAATGTTAAACTTTTATAGCACATATTTATTACTTTTGTAAGCACAAAAAAACCACTTTTTCTTATTTTGAAGCACCTTCCTCAAGGTCATATATTGCTTAGAAATAGTAGAGCTGAAGTTTCAATCCTGTTTTATTAAATCTAGGATCCTTTTGGCAAAAATATAAATTCTATTCTCCTGACCCTGAAGTTTTACCAAAATTTTATAATTTTCATCTCATTTTGCTATCTTTATCAAATAGTAATACATTCAAAGAAAAACATTTGGGTGAAGGCTAGGAAAAGGCTCTAAATTGAAAGGTCGTAAGTGATAGCTGGTCGTAGCGCTTCAGACCTTATTATTTGTCACTTGGAAAAATGCAATGATTGCATTTTGATGAATTGAAAATGTTTGAATAGTGTAAATATACCTTTGTATGTATTTACAGACTTTCTAAAAAGACTTATTTTTAGTGTTAACCATCACCCTAAAAATTTTTATAGCATGTAATAGTTTGCTACATGATTATTAGAAAGTAACATATATGACTGCTAGTATTAAATTATACAGTCCTCAATCATCTCCCTCAGGAAATATGGAGGGCCACCTTGATGTGTATGCTTCTAATAGTGAGTGGTAGAAATTTGTTATAATCAGCATCAGTTGCATGAGTGTAAGTTTGTAGCAAAGCTTTTGATAATTTCTCTGATGATATTCTTTTTAAATAGAGCAAACAATTTTAGAGTTCAGGCAAACAGTTTTAAAGAAATTTACTTATTTAATTTTTTTATTCATTATTCATATTATAGACCCTATCATTACTATTCATACGCATTTTCTGTTCATCCTTATGTCTGCCCTTTCCTGCAGCACATGCTAGGAGAATACTACAGCAGTCTAACAGAAATGCATGCAATGAAGCACCAGGTAACAGTATGTTTAGTTTTACTGTCCACTTTGTGTTCATTTTTTTTGCTGTTGATCTTAAAAATCCTTAGTTTTATTACTCTTGATTTTTTTTTTTCTTTTTAGATTTAGCTTAGTGCATATATGTTATTTGGCTTATAAAGGTCAAAATTCATACTCATAAAGTTCCAGAACCTTTCATTTGTAAATCTTGATAAAACTGGCTGCTTTTTTGTTTTTACTTTCTGTTAGTGTGTATAATGTAATCAACACATTCATAAGGTTAACAGGAACCGTTTTATAATTTTATCTTTTAGTGAAGTTAATTTACTTGGTATTTGTTAAATGCTTAGGAGCATTAATAATTTTTGGAAACAGAAAGCTATTTTTATTCCCACCTCTGATTTGCAGTGTTAAGTATTGTGCATGACCTCTGTTGTAGTTGCTTATTTTTCATTACCCATCCACATTTATATAAAATAAATCATTAAACAAACAACTATGACATGCAAACGCCATGTTAAATAAAGATCATGGAAAATTACACATTCCCAAAGTGCTGATTTTGTCTTAAACTATGTATCTTCATCAAGTATGGTTCTGTGTAATGCAGAGTCGTATGTGTTCTTCAGTGCCGCCTGTACTGCACCAGATAAAAGGTAAAAGCCCAGGACGAGTCCTTGGGGAATGAGTCTAAGGGAGAAAAGCTGGGACCTAGCACAAACAAAACTGGATATATCTGTGGCACTTCCTAAAGAAAAGAACTGTGAAAATAGAGAGGGTACAAGCAAGGTAGAATCAGAGAAACCTGTTTGAAATCAAGGGTTCTTCTAGCCTAAACTAATGCATTTTAGTTCAGGATGCGGAAATGGCAAAAACTTTCCACCATTTTTGCAGGCAGGAGGGATGAAGCATGTGTTTGACATAATTCAGTTATTGGGAAATAATCTAATCTTTAATGATACATAATTTAGAGTGATAATTTTATCACAGAGGGATGAAAAATATGAAATATGCTTATTCTATCTTTGAAGTAATAAACATTTTTTAAGTTAAATAACTGTGTCAAACTATAGCAGCATATGTATTGCAAGTTTGCATATTAAATTATGCCTTTTTACCTGGATTTTTCCTGTAAGTAGAGATTTCCTATGGAGAGGTTTTGTTCCTGCATATAATATTATTTTTATAGTAATACATTTGGACATTTTAAAGTACTAGGAGAATTTTATTTTATTTTTTGAGAGAGAGAGGGACAGGCAAGAAGGGAGAGAGATGAGAAGCATCAATTCATAGTTGCGACACCTTAGTTGTTCATGCATCGCTTTCTCGTATGTACCTTGACCCGGGGGGGCTCCAGCTGAGCCAGGGACCCCTTGCTCAAACCAGTGACCTTGGGCTTCAAACCAGCGACCTTTGGGCTCAAGCCAGTGACCATAGGGTCATGTCTATGGTCCCATTCTCAAGCTGGTGATCCTGGTCTCAAGCTGATGAGCCTGTGCTCAAGTCAGTGACCGCGGGGTCTTGAATCTGGGTCTTAAGCGTCCTAGTCTGACACTCTATACACTGTACCACCACCTGGTCAGGCTAAGAGAACTTTAGTAATCATTTCATTTTATATTCATAAATGTCTGAGGCAAGATAGGAAGTTTCCTACTTACTTTTCTTCTTATTCTTTGCTTGTGAAAACTGAGACTTGAAAATGTTAACTTATTTAGGAAATTAGTGGAAAGTATTTTTTTATTAAACCCAATTTACTTTGCATTTTCTTATTCCTCTCTTGCAAAAAGTGAATTAAATCTTTATGACCTTTGCATATTTATTTGAAAATATAATATATTAAAACAGTCAAAGTTTCAAATTTTCTTTGTTGGAAATGTATTGCTAATATTTTAAATTTGAATATTTAACTGTTTGTAGTTCTATTGCTCTAGAATATTTACACAATTTGATAGTTAGAAGAGCCACTTGAAGATTTCTTTTTCGTAGGGAAATCAAAATGGGAACAGTTCCTAATTTATATTCTTGAAAATAGAGGTATGACTATATCATTAAGGGTGATAATTCTTTGTTATCAACAAATACATATGGCAGAGTTGTTGCTAAATAATAGTCTAGTACCTGGGTTCTGGAAAACTGAAAATTTCCACTGCCTGCTCCAATTTATATTATGTTAGTATGTCAGTATATCATACTATGAAAAAATTGGCCTATTAATGATATAGTTAAAAATATAGTTTTTTATCACTATTATATCATAGTTGAAGTTTGAGAATTTGTACATAACTAGATAGAGCTTAAACTAATGACTCTTATTGGTAGCATTTAGTTTATTCTCTGAATTAAACAAATTTCTTTCTTTGTAACAAGTTCATATTAGCAAAAAAAGGAAATCAAGTGCTGAAAGATTTCGCTGATTATTCCTATGAAGTGTATAACATTTTCCATATATATTTCTTTTGAGACATAATTATGGTCCAAGTAACACAATGTAATGTTATTCATACATTTAAATGCCTCTTTAATATACAGTATATATCTTGACTTTATGATTATTTTTATTTTGGTAATTTTAAGATGCTTTTTCTATTTTAGTAGTCCTGAAATAGAGTTAAGTATATTCTGATTTTTAAGTAATTTAAGGCTGAGCGTAACAGTATGTTAATAGAAATGGTCAGGAATATGTTTTGTCAATATTAACTTGCTGATATTTTATAAAATATTGCTGATATTTTCTATCTTCTAGAAACTGGGAGTGATTTTTCCATGTTTGAAGCTCTGCGGGATACTATTTATTCTGAAGTAGCTACATTAATTTCTCAAAATGAATCTCGTCCACATTTTCTTATTGAACTCTTCCATGAACTTCAGCTACTTAATACAGACTATTTAAGACAGAGGGCTTTATATGCATTGCAGGTATGTGATACTTAACATTCTTTTTCCTACCCTCTCTGGTTGCTCCCTTAGACTGAAGTATGTTCTTGTTTCTTATGTCCTTTGATCTGTTTTCTATGTGCCTTCTGGTCCTTCGTTTAAAACTTCTGGTATAATTTAAGTAGCTTTTAGGTAAAGTCTTTTTCTAATCAGTTCTTTAGTATTTTATCTTCAGTATTTCTGCGCTATAGTTAACCTATGAGTAAAGAAGTATTGAATTTGCTCTAGCTGGTTCTGCTCTTATATTTGTTCCAACATTTCTGTTTTACATAAATGTCTTATTTTCTTATTTAGGACATAGTATCCACACATATATCTGAGAACCATGAAAAAGAAGGGGAAAATGTAAAGGCACTGAATTCTGGTACTTGGATAGCATCAAACTCAGAACTTACTCCCAGTGAAAGCCTTGCTACTACTGATGATGTAAGCTGATAACGATTAATAAACTATATATGTATAATTTCAGTATACATTAAACAGAAGTTAAATAGGTTGTTATAAATTGTGTGTATCCCTAATATACTTGGTTTTCAACTTTTTAAAAATGCTGGATGTAACCCATTTAATTTGATGTGAGGTAAACTCAGTCGAAATACATTATATATAAATGATCAATTATAAGGTCTAAAATAGTTGTATTTGTATCCTCATTGCCCATCATTGGCGCTGACTCACAACAGACATTTAGTAAAATTTGTTGTGTTTGTTCAAGACAGTCAATAAACTAGACAGCAACCAGATTTTAGTCAGAACCCTAGACTAAGTAAATATAACATAAATTGGGGCTTTGGGCTAGAGAAAAGAAATTTATCCAGGACAAAAATGTAATTTAATGTATTAAAATTGATGAAAATTTTAAATGAAGTAGAAAGGAAATTGAAAAGTGTTAAGGAAAATGGTAGACTTTAATAAACTGTGTCCTGCAAATGGTAGCTTCCTAGCGTACAGGTCCTGTGGTGCTGGGAAGATGCTGTTAACTGACAGGCAAACTACTGGGGTACTGAGGAGATACGGTGCTAGGTGTTTGCAAATGACCTGTTTAAAGGCTCAGACCCTGATTCTATTGTAAAAGGTCAGATCTGGTGTTGGGATAGCAAATACATTCTTTATTATGCTGTCTCTAGCACCATATCCCTAGATAAAAGTACCATAATTGATTTGTAAGTATTGTCTATAGGTAGAGAGTTGAAAGCATACTAGTGTATTTCCGCCCATTGTCAGTGTCCTTACATGGCAGGGAGAGGAAACTCTAGTATTGCTTTCTCTTTTTCTAAGGACACTATAGCATCATGGGGGCTCCCTTCATGACCTCATTAAAGCCTAATTACCTCCCAAAGGCCCCACCTCCTAATGCTATCATATTGGAGGTTAGGGCTTCAGCATATGAATTTTTTTTTTCAGAGAAAACATTTGCAGGTTATTTTATTAATTTTAATGGGGTGACATGGATAAATCCAGGGTACATATGTTCAGAGAAAACATCTGCAGGTTATTTTGACATTGGATTGTAATGCATACCCATCACCCAAAGTCAAATTGTCTTCCATCACCTCAGCATATGAATCTTGAGGCTTGGGGGTTCACAAAGATTCAGTTTATAATTGTAGGGAGTTGGCATAAATAACTATACTTAGCCTGACCAGGCAGTGGCGCAGTGAATAGAGCGTCGGACTGGGATGTGGAGGACCCAGGTTCGAGACCCCGAGGTCACCAGCTTGAGTGCGGGCCCATCTGGCTTGAGCTAAAGCTCGCCAGCTTGGACCCAAGGTCGCTGGCTCCAGCAAGGGGTGGCTCGGTCTGCTGAAGGCCTGTGGTCAAGGCACATGTGAGAAAGCAATCAATGAACAACTAAGGTGTTGCGATGGCAATGAAAAACTAATGATTGATGTGTCTCACCTCTCCGTTCCTGTCTGTCTGTCCCTATCTATCCCTCTCTCTGGCTCTCTCTGTCCCTGTAAAAATATAAGTAAATAAATAAATTTTTAAAAAGTTACAATTAGAACATAATCTCATATATATATAGATATATTTGACAAATGACTATGTAAATGACAAATCCAGGAGGCTATTAAAAAGAAACTTTTACAAGTCAGTTTTAAGACAATCAATTCAGTATAAAATGGGCAAAAGATTTGAACAGGTGCTTCATGAAGGAAGCTATATAAATAGCCAGTGTGCAAATTGAAGCCACACCTACTAGAAAAGCTGAAATTGAAGTTTGACAATACCAACACTTCTTGTGTTGGTGTAAATGTGGAGTAATTAGAACTCTGACTGCTTGTGGGATTGTAAAATTGTACAACCACTTTGTAAAGCAGTTTGGCAGTTTCTTATGAAGTTCATAAATTTGGCATGTGACCCAGCAATTTCTCTTCTCAGAATTCATCCAAGAGAAATGAAAATACACATTCAAAAATATTCTTGTACACTAATGTTCATAACCCCTGTAGTCATAGTAGCCTCAAACTGGAACATCAACATATAAATGGATAAACTGTGGTGTGTCCATACATACAGTGAAATACAATTCAGTAATGAAAATAACTTCTGAACACACAACAACATGGATTAACTTCAGAAACATACTGAACAAAAGAAGCCAGGCACTGCAGAATGCATACTGAATGGTTCCATTTATATGAAGTCTAGAGCCAACAAAACTAATCTGGGAAAATAAATTTTATAAAAAGAAAGAAGAAACCCTAATCTGTGGGGGGAGATCATTTGAGTTGAGTGTAGTAGAGATTGACTGCAGGGGGTACAAAGGAACTTTTGGGACTGATGGAAATGGTCTTTATATTTAGGGAAGGGGCTTACATGAGTGCATATATTTTTCAAAACTCATCAAACTGTACACTTAATGGGTGTATTGTTTATAAATTATATTTCAATAAAAGTGATTTAAAGAAAATGAATGATGCTGTCATGTTTTTGTTCTGACATGAAAAGTATATATATATCATAGTGTAAGGTACTGGGTGTTATGGTTTGGAGATGGGAGAAATTCCCTGAGGGTGTATAGTAGTAATTTGCTACATTAACTTTTCCAAGTGAGAATTTAATCTGTAACTGGCTCCGTGTATTGTCATCTACATAATGACAAGTGTTCTGCAAGGTTACTGAATATTTTAATGTTCTCTGTGACTCACTATTCAATATTTTATAACTGTTTCATATCACAATATTACATGTATAATTTTATGCAAATAGTTTCTATGTTAAAATTTTAGTAGCAAACGTTTTATAAAAGAAATTCTAGTGATTTTTATTTGTTTTAAAACTATAACTTAGGAAACTTTTGAGAAGAACTTTGAGAGAGAAACACATAAAATAAGTGAGCAAAATGATGCTGATAATGCTAGTGTCCTGTCTGTATCTTCAAATTTTGAGCCTTTTGCAACAGATGATCTAGGTAAGCAGAATTTTTTATAATCTTAGAACATGAGTTTACTACAGTCTCTGAATTGCAGTGATAAGAGAACGAAAGGCAAGTTATGGCAGAACAGGGACTTAAAATCTGTTCATTCTCGATTCAGGAATCTTCGCACTCTTAACACTCTGACCTTGGGCAAATCATCTAAGTTTTGTGATTGTGTATACTAAGAAAATGAGGCCTACTAACCTTGCTATGTTCCTGTGAAAAATATACAGAACTTTCTAGCATGCATAAAAGAAGTTTTAGAAAATGTTAATATTCTTTTCCTCAAGAGAAAGGTCACCCTTTGCCCTGGCTGGATTGTTTGGTTGGTTGGTTAGAGCATCGTCCCGAAGTATAGAGGTTGCCAGTTCGACCCCTAGTCAGGGCACATACAGGAACAGGTCAGTGTTCCTCTCTCCTCTCTCTCTCTTTCTTTCTTTCTTTTTCTTCCTGTCTCACTAAAATCAATTTTTTTAAAAAAGGAAAGGTCAGGTAGCAATGCTTCATCCAGTCACATTTTCAATAATAATGTTAACTTCTTAATTTGAGCTCAGAACTGAAATTTCTTTGCATAAATGATCTGTAGTAAGAAATCCAGGCACTTCTAAAGCATGGCACATGTGTGTGTGTGTGTGTGTGTGTGTGTGTGTGTGTGTGTGTGTGTGTGTGTGTGTTTAATTGATAAAAAATTGTAGAGGCTGCGTAACTCGGAGGGAGAGTCCTAAATGTGGAACAGAGATTAGGGAATGTATGAGTACCTCTTGAATCATCTTCTGGGCTATAGTCTACAAAAGACATCAGACTATGCCATCATCCAGATCCCCTGGGCACTAGTTCATACGGTAGCCCAGTGTCTCATTGTTCTAGTTTGTTCATATGAGGAGAACAAGAATTAGATGATCTCAAAGGCATTTTTCACTACGAAGGAAAGGGCCAAACCTTTTTCTATCAATAGTTATCTACCTCTTACCCAAGTAATAAGTCTTCCTTTTGCCTTATCCTGATTGTCAAGGACCCTATGAGCAGCTCCCTCTGCTGACATTCCCGTCGAGCCTGTACTGAACTCACCGGTATTAGAGAAAAGTCACTGACCACCCATCCCCCTTGAGTTGGCCCCACTCTGAGTTGCTATCACTTGAGAGTCCTGTCTGTTTTTATTTCACTTATGATTTTTCCCCTGTTGACAAAGGAGAATTCTAGGGTTTTTTTCTTACCTTAATTGTTTGTTTTAAGTTAGATTGTTTGCATCAGAATTCATTGACGTTTTGGGATTTATTTTTGTGCTGTTTAAGTGAAGCAACATGATGTACGGAGATAAATGTGGACTTCAGAGTCTAAGTGACCTGAGTTCAAATTCTTGCTCCAGCATTTAACTGGTTGTGAAATCTCCTGCAGGTTACTTAAGTTCTCTGAAAATGAGGGTGCTGCCATCTACTTTATAGGGTAATTTAAGGGATAATGTTTGCCAAGTACCCAACTAGTATAACACCTTGAAACTTGTTTAAGCTAGTTTTCCTTCCTTACATTTAGATGTTTTTCATTAATAAATTGAGAGGAATACATGAAAAGTTTGCTTTTATATCTTCTGGACATATTTCTGTTCATACGCAGGTAACACTATGATTCACTTGGATCAAGCTTTAGCCAGAATGAGAGAATATGAACGTGTGAAAACTGAGGCTGAAGGTAGCACGAGTCTGAGGTGCTCCTGCAGGGTCGAGGATGAGCCTGGGGCGGCCGCCACGGCCGCCCGTAACCAGTCAGAAGGTGTGTTCTTGCGTTCATTATCAGTAAAAATTTGAGTTCCATATATACAAGTTACACACCCCTTCTGATGGATAGTGGCGCTTTTTTAATCACTTTTAATTATTAAGAGTGCTTAAACTACATAGATGTTTCTCTGTATTATGTTAGCATAAAATTATAATTTAATTATCTTTAGAATATTGCATAAATGCATACATATAATGTGACAGACTTTATTTTGCTAATGTGTTTTCTTTTTAAAAATAGAAACTCCTGTTACTGAAAATTATAGTTCACCACAACCTGTAAATGAAATTTCTACCGTCCCATGTCCTAGAATCGATACTCAGCAGCTAGACCGACAAATTAAAGCAATTATGAAAGAAGTCATTCCATTTTTGAAGGTAAGCAAGAATTTTTTAAGTAAATTTTGTTTTGTTTTTCATCTCATACAAAGTACTTCGTTGTAGTACATTCAGGAAACATGTAAACAAAAGAAAAACTTTGGGTAATGGGTATACAACATAATCAGCAGTTCAAATTCTATAAAATATCTGTCTGAAATCTGTGTACTCTTGTTGATCAATGTTAACCTGTTAAATTTAATTTTCTAAATAAAATTTAAAAAACAACTAAAAATGGCCCATAATTTTGTCACTTGGAGATAGCCCCATGAACATTTTGTGAATCTCTAATATTTTGTACATATATGTGTACGTTCTGCTTTTTTATTGTACCATAAATGTCTTTTGAGATCAGTTTTTCTATTGCATATTTTTTAATGGTTACATAATATTTATTATTCATTTAAAAGTATTTGTAGAGTGCCTAGTTTAGGCCAGGTTTTGTGGACTTGGCAATGAACAAGCAAAGGCTATTGTTGAGTTTACATGCAAGGATGAGACTGTGGACCCCCCCAAAAAGTAAATATTAATAAATGTGTATCATATAAGTGATGATATGTGCCATTCAGAGAATTAAAATACTATGATATGTTTGTGTCTATTTTAGACTGAGTGGTCAGGGAAGGTTTCTGAAGAGGGAGCATTTAAGCAAAATGTGAATAAGGAGCCAACTTTAAACTAAGATCATTCCAGAGTTAGAGGCCTTAAGATAGGAAGTACCGTATTCCCCCATGTATAAGACGCACCTTTTAAAAGAAAAATTTGGGGTCTAAAAACTGGGTGCATCTTATACAGTGGCTATAGAAGTGTGGCATTTCAAATGCCATAGATGGAACTGAGGACAAGGCAATATATGAAGACAGATTCGTCATCAGACACAAAGGAGGGAGGACAAGCTAATGGATGGCAGTTTTGACAGTGATGAGGAGTTGTATGAATTTTATGATGAATAAAACTTGAGTTCAATAACTTTATGTAATACACTTTTTTTTCAAATTTCAGTTCCCAAAATTAAGGAAACTTAATTGCATCTTTTTGTTTGTTTGTTTTTGTTTTTGTTACAGAGACAGCAAAAGTCAGAGAGAGGGAAGACAGGGACAGACAGACAGGAATGCAGAGAGATGAGAAGCATCAATCATCAGTTTTTTGTTATGGCACTTAGTTGTTCATTGATTGCTTTCTCATATGTGCCTTGACCGTGGGGCTACAGCAGACCAAGTAACCCCTTGCTCAAGCCAGCGACCTTGGGTCCAAGCTGGTGAGCTTTTTGCTCAAGCCAGATGAGCCTGCGCTCAAGCTGGTGACCTCGGGGTCTTGAACCTGGGTCCTCCGCATCACAGTCTGACGCTCTATCCACTGAGCCACTGCCTAGTCAGGCTAAGGTGCATCTTATACATGGGGAAATACAGTAGCTTGGCATGTTGAAGGGACTAGAGGATGACCTGAGTGGGTGTAGGAAATCTGTGAGAGAGAAAATTGGAGAGAGAGGCAGGAGCCAGTTATGTAGGTTATGATTAGGAGTTTGGACTTTGTTCAAAGTTAAGAGGAAACTCCAAGAGGATTTTAAGCAATAGAGAAACACAGTCTGGTTGGTTTGTGGGTCAGGAGCACAGGGAGAGCAGATGAGAAATGCTGGTGGCCCAGGCCAGGGAATCGTCCCAGAGGGGCAGAAGTGGACAATCGAAATGTAGTTTGGAAATTAGCAAGTCCTATTAATGATAAATAGATGAGAGAAAGAGGCCTAGAACTGGGGCCATGACAGGGTAATTCAATATTTAGAAATTGGGCAAAGAAGGAAGAGCCAGAGTTTGATCAAGTAGGACTGACTGTCAGCCGTGAGCTGGGTTGATGGCTACTCGGGGGGTTGAGCATAGAATAGAATTTTCTATTATTTTATTAGTTCTTATTGCTAAATATTTATGTTTATCCGGGTTTCTTGTTCACTATTATATACAATACTGAAATGATTTAGCTAAATTTGAATATTTGTCCCATTTTTATTTCCTTAGAAGTAATATTTAGGCATAGAATTTTTTATTCTAAGGTTGTGAATACTTTTAAGGCTTTTGAAACGTTATGTTAAATTGTCCCTCAGAAAAGCTTAACAATTTATATTCCTATTAACTTGGAGAGTATGGGGCTGGTAAGTAGTACTATTAATTTTGTTTAATAACAATGAACAGGGCAGAGAAAGAAGTGTGCAAGAAATGGAAAGTGAAGGCAAGACTTGTACCTGAGATGGTTCTCTGACACTCTGATTTAAATGGATATTTTAAAAAATTAGAAATGAGGCCCTGGCCAGTTGGCTCTGTGGATAGAGCATTGGCCCAGCATGTGGATAACCTGGGTTTGATCTCAGGTCAGGGCACACATGAGAAGCAGCCCTCTCCCCCCCCCCCCCGCCCCCCGCCCTGTTCCTCTTTCATAGCCAGTGGCCCTGTTGATTTGAGCATTGGCCCCAGATGGGGGTTGCCAGGTGGATCCTGGTTGGGGTGCATGTGGGAGTCTATCTCCCTTGCTCTCGCTTAAAAAATAATAAAATATAAACAAAAAATTAGAAATGAAAAGTCAGTCTTTTCATTCAGATACAGCACACTACAAAATATGTTGTTATTGGGGCATGTTTTTTAACAACCTACTTGTACTTTTCAGTGTGTAAGACATTGACAGCAGAAGGTTGTTTTCTGTTGCCACTTATTTCTTCCCTGGAGGCGTTGCTTTTATTGCAATATCTGAGAGAAGTCATTGAGAAAAGGCTTATAGGAACGGCTTTCTCTGCAAACTTTGTTTTATAGCCAAAAAGAGAAGAGGTTCATCTGTCTCTGTCCAAGTCATTCTATGTAAAAACAGGAAAATTTCGCCTTCTGGGTGATTGCAGTAGCTGCTAAGGGGTCTTCCTGTTTGTGTCTTCGTGTAACCCTCCTCCTGCTAGCATTGTTAGCACTTAGAAGGCCTCCTGCCCGGACACTCTTCCTTCACATACCTGCATGGTTTTCAAGTCCGCAGTCTGATGTCCCCCTCTTATTGAGCCGATCTCTGCTCCTTAACCTGCTTTTCTTTATCTCCATGATACTTGTTAACCCTCTGATGTATTTGATACTGATTTATTTTGTCTGCCTCCCCTGTAAAAATGGAAGCTCTGTGCAGTGAGATGTGTAAATCTGTTATGGTGACTGCCTTATCACTCCTGCCAGGATTAGTAGCTGTGTATTAATAGGCACTGAGTAAATACTTACTGAATGAATGAATTAACAAATGAATGATGGATCCTTCAAACCTCAACTGCAGATTTCAAACTAATGGAGCTGTTGAGGCTCTAAGAAGTGTAGCATGAGAAGAGCTGGCTCAATGGAGCCCGCTCAGATACAGCGTTGCTCAAAAACCTCTGACAGCCTGGGCGCAGCCTCTTAACTGTCCCTTCCCACGTACTTAGTGTCCTGCTTGACAGTGTTCAAACGGCACCTTGCCCATGTCCTTGCCTTTGCCTGGCTCTTCCAGTCTGTCTTGGTTTTGACTTTCAGGACCCAGCCCAAGTATTCTGGCATGTTCTTACAGGCGAGTTCCCTCTTCTCGTCACTGCTCCTTCTCTTCACAGTGCCTTTCTCATAGCACTTAGAGCCACGTGTCATAATTCTTTGCATGTATCTCCCTACTAGAATAAATATCTCTAAATCTCAGTACCTCCACCCAAGCAGGACTTCAGAGACTAGAAAAGGGAATTTGAGGAGAGGAGACAGATATCTAGGTTTCACCAGTTATTCTGTGAATCTGTCCCCCATTATTTGTAAAATATGTATCCCTTTCCCAAAGAGATTATTTATATTCTGATAAGAATATGCAAATATTCTTATAGATAGGTGATACTTATTTAAGAGATTAAAACCATTACCTCAAGTGAATTGACTTAATTGAACTAAGGTATTGCTTGCTTCTATTTTAGGCATAGATAACAAAATTGCCTTTTTTCCTTTTGCATTTTGTCTTATTGTAATTCAGTAAATACTTTTAAGCTTTTTTTTTGTTAAGTTAGATATTTAGGTAATAATATTTATTTGATATCTATAATTATTTTTTAAGGGTTAAAAAAGTCTAAATAATTTAGCTTTGTGCTTAGGGAGTACAGCCATCCTCAGGAAATGTTATTGCATTTACCACTTTGTGTCTGATTTAAATGATTCTTTCATAAGGATTTCCTCACTGAACTTAGCATTTCAGAAAGTGTCTGAGGCCAATAAAATGAGTAGAACTAATGGTTTGATTTTTTAACTATTTTATCGTGTTTATTTCAGTTCAAATCTTTGCTTTTGTTAAGGTTATAGAATTTCTCTGGTAATGTAGCATTATACACAGTCACCTAGGCTAGACTTCCTTACACTGTGTTTCCCTCTGTCACCAGTGAGTTAAAAATTGATGTCCCCTTTGGGTGATGGATATGCAACATGACTGAAATGACAGGATAACCTGGAGATGTTTTCTTTGAACATATGTACCTGATTTATTAATGTCACCTCATTAAAATTAATAAAATAAAATAAAATAATTGATGTCCCCACCCCACCCCCAAGAACAGTCAGTTTTACCTTCTTCTCTCCTGATATCGTATCCTTCATTCATATCCTTCATTGACATCCTTTTGTGTTGACTGCCTGTCATAACAGGAGGAAGTGAATGCTTACTCCTTAGCCTTCAGGAGACCACCACTGGACCTGGTATACTTTCCCAGCTATTGCTCCCTCTCCTTGTTCTCTCTCTCTCTCCCCCTCTCTAAAATAAATAAAATATTAAAAAAAGAACTTTATCACTCACCACTGTGCATCTGTGTCCACTCACTTCAAATTACTCAGCATTTCCTGGCCCTGCCATTGCTTTTTCATTAATTAGCCCACAGTTCAAATTGTTACTTTTGAGAATATGAAGTATCTCTTTTCTGTGCAAAATATTTTTCCTTAGGAGATATTTGCTGTTGTCTCTAATATGCTACTCAGTAAGTAATGAGTGTCTCCTGTGAGCTAGCTACTGTGCTAGGTGATAAATGGTCACTGCAGTTAAAAAGTATCTTAACTGGAGACTGCATAGTTTGTAGTGATTCGTGTATCTGACTCCTCCACTGGGATTCAATCCCTTGAAGAAAAGGGACTGTTGTTTTTTCTTTTTAATTGCCTTCCTTGACACAAATTTTCTTCTTCTTTTCTAAGTGAGAGGAGGGGAAATAGAGAGAGACTCATGCACCCTGACCAGTATTCACCTGGCAACCCCCATCTGGGGCTATGCTTACAACTGAGCTATTTTTAGAGCCTGACGTGGAGGCTTTACTGAGCCATCCTCAGAGCTCAGGGCCAACACACTCAAATTGAACCATGGTTGTGGGAGGGGAAGAGAAGAAATAAAGAGAAGAGGGAGAGGTAGCAGATGGTCGCTTCTCCTGTGTGTCCTGACCAGGAATCAAACCCAGGACATCCACACACTGCACTGACACTCTACCACTGAGCAAACCAGGCAGGGCCACAAATTTCTAATAAATGAGCTTAAATCATTAGATAGATTTAAGGGACCTTGGACATCCCATTTGGCCACCTCATTTTACACATTCATATGGAAAAAAATACAAACCCTCCTGACTAATGGTGTAAGACCTGCCCAAAAGAATTTAGTGGTAGAAAAGGGATTAGAACCTTGGAGTTACTTGATACGGGTGTTTTATGGATTTGCCTCAGAAAGCTAACAAGGATTTGGATTATTTCGTAGTTTGAACATGCTTCTAAAGGTAGGTTAAGGAGATCAGACTTGCCCAAAGTGGCTAATTAAGAAAGTTAGGACAGTGGCTCTCAACTGGGAATCATTTTGACCCTCAAAACATTTTGGCCTGACCAGGTGGTGGCACAGTAGATAGAGCGTCAGACTGGGATGCGGAAGGACCCAGGTTCGAGACTTTGAGGTTGCCAGCTTGAGTGCCAGCTCATCTGGTTTGAGCAAAGATCACCAGCTTGGACCCAAGATCACTGGCTCGAGCAAGGGGTTACTAGGTCTGCTGAAGGCCCGCGGTCAAGGCACATGTGAGAAAGCAGTCAGTGAACAACTAAGGTGTCGCAACGAAAAACTGATGATGGATGCTTCTCACCTCTCTCCGTTCCTGTCTGTCTGTCCCTATCTATCCCTCTCTCTGACTCTCTCTGTCTCTGTATAAAAAAACAAACAAAAAAACATTTTGTAATGTTCGTCTACCTTTTCAGTTCTAAGGACTTGCGGGGGCGGAGGTACTAATGGCATCTAGTGTGTGGCAGGCAGTGCCGCTGCTGGACGCCCTGCAGTGCACAGGGTGTGGTGGGGCTGACGCGAGAAAGCCAGAGTACAGTTGTGAGTACTTGAACTGAACTGCAGACAGGAAGACACAATATGGAAACTGGCATGAGTAGTTCTCCCTACGGTACAGAAGGAGATGACAAGATTTGAATGGGCTCATTTCTTTTTTTAATTTTTTATTAACTTTAATTTAGTGTGTTAATATTGGCTTATTTCTTTTACTGGCAATTATATTTGCTATGGGAAATCAAAATTTGCAAACCTCTTAACATGTATGGAGTCTGGTTTTGGTTCTTATGAATAAATCTAAATGTGTATCTAAAAGTTGAGAAGCATCTTTGCAAGAAAAATAAAGTCTCATATTATATGGATTAATATTTTTTGGATCCCTGTTAAGTTTATATCCTAATCAGCTAGGGTTTTTCTCAGGAGCACATGGATGAAGTATGCTGTTCTCAGCTTCTGACTTCAGTGAGATGCATGGTGTTGACCCTGACCCAGCAAAATGATGAGAGCAAAGAGTTTGTAAAGTTCTTTCATAAGCAACTTGGAAGTATATTACAGGTAAAAGTTTATACTTGTAGGGCATAATATGATCCACCTGGATTCTTTTTTATTTCCATTTCTAGCATTACACAATATTCAATTAGCTGTCTGGCACCCCTATTTAAATGGGGGGCCATTTAAATGCTTTTTTAGACCTGTGTTTTCATTTAATTTGATCATTTCTAAGGCGTATCTCTAGTCTAATAAAATTTTGTTTTGAGTTTTCTCCTACTTAAGAAATTTTAAGGGCCTGACCTGTGGTGGTGCAGTGAAGCGTCGACTTGAAGCGCTGAGGTCACCAATTGGAAACTCTGGACTTGTCTGGTCAAGGACATATGGGAGTTGATGCTTCCTGCTGCTCTCCCCTTTCTCTTTTTTTTTGTCTCCTCTGTAAAATGAATAAATGAAATCTTTAAAAAAAGAAAAAGAAAATTTAAGTTTGAACTGTTGAGAAAGTTTCCTGATGTATTTTCTCAAATAATTTTTTATTAATCATGGAAATTTTAGAAGCCAGAAACTAGCTATTGATTGTGGAGACTTTTTGAGCTGTAATAGTGACCTTATATTATGTTAAATTAGTGGTCACTTAATTAGTGATTCTCAAGGGTTGGTTGGGAGCAGTTTTGCCTCCAAGGAGACATTTAGCAACGTCTTAGACATTTTGTTTGTCACAACAGGCAAGGGGGCGTCTAGCATCTGGTGAGACAGTAGTAGTGCCAAGGTTGAGAAAACCCTGTGCTAAGTCAGGAGACCTTACTTACTCCATACAGTAAAAATCTTTCCAGTTAAATTTGCCTATGTATTTTCACACTGAGGTAATTCAGTGATGTGTATTGTTATTCCAAACTTGAAAATACATTTTTTTAATCTTTCTTAAAAAGTTTTTCAATAAAATTTTTCTTTTGGATTTAGATAGTATTTTCACTTGGCTTTTCTTTTTTAAGATTTTAGTTACTGATTTTATAGAGAGAGGAGGGAAGAGGGAATGAGAAGAAGTTTCTACACTCTAGCTGTTCATTGATTGCTTGTCATATGTGTCTTGACCAGGCAAGCCCAGGGTTTTGAACCAGTGACCTCCGCATTCCAGGTTGGTGCACTATCAACTGCGCTACCATGGCTAGGCACTTTGCTAATTTCTTAAAACCCTGGGCTTGGTGCAAATTTCCATCACTATGATTTTCCATTTTATTTTTATTAAGACTAAAGTGTTCTATATAATTTTTAAGTTGTCCAGGCTATATATAATTTAGTAGAATTAATGTAATTTATAAGGAATATATGACATCAATGATGCTATGCATTGTTTAAGAATGTTTAGGACAATTTTTAGATAAGTATATATTTATAAATTTAGTTAGCTTATTTCTATGGAAAGAAATAACTCCATTTTAGAATTAGGCTGAAAGAGAACTTGTTTATCAAGATCCATGCAATTCTTCCTCAGTTTTGCCTACATAATTGTGGGCAAATCCCAAAGTATTAATTTGAAAATGAATTTTTTTCTATGATTTAGAAAATCAGATTACTTTTACTATAATCTTAAAGTGACTTGGTTATTTGAATAGGATTCATTGGAAAAATTTGCTGGCAGAAGACTGAAAGACTGTGGAGAGGATCTTCTTGTGGAGATATCTGAAGTGTTGTTTAATGAGTTGGCTTTCTTTAAGCTCATGCAAGATTTGGATAATAATAGTATGACTGCTAAACGGCGATGCAAAAGGAAAATAGAAGCAGCTGGAGTGATACAGTCTTACGCCAAAGAGGTAAGTTACATTCATTTTTATTTTAGAAGCAGTCATAATGAGCATATAACTGTAGGTCTTGATTATTAATAACTAAAGTCATACTTAACTTCAGATAAGTAGTTTTAAAGTAACCAGTTAGTGTATCAGTCAATACGTATGCTAGCCTTGTCCTGAGTTCCAGCAGTAGCAGCCGGGGCTGCGGATCAGGGACGCAGGCAGGAAATGATGCTGGTGTACGTTGTCAGATACCCGGTCACGTTGTTCTCACTCACTCAGGTTGGCAGAGAAGAGCGGTGATAGGGTCTTGGAGCTGTCGCCCACCGCAGCTGCTGCCTACCCCCGTCGGTCCCCTGGGCATATGTGTCACCCAGCCGACACACATGCTTGCTTAAACATTAGGACTCTGCTTGCACATCCCTCTGGCTTCTTGTACCCTGTTCAGTTAGTCTTGATCACGTGTGATGTTGCACAGGGCTTTTCCTCTCGAGGCACACCGGGGGGTTTCCTGAGACCTGCACCCTTTTCTCCATTAATCATGACTGGTAAAGCAGGTCAGGACCCGGAATGATGGGATAACTCTCTTCCTTAAATCTAAAGTAGATAGTCAAGCCACCTGTTTCATACTTTTTATAGTGTTTTCATTCTGGACATAAAGAATTTGCAGATTATTTCAGCCATTGCTAAGAGCAAGGGTCCCCAAACTATGGCCTGCGGGCCGCATGCGGCCCCCTGAGGCCATTTATCTGCCCCCGCCACACTTCCGGAAGGGGCACCTCTTTCATTGGTGGTCAGTGAGAGGAGCACAGGATGCATCCGCACCCATAGTTCCCATTGAAATACTGGTCAGTGTGTTGATTTAAATTTACTTGTTCTTTATTTTAAATATTGTATTTGTTCCTGTTTTGTTTTTTTACTTTAAAATAAGATATATGCAGTGTGCATAGGGATTTGCTCATAGTTTTTTTATAGTGCGGCCCTCCAACGGTCTGAGGGACAGTGAACTGGTCCCTGTGTAAAAAGCTTCGGGACCCCTGGCTTAGAGCTTAAAGAAAATAGGATAATACCGTAATAAATGCTCGGAAGGACTACGTGAAGTAGGCAGTCTCACGGGTTCGTTAGGGGGTGAAATATGAGCTAAGGCATGAAAGACAAGGAGTCGATGATGGCTGTGAAGGGGAAGGGATTCCAGGAGGGAGGATGTGTGAAGACTCTAAGGCGGCCTTGAGTAGTTGGGAGAACGGAGAGAAGGCCAGGGAGGCAGGAATGCACTAAATGAACTGAGAGGAGAGGAGGTATTCACAGAGGTAGATAAGGCCAAGTTATGGGGCCTTGGAAACTCAGATAAGACCTTTTATTCGAAGTACGATGGAAGTCCATGGTAAAGTGTGAAATAGAGGAATGACATAATCTCATGTGTAATTGGAACTTTTTCTCTGGATACGATGTTGAACAGGAAATAGAGGAGAGAAAGAAGCAGAGACAGTTGTAAGACTGTTGGGTAGTCTGGGTAAAAAAATGGTGTGTCTTAGCTGTGAGTTCAACAACAGGTACTCTTTGATGATGGAGTCAGTAAGACATTCTGAGTTTACATGGGACAATAAAAGTGAAGTATAAACTGGTTCCTAGTTTTCTGACTTGTGTGTTTGGGTGAATGAAGGGGCATTTACCAAGACTGGGAAGACAGCTTTTGGAAGGAAGGGATCAAGATTTTTGTTTTGGACTTAGTAAATTTGAGATAGCTCTAGGTATCCAAGGAAATGTCAGTAGGCAGTGTTGCTTTGCTTTTTTTGAGAGTTTTAAGTTACATTTCTAAGAAGCATTCAGCTCTTTGTTTGATGGTCAAAAACTGTAGTATTTTTTAGTTTACTGAATACCTAAGTGTATTACTTAAAGGTTACCCTTAAATTCTGTTTAATTGATTTGCTTATAGGCCAAAAAGATTCTTGAAGATCATGGCTCACTTGCTGCAGAAATTGATGAAGACAAAGTGCGTGCTAACTAATTACTACCTAAAAATAATGCTTTTGAAATGAGATTAAATTATTTTAACAGCTTTTACCTTAATGCTTGAAAGCAAAGAATTTTATCAAATGTCCTGTCTTATGACAGACTTTTATTTCTTTTAAAAACAAAGCTGAACTGTCTAAAGTGATTTCTTGTGTTTTTATTAGATAATGACTGTTATTCATTTTTATGATACACCTTTTCTAATGTACTTTAAGAAATTAACTACTCATATTTATTGTGGCTAGGACAAGGACGAGACCGAAACAGTCAAGCAGATTCAAACATCTGAGGAATATGATGGTGACGGCCCCAAAAATGTGAGATCTGATGTTTCTGATCAAGATGAAGATGAAGAAAGTGAGGAATGTCCAGTGTCTATTAGTAAGTTTGGAGGCCTCATCCGAGCTTCATACACCTGTTCTGTTTTGTTTTTTTGTGACAGAGACAAAAGAGGGACAGATAGGAACAGACAGACTGGAAGGGAGAGAGATGAGAAGCGTCAGTTCTTTGTTGCGGTACCTTAGTTGTTCATTGATTGCTTTTTTATATGTGCCTTGACCAGCGGTCTGCAGCAGACCGAGTAACCCCTTGCACAAGCCAGTGACCTTGGGCTCAAGCCGGTGAGCCTTGCTCAAACCAGATAAACCCATGTTCAAGCTTGCAACCTTGGGGTTTCGAACCTGGGTCTTCTGTGTCCCAGTCCGATGCTCTATCCACTGCACCATACACCTGTTCTTGAAAGGTCTCTTATTGAAACCTTTTGGGGGAATGTAATGAATATGGAATTAGGGTTTGACAACTGTAAATTTTAATTGCAGTATGAGACTGATTAAATTATTTGGCCTTTGTGCATAGCAGTTTTCTTTTAATACTTACTGTTTTAAAGATTTCAGATGTTGTATGTAAAGCACTTTCACAATACAGGAATGAAATAAATTGTAACTATTAAGTGCTGAAAATTTCCTGAAATACTGTGTTAATCCACTTAGATCTATCCAAAGCTGAAACTCAAGCATTGACTAATTATGGAAGTGGGGAAGATGAGAATGAAGATGAAGAAATAGAAGAATTTGAGGAGGGCCCCGTAGATGTGCAGACGTCCTTGCAGGCCAACACTGAGACTACAGAGGAAAACGAGCAGGGTGACCAGGTAGTCCAGTGCAGACCCGCACACCTCCCACCTGTCTTATTTTAACTACTAAAAGCAGATCCTTTCTAAAAATGTCAGAATTGACTGACTGCTGGACTAAGCACAGATTGTTTTTTTAGTCTTATACATTCTTTCGCCTCAGTTTAATTGTCTCAGTTTTTTATTTGCTTTATTTTCTTTGAACATACACCCAAGTCTTTGTGATGCCACCAATAGCTGTGTGACCCTCTTAGTGGGACTTTGTACATAAAGCAGTTTGTCAGTTTTGTTCTTTCTGCAATGTTCCCTCTTTGTGCTCCTGGGCTTGCCTCTTACACGTGCTGAAAATAATAGAAAATAGTGGCATTTACAATAGTCCAGTTCTCTGTATTATTTTGAGGTTCTTTAATAAAAAGGAAACCACTTTACTTAGCCAACTTGAAATTGCCTTCTTCTTGAAACAATTTTAGAAGCTGTTTTTAAATTCCTCTGTATTGAAGGTCTCTGGTTAGACGGAGGGCACAAACTGGGACCCCTGTCAGGGTTACTAGAGCTCTGTGTCTGGGATCTAGCCTGTTGCTTCTCTTTCATGAGCTATTACCTCATTTTGGTGGAACACATTTTCTAATAACTCTCTAAGAAAGACTAAAGATAAATATTTTAAGAGTTTTATATGTGAGGAAATCTTAATTCTTTCACATTTAAAATCATTTTTCCTCAGAACTTTGAAGTTAGTGCCTCTTTGTCTTCTAGTTTTCAGTGTTGAAAAGACCAATGCCTTTCTTAGTCCTCATCCTTTGTGTGTATCTCACTTTCTTTGCCTTTCTGGAAGCTTTTCCTCTGGAGTTCTGAGAGAGATTTTACAATGACACAGTGCGGTGTTGCAGGCCCTCTCTCTCTCACCTCCCTGGGGCTCTGAGACCCCCCAGTGATGCACACAGCGCGGTGTTGCAGGCCCTCTCTCTCTCACCTCCCTGGGGCTCTGAGACCCCCCAGTGATGCACACAGCGCGGTGTTGCAGGCCCTCTCTCTCTCACCTCCCTGGGGCTCTGAGACCCCCCAGTGATGCACACAGCGCGGTGTTGCAGGCCCTCTCTCTCTCACCTCCCTGGGGCTCTGAGACCCCCCAGTGATGCACACAGTGCTGTGTTGCAGGCCCTCTCTCTCTCACCTCCCTGGTACTCAGGGTCTTTTCAATCTGTATCATGCCTTGCAGTTTGGTAATTGTTTTATTATTTCTCACCATTTTCTCATTCAGGGATTAATATTGTCAGATATTATTAGCCCTCATTGATCTTCTAATTTTTATTTCTTTTATTTTTGTAGTAAGAGGGAGAGAGATGAGAAGCATTAACTTGTAGCTCTATCACTTTATTTGTTCATTGATTGCTTCTTGCACTGGCTCAAGCCGAGCCAGTGACCTCGAGCTTCAAGCCAGTGACCTTGGCTTGGGATCATGTTTATGATCCTACTCTCAAGCCGCAAGCCCACACTCTAACTGGGGAGCCCACGCTCAAGCCAGCAACCTCAGGCTTTTGAACCTGGGGCATCAGCATCCCAGGTCAGTGCTCTATCCACTGCACCACCACCAATCAGGCAGATTTTCTCTTCCTTTTATGATTGATGGTTACTTTTTCCAGCACCCTGCTGCTTCATGGAAGCAATGTCTTCTCTCACCATCTGGAGACATTCTTCAAATGTCTGGGTGCCTTCAGTGTTTATGTTGAAGAAGGATGTGCCATAAAGCTGCTTGGGTTTCTTTGGGGCTTTACTGTCGGGCAGTTGGGTAGACAGCTTTTTTTTTTTTTTTTTAATTCATTTTTAGAGAGGAGACAGAGTGTGTGAGAGAGAGAGAGAGAGAAAGAGAGAGAGAGAAAGGGGGGAGGAGCTGGAAGCATCAACTCCCATATGTGCCTTGACCACACCAGTGCAGGGTTTTGAACTGGCGACCTCAGTGTTCCCAGGTCAACGCTTTATCCACTGCGCCACCACAGGTCAGGCGGGTAGACAGCTTTTGAAGGAAATTCCCAAATGTCAGTACCTATTGGTCTTTTCTCCAGGGTGGTTTAGTTTCTCCAGAGAAGGTCCCCTCATCTCCTCTTGCCTAGGCAGAGGCGTCCCCCGTGGCTGCTGGTCCTCTGGAGCCGCATGTGCGGGGGGCTGAGAGCCCATCACTGTACAAACTCGTCTCCAGTGCGACACTGCCCCTTCCTCACTCGTGCTTTCTGCACACCCTGCCCCCAGGGACCCCAGAACTGAGATTTCCTGGCTCGGTTTCTCTAAAAGGTAGTCTCTGTCTTCTCTCTAAGTTGGGGGCAGACCTAGGTGTATACATTTTCCTTTCACAGCTTCAAATATCTACCGCCAACCCCTTTTAATCACCAGTTCCCACCTCCACCACACTGCTCCTTCCTAGAATCTGGCACATACAGTTATGAGGTGAATCACAGTTTCTGTTTGCTCCTGCTGCTGAAAGCACTTTGCTTTGTTCATCTTTGCCTCTCCTGGTCAGTTCATCTTCCATTTCTTAGCATCCACATACAAACAGATGGAAGTTTGGGTCCCCACCCACAGTGAATCTGACTCTGGGTCTGGGACAGACCTTGGGCATTGCCATGTTTGCAAGCTCCCTCAGGTGATTTCTATTCACCAAGTTTGAGAGCTGCTGACCTATTATAGGAGAAAGCATTTTTATGTAAGTAGCCTTGTATAGCTCTTAGGAAACAAAGTATAATATAAATCCTGAGCTTCATTTTTAAGCAGAATGCTTCCAGTGTGGCTATCATCAGCAAATTTCCAGAAGCAGAAATTACTATGTCCGAGTACCAGAATACTAACAAATTTCCAGCTTCATCTCAACACTTACAACAGGGTAGGGGTTAATAAATACACACACAGGTTTTGGAGTCAAAAAAAACGAGATGAATTTTATTTTCGATAGTCTGATCTGAAGAAATAATAAGAAAATAGTGGAATCTACAATATTCCAGTTCTGTGTATTATTTAAGAGGAAGAGGAAACCTTTTTTACTTAGCCACCTTGGAATACTTTTAGAAGATATTTTAAATTCTTTTTTATGAAGGTATCAGTTTGTACGAAAACCACGTACTAGAAACCACCTCCTATATAGTGAAGATATATTTTAGGCCCTGCTGTCAAGACATTTATTTTTCCTTCTAGGTTCTACAACAGAACTCTGAAAAATCAGCAGAAAGCAAAAATGTCCCATCAGAACAAGAACCCACTATTAGTAAAGGTAAGAAATCTAAGTATTCAATTTTAAGATTATCTAAAGTGCTCTTCATGTGCTTAAATGAAAATATTAAATTCTTAGCTAATGTAAGTTGAAGATATTTTGAACCTAATATATATCCCCTTTCTCCCCCAGAAAATGTAGAAAATATGAGGATGTATTTTTTCTATCCTTGGGTTCTAAATGATAGCTTTGCTGAGTAGAGTAATCTTGGTTGTTGGTCCTTGTTTTTCATCACTTTAAGTACTTCTTGCCAGTCTCTTCTGGCCTGCAGAGTTTCTGTTGAGGAATCAGCTGATACAGTCTTATGGGAGCTCCCTTGTAGGTCACTAACTGCTTTTCTCTTGCACTTTTAAGGTGCTCTCTTTGTCTTTCTTCTTTGACATTTTAATTGTGACATGTCTTGGTGTGGGCCTCTTTGGGTTCATCTTGTTTGGTGCACTGTGTGCTTCCTGGACTTGTATGTCTGTTTCCTTCACCAGGTTAGGGAAGTTTTCCGTGATTATTTTTTCAAAAAGGTTTTCAATTTCTTGCTCTCTCTCTTCTGGCGCACTCGTGAATGTGAGTGTTGGTGCCCTTGAAGTTGTCCCAGAGGCTCCTTACACTGTCCTTATTTTTTGGATTGTTTTTCTTTTTGCTGTTATGATTGGGTACTTTTTGCATCCTTATATTCCAAATTGGTGATTTGATTCTCAGTTTTATGTACTCTACTGTTGCTTCCCAATTCCCTGTAAATTTTTCTTCATTTTAGTTAGTGTATTCTTCATTCTGATTGGTCCCTTTTTATGCTGTTGAGGTTCTCACTAAGTTCACTGAGCATCCTTATAGCCAGTGTTTTGAAGTCTGCATCTAGTAAATTGCTTGTCTCCATTTTGTTTAGTTCTTTTTCTGGAGTTTTGTTCTGTTTTTTCATTTGGGACTTGTCTCTTTGTTTTCTCATTTTGGCAGCCTCCCTGTGTCTGTTTATGTGTGTTAGATAGAGATGCCTCATCTCCCAGGCTTGACTGAGTGGCCTAACGTAGTAGATGTTCTGTCGGGTCCATGGGCACAGTCTCCCTGCTCACCCAAGCTGGTCCCTCAAGGTGTGTCCCCCTATCATGTGGGCTGTGTACACCCTTCTCTTATAGTTGAGTCCTGTTTGCTCTTTGTCAGTGGGAAGGATTTACCCCACGGCCAGTCGGCTGCAAGGACTGTCCTTCCTGTGACCACTATCCTCTGACCACCATAGAGGATCAGTTGTGCAGGGGCCCACCCCACAGAGCAGGACTCACTTCAGGGGGCTCTGGTGCTGGACTCTAATGTATAAAACACCCCCAGATGGATCTGGTCTATTAAATTTAGAAACTGTTCATAAGGAAATTTTATAGTTGCCTATCTTTTAGATCTTAAATGCCTTAAATACTCTAATTCATACATACTACCTTTATTTGGTGTAATAGTAAAATTTTAACAGCTGTTGCATTTACACTAATGTGAAGTCTTTCCTTTGATGACAGATGACCAGGATAGTGCTCCTGTGAAACCATGTTACCTCAATATTTTGGAAAACGAGCAACCTCTAAAGAGTACTATCCCGAAGGACCCACTTACTACCACTGATTCGTCTAAACAGCCCAATGCATTGCCGTTGCCTTTAACTGAAATTGAAAGCTTGGTGCCTAGAGTCAAAGAAAAATCTGCTCAGGAAACTCCTGAAAGCTCTCTGGCTGGAAGCCCTGATACTGAATCTCCAGTGTTAGTAAATGACTATGTAGGTATCATTGACATTTCTAAGTATTTCCACATTTCATTTCTGTGCTTATCTCTGTATTTTCAGGTTAATATTTTCAACTTATTTTAAACTTGAACAGAAGGATTATAGGAAATTAAGATAACTATCTCAAAACCTAAAATCTATTCTACTTTTTATAATTCTGAGAACCAAAGACATGAGTTGTAGGTGGCAACCTGGGGAGTTCATTTCAAATTTGTATCCTGAATGGGGAACGACGCTTGAATCATTATTACTCTCTTATACTACCCAGGCATGACTTCTCTACTGTTTAGAACATTTCATAAATCTTTGGTAAACCTGGAAGTTTACATTTGGGATGGGAAATAAAACCGTTTGCAGCAATAGTTTCTATCACACACTGAACGACAGACATGCTGGGAAATATGCTACCAAATCTGAACTTCTCTATCAATTTAATTTTATAGCAAGGACGTTAGTATTTTAGTATTTTTGGATCCTTGTATTATATGTTTTATTTATTTTGTCTTAGCAAAAATGAATGAATTTATAACACTGTATTTTTATGTCTGAGGAATGTGTTTCACATATTTTTTTAAATTAACATCAGTTTTCTTCCTGAAGATGTATTTACAATTAATTCTCAAGAGGGGCGGCTTATAATGTTTCAAAAACATTAGTAGAAAAAGTAATTCTTAAATCTTGTTTTATTTGCTTCACTACCAGTAAAACCCTGCATTTAAAGCTCTTAAAGTTATCTGTTAGATTTATTCTGATTAGCCTTTGATGAGTGTGTAGAGTTGCGGAATGCAGCACAGCGATGAAATTAACTTGGAGTTAGATTATGAAGGGTCGTGAATGTGAATCTTGGGCTGGGGCACTGCTGAAGGTTTGTGCATAAGAAAGGGAAATGCTCATAGTCATGGTTTTTGAAGGTGAGTCTGATGACTATAAAGTAGGCTTTCAAGGGAACAGTGTTAGGAGGCTCTATCATCATAAATACAGAATATTGTACAAACTAGCAGAGAGATGGGTGAGAAATGTTCCAAGAAAAAGAAAAACCTACAGTTTCACTTGGGTAATGGTGGGATGATGATACTATTAAAAATCAGAAAGGAGAACTGAGAATAAAAGAATTCAAGTTTCGGAAACAGTGTGAGGTGATCACAAAAATGAGTACTACAGCCTGACCTGTGGTGGCGCAGTGGATAAAGTATCAGCCCGGAATGCTGAGGCTGCCGCTTCAAAACCCTGGGCTTGACTGGTCAGGGCACATATGGGAGTTGATGCTTCCTGCTCCTTCCTTCTCTCTCTCTCTCTCTCTCCCCCCTCTCTAAAAGGAATAAATAAAGTCTTTAAAAAAAGAAATGAGTACTACATTCAGACGTCATCTTTCTGTTGGAGTCTCCACAGACTGATACTGAAGGTCTGAATGTTTAGTTTTGCAGGACATGGCTCTGGTGTCATCTATAAACAGGAAACAAGAGCTGTTGTCTGATTATTTTAGCCCTAAATACAACTACTGTTTCTTCTTCTAACTTATAAACTGGCTCTTTGTTTTATAAAATGAGAATAAGAAAGCATGAAGTATGTATGCTCCATACCTGCGGGTCTGTAATCCTTCCTGTGAACTCCAGATTTCTGTTTTAGTCATAGAGTTTGAATATATTAGAAAAGCCAATATGATAGAATTACTGATATATGCTTACATAAGAATCCCCTTTGTCTCTTGGCATGGATGGCTTTGGTTTAAATCCAGAGATAGAGAGGGTTACCTTCATTAAAGATCACTTGTCTTGCAGGAAGCAGAATATGGTAATACCAGTCAGAAATCTGATGAAGAGGATTTCGTGAAAGTTGAAGATTTACCACTTAAACTGACAATATATTCAGAGGTATTTGGCACTCTTTAAAACTTATCTTTATGTAACAAATATTGTTAAAGTAAAAATGATTCTTTTTCATCATTCCAAAGGCAGAGCTAAGGAAGAAAATGGTTCAAGAAGAACAGCAAAACCATTTGCCTGGTGAAATACTAGGTGCAATGCGGACTGAAGAGCTAGCTGGGAATTCTCAGACACTAAAAGAACCCGGTACGAGTTCCCAGTTTTAACCCTATCATATTGAAAAGTTACTCAGTCTTATGCCACCACTTTGTTGTTTTGTTTTGTTTTGTTTTCACTGCTGGTACCTGGAAGATTTAACCCAGATACTGGGAAGGAAACATAGCCCTGTAAAACTTTTAGTTCAGCTTTCTAATTTCTGGTATTGTCAGATAATTTTTTCTATTTCTATTTTTAAAATCTTTAGTTTTAGCCAAGTAATATATGCACATGGTTTAAGAAAGGAAAGATGCAAAAGAGTTGATAATTGGCAAGAGCCCGTTTCTTATAATTACCGGTTTTTAATTTTCTTGGAGGGAATCCTCTGTTTCAAAATAGTACTCATGCCTGACCAGGCGGTGGCGCAGTGGATAGAGTGTCAGACTAGGATGCGGAGGACCCAGGTTCAAGACCCCAAGGTCGCCAGCTTGAGCACGGGTCCATCTGGCTTGAACAAGGCTCACCAGCTTGGACCCAAGGTCGCTGGCTCCAGCAAGGGGTGGCTCGGTCTGCTGAAGGCCCGCGGTCAAGGCACATGTGAGAAAGCAATCAATGAACAACTAAGGTGTCGCAATGGCAACGAAAAACTAATGATTGATGCTTCTCACCTCTCTCCATTCCTGTCTGTCTGTCCCTATCTATCTCTCTCTCTGACTCTCTTTCTGTCTCTGTAAAAAAATAAACAAATAAAATAAAATGCAAACAACCCAAAATAAAAAATAAATAGTACTCATATAATTTTTCTTAATTTTAAAAATTCAGGTAATATTTCTTATCTCCTAAGTGAAAAGGGGGTAGTTAGTCCTAAATCTCCTTTCAGTGTTCATATTGTTTTTGTTTTATGTTTTCTTTGTTGCTGTTGTTATTTTTAATATTATACATTTTCTAGTTTCATCATCTGTGGTTATTACCTGATTTATTCCCTCTTCCTTTGTCTTCTCTGTTCAGGTTATTATAATAAACATTTTGTTTTTGTAACTGTAATGGTTAGATCTTCTCTATTTTTGTGAAGATAATTCTATATAAATATGATTCATTGCAGAGCCAAGTGATAGTCCCAGTTTCCTCCTTTATGGGTCTAATGGCACAGCCCCTGGGCCATTCAAAGAATATTTCTTGCATCAAGATCAAAAGATTTTTTTGTTGTTATTGTCTATCAATTCATCAATTGATTAAAGTCAAAGTCATGTAAGATTTTTTGTTGTTTTTTCTGGAAATGGGTAACGAGAAGGGCAGATCTGATGTGAAACCTTCAGTTAAATTTGCAGTCTTCAGCCGAGTTCTGCTTGCTAGACGCTCAGCTGGTGCCCGCATGGTGTGTCCCGGCTGGCCGCACTCTTCCCTCCCACTGCACCTCCCATCTGGGGCGGGCTGGGTCTCCCGGCCCCTCTCCTCACAGAACCACCCTGGCTTTGTTCACTTCTGTAGTTTTTCCTTTTTCTCTTCTAATTCTTTTTTTTTCTTTTTCTGAGAGAGAGAGAGTAAGTATCTGCTTGGTCTGCCTCTTAAAACAGAAACCATCACCTTTTCTTTTTAGATTCTTATTCTGTTATCAGGGAATTATTGTAGCAAACTAAATTAGTATTTCCTTGGTAATAACTTTACTTTAAAAATGAAAGTTTTCCCTGGCCAGGTACTTCAGTTAGTTAGTGCCTTGTCCGGATAGGCCAAGGCTGCGGTTTCAGTCCTTGGTCAGGGCACATACAAAAATCAGCCAGTGAAGGTGTAAATAAGTGGAACAACAGCTCATTCTCTCTTGCTCTCTTTCTCTCTCCTTCCTCTCTCAAATCAAGTTTTGAAAAAGGGAAAGTTTTTTTAAATTTCTTTTTATTTATTTATTTTAGAGAGGAGACACAGAGTGAGAGAGAGAAAGGGGGGAGGAGCTAGAAGC
Source organism: Rhynchonycteris naso (assembly GCA_037038555.1). Classification (NCBI taxonomy): domain Eukaryota; kingdom Metazoa; phylum Chordata; class Mammalia; order Chiroptera; family Emballonuridae; genus Rhynchonycteris; species Rhynchonycteris naso. Next base: position 15,121,942 of record CM072998.1, on the reverse strand, counting down.
ATCAACTCCCATATGTGCCTTGGCCAGACCAGTGCAGGGTTTTGAACTGGCAATCTCAGTCCCAGGTCGACGCTTTATCCACTGCGCCACCACAGGTCAGGCGAAAATGGGAAAGTTTTAATGAAAGACAAAAATATATTAAATTTCAGTTAAGTAATAATCTTAATTCAGTAATTTGTAAGACATTAATTATTATTCTGTTTTTCAGAAATTGTGGGAGCCCAAAGCACATGAGATGACTTCACAGGCTCATCTAACTCTCTCTTTACATATATGAAAATGGTTCTAAATAAACATGTTTTGATCTGTATAAAGATGTAAATTAGTTGAAACTGCATTTTTGATAGGTGTGCTGTTTTCTGCCCAGGGCAGTTTAAAACATAAGAAACTAAATTCTGGACAGAGTCAAGCCTTGATACACCTATGGGGTTTTGCTTTTTCTTTCTTGTTTTCTTCCCATTGTGATGTTTAGTAATGTTAAATTTAAAATGTAGTTTAAATAAAGTACGTACTTATCTGTAAAGTTCTTTTGGGGAAATTATGTTGAATTCTATACAAGAAGTCACTGTTATATTTAATCAGGCTGTTCATAGAAGAGCAGTGGTCAGAAGTTAGAGAAATACACTAATATGATAAAGTCTAACCATTATGCCAGTGTTGCTACTGTTGGGTCTGTTGCTCTTTTAGATACCTGCGAGTCTTATTCCGTGCAAGAATAGGGCAGGTGGTAAAGGTTCCCAGGGTGTCTGTGAAGTTATTAGAGAATATATATTAACACTCTATTCAAATTGGATAGTAAGTTTAGAACACATGTCCTTAGTACTGATTAGATATTTTCTGGAACTTCAATTCCTGTCTATATTGCTTCTGTCTAAAAATAAGAGAAATAAGTTTTATACAATTAGAGTATATCTACACAGATAAGTAACGTTGTGTTTAATTTTAAGTGAAAAACCAAGCTCTTTCAAGTAGGGATTAGTAGAACTAAATTTATGTACCAGAATGTTAAGGTTCTGTAAGCCTTTGGATACTTACTGAGATGACAGTTTAAGACCAAAGCATAGCGGTTTCTTCTTTGCGCAATGAGAGGTAAAGGGTTGAGTAATGAAAGTCTGTGTGACTTCTCCATCACCAAGTCAGCCAGCTTGTGAAAGATGGTTTACCTTTAGATCCCAAACTTGCCATATACCCAGTACAGCGTCACAGAGCCAGTGAATGGCTCTTTATCCCAGGTACCTTTTAAGTTTGTTAAAAATTGACTAAAATACCCTATAAGAATTTAGTTGGTATTCCTTTAAAATTCTTACCTGTCTGGTACCTCAGTGTAAAACTGCAGTGTCCAATCAGGGAGTATTAAGTGGGATATTTACATATTGCTGCTTAATTTAAATTATGTAAAACACACATGCCCAACTTTAATAAAACCTATTCAGAAAACTTATCATTCCAGAATCAAGAATTCTTAACTCATTTGGCCTGACTTCTGGGAAATGGAAACGATAAATTACATTATATATATGCTCCAATTTTGTATTTGTTTTCTAGTTTTTATAGGAAGAGGGGAAAACTTCATTTTGGTACTTAAGTCAAGCCTCACGTGTCTCTCTCTGCATGCATATTAAAGATTGATACGGTGGACAAGTTGTACTTCCATCTTAGTTGTTACTGAAGTCGCTAGCTTATTCGACTTATAGTTGCTGTAATCTAGTCTGGTGTTTTCTATTTTGGTTGATAATTTATGTAGTTTTAAAATACTTAGGGCTTGAGGGGAAATAACTAGTTTCATATGTTTTTTCCTAGTCACTATTCCTAAAAGGTTAGGCATTAAATATTTCTGTTTGTTTTCATTTATATAAGTTAAAATTTTGGTTAGTAATAAAAGAGGGAGAAAAGGTAAAAATGAGTAGAGTGGAACCTGCACAGGCTGAGATCATTCCTACAATAGTGAGCTCACCAGACTGTGCAGGTACTCTTTGTGTTTTGTAACATTCACTTTGGGTAAATGCTTTTTCACTGTTAATAAATGTATATCCTGCATATGATCCTGAATTGCATTTTCATTTCTATTGACATAATCATTCGTACATTAGAATTTATTCCAGAATTGTGGATATTTGACAATTTTAGATATAAAATGAAACCAAGAAATGGAAAATAATGACAAAATCAACTAGCCAGAGAGATGTATTAAACTATTGAGACCATTTCTCTCACTGTCCAGGTATGATCTATTTCTTAGTTGTATCTACCATACATACTGTGTGTAGAACATTCTCGAATTTATTCAAAATTAGACTGACATGTTTCTGGCTTATTGCTAAACTTTCTTTAAACAAATCATTCTTCATGTGTCAAAGAAATCACTGACTCTGGTTTCATTTAGCTCATTGTACCAATATGGTTTCCCAGTTGTCTTGCCTGAAGAGCCAGCCTTTCTTGTTGTTCTTGCTGTGCAACTCTGTTACTTTAATGCTGTCTTTACATGTTGGTGTTTTCGTCGTGTTAATTGGTGCTTCTGGGTTGGCTCATTTTCCACCAAGGTACTGAGGAGAATCCTATGCCTACAAATGAGTCCGTTTCATATATAAGAATTTTCATTATCAGTTCATTTCGTCTGGCCAGACTCAGAAATATCCATAACAGAAACTTTGGGCCCACCGTTTCCAGAAAGCTATCGATTTGGTTATTTTAAAAACCAGTCCCAACATAAAGTTTCAGTACAACAGAATTCTCTCTTATATAATATTCTTGCATTGAGACTTATCCTATGTTTGGTTAGTTATCCCTGATATTTAGGTCTGTTAAATCATATGATTAAAATAACCGGTATAAATATGGCTGTATTGCTAGAAATCCTCACCTTTAAATGAACCTGTGTCTCCTAGAGGACAGCAGCCTGTTTAAAGCCATCCTGTTGATAAAATGATGTCACTAAGACTTTGAAAATATAAAGTGCTGTGTCAGTTCTCAGTAATATTCAGCATTTGCGTTAAACCGCTCTTTTAGGGAGACTGTGGATACAGACATTTAGAGGTCTTCCATCTCCATTGCTCCTTCGCCTGTTGGATATCAGTATTTTCTAGATGGAGACTGTAGTTTCATGTACATGCTTTGATGACAAGTGTTACACAAACATAAGGCATCATATATGTGTCTGTGTTGGAGAAAAGAAAGGCGCAGGAAAAGAAAGTATAAGCAGAACCCATACTTGCTTTCAGGTTTGCTTTCTAACATGTCCTGGCTCTCCTCTTGTAACTTTCCCTTCTTACCTAAGGAAGCGGAGTCTAAAGAGCCTTCGTCCTGGTGGGTTTAATGTGGAGTTTTCCACAGTGCGCTTGTACCGTCCTGGTTCTCTTCCTTCTGTTTCATCTTCTGTCCTCTTTCCATTCCCTCACTCTTACTATCCCCGCATCCCCAAAAATGTTTGAGACATAGAGCAATAGAGTTTAAACTCCAAAATTAGTACCTTAAATTTTCCATTATGTAACTTTCCGTTTCACCTTGAATTATATCACATATAATTGCCCCTGGTGTTCTTTTTTTTCATTTTGCCACCACCAGTTATTTAGATTATACAGGTGTTCAGTAGGTGAATTCTAATAACTCTTTTTTGTGATCCATCATTGAATTCTATTATATTTGAGTATTATTTCTGGTAATATCTAGGAAAAGAAGATGTATTTCAGAATGTAAATGTTTTCTAATGTATCCAGTGGTCATCTTAGATTTTCATGTAGAAAATTCTTTACCTTTTACAGGACTGCCAGGATTCAAAAAACTCAATTTCTATAAATTGTATAGTTCAGCTTTTTGTTTGTTTTTGTTTCAGGAGCACAATTCTATAACACATCTGTACATTTGTATACTGTATGGTGTGCTCACCACCCCAAGTCAAATAGTTAAACTTTTTCTTATAAATATTAGTAGTCATTTTAATACACGAGAGCCCTTTTGTTCTTTAGCTTAAAATTCTTTCACAGATAATATTTGGACAGTATGACATTTGGAAACATGATGCACAGAACATACTGATACTGTTTAACGACCGGTATTCCTCCTCTTCCTATTTGCAAAATGAAAGAATTGGCCTGGATCCAAGGATGGTTTTAGTATTTATATTATCAAATGGTTACTAGTTATGTCTTTCAAAGGAAGATTTATGAAAACAATTTAAAATGGAAAAAAGCAATTGTACAAATAATTATCGTTTATTAAAGTCACTGAACAAGAAAGTTGAAAACCTAGTCTCTTTATTTCTTAACAACTTTGGGATTCAATTACAAGGATCCATGTGACCTCAACTTTTGTCAATCATTTCACGATGTACAAGGGTCTGGCCCATTCCCTTGGTATGGTGGCACAGCCTAAGAAGTATGGAGTTGTTAGTTAAGAGCTGTCTTTCTGGGGCATGTTCTTCAAACTAGACTGCATAGCGTGGAAGAAGGGTGCCACTGTGCAGTAACATTTTCCTTCCTGTGCCCCTAGGGCTGCCAAGATTTTCTTTCTTTCGAGAAAGAGAGGCAGGGAGGATGGAGGAGGAAGAGGGTGTAGAGAGATAAGCATCAACTCGTAGTTGCCAACTTCAGTTATTCAGTGATTATTTTGCCTTGACAGGGAGAGGGGGAGCTCAACTGAAGCCAGCATCCCTGGGAATGCATTGATAAAATCCTGCATTCAGGTCGGCATCCCCGCGCTCAAGCCAGTGACCTTGGGGTTTTGAACCTGGGACCTCTGATATCCCAGCTCGATGCTCTGTTGCTGCGCCTGCACCTGTCAGGTGCCACTAAGGATTTTTAAAACATGCAATGCCTGACTAGTTAGTTAGGGGCACTGACCTCTTTTCCCTTCGATAGTCAAGTAAAAAAAAAAAAAGACAACAGCTTAAATAGCCATCTGGTGTGAATGCCCTGTCTGGAACCACAAATATATAGGTTATCTTATTGGTCATGTCACATAAGTTTGCATCTGCCTGGCCTGTGGTGTTGCAGTAGATAGGGCATTGACATGGAATGCAGAGGCTGCCAGTTTGAAACCCAAGCTTGCCTGGTCAAGGCACATAAAACAAGCAAGAAGCAAAAATGAATTGATACTTTTATTCTCCCCCTCCTTTGTACAATCAGTAAATAAATCTTTAAAAAAAAATGGAATCAGAGAGTCACCATATAAAAAGAAAAGTTTATGTCTAATTGGTTAATTTTTGGTACCAGAAATCCCTATGTACAAGTATAGGAACCTGGAATTTTAAAAAGCCACTTTTGAGCAAAAAGGTAATTATTATTTTTTTGTAAATTAAAATTATATCTATTTTTTGGTCAGGTTGGCAAAAAATATACTTTTTGGTGTGCCACAGAATTTTGGTAATTAGGTGTGCCATGATATGAGAAAGGTGGAAAATCACTGCTCTAGCTTTCTAAAATTTTAAATCGGATGTTAGATAGCCCCATGCCTAACTTTGGATGATGTTTTAAATTATCTTCCAACTTTGAAATTCTAGAATTTCTGTCTGGAGATTCAAGACATTCATGGGGAAATAATAAGATTGATAGTCTGATCATAGTTAAATGCTGGCATTCCCCAAGACTTAATCTGTTGATCTCTCAGTTATACTTCTGTAACCTTGGTGATCTTATAACTTGAAATATTTATAAGCTGCGTACTTCCAAGTTTTAATACAACCTCCCTTACCCCTCAAACTTGGGTTCTATTGAATGTCCAGTTGGTTTCTTGAACTTGATATGACTTTTTTATGTTCTGGTTAATAACCCTTTGTCAAACATTTATTGCATATATTTTCTCCAGTCTGTGCTTTGCATTTTCATTTCTCTTCCCAAAAAAGATGTAATTATGATGATGTCTTTTAAAAAATAATGTGGCACTTTATGTCCTAAGAAATTACATTTGCCTATACCAAAGTCATTGAGGTTTTCTTCCTGTTTTGTTCTAGATGTTTTATAATTATAGCTTTTCCATTTAAATATATCATCAGTTGGGGGCTAGGGGTAGTTTGTATGGTGTGAAGTAAGGATCTAGGTTTATTTTCTTCCCATATAGACTTCCATTGGCACTGCTTGTTGAAAAACTTCTCTGTTAAATCTTACCACCTTTGTGGAAATGAATTGGCCATGTATGTGTGGATCTATATACTGAATTCACTAGGGTCTACAAAACCCACAAGACAAGAATTTAATTTACAGTGGTTGTGTCCTCAGGCCCTGGCAGAAATAAATTTTCTCTGAAAAAACCCACCTTCAACCCAGCCCTCAGAGGATTTCCATGAAAAAGGTCCCATGGGAGTATGTGCTGCTGTCACAAATACACAAGGAAAGAAGGCAACAAACATGAACTAGCAGAAACAGTGCAATCAGATCTGCAGAGGTTTCAGATGGCACTATTAAGCCCAGAATATAAATTTTTAATAAGATCAAAGAAGTAAAATTACTTTAAATGAGTAAAGACCAATAATCTATACTAAATTTACCTAGATTTGTAAAAAACAATTGAAATAGAAACAAAAGCTCTAATAGATTTGCCACAACAGAATTGGTTACTTAACTGGAAGACGGACCTAAAGAAATTTTACAGAATGAACACTACAGATATGGGAAGTAAGAAAGATAGGTTCTATCTTAGAAAACAGACAAGCAGGTGTAACGTGCATTGAACTGGAGTTCCAGAAGGAAAAGAGATCAGGCAGAGATGATACCAAAGAGATGGTAGCTCAGAATTTCCAGAATAATAAGAAATAGCCATCCACCGATCAACAAATCCAACAGGTTCTAAAGAAGAAAATACTTTAAAAGTTAATATTCAGAAATACATTCAAACTTAAGAATTACAAAGAAAAAACAAAGATCCTAAAAGCAATGAAAAAATAGTACCTTCAAATGAATATTGGATCAACAACTTGCTTCTTAATATGTAGTGATACTCAGAATTAACAGTTTAATCTACAGTTCTATGCTCAGCAGAAATTTCCTTCAAAGTAAAGACATTTCAAACAGTCTATTGTTCTTGTCAGTAGACTAAAATCTTCATTCAGCAAAAGGAAAATGATGTCAAGTGAAAAGGTGAGAAGGAAAATGAGCTATTAATATAAAAACATACAAGTCTAGCCTGACTAGGCGGTGGCGCAGTGGATAGAGTGTCGGACCGGGATGCGGAAGACCCAGGTTTGAGACCCCGAGGTTGCCAGCTTGAGCTTGGGCCCATCTGGCTTGAGCAAAAGCTCATCAGCTTGGACCCAAGGTCACTGGCTCCAGCAAGGGGTTGCTCAGTCTGCTGAAGGACCGCGGTCAAGGAACATGTGAGAAAGCAATCAGTGAATAAGGTGTTGCAACGGCAATGAAAAACTAATGATTGATGCTTCTCACCTCTCTTCACTCCTGTCTGTCTGTCCCTATCTATCCCTCTCTTTGACTCTCTCTCTCTCTGTCCCTGTAAAAAAAAACACAACAAAAAAGAACCATACAAGTCTAAACAACCATTCTCTATGTGAAACAATGTCTTTGGGGGAATCAGAGAAAACAAAATACAAATAGAACAAGGTAAGTTAGGATGTGAGTAAATTGCATTAAAGTACATTAAAGTACTCAAACCTTTTGTATACTTTTGTAAATACACAGGTATTTAACCTTTAATAAGGTAAATAGACATGGTCCAATTAATAGGGTAACCATGATAAATACAGATACGGGTGTTTCTTCCATACTTATGGAGGAAAAAATAGAATTTAAAAATATGTCCTCAGCGCTAGCCAGATACCTTGGTTGGTTCGAGTGTTGACCCGAAGTGTAGTTGCCAGTTTGATACTGGTCAGGGCACATATAGGAATCATTCAATATTGTTCTCTCTTGCTCTCTCTCTCCCCCCTCCTTCCCTCTCTGGCTAAAATCAATAAATAAAGTTTAAAAATAAATAAAAACAAGTCCAGGAAAGAAGATAATTCAAAAAGACAGGATAATTAGAAGGCAGTGGGAATAGATCTAAGAAGTAGATGCTGACAAGTAATTCTGGTAAACGCAGAGTAGGCTAGGCTCTACTAAACAAGCCAGGCTGTTGGACTTGTAAAAAGGCACACCAGAGAATACTAATACCCTCCACCCCCAAAAAACACCTGGCTTGAATCTTGGCTTGAACCCCGTCTGTTTATTTGATGTTAAGAAAGTCTTGATTACAAGTGTAACAGGTTTACTGAGAAGGTGAAATAAGAAGATTTATGTGAAGCATGTGTCACAACGCCTGATGACACAGTGTTCTCTATGATTAGTTACACTAGAGCTCTTGTGTGAAGGAAGGAATATAGGTCGGACTCAGCTGTCCATTTTAAATCAGACTCCCGAAAATTAGGCGGGGAAATTATAGCCCATGGTTCAGATCCAACCTGTTCCAGCTTATTATCCAATATTTTTAAAATGCACTCATTAACGTTCTCTCCAAATTGAAATAGTAACATTATCCAGGGGACCCATTATCAACCTCTCTATAATAAACAGCCCCCCTAGTCATCTTTCTATATTCTAAATGGACATCTAGTTAGGCATAAACATATATATATAAAGTATTATGTAAATAGGCTTATATGATATAACTTATTCTATAAACTTGTTACCACTAAACAGTGCTACCTCAAATTTTAATACCAGTTACTTTCTCCACATGCTTTTAGCGCTGAGGATTCTAAACAATTAGTACCTCACTCTATTGTGTACATCAAAAGCTACTTTAGAAAAATAATACAAGTTTACCTTCATTTTTATAAGAGGGACAAAATCCTAAGTAAATTTTTTTAAATTAAATCCTATTTTGACATAAATCCTCTTGTAATTCTTCTCACTTCAGTAAGACATTGGCATACTACAGGTTTGAGGGAACAGAAATACCCTCCAGTCTGGGAGGAAAAGCTCTTGACACCACACATGGGGCCGATAATGTCAACAAGTGGTAAGGATTAGTCATGTAAAATTGTAACCATTTAGACAAGCTGAGTCACCTACTTACATAACTCTTGTGATTTAATGCAGACAAATTGAGCTTTGATTTCTCCATAGTAACCCCCACCCTCAAACCAACATGTAGGTAACAATTAGCATACAAGACTGCTGACACTACTTCCCATGACTATTGAACGTCATGAATACAACCGGCTTTATTGAATGTCATGAATACAAGTGACATGGAAATGAAGTGGATACAGACATGCCCAACTGGCATGCAGTTCACAGTTAATCATAAAAGCTTGAAAAATTAACAAGTTTGATTAGCATTTTCAAAAATACTGATTTCTGAAAAACATTTTTATGAATTACACTTAGTTTTTAAAAAATACATACTAATCAGAAGGAAAAACTCAAAATCTCTTAGTGGATGATACCTAGGAAAGTTTAAAATGGGTTCACCACCCATTTTCTGTAAGTCTGACCTGTTTATTTACTACGAAGTCACAGAATCTGGGACTGGTTTTTGAAGTTAACTTTCTGGGGTTTCTGGGAGGTAGGGTAATTATGAAAAAGGAAACACTAGCATTCTGTGTATAAAAGACTGCCTTGCATACTGATTACTTCATGAACCCCAAAAAGGACTTCTCTTCAGAGCCAAAGGCCCAGGTATTGCCCATTAAGAAATATAAAATTGTCTCATCTCCCTCTAATCAAAGTTAATGAAATAACATTGCTGTGACAAACAGCAAAGTCAATGGTCTATTAACTTAAGTAGCAGTTAGTACCAGGAGGAAAAGACTGCGATACAGAGAAAACATACAGATATGTGGATCAAGGTGAAATACAGTACTGGGGACGATTTGCTGTAACTGTTAACACAGGTGGCCTCAATTCAGTGCCCACAGAGACTCCTGCTCTGTTTATGGATGTGGTCCCACTCAAGTGTCCATCCTCATCCCCAAATGTCATGTGAAATGAATCTCAGCAAATTCTAAACAACTATGTACTTCACTTAAATTATCTGCAAATAAGAACAACCAATTGTTACGGCGCAAAGAGCCTGTGAATTGTAAACATACCAAGCCGGACAAGCTCATGCCTTACAGACCACCTGCCCTGAGTCTTAGTTTTCGGTCAGAGATAAGACGCTGCACGGGTTGGCCATGGGAGCTCCCATCTCGATCGATGTTATAGCGCACTCTGGTCAGCCGGGTGTGTGCTCACCAACCTATACAAGGGTCTGGGCAATCCCGCAGGTAAGTTTCAAATTGACCTTTAGCAACGTCCATCAAGGTTGTGAATACAGTCAGCTGAAAGGAAAGTTATTTTTACTTTAAGGATGTTTCCGATTCTAAGGTGTCCTGATTCACATTAGCATTTCTTTACTTGAACTGCTCTATGAAGTTAGTTACTTAATATTAAAGGGTTAATATTAAATATTACATTATATAAAAGTGAACATATAAAATAAATATCCAACTAATAAGTTAGTAATAAAAACTGAGCAGTAGACTGTTCGTGCAGCCTGTGACTGTAAATAGGGTGGGAGGGAACCTTCAGTTCTTTACAAGGTCTGCTCAGCACCAATGCGGTAAGACTTAACCTTCCACCTAGAATCTGGGGTCCCGCAGAGCCTCGTGGGGTACTGGGAGGCTGCGGCTCTCCTTATCCTTAAAGCAGGGGTCCCCAAACATTTTATACAGGGCCAGTTCACTGTCCCTCAGACCGTTGGAGGGCCGGACTATAAAAAGAACTATGAACAAATCCCTATGCACACTGCACATATCTTATTTTAAAGTAAAAAAACAAAACAGGAACAAATACAATATTTAAAATAAAGAACAAGTAAATTTAAATCAACAAACTAACCAGTATTTCAATGGGAACTATGGGTGTGGATGCATCCTGTGCTCCTCTCACTGACCACCAATGAAAGAGGTGCCCCTTCCAGAAGTGCGGCGGGGGCCGGGTAAATGGCCTCAGGGGGCCGCATGGTCGTAGGTTGGGGACCCCTGCCTTAAAGCATATATGGTGCGGCCGTGATAGGGCCCTGCAGGTCACAGGCAACACACAGAGGGAGCCCCAGGGACTCTCAAGGCATGGCGAGGGCTTCAGGAAGGCTCGCAGCGGGAGCCAGGCTCTCACCCATGTTCGGGCAGAGGTCAGGGAGGCATGCTGGGTTTAGGGAGGGATGGGGAAAGTACCAAAGAAGAGAACAAATGGGAAAGTCGGGGTGTGTATATGGAGGATACACAAGGGGGGACTACCGGCGAATTAGAAGATTAGGGAACTTGATGCATTTTTTTGTATTGTGTGGGGAAAAGATAAAAATAATAAAGTTTAAGAGAAACTGTGGTCCACCAAGACACAAAGTTCTGTCTTAAGATGGACTTCAGACTTTGGTCGAGTTTTAGGTGTTACCATAGTATACAGCGTTAAGTTCGGATAGACGGGGAGACGTCAAGACTAAAATGCGACACTTAGTTTAAGGCCTTAGTTTCATGCTACACTTAGTTAGGCAACAGTGAGCAGTTTCTTTGTCACATCCTAACAGTTACTATTTTAGTCACTCACACAACAACATTTTTAAAAATCAGCCTTAAGCGGAACATGATTTGGGATTCTAGCTGTGATTTCTCCAAGGTAACAGGGTAAGATAAAACACAGGACTGAACTCCTCCCCTAAAAGCAAATACATATATTTAAAATACCTTGTTGAGGACAGGTTTTGTTGACAGGATATCATATATGGTTGTTAATGAGATATTCTAAAACAAAAAACAGTTTGTTCAGTACATTAAATACAGATAGCAACAGCCCTATCTATGCAAATGGCTCATTAAAAGGAAGACATTCTTCATTTCGCTCCCCAAACCCCTAAACGAATTTCCCTTGGGATTGCTGTTAGAAACAGGTACTGGTTCTAATGTATCACTTTGTCTTTCCAATTCTTCCTCCCCTTTTCATTCTTCCCTGTTTGTCATTTAACTTCACCATATGGTGTCCAGAATTAGAATAAAGGAAGTAGAGCAAAATCTCGCTCTTTAAGTTAAAAACAAAACAAAAACTCAGTAGAGACTGACCATTGATACTGGGTTATATGAGGTTTATAAACTCTATAAAAGCCAAAGAAAAAGGCCAGAACTAATATCTTTAATGGTTGCCATTTCTTTCTATATGTGACACTGTGAATGTTACTTACCTCTTGGGTTGTCTGGTTTAGACACATCTTTGCAGCTGTTCTGCGGTCATCAAGGAATAAGGGACTCTTCCAACGGTCATAATTAGTTTCTACCACAAACCATCTACCCTGCTTGGGGTTGAGTCTAGATAAAAAAAGAGATTCCTCTCAGGCTTCATGCCTTAAACTTGCACATACGTCAGTCTATGCTTCAGTTTTTTCTTCGCTTTAACAAACATACTTACTCATATACATCCAAAGATTTTTTTCTTTCTCGTGTAATCACACAACCTTCCCCGGATTTGTTGCCTCCCAAGATAAAATATGCTGGGGCCAATATCTTCGTTTTGATCAATATATTCTTAGCTTCTTCATAACTACATAAAAACATTATTTTTAAAGGAAAACATTTTTAGTTGACTTGGAATGGAAATTTTTTAAGCTTTGAAACTAAGCAAAAACAAATATCAGAGGAACCACAAATCACATTAACAAATGGATGAATATTGTATAATAATCTCAATAGATGCAGAAGAAGCATTTGACAAAATTCAACAGACATTTATGACAAAAAGGAAAATCTCTCCACAATATGGGTACAAAGGGAATGTAGCTCAACAGAATAAAGACCACACATGCCAGCCCGTACCTAACATCGTATTCAATGGTGAAACACTGAATGCTTTTTCTCTAAGATTAGGACCTAGACAAAGATGCCCACTCAACACTTTTATTCAATATAATATTGCAGTATTAGCCAGACCAATTATATAAGAAATAAAAGGCATACAAATCAGAAAGGAAGCAGTAAAACTGTTGCTATTTGCAGATAACATAAGAAAATCCTAAAGACTTCATACACACGCACACATACACACAACTATTAGAATAGATACAGTAAAGTTGCAGGATAAAATCAGAGTATAAAAATCAGTAGCTATATACTGATAATGAACAGTAAGAATGAGAAGTTTACAATTGCATAAAAAAAATACCAAGGAATAAATTAACCCAAGAAGAGAAAGACCAGTACACTGAAAACTATAAGATATTGATGAAAGAAATGAAAGACATAAATAAATGGAAAGATATTCCATGGTCACGGATTGGGAAGTACATAGTGTTAAAATGTTCACACTACCCCAAAGCAACCTACAGAGTCAATGCAATCCCTGTCAAAATGCCAATGGCATTTTTTCACAAAAGAAAAACAGAACAATCCTAAAATTTATATGGAGCCATGAAAAACCTTGAACAGCAATGCAATCTTGAGGAAGAACAAAGCTGGAGACATCAAACTTCCTGATTTCAAATTACTGTATTTCCCCAGGTATAAGACGCACCTTAATTTTGGGGCCCAAAATTTGAAAAAAGAAATGCATTACATAAAGTTATTAAACTTAAGGGTTTTTAAAATTATTTTTTATTTTAATATATTTTTTTAATTTATTCATTTTAGAGAGAAAGAGAGAAGGAGGGAGGAGCAGGAAGCATCAACCCCCACGTGTGCCCTGACCAGGCAGCCGAGGGTTTTGAACTGGCGACCTCAGCATTTCCAGGTCGACGCCTGATCCACTGCACCACCACAGGTCAGGCGAACTTAAGTTTTATTCATCATAAAATTCATACAACTCCTCATCACTGTCAAAACTCCCATCCACTAGCTTGTCCTCATCTGTGGCTGATGACGAATCACTGTCTTCAACAATGAGTGCGAAAACAAGCGCAAAGTAGCAGGAAATGCAAGAAAACAATCTACAGCCACTGTATAAGATGCACCCAGTTTTTAGACCCCAACGTTTCAAAAACGGGTGCATGTTCTACGTGGGGAAATACAGTATATTACAGAGCTATAGTAAACCAAACAGTCTGATAACTGGAATAAAACAAACACACAGCTCAATGGAGCAGGCTAGAGAGCCTGAAATAAACCCATGAAATATACAGTCAATTAATTTACAACAAAGAACCAAGAAGGCTCAATGAGGAAAGGACAGTCTCTTCAAAAACTGATACTGGGAAAACTGGATAGCCACTTGCAAAAGAATAAATGTGGACTACTACCTTACACCATATACAAAAATCAACTCAGAATGGATTAAAGACTTAAATGTAAGAGCTGAAAGCATAAAATTCCAGAAGAAAACATAAGCAGTAAGCTCTCTGACATTGATCATGGCTATGATTTTTTTGGATTTGACAGCAAAATCAAAAATAAGCAAGTGTAAGTACATGAAACTACAAAGCTTCCGCACAGCAAAAACAAGCAGAAGACTCATAAACAAAATGAGCAGGAAACCTAAATGGAAGAAAACAGTTGCAAATTATGTGTCTGATAAGGGGTTACTATCCAAAATACATAAAGAAATCATGCAACTCAATAGCAAAGAACCCAAACAATTTTATTAAAAAGTGGGCAGAGGTTCGGATTAGACATTTCCCCAAAGAAGACATACAGATAGCCACAACATACTTGAAAAGGTGCTTAATCAGGGAAATGCAAATCATAACCCGAGTGGGATATACCTCACACCTGTTAGAATGGCTTTCATCAAAAAGACAGGACGTAACAAGTGATGGTGAGGATAAGGATAAAAGGGAGGGCCTGTGCACTGCTGGCTGGAATCTAAATTGGTGCAACCACTATGGAAACTGAAAATAAAACTACTATATGATTCACCGATCCAACTTTGGGAGTACTTAGCTGAAGAAAATGAAATCACTAATTCAGTAAGATATATGCACTTCCATGTTCACTGCAGCATATTTACAATAGCCAGGCCAGGGAAATAAACTCAGTTTCTGTCAATGGAGGACTGGATAAAGAAAATGTGTGCATACACACACAATGGAATATTCTTCGGCCGTAAAAAAGGAGATCTTGCCATTTGTGACAATGTAGACAGACCTTAAGGGCATTAAGTGAAATAGACTAGACAACAAAAGACAAATACCATATGACCTAAATCATAGGTGGTAAAAACAAAATAACAAACTAAACTCCTAGATCTAGAGAACACATAAGCGGTTGCCAGAGACAGTCGGAGGTGGGATGGGGTTGGTGAAATGGGTGAACGGGGTCAAAAAGTTAAAACGAGTTATAAAATAAATAAATCCTGGGGATGTAATACACAGCAGGGTTACTATAGTTAATACTGCAGTGTATATTTGAAAGTTGCTAAAAGTAAATGTTAAAAGTTCTCACAAGGAAAAAAAATTTTATAACTGTGTGGTGATGAATGTTACCTAGACTTATTGTGATCATTCTGCAATACTTACAAATGTAAAAATATTTTTTATACCTTAAACTAATGTTATACATCAATTATATCAGTAAAAATATTTTAAAATAAAATATTAAATTTGAAACTAAAACAACCAAACAGATTACCTTGTGCTATTTTCCAGAACTGCTCTAGTAATAAACCCTATCCACATCGCATCCTTCTTTCCCAAAATCCATTCTATGACACCTGGAAGAGATCAAACACACACAGCGTCTCAGGACCTCGAAGAGGTAAGACTATTACCCAGAATGTAGTGTCTGGCTCTCCTCTTCAAACATCTACAAAAACGCCCATTCCATTGAACAACCGTCTGCTTACCCATATAACCGCCATTTGTGCTGAAACGCTCATTCAGTGTAAGACTAAAGAGTCCCTGAGGAAAAGACAAAGGAGTGAGGTCAGAAACTGAGACCGTCCTGTCTGAGTTCCTCTCACTGTACTTTATATGGTATATCAAGACTGGCTTGGGTAATGGGGAATGCAAAGGTAAATCAAAACTGTGACAATATCACCTGTTAACAGAGCTTTATTAGAAATTCAAAGCATTTTCACACCTAGTGTGTGAGATGAGTAGGACGTGTGTTATTAGTCCCACTTTTCTAACAAAGAACGGCAGTGCAGAGATTTCATGCCTAATGTGTCTGAGGTGCAGACCCAAGACCGGACTCCAGATTGAGATTCCCAGCTCTCGGCATCCGGCCATGTGCTTTTCCCCTAGAACGGGCTCAGAAACCTTCATCACCATGTGAGCTCACACTGATGAAGGTGACAAGAAGCACAAAGGATGAACAAGGGCTTCATATTCTTCCTAGGTCCTCACTTCCTTACATCCACCCTTCACACAGAGAGAGAGCAGGACACAGAATACCTGTACAATTACAGAACAGTAGAATCCTTACTGGTTTGAATCCTGTTAACATGCCCACGTAGCCAGCAAAGCTTGAGGCCTTGAAGACGGTTTTATTGTTTCTTTGGAAGTCCAAGTTCACTGTTAAAGGTTTTAGCTCCTCAGTTACAACCCACGTGTTATTATTTATATTCCACCTACAAAAGACAAACTTTGGTGACGTTTAGGAACAATGACAATAATGATGAATATGATGATGGCCGGGCATTATACTAGGTACTTTATTTAATTCCTTAGGATCAATCCTAACAAGAACTTTGTGTGAGAGGGGAAGGGGGTTAGGAAGCCTGGGTGAATAAGGCGAAGGGATTAAGCAAAAATAAATCTGATACAGACAGTGTGGGGATTACCAGAGAGAAAGGGGATGGGAGGACACAGAAGAGGGCCGAGGGGGGAAGGACGGTGATGGAGGGAGACTCAACGTGGGGTGGTGAGCACACAATACACTATACAGATAACGTATCATTGAAGTATACACTTTAAACTTATGTACTATTTATTAACCAATGTCACACTAATACATTCAATAAGAAAAAGAACTTTGCTATATGGGTGGTTTTATCCTCAGCTCTTCACCTGACAAAACTGAAGCGCATGGAAGAAGCTCTTCCAATATAACAGCCGATAAATAGCAAACTCCAGGTTCAAGTTTTTTCAGAAAGATCAAGAAGACATAAAATAGAATCCTATTCTTCCTTTGGCGCAATAAACTAGACGTGCATGTGGGCCTCCAAGCATGCTCCAGATTTCCGTTCACCACATGCCACGCAGGCACAGACTCGCGAAAAACTGAGCGAGCGAGTGCCCCTCTTATCTCTCTTTCCTCCGGTCACACTTACTGCATGACCTGGAACTTTTCATCAGCGTAATACAATCTACTCTGCTGAAGGACTGATGCACACCATTCTCTTTACTCACCCAAGAAATATTCCAAAATCCATGTTCCGCCCATGTATTAAATGACCTAGTTGAAAGTAAGTGAAAGAGACGAAGGAGCTGTTATGATAGTACGATTGATCTTACATCAAAGCTGGGCACTTAATTTTGGTTAATTGAGATTCACAACTGTGAAATCCAACAATAAGAGTTAAGCAGCATCCTGATACTATAAGTCTTAAGATCAAACTGTAGGCCCTGTCACATGAGCCAGATGCCACCACAATCCCCAAGAACACAGGGTTCCAGGAAAGATTAGCACATGGGAAAAGGACCATCCTTTGGTCCGCTCTGACGTGGTCCTACCTGGACATAGCTATTCTAGCCTCACTGAATGTGACTTGCCAACATGCTTCAGGCATTGTCATCTGTAGCTGGACACTCAAAGGATAGGTACTGGCAGACTATACCAAAATATAGGTCAAAATAAGAGTGAATCAGGGTAAATCATCCTGTGCCTTGTACTCTCGGGATCTGCCTGGAAAACATGGGAAAGTGCGGATGGTCTATGGCGAGGAGTGTCCCTTAGCTGAGAAATGATGGAGTGGATTTGTCCTGGGCTTCAAGGCTGGGATCCTTCTGCATATGACTATAATGAAGCACCCTGTGAGTGCTTATTGCAAATCGTGAGGATGAGCATTAGCAGACTATGAGGAAAGGCAAGCACAGCTCTAGTCCTGAAACACTTCTTTGCATATCTGAATTAAACTTTAATAAGCATTACGGTAGTCTTAAAATAAGGATAGCTTTCAGTTGCCTTTTAAAAATTTAACAATCCATCAAACTGTATGCAACATACACAGAATCTGCATAGCAAGCCTCGCTCTTACAAGTTCTAATTCCATTTATTTGCCAGACTTTTCTTTTACTCTGTACTTCGTAGTGCCCGCCCTCCCTCAGCACACTTACCTTTTCTGTCCTCTGCTATTATTGAAGTACAAATGGTAAAAAACTCATAGAAAATATTGAATGAAATAATCTCTCCTACGAGAAAAGATAGGAAAGTTTTGGTTAATATACAGAACCATGACATTCGTAGAAAATTCTTTCTTAAGAAAGGGTTGAGCCTGACCAGGCGGTGGCGCAGTGGATAGAGCGTCAGACTGGGATGCAGAAGACCCAGGTTCGAGACCCCGAGGTTGCCAGCTTGAGCGCGGGCTCATCTGGCTTGAGCAAAAAGCTCGCCAGCTTGGACGCAAGGTTGCTGGCTCCAGCAAAGGGTTGCTCGATCTGCTGAAGGCCCGCGGTCAAGGCACATGTGAGAAAGCAATCAATGAACAACTGTGGTGTTGCAACGGCAACGTAAAACTAATGATTGATGCTTCTCATTTCTCTCTGTTCCTGTCTGTCTGTCCCTATCTATCCTTCTCTCTGACTCTCTCTCTCTGTCCCTGTTAAAAAAAAAAAAAAAAAGAGAAAAGAAAGGGTTGAACTGTCATCACTGCGAGTTGTTGGCGCTGGCACACCTGGGTGTCTACAGGCCAGCCTGAGAGTGCTTAAGGCGGGCCAGGTGATGGAGTCTCGCCAGATTGCACACTCTGCAGACAAGGGACAAAGTCCCCAGAGGGAACGATTGGGCAAGGGAAACCCCTGGACACGCTGGAATTCCATTACACCATAATGTCCTCATGTTTTCATCAATATGCTTCATTTTAGTTTTCTTTGGGTGATTCAAACATGATAATTTAATACATCTGGTTCTTGCTTGTATACTGAAAAGTCTTTTGCCTATATTTTTAGAGTATGACTAATATTTGAATTTGAGAAAAGAAATGCAGAGCTTACCAAGAAAATCCACTGTAAAACATTTGTATTTCTGAACAGTCTTCCAAAACTCTATAATAATACCACTTGGCATTTAATTTAATGATATAAAACACTCTTTCTCTGTCTCATTTAATGTTAACATAGAAGGCTTAACATGTTTTTCCACCTCAATTTAATGTTTTATTTACATTTAATTTCTATCTTAGTGAAATTCCACTCTTATTTTCTTTTATTATGAATTATCTGTTAATCTTCTCAATCTATTGTTCTCTTGAGATATTTATGTGGTATTCATTTGCTAGATAGAGTTCTTTATATAATAAAGAAATTAAAAACTCATATAAGCAGCAAGATATATTTCCTATATGCTAATTATCTTTAATTTGTGTTTAAAGAAGCAAAAACAAAAAAAAGCTATTTTTTATTGATAAATACTATTGATTTCCAGAAAGTTTCAATCACCTCTCTTGTAAAACCAGGTTATATAAGCCACTTAAAATAATTTTATTGTTTGGTAGCTTAAAAATAAAACTTTTGGGCCTGACCTGTGCAGGCTCAGTGGATAAAGCATTGACATGCAATGCTGAGGTCGCCCTTTCGAAACCCCAGGATTGCCCAGTCAAGGCACATACGAGAAGCAACAACTACGAGTTGATGCTTCCTGCTACTTACTCCTCCTGCCTTTCTCTCTATATATCCTCTCTCTAAAATCAATAAATAAAATCTTTAAAAATAAATAAAATAAAACCTTTGGGATGGTAGAAAAAGTCTCATCAAATGATATTAATTGAAACCAAAATTTTAAAAATGGCTTCCGAAAACCTCAGTACCTAAGAATAGTACGAATATGAAGTATCTGATAAATGTCATGATGAAGGATATGATGAATGCATGATATGCAAGAACTCCTCTCTAAAAATAAAAAGTGCAGCTCAGAGAAATCAATAACCTAAATAAATATTGAAGTTTCACATCCCACGGTCATGGATCGGAAATCTCCATAGTACAGTTTCACTCAAAATGCCAGCGGCTCTTTTGTCTCGTCAATGCTGATAGGCTGATTCTAAAAGTTATATGGAAATTCAAAGGGTCTAGGATGGTTAAGAGAATTTTGAAGAATAAGCTGGAAAACTTACACTCCATACTTTTAAGACGTACTATAGAGCTTTAGTGATTACAGTAGCATGGCAATGGTATATGGAAAGACAAACAGATAATGAAACTTCACGGAAAGGCCCCACGTGGAATCACGTGTATACAATCCTCTGATTTACGCTGAGGGCACCACTGCCATTTACTGAGGGAAGGACCGTCTTCCTACGAAATGGTGTTTAGTCAACTGGATATTCCATCTGGGAAAAAACTAAAACTTGACCTTAACTTATACCGCACACAAAAGTGAATTCAAGATAGAGGATGTAAAAGTAAATATAAAACTTGTAGAAAAAAGAATAGAAGAATATTTTCATGACCTTGGCGTATGCAAAGATATCTTAAATGGACCTTAAAAGTACTACCCATATTTTTATAGGTATTGGACTTTATTAAAGTTAAAATTTTCTGTTCATTAAAAGACACCAATAAGAGAATAAAAAAGCACACTACACATTGGGAGAAGGTATTTGGAACACATATAGCTGACAAAGGACTTTCATTCAGAAGATATAAAGAATTCCTTCAAACCAATAAAAAAAAAGTGGGCATGAAACTTTAACAAGCACAAAGAAGGAAAAGTCCATAAACTGTTTAATTTCATTAGTCATCAGAGAAATGCACATTAAACAATAATGGGATATTATAACACACAAAATAAAATGGCTCAAATAAAAAAAGATAATCACACAGAGAAATATCAAGTGGAGAAAACTACAACTCTTACTTTACTGACTGTAGATGGATACGATCACTTTGGAAACTGATACACAGAATCTACAAGGCTAAATGTGCATCTACCCTATAACCTAGCAACTATCCAAGAGAAATGAGTATCTCTGCCCATCAGAAGACATGTACAAGAATGTTTATAATTGTTTGTTCTTAATAATCAATATCTGGAAATAACCCGATATCTTATTCATACAATAAGTACGAGGAACTAGACACAATAGTTCATATTGTTTGGTTCTATTGAAAAGCAGTTCAAGAGGTAAACTAATCTATGGTGAAGTCAGAACAGTAGTACCCTGGGGGTGGGGTCCTGTCTACAAGGGGGTGTGATGGAGCATTCTAGATGGCTGGAACTTTCTCTATGGTGATCTGAGTTGCGATTACATGCATGTAAGTATTTTTAAAATTCTACTGAGCTGTATACGTAGGGTCTGTGAACTCTATGTATACCATACCTCAATAGAAAAAATTTTAGGTTCTTTATTAAATTGTTTAAAAGCCGAGAAATGAACTTTACCTAAAGGAATGCCAGTAATATCTGCGATCCCCTTCATCTCCTCCTCATAAGGACCAGGGAAGTTGCCAAGTAGACCAGGCTGAAAACCAAATAAATTAACAATCATTCAACCTCAGGGCTTGGTTTCAGATTTGGCTCTTTTACGTATAATTTGTTCCTGATACTGCTGCCATAATAGGTGTTCTTATTTTGAAAGGCACTTTTACATCGTGTATTTTCTAAAAGATCTCTGTAATCCTCACTACCCCTCCTGCTTTATACCCTTCAATGCGTCTGTTTTCAGGTATGACCCAGAGACCTGTGACTCTCAGACTGTTTCTCTCTCACCCCCCAGAGAGATGGGGAACTGGCATAATTCTGCTTGGGTGACCTTACGTGACCCACAACACAGAAACATCACAAGAAGCATTCTTATCTCTCTATTCAAACTCCGTTAGCCAACAGCATCACACCTTCATTTCTCTTTCCTTCCCACACAGAGCAGAAATCTGTATTCTAGCCATCACGAAAACGTCTATCCTGGTTAACACATGATCTTGGGCTAATATTCTTTACGCATTCCGTTACCAAACAAGGGACATGTGAGCAAAGTCGATGGTGGACATCATTCTTTCATCCTCCACTGCAGCTATTCACTAACAATAAGATCAAAATCTAAGCTCACACGGCCTCTGGCTAAGATAGTGTGTTTAAAATGGACAAGTCCCATTTTTCACCAGCTTGTTATTTATATGTAATGTGACCTAACACGTAGTGCAGAAGTGGAATATCCCCTCTAAATTACCAATCAAAAATGACTTATTAAATATTTATTAACCATTTCTTACATCCAGGCATTCTGCTTTACATATATATATTAAATGACATGCCATATATATATATGGCATGTCATTTAATCCTCACAACCACCATATACAATATGTATCAGTAAATTCTCCCTGATGAGAAAGCTAAAGTCTCATAGGTTAAAAAACTCATCCAAGGACACACAGCTAGTATTTGACTGATGCAACCGTAATATCCACTGTTTAAAGAACAAAAACCCCATCGTTGTCTGATTACAAAGCCTGGGCACCCTTTGCCTACTGCCCACCTGCTGACACGCAGAGGAGGGGACTGGGGCACGTGGGGGTACGTGGGGACCTCTTCTGCCACTGCCCCTGCCAACATGTGTATTGTGGGGAGGGCTGACGAGTGTGACCGCACGCTGGAGCCTTCCTCAAAGGCTCAGACAGCACACCCGGGAGGGATGGTAAGTTTGGTGGTCGGCAGGAACAAGTGTCATAGAAATGATAAGCCCAGGGCATCGGCCTCTAGGACAGCGATTCTCAACCAGGGGCGGTTTCACCCCCGGGAGATTGGTGACATCTAGAGATGTTTCCAGTTATCACTACTAATGGGGTACCACTGACAACTAGTGGGCAGAGGCCAGAGACGCTGTGCCACATCCTGGGGTGCAGACTGCCCCCACAACCAAATGCCATCCAATCCCAAATGTCGTTAGGTTAATACATCTGCCCCAGAACCTCGCTACTGAAATACTTAAGAAAAACCCCAGTTGTCAACAAGGAACTTGTAAACCCAATCATGCATGTAAGGGGAAAGAGACGCTATACTCCCCGATACAATATGGACATTTTGCCCGTCGTTCTGTAAAAACATTTAAGAGCAGTTAACTGCCAAAAGTTGCCTTGCTTTTAATGTGCTGTGACTCTAACAGTACTAAGCACCCAAATTTTTAGTACCTCTGAAGTTTTGATAGTGATCTAGAATAAAAGCCAACATGTCCAAGCTCCTTAGAGGAGATTGTACAATTATGCCTTTAAATAAATACCAGAGCCTTTTCAGAACTCTGTGTGTATGTGTGATTAAAATTTATTGCAGAAAATAATATTTCTTACCAACTTTCGATCCACTATCTGCATAATTTTTCCACTTGGAACAAATGCATTTACCACAGCCTTCAGGGAATTCACAATAATCTTTAGCTGAAAAAATAATTAATTAGTTAATTAATAAGAAACATAAAGAGGCATTGACACTTAAGATTACTATTGGTATATGAAAACAGACATAGACTTTTTGATTTATTCATATGTCAATAATAAAACAGGGTGACATTTCCACTTAATGGATAGACACAATACGTCTTTAACATGGCATATGATTAACTTCTCAGATGAAGGAAACTGACACAGAGAGAAAGACTCAAAGACAAAGGCTAGTCAAAGCAAGAAGCTGCAGAAGCATGCCATCATTTCCTCTGCTGTCATGTACTGTCAACGGCACAAGAGTATCTATCCAAAGCTCCTTCTTAAAATACGTGGCATATGATTTCATGAAGCATTCATTCATTTATAAGTGCAGCTATATTCAATAAGGTCCGGAGCAGAAGATTTAAGAATCGCAGCCTACCGATGGTGCCTTGTCAGTGATCAGTTCATGCCATCTCTTGTAGGGCGGCAGATCAAGATTTATGGTGTACCACGGGACGGGACCCCGATAGCTGTAATGAGAGGTGTGTCATCTTGAAACATTAAAAGGAGTGTTTTGATGGGGGTTAGAAAGTTTATTTATATGGATGTGTTAAGAGATACATTCTTAATAGCAACACAGAAGTTGGGACCCAAACCAAAATTTGCAAAAGCTCATTTCGTGGTGTTTCTGTCCTCTGTTGTATATAATCACAAGTAGCTTCAGAAATCTTACAATAGAGCTACACATTCTGGAACATGACTGTGAACAGGTGATATGAGAGTTAGTTTGGGTTCCAGAGGTACTGTAACCTGAATATCACTACTAGAAGACATCCACCCCTTCCTCCTAAATCTCTGCAAATGTTTAGTCCAAGCTTGGGAATGTCTCTAACTGGTTCCCAGTTAGAACGTTCTTTTAGACAGTCTAACACCATTGTCAAATCATTGCTGGCGCTGGGAAGGTCACCTTTTAAGTTGCCCCAGAGTGGCAACAGGTATTAGATTGGGCTTCAAGAACCTTTGTTATCCACCCAGCCCCCTTCTTCTTTCTCCTGCCCTTCTCTCTTCTCATTCTTTCGGAGTAAATCCAAGCCCAAGCACTGGGGGGTCACACCCATTCCATCAAGTTTACACAGCAGTTTCTGCTGAGGACACAGCAACGTCCACGCCCTTCCCCACCCCTCAATGGTCCTGGGCCGTGTATCTTTCTGGTGGATGAACTCGGCAACTATTCTCTGTTGCTATGGAGATATTATCTCATCATCTCCTGGAACTTGTTACCAAACTGAAATAGCCTCTAAGGGTGTTTCATTCAGTAATTTTTTCAGCTTAAAACTGTCTACAAATAGCTGTCACTTGCCCCATTACTGCTCTGCACCAAAACAGCACAAGACATCCTCTAAACAATGTTACCAGGCTGCAAAATTAAGTGATCCAGACTTCTATCTACAGCAGAGATGGCTCAGTTCCTAAAAGTCATGACGTGTGGTCCCGTTTATACTTCTGTTGTCATGAATAATTATTTGATTCTCTACATAATGCTGCTAAGCTTGGGGCCTGGGCATACGTACAAGGCTTTATGAAACTACTGACTAGCAGCCACTGGTATTGTGATTCAGATTAGAAAAGGAAAGCATACCTGATTCTGAAAAACATGCAGTTAAACCAAATCACAATGAATAAATTTTGTTCTTTGGAAAGCATTTTCAAAATCCAATTTCCTTAGTAGCTGATACCTATATTCACTACAATAAAACTTAATTCCTAGGAAAAAAAGCTTTATATAAAGACAAATTAACTACATTTCTGACTGGTCATAATTTCACATATTTCAATAAAGTGATTCCTTTCACCCTATTACAGGCAGGTGCCTTGAGCCCCCCCTCCCCGAGGGCACACATCAGTATATCCGTGTCTAGCAG
Organism: Rhynchonycteris naso; assembly: GCA_037038555.1. Taxonomy (NCBI): domain Eukaryota; kingdom Metazoa; phylum Chordata; class Mammalia; order Chiroptera; family Emballonuridae; genus Rhynchonycteris; species Rhynchonycteris naso. The sequence continues at coordinate 15,096,626 of CM072998.1, read as the reverse complement.
CAATGCCAACACGGTGGCCCCCCGAGCTATGCACACTGGTGACACTGTCATGCGGTGTGTGTTCTACCTGCGGACTCCAGTCAGCTCACACTGACTCCCTCACATACCCAACCAAATCCCAGCTGTGTCCCTGTATCTGCCCTCAGCTGCCTACTCCTCCCAGCCTAGAGCCTTCGACAGACTCCGGGTTCCCAAGGGAAAGCGTACAGGAAATGAACTGGTCGCAGCAGAGGACTAAGTTAAGTGGGGATGGGAAGACGGCGGAGACCACTCCACAATAAAGTCTCCCTGAATCAGCATTCTTTGAAAGAACAGTTAGATCTGAATAACAACACTAGTTTAATAAGTAGAGTTTAGCCATAATCCCCTATTTTACTTCTCATGAAACATTTTCCTAAAATATCTCAGCATTGAACAGCCCCGCTTCAATTTCCCAGAGAAATACCAAGTTTCTGCCTTCTGAGGGCAGTGAGGACATGAAACATGCAGAGAACACTCAGCAGCGTCACTTTCTAATCAGTAGTGACTACTCTAGAATATTTTCCTCCTCTGCTATAAACAATAAATGTGAAATTGTTTTTGTGACTTAGCGTCTGCTGTGCTCAGGTCAGTATAATCAATGTTAAGCATTGGCTGAGCCCACCTGGCGCCCACGTGGTCTGGAAACGAGCCCAAGCGATACAACACACACCAGAGTGGCAGTGCTGAGGGGTTCGGAAGGACTCAGGGTGCTCTTGCAAACCAGAGCAGCGCTGAGGGGTTTGAAAGGACTTGGGGTACTCTGGCACACACCAGAGGGGCAGCGCTGAGGGGTTCGGAAGGACTCGGGGTGCTCTTGCACACCAGAGCAGCGCTGAGGGGTTTGAAAGGACTCGGGGTGCTCTTGCACACCAGAGCAGCGCTGAGGGGTTTGAAAGGACTTGGGGTACTCTGGCACACACCAGAGGGGCAGCGCTGAGGGGTTTTGAAGGACTCGGGGTTTGGAAGGACTTGGGGTGCTCTGGCACACCAGAGGAGCAGTGCTGAGGGGTTCGGAAGGATTCGGGGTGCTGTGGCCTGCTGTCCCCTGACCGCCACTAGGGATGTGGCTGGTCAGGCTGGATAAGCAGGTGTTTATTTTCCTCCTCACAGTGGCCCGCTCATCTCTCCGGAATCTACTGACCAAAGTGGTGAGCTGAAGGTGATGGGGGGAAAGGTACTTCTCTTCCAGGTCACGAGATCCAGTTACGGCTTGGAGAAGAGCAGGGTCGGAGCGGGGCAGACTAGTGGGGCAGGGAGGAATCCAGCAGAAGTACCAGGGAAATCTATTTCCATCATGGAGATGTAGAAATATAAGAAAACGGTGTCCATCTGTATAGTGCACACACACTCACACACTCGGCAATCTGGAACTAAGTTAAAAGCAGGGAAGGCTTGCCGGGCAATCAGTTCAGGGACACGCACAGGTGTGTAGAAAAGGAAGTAGGAAAAAAGCTCTGGGTGTGAAACGTACTCATTAAATGATCGATGACTTGGGCAGCGGGGCCAGCCGAGTGACACGCACATTAATAAGACCCTGAAGACACTAGTGCTGTCAGGGACAACAGAGAGGAGGTCCCAGACAGAGCAAGCCCTCAGCGAGGGCTGGACCAGGCACTGGCTTTAGAATAACAGAAACCGATGACTTCCAAGTTTTACTTCCTGCCCAAATATTTGCCTCTTTCTACAGAAAGGTGAGGAAATTAAAAGAACTTCATTTACTACAGTTTCATTGTATCTGGAACAGAGGCTAGTTAGGATATATAAGTTAGGCAAATGCAAAAGATATAACCAGCGTGCTACGAAAACCGAAAAAGGCCTCTTGATTGTACTGGTCCAAGCTGCACTCTGCCCCCAGCAGGCTACTTCACCAAGTGGGAAGAACAGGGCGAACCAGATGACCGGGCCTTAGACCTTCCCCTTCTCTCTCACGCCCTGGTACCCTCTGGGCTGGTGAGCTACTAAGCCTTCTCGCAGACCCATGCAGTCACAAAGGATCTGAAAAGGCTGTCCATATACCTACAACTAAAAAATATTAATGTTAATTACATTAAAGCACAATATTGGCCCTTCCCTTACATTTTCCAATCCAGTCTTTTCCCTTGATAGCTTTGATTATCATACCAGTGTTTATTTCTTGACTGTTTACAAATAAGAACCTACACTTTTTTGTTCCAATATAACCTGGTGTTTTATACTCAAAAATCCCAGGTCAGCTTTGCATTTCTCAGGAGTAAAATGCCCAGCACTAGATAGATAGAAGAATTTAGTGGAGAATAGAAATCCTTTTTTTTCCCCAATGATTTTGATAGGCTAAAAATGCATATTTTAATCATGGGCTATTTTCTATATGTCCAGGGTCTTAGTTAAATGCATAATATACAAACCTGAGAGGGAAAAGTTTTGTCTTTCCTAGGAAAAAGGACATGATTTAAATTTTTATCCACATCTATTATTCTTACGAGATCATTACATAGGGAAATGTGAGTTTTGGTCATCTGATATTTACTCACGTTGGTCCAGATGGGGGGTAAGTTGACTTTCTGCAGTCTTCTGTCCACTAAGAAATAAAGAAAATGTCAAGTTTCAGAAACTAACACACTGAATAGGCAATTCGCAGAAACAGCTAAAGCTTGTGAAGACAGAAGTGAACGTGATTTGCCCTTTTATGTCACTCTTAAAAGTTTTTCCTCCTCCAAAATCTTCTAAAATCTCAAACTTAAGTGCATTTTCTGTCTCAGTTCCATTTACACGAGTCTAGGGTGGTAATCTGGCTCTGACACTGTACATATACTGAGGTGAGGATAAGTGTAAGTGAGTGGACAAAGTGTCTCAAACAGGCTGACTTATCACTAAACTACTGGATGGGCTGTGATGTTCCCTGAATGTATGAGCCAACTCGATTGCAAGTGAGATCTGCATCCCAAACCAGATTTTCAGGGCACACTGTCCAAGGCCCTTCATAACCTGGTCATCACTTACCATCCAGCCTCCCTGCCAGCCACGCCCCGGTTACGCATTGCCACGGGCAACCATATCCTACCATCTCTGGCCCTTCCATGCCTGTGCATGCCTATGCTCCACCTGGAGAACTTCTGCCTTTCATTTCTAAGGTCCAGTTCAAATACTCCTTTATTTATTTTATTTTTTGGTGATGTCTTCATCTACTTTCCATATGAAAATACAGTCACCCCTCCCCATACTCCCACAGCATGTGCACACAACCCCATCACCATATTTCAGCATTGCATTATAATTATGTTTGTGTCTCTCTTCACTCCCAAACTCTGTGCTCTTAGAGGTGTGGACGGCCCCAGCACGGAGGCCACGGCGGAAGCGATGAATGAACGAGCTGTTCAGGTTCAGTAGCAAAACAGAATCGGCGCTTCATATAGCATGAACTGAAAAGTCCACGTGGATGCATGATTCTCTTCTCCAAGAGAACAAGCATGTTTATCTTTCCTCCGGAGACTCAGTGTTGTAAAAGCAAAATATACTGCTCACAAAAATTAGGGGATATTTAAAAAGGAATACGAAGCGATAAAATATCCCCTAATTTTGGTGAGCAGTATAATTTTTGGAAATAAATTCACAATAAGTGGGAGGCAAAGTATGGAGGGGAACTACTAGAACTATAGGTCAGGCTCAGAAACTATATCTGCAGCAAATTTATGTGAGATTGAAGCTCTTCCCTCTTGTTTTCACTTTGCACAGTATGGGAAGTGTATAACGTTGCCTGACGTTACCTGTGATTCGAAAAGCTATTGTTAAAATAGCTATCACAGTGGAAGTTTCCCATATGAGTGCTGTTTTGCCTTGTAATGTTAGGCTGACTTTTAGTAAGAAACAGTGTCAAGTATCAAATTATCCAAAGCTAATTCAATCATTAGAATTTAAATTTCATTTCTAAATTATTAAATTTTAAAAATATTAGATATTAAATATCAATTTGATAATCCACTATCAACTTAGCAAAAGCCACTCAATGTTTGATAATAGTGGTTGAAGGAGATTCTTCTTGCTTAGAAAAATTTCAGTCTCAGCCCTGAGCTTAAAAATCACAGTGAAACTTTACTGCTGCTAACCAGTCTAACTGTTGTATGGTAGGGGAAGTCAGGATCTATTTCATACACAAATTCACAGAAATGATCATGGTTAAGTCTATGAGAGCAAAAGAAGTTCACGACATTACTCGTTCAATATCGTGACAGATTCCAGTATTTTCCATAATCTTTGCCAATTGATAATGTAATTAACAACCACAACCTTTAAACACCATTTTCACAAGTTTTGTACATTCATCCAATGAGGCCTTTTTCCTGCTCCACACATATTTTAATCACTGTCACTTGTCACACATCATAGCAGATTCCACTTCGGGTCGTACTGCATGACTAAATTCTCAACTTCTTTGAAAACAAGCTTGCTTGTAGTTGTTTCATATAAACTATTCACAGAGACTAATTCTGTAGTCTCAAGGTTGGCATTAACGCTCTAATAAGTATCCATAACTGATCAGTGTCAGTCACTCAAGAGCTAAGGAAAAATAGCTGGGAGTCATTCTCCTACTTCTTCAATTGATATTGATGATGTCGTCAAAGGCCTGAGCAGCTGTTCTCATCTGGGGGCTGAGAGTGTGAAACAAATCTTCTTGGGACACACTTCACACACTGCCGCAATCAAATGTGACTTAAGTCACCACTGGTAAATGGCTTTCTTTGCTTTGCTAACCAATGAGCTACGTGGAGACTTACTTTGGTTGCAGCCTCATTTTACTTTTTAAAATTTATACATAAATTCTGCTGTGGTGAGATGCTGCTTTAAATGTTCTTATGTTCCTGATCATTTTTACGCCTAAGAGTTGGGAACATCATGAAGATATTGTCACATATATTGTATTCTTTTACCACACTTCTGGTGTCGCTGCATAACACATACAAGGCTTTGACACCTTATTTGTAACAAGATAATCCATACTCCACTTTAACCCCAGGCATTTCACTTCTTTTCTCATTTTCATGATACGTTTGCTCTCCTAATTTCTTTTCTTTCTTTCTTTCTTGTTTTTTTGAGAGAGACGCAGGGAGAGCGAGAAAGACAGGAACATCCAGCTGCTCCTGTATGTGCCCTGACCGGGGAATCGAACCAGCAACCTCTGCCCTCCAGAACAATGCTCCAACCAACCGAGCAGTCATCAGGCGGTAGCTGGTCATTTATTTATTTAAAAAAAATTTTTTTTAACTTTATTTATTTTTTTCCCAAGGACAGAGAGAGGGATAGATAGGGACAGACAGACAGGAACGGAGAGAGGTGAGAAGCATCAATCATTAGTTTCTCGTTGCCCTTGCGACACCATAATTGCTCATTGATTGCTTTCTCACACGTGCCTTGACCGCGGGCCTTCAGCAGACCAAGCAACCCCTTGCTGGAGCCAGCGACCTTGGGTCCAAGCTGGCGAGCTTTTTGCTCAAGCCAGAGGGTCCGTCGCTCAAGCTGGCGACCTCAGGGTCTCAAACCCGGGTCTTCTGCATCCCAGTCCGACGCTCTATCCACTGCGCCACCGCCTGGTCAGGCGGTCATTTATTTTTAAAGAAATAAAAACTAGCATATGGATACAGGTGGCACTTAAAACGCTGCTGGGCTATAACTGTCATCTAAAGTGGCCTGCCCACACAGCCGTGAAAATCCAGGCACGCGGCACCGGGCCGTGTGGTGCTGGGGCAGCCATAGGCAGGAAGCACACAGACGGAGGAGGCTGTGTTCCCAAGTTTATGGACACTGATATGTGACTTTAGTGTAATTTTTACCTGTCACTAAACATTAATCTTCTTTTGACCCCCCAACTTTGAAAAAAAAACCCTAAAAACTTAGCTCGCAGGCCTTACAAGAACAGCTAGTGCCTGCCAGCCACTGTGCCAGGGTGCCAACGCCCACGCCAACTGCACTCGGTCTCGCGGGACAAGCTGTTCTGTTTCCATGGAGGAAAGCCCCTCATGGTGGGGAGCATGACTGGAAAGAGAGAGACAGAGACTGTGTGTCACCTCGTGCCTACCCACACTGCCATACACAGTTCCAACTGCAGAGGCTAGGCGGGGGCTACTTTCTCTTTATGGGCCCCTAATGTAACTCTCTTTTCCTCCTCACTATTCTTACTCTCCAAAATAACTGACTATAAGAACAAAAGAAAAACTACCAGAAACTCTAGTAGTAGAAAAGTATGGGCCTGACCCGGCGGTGGCACAGTGCATAGAGCATTTAACTGGGATGCGGAGGACTCAGGTTCAAAAACCTGAGGATGCTGGCTTGAGCACCGGCTCATCCGGCTTGAGCATGGGCTCACCAGCTTGAGCACGGGATCGCTGGCTTGAGCGTGGGATCACAGACATGACCACATGGTTGCCTGCTTGAGCCCAAAGGTCGCTGGCTTGAAACCCAAGGTCAATGGCTTGAGCAAGGGATCACTCGCTCTGCTGTAGCCCCCTGGTCAAGGCACATACGAGAAAGCAATTAATGAACAGCAAAGGAGCCGCAATGAAGAATTGATTCTTCTCATCTCCCTTCCTGCCTGTTCGTCCCTATATACTCCTCTCTCTGTCTCTGTCACACACACACACACACACACACACACACACACGAAAGTATGCCCCCCCCCAAAAAAAAACCAGTGGTTCCAACTAGAACAGGAATCGAGTAGGTTTCAAGAAGAATGAATGAAAGACATATGAGGGAGAGAGTAAGTCAGAAGCAGGGACATGCAGGACACAGTGATGATGGCCTCGGTCTGCATCCTGTTGTTGCTGGGAATAAAGAAGAGAAAGCTCTTAGAAACCCCAAAGGAAACATCTCTGTATGAAAGGCATGATATAGATGTGAAGCAAACTGAATTGTGGCATTAGTGAGTGTTTGGTGCAGAATATATTTGAATATTCTTTTAGTGCCTTTGGAATTTTGGCTTTAGAATTATAGAAAAAGAAGTGTAATCATAGTACTCTGAGCAATACACCAGTATTTACAAATCTTAGTTACAAGTATGTTATCAACAGTTACTACGCAGAGTAAAAATATGTAGAATGGAAGAAAAAGAGGGAGAAAAAAGGTAAAGGGGTCAAGGATGTCTACTTGTACCACTTCACATAATCCTCTGATCACCCCCTGAATGGCTAAGGAAAACAGGTTCATGTACTCAGACCACGGGTCATTTCTAGGATGACCATCTCACACCAATCCAGAGGCTAAGGCGGGACGGCATCTTTTGGAGAATGTACACACTTTCCATGGTAACAACTCTCAGCTTCTCTGTCTTCATTAGAACACACTGGGTACTGCCTGTGGTTACAATTTGCAAACCCCAAACCTATGAATAATTCTTTCTCATGTATGTATTTCTACCTAAAACCTCTAGACCAGTGGTAGTCTACCTAGTCCCTCCCGCCCACTAGTGGGCGTTCCAGCTTTCATGGTGGGCAGTAGCGGAGCAACCAAAGTATAAATAAAGATAGATTTAACTATTTAAGTTGTTTTATAAAGATTTATTCTGCCAAACTTAGTGAAAACCCAACATAAAGTACTTGGTAATTATTATTATATGCTTTAACTTGCTGTAACTGCTTTATAAATTTTATAAAGGAAAGTTACTTTCCTACTTTATAAATCACCATTACTGTGGAACCAGTGAGCATAGGAAACTTTACTAATAACAGAGATATAAAAGTGGGCGGTAGGTATAAAGAGGCGCTCTAGACTCTTTTTGAGTTTGTTTTACACAAGTGATGCGTCATGTTTTAGATGCAAGGCCCGGCCATTAGTGATTAGGTTACAGAGCTGGTGACTGTACTAGTGTTGAACAAATGAGTTTGTCAAATATGATTTTTGAGTTTGCTCACTTTTATTGTTACAAAATGGCGCTGGGCAGCACCAGGCAGGTATATGTGGTCTGTGAAATTGCAAATTACCTTCCTGCTTGGGAAGGGCCATTGTCTTGCTAATGTTTGCTGGAGGAGAGGTTTTCGTGCCAGAAAGTTTTGAAAAGGAGAGTGAGAGCAGAGAGAATGCGGAGTGCTGATGAATAAGCCAGTTTGTGTAGAAGAAGCCATGTTGGCAGAGAGAAGGTGTGCAGATGGGGAACCCGAGGTGAGGGGCTTTTGCGAACTCCCCTGAGACTGGTGGGGTCTTTGATTCTAGGAGGAATAGGAGAAGATCCTCCTGGTTGTGGAACGGGAGCCCTGAGTGAGCGGAAAGTGTTTTTCCCACTGTGTGTTCACTCGTCCGCCGGTGTGAGCCTTTAATAAAGGAATGGCGCACCATTTTTTGGCTCCACTGTTTCTTTACCGTGTGTCCGAATCTAATGTGAACCTGCATGTGAATCGCCACGACCACCTCGCCTACTGGCCAGACAACTAGTGTGTAGAGTCCCAGTGCCAGTTTTCCCTGCTCCACACGGCTTCCCGTGGAGATCACAATAAAGCCAGTGCCTCAATTTAATTCCTGATAGGGAGCAATCTGCACTTCCTTTGGGGTTTTAATGGTCACTGGAATCACTCAGCAAGTAAATGAAATGCAACGATGTTCACCTCTCCCTAATAATTGTATTTGCGAGATGTGGGTTTCAAAGCCAATCTACAAAATCTATAAAAATCCAACTACAAGGTTAATCTCTTATGAGACAGATGTGAGGGAAGCTAAAAGTGCCCTGTTGTGTCTCAGGAGATACATTAACCGGCCCCAGAGATATGAGAGTAACTTGGCCATCACCCATGTAGGAGTCCGAGGTTGATAAGATATTTCACCATGATAATTTTGGCTGCAATAGGTAAACATGAAATTGTAATACAGACCTTGAAACCTGAACAGAATCTGGCTATAAGAGTAAAAGGTAAAAAAGTCATTTTAAACAGACTAGATTTGGGGGTCAAGTGGGGGCAGCTCCATCCTCACCCAAAAGGGACACTTCCACAAGGAAAGATGCCTTCAAAACCTATGTATAGAATTAAATAGAATTACAATGAGCTCACTTGTTATTTAAAGTTTTTTTAGTGTCTCCAAATTTAACTACACATGGACTTAAGAGCAGATAAACTCATTAGGTAAGGTGAGTACAAATTTAAATAGAGGAGAGGTAAAGATTACAGGGAATGGGTTAGGAATATTATGTAGTCCGCTCGGTATACTGTGCTACTCTGTCACAGGGAAAACAACACAACCAACTTAGAATCTCAATCTCTCTCCCAGGTCCTTTCTCATTTCTGCTTCCTAAGGCCAGAGGAAGAGAGAAACTTCTCCAAAACATTTGTAAACAAACACTTTCTGGGTCAGTGAAGTCTCTAATTATTCTGGTTATTTGATAGAAACTTGTACCCGCTTTGAAATTAATTAGTCTTTACGTCCTCCCCACTCATTAAGAAAAACTAATTACAAAGCTACTGGAGGTACTACATTTAGGCACATGCTATAGACAGAGAAATATCTTCCATTAGCGACTTGAATGCTCCATACCTAAAAGACATGATATAACTTGTCCAGCTCCTTAAAATACTGGAGTCTTGAAGAATTAGTGAGAATCTCAATGAGAAGGCTGTACAAAAAAAAGTTCATAAAGGCCTCATGTTCCTGTCTTATTCGCATACTTAAAAAAGGCAATGAAAGGTAATTTAAAGTGTTCAGATCATCAGAAAAGACGTCGAACAATTCTAGCAAGGCAATTTTAATTCGATTCTTTAATTCAGCAACAATTTTCTTTTTTTAAAAGATGTAAGCATATTCGTTAAGGTGTGAGCTAAATGGTAATGCTCTTAATATTTTTATATTTTTTAAATGCATTTATTTTTCCTTTTTATTGAATTTATTGGGGTGACACTGCTTAACAAAGTTATACAGGTTTCAGGTGCACAGCTCCACAACACACCATCTGTACACCGAAGTGTGTGTTCGCACCCCAAGTCAAGTCTCCTTCCAGCACAATTTATTTCCCTGTCCCCTCCTCCACCTTCCCCTTTCTCCAAACCCCGCCCCACATTGTTAGGACAACTATATTCTAAGTAAGATTTTTCTTAAAATGTTCTGTGTATAACAGAGGAGCTACAACCTACTGAATAAGAAAAGACATGTTTCTTGCACATGTAACAAATTTAGATGAGCATTCGTATCAAGTTTTTCCTTTGTTTTCTGATTTTTCATGGATGGCACCCTACTCAGCTAGAGATATTTAGGTAAAAGAACCATGAATAAACCCTTCATGAATGCAGGGACCTTTCATCTTGTTCCCTGACCTGTTCCCAGCACCTGGAACAGTCAGGCACAGGAGACACGCGGTATTTGCTGACTCAGTGAACAGATCACACCTGTGCTCTGCCCTTTGGAGTACCCGGGGAAAGGCAGGTGCACTCACAGTAACACTGATCAGGCCCCACGGGGATTCCGTGACTTCTGGACACTTTGTGGAGATCACTGCTATGACCTGACGCAGTAGCTCGTGTCAGCCATGTTAACGCTCAGATGAGAAGCGAATGCATAAGAATAAGATCAATTCTGCAATTAATGACTGAGCCATTATGTTTCTTTCTCACACATTTTAGGAATCTGTTCAGATCTATGACTGAGAACAGTCATCTCCTCCATTCCGATTCCTTTCTTTTTGATCACTGTGTAGCCTACTGTAATCTGTTATCTGCTCCCAACACCGCACTGGCCAACGTGACTAATGGCCTCCAGTTGCCAAGCACAACAAACACATGCCATCTCAATGGCACTCGACATAGGCAACCTGTCCCTCTCTCTGAGCTTGCGCAACACTCACGCTCCCGTCTGGCTGTTGCTTTAACTGTCCATTCTTCTCTACCTGACGTGTGTCTGGCTGGTCTCTTCCTCTCTTTCTGTATCCTCTATCTGCTCATTGTCCATGGCCTCCAAGGGCTTCTAGTAATAAGCCTATGACGTCCAATTCTCTCTCCCGAGCTCCAGTCCCAAAGGCCTGCTGGATACCTCCAAGCATCCACTTCTCTCCCTCTCCACTGGCACCCCTCTACTGTAAGGCACCCCATTTTCTCCCCTTGACTAGTCTCCTCACATCCGCCCGGCTGCCTTCCAATTCAAAGTGATCTTTCTAAAGTGGAAATGTTATCTTGTCATGTCTTGTTTAAACCTACCCAGTGAAACAAATAAAAATGAACATATAACATGCCCCCCCCCAAAAAAAAACAACTATCCAGTGGCTTCCCATTGTTTTTAGTATAGATTCCGAAACCCGTAACAAGGTCGAAGAACCCTGATAACTCTGTCTCCAGACTTTTCTGCTCCGCTCCATTATCCCCATCTCTTAATAGGTCTCCTAATGGAATCAATAGTGGAGAACAACTCGGGGGGGACCTTAAAATGTTACAAGAAAAACAAAGCCCACAGACATTCCAAATCTAATGATTTTTTGTTGTGGTTTGTAATTTAAAGTGGGTCCTCATTATTCACGTTTTCCAGAAGTAGTTTTGAAATATCTTTTCTTCCTATATGGCTACAGTTTATCATGTAAAAGAATTTAAAGTGGGAAACTGCTTCCTCTTGTCAGAGAATGAGGTTGCTCTACTTCTGTGAGGTTCCAAAGACTTCTCAGCCAGTGGTTCCCAGAATTTCCCAGATCAGAAAAATAATTAAGAGGGGCCCAGCACAAGGGTGTCCAAATCTTTTATCCTCCAAAGAGATGTTAAACTAAACAACTAAACAAAACAAAACCCACACACATAAAAGAAAACATTTTAACAATACAAATTGGAATGCCATGAAATCAGAATAAAAGCTAACATTCTGACTTAATAGTTTCAGTTTTATGCCCTCATTTTTCTTTTTTTTTAAAGAAATCACCAATTGTTCTTTTATTTATTTATTCATTTTAGAGAGCAGAGAGTAAGCATGAGAGAGAGACAGAAAGAGAGAGAGAGAAAGGAGGGAGGAGCAGGAAGCATCAACTCCCATATGTGCCTTGACCAGACAAGTGCAGGATTTCGAACCAGCGACCTCAGCATTCCAGGTCGATGCTTTATCCACTGAGCCACCACAAGTCAGGCTATGCCCTCATTTTTCTGATGTCATTCAAGACTTCCAAAAATGGCTCCCCAAACTGACCAGCAGCTGGGACTAGCCTTTGACAACCACTGTTCTAGGTAAGAACTATTAAATTTGTGGAGATGGTTGGTTCTTCTTGTTTTAAAAACAGCCTTTAAAATACTTTTTTTTGAAAAAGTAAAGTAGTGAGAAAGAAAAAAAAAAAGCAGCTTCAGACATCTGAAACTTCTCTATGGTTCACAACTAGACCTCAATATCACCACGAGATAGTTCGATGCTCACGGCCAGACCATTTCTGTTTTTATTGGATATAACCAATCTCACGGAATACCGACCTCAGCTAAGCTTACTCTGACACAAGATGAAACCCGACAGCAAGGCTGCGCAGGATTCCGTCTCAGCACAGACAAAACAAGGGTACTAGGCAACTCACAAAATCCCCTTCTCTTGCTAAATGAATGACTTCTTCTTTACCCAATCAGGGAATTGCCCCACTTTCTTAAAGTATTCAATGTATACCAAGCCCCCGAGTTCTCAGACCTATCTCCAAATCACATAACCAAACCCTAAATGAGGAAATGGGTGTTTTTTCTAATGCCCTTTGCTGAGAGGCCCCACCGTTGTCCATGGTGTGCATTCTCCCTCCACACAGAGAGTAAAGAATTGTTCAAGTACAGGTATGTTTTCTTGGGGGGGGGGGTGGCTAAAGGGCATAGATAGTATCAAAGAGTAATAAATTCTTTTAAAATTCCCATAATTTCAACCACTTCAAAGCAAATTACTTCCCTATTCACACGGAAGCATACCAATTTTATCTTTCCCTACACTCTCCCAATCCTTGTCCACACGTATGCACTGTGCATTTTTCTGTCACTGAAATCATTCGTACATACTATTTCGTATTCTGCTTTTGCTTGCTTGACATGATATAACTTTTGATGGCTGAATAACTACTCCACCACGATTTTACTCATTAAGCACGTCTCCGAGAAATGAAAGAACAAGAGACTGACTGTACACATCTTGCCCCAACTGTCCATATCCTATCTAAGCTATTCAAGGTGGTCCTCGCCTAGTCTCCAATCAGATGCACCCAAGTCCTATTTATCTGATCAGCTGGCAAGGAAATATGCAGTCTTGCTGCTTTTAAAGCAGAGAATTATGAAAGAGCATCAGCCTGGCTGTCAAGAGGCTGGAGTTTAGGCATGCTTCAGTCAACAAAAGTGTGACCTCTGGCTAGACATTTTACCTCTAAGCCGACTTCCTCCTCTGTAAGCTAAGAGCCAGGCTGCAGCCTCGCTGCCTCTCGCAGTCATCAGTCTGTGTCCCCGGGACTCTGCTGTGGGGAAAGGGCCACGGGACAGGCGTTCACATGACTCGGGGTGCAGGCGCAGCAGTCACACGGAGCCTGCCTGGGCTGCTCCCACTTCCCTGACTGGGGACGCGTCGGGCTTTCCCAGGGCGCTGCGGATCCTCGGCGGCCACTTCTCCCGCACCCCGGCACCGGGCAGAGAATGCCCAAGTCATCAAGCAGTCCCTCGCTTAAGTGAGTTATGCACACGAGTCGAATGGAACTTTTTCTCTCAGCAGTTCAGCATGCACGGAACTGGCGGAACAAGTGCAACCCCTGAAGTGCTGGAGTGTGGAAATCACAGCCGCACGCTGCAGAGACAGGGTTTCCCTACGAGGTTTTCTTGCCCCAGCTGTGCCCAATCGGTCCCGCGTGGAGCTCACCCACCCCAGCGCGGGGACCGCGGACGCCCGGGGGGCTGCAGCCCGGCCAGGTGCCCCCCACCCCCCGCGTGCCCCCGGCCCGAGCTCACCCACCGGCGGCGCGTGCTGCGCCACGGCGCAGGTGACGGCCACGGTCAGGAGGACGAAGGTCGGGCGGCGCGGGCCCAGCATCGCTCCGGCCGCCAACGCTGCTCGAGAGGCTCGCAGAGGCCGCGACAGGCAGCTCCTGGGCTCGGAGCAGGCCGCGCCCTCGCCACCATGTGACCTGCGCGGGGACCGCACCACGCGAGCAGGAGGGGGGCAAGGAGCGGGGGGACGGGCGGGGAGGGCCGGAGGGGACGGGGCTTCGCCGCGTCGCGGAAAGGGCGGCAGGAGGAGGGGCCTCTGGGCGCGGACGGTCCCCCGGGATGCTGTCAGCGCCCGCGCGGGGACGCGCGGCAACTGCACGGCTGGCCGGACCCCCCTCCGACGGGCTGTGGTTGGGTCGGGCCGGGCCGGGCCGCTGCCCCGCCCCGACGGGTGCGGCTGCCCGGACCGTGCTCTGTGCACCGCCCCCGGCCCGGTGCCACCTGTGCAACGTCCCCTGAATAGCCCAGGGTGAAGTCCGCGCTCAGGCCACTCGGCGCCAAACGCTCACAAAACGGACCCAACTCAAAAGAGTCGCAAAAGGCGGCCTAACAGGCGACCCGACCCATCCTTGCCCTTGGAGGGCGGTCCCGAAGAGAATGAGCCTACTCATCCAGACCCTGGGGTCACCGGACAGGCTCAGGTGTCAGGGGCCACGAGGGAGGGCACCCCACGCAGATCCCAGGCAGTGAATTACCCATTTATGCTCTCACGGCAGAGTGACGGCTCACACAATTGCGCGTAGCCACAGGTGCAGTGAGCAGGTAGAACCGCGAACCTTCCATCACTGATGGATTCAGCCCTTCAGCGGCTGTATGTTCTCAGCCAAACCTGAAGGGCTCCAGGTGGGCAGAACTGCGCTGAGCCTGGAAGACAGTCGCCTGCGCCTGAGAATGAGGCAGATTTTCAGGTGTGTTTGCTTGGCATTCGTGCCTTCTGCAGACGCTATCTGGTAGGATGAGTTACTTACAAGTTCGGCAGGAAATCAGTCCTCTCTGGGGTCCAGTTTCTGATTGAGTCTCTCACATTTCAGTCAGCATTTTTGTTTGTTTGTTTCTGTAAAATCCTGAATACTATCACCTAACGTCTTCTATTTATTTTTTTCGTGTGTGTGTGAAATTGCAGTTTCACCCATTTGTATTATTTCCTTAGAAAAACAATCTTTTTGTTGGAGATTTGGAAATGAGAATTGGATGTTTCGGTTCCCCCCCCCCTTAGACTTTTACTTATTTATTTTTGTATAGAAATGTCCCTCTTTGAGGAGGAAGTTTGCCTTTTGCAACATGCCACTTGATCAAAGTGGTTTCTGATTCAGCAGTAAGCAAGCAGATCATAGAAATGTTATGTAATTAAAAAATATATCTCTCCCACTAACCTACAGTGTGCCTTGCATTTCTCCAGATACTGAGGATAAGCAGGGAACAAAAAGAGACAAAGAATTCTTCCATCGTGAGGTTTTCAGTCTAGATGAGAAATGAACAATAAGCATTCTATGTGTGTGTGTGTGTGTAACACAGGATATTAGTAGGTGATACATGTCATACAGAGAAGGCAGAGTAAGGGGACTGAAGAGTGGGGAGAGTCACAACGTTAAAGAAGAGGGACAGCATGGGCAGTATGGGGACAGTGATGTCCGGCGTAGGATTGAAGGCGCTGAGGGAGGTAGACTTGTGAACGCCTGGGGAAGAGCATTCCAGGCGGAGGAAGCAGCAGGTGCAAAGGTTCACCTATGAGAATGTGCCTGGCACATTGTGCTCAGGTCAGTGTGGGTGGGACAGAAGGGAGAAGAGGAAGCAGTGGATAAGTCTGTGAGGCAGGTGGGGTAGGGCGGATTATACTGGCCATCAGAAGCCATTGTGTAGTCCCTGGCTTCCCTCTGGACAAATGTGTCATTTTTAAGTACGTAGGTTGAATTATCTTGGACCTAGAGCACCCTTATCTTTTCGTTCATATGTGGCTATTTGGTTTGAAAATCATTCACCTTAAATACTACTTGAGAGCATTTCAGCATGTCAGCAAATATACAGTGTGTCCGTAAAGTATGGTGCACTTTTGACCTGTCACCGGTCAAAAGTGCACCATGACTTTATGGACACACTGTATTTCTTCCCTAGGAGAGGATATTAATTGATGGTTAGGTAGTGGCAAATCAGATTCTTTATGCAGAAAACATGTTAGTTGTCATAGTATTCTTAGGCACAATTTTCATATAACTTTGCATTTAACTTTCAAAGGCCTTTTATATGCTATTAATTCTATTTTCAGACAAATTAAGAATTTAATCTACTTCCTAAAATTATATAATTTTATGCATTTTTTTCTTACACATACATGCTTTTTTTTTAACCTATTTCTTTCTTTAGCACTAGAAGTGTTGAAGCAAGAAAGCAAGGCAAGGCGTGACTATAAGAAACTTTGCCATGATTTGAGGCATACTGACATATTAATAGAAAATTGTATTCAAATGGACAAATGAATGAATATGTCAGCGGGAAGGGTGGTTCAAATACTACCTTGACAGTGAGCATCAAGTATAAGACTTGGGTAACCTGTTTAGCATGCAAGAGTCAACATCCGTAATCAAATTGTTTGTCAGAATAGCTGAAGTTCCTGGCAAGCTGTGGACCTTTTCTAATCTCCTGCCTAACATTCCTAGGTTCCTGAGTGGAGCCTTGATTTAAAATCATTGCCATCTAACCACCCCACCCTAAATGAAATATATCACACCACATTACCCAGAACAGGTATGACTTGATTTATAAAACTGAATATTCAAAACTTTGTCCTAGAAGATCAAGAAGTATGGAACTGACATTTCAGTTGTAAAAATAAACATTTACCAGGGTAATTACCAAGTGCTGTTTATTTAAAGAAAGAAAAACTTAGTATATGTAAGTGTAATCTGAGATTCAAAGTTTACATTTTTGTCCTATTTTCAGGAAAATAAAAGATGTAAAAAACAGAAAAGAAGTCATGCACAATTGTCACATGATTCTTTCTCTCCAGTAGCTTTATGACACTAAGAAAGAGTACATGGTTTTTCTTTTACTTTTCTATAGAAAAATATGTCAAGTCATTACCTTCAGCTCAAAGTATCCCATTACATACCTATAAATGTAGTTTTCACACTTAATCTAATTGTCCTCCTCGTATAATGCCAAAATAAAATATACTGCTCACAAAAATTAGGGAATATTTTAAAGCAAATATGAAGCAATAAAATATCCTTTAATTTTTGTGAGCAGTATAGTTGTCTTAATTATCCTTCATTTTTAACTTATCTTTCTGTTTCTTTGTGAAACATTTTTGCTGTTTTTTTGACACCTCAGATGTATTAGAGTTTAAAGAGACCTTTATCCTATTTGTACCTTGTTTGATACAACATGGTTCTTTTTATTTTATTTTTATTTTATTCATTTTAGAGAGGAGACACAGAGTGAGAGAGAGAGAGAGAGAGAGAGAGAGAGAGAGAGAGAAAGGGGGGAGGAGTTGGAAGCATCAACTCCCATATGTGCCTTGACCAGACCAGTGCAGGGTTTTGAACTGGCAACCTCAGTGTTCCCAGGTCGACGCTTTATCCACTGCGCCACCACAGGTCAGGCCACAACATGGTTCTTTTAAAAAAAATTTTTTTTCCCATTGATTTGAGAAAGAGAGGAAGGGAGAAAGAGAAGCATCAACTCATTGTTTCAACTAATTGTTCTATTTAGTTGTACGCTCATTGATTGCTTTTCGTATCAATGCTTTATCCACTGAGTCACCCAACCAGGGCCAAGACATGCATTCTGCCTTGATTTGTCAATCAATTCAGCTCAAAACCACTCATCTCTAAGTCTTTTCTATTGTTTCGACTCATACTTTTGCATTCTTTCATTTTCACACAAACCATTCCTGTTACTTATTTAATGCTCCAATCAGCTGTTCTTCATAAGTTTGTGGCAAATCCATATATTCTCTCAATAAATCTGAGTACTTAGCCCAGGTGCTGGGTACACTAGCGAACAAATGACCCCAGCCCTCCTGGCTATCAGTCTCACGGTAGAGGAGAACGAAGATTGAGGGGGAAATGTAAATCAGACAAATATCTGGAAAACTTGCAATACCTTTAGCTTATTATTCTAATTTTATTCCACACTCTAACCTCCGGATTAATACTGTGGATGCTTCGCCAACCTCAGTTCCGCTCCTCCTGTACTCAGCAGCCATGTGACGCGGAGGAGCCACATCCTTAGTCTTACCTTGGGGGTGGGCCCTGTTTTGCCTGATGTTTAAGCTCACCCTAACCCTATTGCCCCAGACCTTGACTTCAGTCTTAGTCATTTGGACCCCTGAATCCCACAGGCCAGGGTATGAGGCTCAGGCTTTTGTCCTATGATTGAGGCACGTTTCTGTCCCTTCTACCAGGAGAGAAGACGCTGGCAGCCCCCACTGCTGCTGCCTTTCATACTATAAACTGGAAGGGAGCCACCTAAGGATGAACAGACACTGCAGACAGCGCAGAGGAGAGATGGAAAGAAACTGGGTCACTAGGACATTGGTAGGCTGCTAAATCAGCCAATCACAGAGCCTGTTCAACAACTGGACTCTTAATTAACGTGAGCCACTGCACTTCTTTATTGGTTAAGCTAGGCTAGATTTGATTGCTGGAAAGTTGAATTATTGTATCTGACAGTATCCTAACAGATGTGCACACTGAAGTAGGTATTTCTATCTTCTCAAGAGGAGTACTGTAAGGCCATGACACTTAAGTTTCAGGACCTTCCTTGTTCAAGCCTCTTCCAAGCCTCCTTCCACCTAATTCCACACTTGCAATTCTTTTTCTTTTTTTTTCTTTTTTTTTAGAGAGGACCATCCAAATTGTATAAGCTTCAGGTCCAACAAAACCTGGATCTACCATTAGACATTTTGGGAAAAAACTCTACCTTTCTCTCCAAACCCATCAATTTCTGTCTCTCTGGGAGAGGAGTGACTTGCCTAATTGGTAAGTAGCAAGAAGGGTGATGGGGGTGACCTGTCCTGTCTGGCTCTCTCATGCAGACCCGCCTGCCCACAGTGCTCAGCTCACGGCAGGAAGCCCCGGGCGACAGGAGTGGGGTGGGGAGCCACCTTAGATACCATGTTCCAGAATTGACACCTCCCCAGCAAACCTGAAAAACATTAGGCCAATATGGTGGCTGTGACCATGATGAAGCAAGCATCAGGCTCGGCTGCTGCTGGAAGCGGTGGAGAAAAGGCCATCGGGGAACGAACACCGGAGGCCCTGCCAGGACCCGGGCCTGCTGCCCCCAGCGCAGCCCGCCCTGCCCTCGGCATATTCCACTTCATGCTCGAACCTGGCTGTGCCCCTGGAAAGCAGTTTGCATTTGTCAAATGACTGAGTGTCTACACTCATTCCAAGAGAGAAAGAGTTGGGTTTCCATCTTGGCCTCAGTCCATCCCAGCTGTTCTCTGTCTCTCAGTTGGATGAGCAGAAAAGCTGTGATTGACCCCTGTCTGATGCCTGTGTGTATTTTTCAGTTGTTTCCCAACTTGGAGTGGTAAGGAGAGGAATTCTCACCCTGAAGTGACAGCAGAAGTCAGCAATAGGAATTATAGTAATAATGTATGTATGAAAGTGCTGTATGACCAGCAACACGTACCAAGCCGATGAGTAGGTGCTGTGAAAGACACACATGTGATAAAATACACATTTCTGATCTCAGGGAGTATACAACTGAAAAAGAAAATCACACTAACATATATATATATAATATGAACATTCACAATAATTGCAATTGATCCTGACCAGGCAGTGGTGCAGTGGATAGTGTCAGACTGGGATGTGGAAGACCCAGGTTCAAAACCCTAAGGTCGCCGACTTGAGCACCAGCTCATCGACTTGAGTGTGGACTCACCAGCTTGAGCATGGGGTCACTGGCTTGAGCATGGGATCATAGACATAACCCCATGGTCGCTGACTTGAGCCCAAGGTCACTGGCTTGAGCAAAGGGTTACTTACTCTGGTGTAGCCCGCCAGTCAAGGCACACATGAGAAAGCAATCAATGAACAACTAAGGTGCCGCAATGAAGAATTGATGCTTCTCATCTCTCTCCCTTCCTGTCTCTCTGTCCCTATCTGTCCTTCTCTCTGTCTCTGTCACAAAAAAATATTTCACTTGACGTGGAAGTGGCCGCCATCACACTGTAGACCTCTGAGGGTTCTGCTTCCCCATGTCCTTTGAAGATTCTTCACACCTGACGATCACTACTTCTAGTATGATTTCTGTTCACATTCTTGGTGATTAAATATCCACAGACAGTCCTTCAAGTAGTCTGGTTTCTTGGTCTCTGTTTTATCTCAAATACCCAACTCCCCGATTGTGTCTTAGATATGAGAGCACTTATTTCATTTTTCTTTGGAATACCACCCTCTTTGATTCTTCCTTACCTTAAATGTCCTTTGTTGTTTTCTCCTCATCAGTGGCTGTCTGTATGCAGGGGTGCCCCAGGGCCTCAGTCTTCAGATGTCTTTTTTTTTCTTTTCCTATATTCACCTCTTATGTGATCTCATTCAATATCATGACTTTAATGCCTTGTTTAATATTGTTGACTCTCAAATTTGTGTCACTAGCACAGATCTGTTCCCTGAACTCAGGCAATTCTATCTAGCTGTCTTCTTGACATCATCTACTTTGGATATGTAATAGGCATCTTAAACTTATCACGTCTAAAAATGCACTCTTCTCTCTGTGCCGATCCACACTGTTTTTTTCCCATCTCAGTGTACGGCAATTCCGTTTTCCAGTTTGCTTAGATCACAGATCTTATAGTTACTTTGGACTTCTCTTCCTTATCACACACCAGCAAATCTATTGTCTCTACCTTCGAAATATACACAAGGTTCAGCCACTTCTCACCACTTCTGCTTCTGCTTGGTCCAAGTTATTCTCATTTGGGTTATTGCAATAAACTTGTACTTGGTTTCCCTGCTTTTCCCCAGCATCTACCCAATCTCCACATAAATCAGATCATGCCACTCCTGTCCTCAAAACTCTCCAGTGAATGGAAGCCAGAGATCTTACACAGGTCTGGCTGGCCTCCTGCTAGTTCTCTGGCCGCAGATCCTGCCAGCCTCTCCTTCTCCCGTGATGCTCCAGCCACACTGGCCTTCCACACTGGACTTCAGACATGTCAAGTATATTCCACCTGGGAAACTTTGTGCTTACTGCTCCCTATTTCTGGAATGTTCTTTCTCAGATATAGCTATGTGGTTTACACAAATGCTCAAACGGCCCCTCATTAAAGAGGCCTTCCTGCAGTGTCATGTGTCATGTAAGACTCCACAGGTGCTCCTTACCCCCTTTCCCCACTTGACTTGACTCCAGACCTCATCACCACCTGGCGTTTACATATTTACTCTTTCGTTTGTTTAGTCTCTGTTGTCCTCTGACCAGAGTGTAAGGCCCCGAGGGCAGGGATTTAATTTTGTTTACTGCTTATCCTCAGCACCTAGAACAGTGTCTGGCACGTAATAGCACTTGATAACAAATAAAATACCTAATGGAACTGCATTGACATCATCTACTAAATGGTGTTTAAAATAATATATCACCAAATTACAAGTGGATTGTTTCCCCAAAGTTTTTAAGTCAGATGTTTGGAAGTCAGTATGCATTTTCCATATGAATATGATGTAAGTGCTGTTATTACTCCATCTCCAAGTTGAGGAATTTGAGGCTTAGGTTAAGTAAATATACTTAGGTTTCTGATTCCAAGGTGTATACACCTCACCATGACCCTGAATTTCAGGCCAGGGCACAAAAGCTCTGTAAATCATAGAATTCTGATGTAAAGTATTCTATAGAAAGGAAGGACAACAATGAAGGACGCCTGTCTTATACACAAACAGCTACGTTTGTTTTTGCTTTTTTGTATTTTTCCGAAGTGAGAAGCAGGAAGGAGGCAGACAGACAGACTCCTGCATGCACCTGATGGATCCACCTGGCATGCCCACCAGGGGGCGATGCTCGGCCCCTCTGGGACATTGCTCTGCTGCAATTAGAGCCATTCTAGCACCTGAGGTAGAGGCCATGGAGCCATCCTCAGCACCTGGGCCAACTTTGCTCCAATGGAGCCTTGGCTGTGGGAGGGGAAGAGAGAGATAGAGAGAAAGAAGTGGGGGAAGGGTGGAGAAGCAGATGGGCACTTCTCCTGTGTGCCCTAGCAGGGAATGGAAACCCAGGACTTCCATAGCCGGGCCAACACTCTACCACTGAGCCAACAACCGGCCAGGACCACAAACAGCTCTATTTGGAGTGTAACATTGACCTTCTAGCCTTTCAAATTTTTCACTCAATTACACCTGCTTCTTCGTGGGTCATTCTGCTTTCATCAGCCCATCTGCTTTCTTTGTACCTATCAAGTCCCCTATTTCCTTGTTGTCTGCCCCTCTCCAGCTTAGATTCCGTGCTCCATTATTTCAGCCACTCACTTGCCAATATATTAGATGGCCTTTCACTGCCCAGTCTGTACAATCCCAAACCCTGACGAACACATCTATTTATATCTTCTGCAGACCTGTCCTGAGCTGATGAGCTCTGCTCAGCAGGTTAAGTATCGTTGTAAACCAAAACACAAAATGTACCGACCTCTCAATACTGTGGAGCAAATCAGTGAAACTCATGCACTGTCCCCTTTAACAACTCTTTCAATCTCTCTTCTCAAAACCTTGATCATCTACAGTTTCTTCCGTTACTCTTTGATTAACTTATCATCTTTATGGGAAAAAAATTTTTTAGAAGGGAACTAACAGTTCTCTGCCACCAGATCTACTCACGGGTTCTACGTCCCTACAATGGAGTGTTGTTCCTTCTATTTAAGTCTGTTTTTTCCACTTGTGTTCTGGATTCTCACTTCTAGTTCCTTTTCAGGAATACCATGCCATAAATTATGCTTTCTCTCTCTTCCATTTCAACTTTCTCTTCCCTGTGGGCTTCTTGACATTAGCACTGAAGCATATTCAAGCCTCTTCCATGTTAAGGGAAAACATTCCCCCTTGGATCTTGCTGCTAACCTCACTCACCAGTCCTCGAAAGAGTTCTACACTGGAAATTCCCAAAAAGTAACCCATGAACTAGTATCAGACCATCAGGAGATGTGTATGCATCTGTGGTAAAATGAGAAACAAGTTAATATTGTTCACATCTCCTTATTTAGCAAGTGCAAGATATACATGTCAGGTTAAGGTTACCAATTGCCTTCTGCTGAGGACTGCTGTTTATTTTGATGTTATATCCTTCGAATGTTTTCTTTTTCTTTTGAAATGTAGTGCTCTTTTATAAAATTATGGTGCTAGTTGGTAGAGTTTAAATAAATATTTGTTTAGTAAAACAAAAACATGCTAATCCTGTCTAAATAATACAAAAATCTTTTGCATTTCTTACTGTTTTGTTTTTTTTTTAAATTAAGAAGTGTGCCTGACCAGGCGGTGGTGCAGTGGATAGAACGTCGGACTGGGATGCGGAAGACCCAGGTTCAAGACCTCGAGCTCGCCAGCTTGAGCGTGGGCCCATCTGGTTTGAGCAAAAGCTCACCAGTTTGGACCCAAGGTCGCTGGCTCCAGCAAGGGGTTGCTCGGTCTGCTGAAGGCCCGCAGTCAAGGCACATGTGAGAAAGCAATCAATGAACAACTAAGGTGTCGCAGTGAAAAACTGATGATTGATGCTTCTCATTTCTCTCCGTTCCTGTCTGTCCCTATCTATCCCTCTCTCTGATTCTCTCCCTGTCTCTGTAAAAAAAAAAAAAAAAAAAAAAAAAAAAAAAAGTGTGTCACCCACTGAATGTCTCTCTCTCCTTCCCTCTCACTCTCCCACCAACACTTCCTAATCTGGATGTCAAACTGATTGCTCTACCAAAAATGCTCTTACTCAAGTGCCCAGTGAGCTCTGTAATGCAAATTTCATTTTACTGCATATTTCAGTGTGTTAGAAAAAGCTGACCTCTCCCTTCGTCTTACAAAGCTCCCCGCTATGGTTTATATTATACTACATTCTGCTGGTTTTCCGAATCTTCCCTTGAGCCCCTTTTCTCTTTTTTCAGCTTGTCTGTACCAGACCACACTGGCATTGGGTCCCTAGGTCTCTGTCGTGGCTACTCGTCTCCTCTCCTCCGTAGCCCAACACCATCTCATTCTGTGACCCCCCTGCCCCATCGGGAACCCAACGGCTCCACACAGTGGGTCATAGGTGCCTCCGGAACCCTCTAGCTGAGCTCCTCAGCCTTCCTCCTCCCTCTACATTACCTGACAGCGGGTCTGAACTCGGCACCTCCCAGGGCTTCGCTCGGAGGCTGGATTGCCCCCTGCCCGCCTCCCTGGCCCTCCATGCTCATTACTCTCCCTCGGTTATCCCCTTTCAGCCAAAGCATTCTTCCCAAACCCATGCTAGAGAGCGGGCTGACTGCTTTGGGAAGTGGCGGACGGGGTATGGGGGGATTGGATGGGGAGAGGAGGGATTGAACAAAAAGAGAAAAATACTCCTGGACACAGCCCATGGGGTGGTGGTTGCTGGGGTGGAGGGGAGCAGAACATGGAGGAGGGGGTGGGGAATAAATGGTGATGGACAGAGACTTGACCTGGGGGGTGCACACACAGTACAGTGTACAGAGGATGTGTTGTACAATTGCACACCTGAGACCTTAATAATTTTGTTAACAAACATCACCCCAAGAAATTCAATAAAAAGGGAAAGAAAAGATAACAACAAACAAAACAAAACAAAACGCCATCTCTTTTCCCAGCGTTCCTACTCACTGGGTCCTGTGAATGGAATATTCTCTCCCAATCACGGCTGCACACGGGGAGGTTGAACCCCTCCCTCTCAATTCTCCTTGATTTACTTCCTCCTTTGAGAAGCCACCCCTGGCAGCTTTCATCTTTCCAAAGTTTAGCCGCCCTGTTAGTCAGTTCTCAGACACCCTGTGCTTTTCCTGGGCAGTACTTTGCACAGTTATAGTTATTTGATTATTTAGTGTTTGTTTAAAGTCGGCCTTTCTTAATAATATGTATGTAAGCTTTTATCAGGATGGGGGGTATGGTTACGTTTATCACTATATCCACTATATCAAGCACAATGCCTGACGTGTTGCTGTATAATAAAAACGTAGTGATTGATTGACTGATTGATTACCGACAGAACTCTGGGTCTGAACCTCTAAAATCACAGTGCTTTGTGAGAGAATGCATTCAGTTTCTAACTGGGGCTCCATAAGCCTGTCCTGTCCTCTTTCCTTGACCATACTTCTTCCATCTTGTCTTTCTATTGCTCTTTCTGCACACACAGAAATGGTACTCAGAGTCTCAAGATTTTCTGCAGAAATTCCCCAATTTGTAAAGAGCATAGAAGAACTGTGAGCTCTGAAAGGGCTGGGTCAGGACACCTAAGGGATCCCTTAGGGGGAGATGCTTTGGGGGTCGGGCTGTTGCCCCAGAGCACCTCTGAGATTGGGGGTCGGGCTGTTGCCCCAGAGTATTTCTGAGATTGGGGGTCGGGCTGTTACCCCAGAGTACCTCTGAGATTGAGGGTCAGGCTGTTACCCCAGAGTACCTCTGAGATTGGGGGTCGGGCTGTTACCCCAGAGTACCTCTGAGATTGGGGGTCGGGCTGTTACCCCAGAGTACCTCTGAGATAAGCTTCTCTCTATTCTCCAGACTCCAATATAAAGTTTTAGCAATATTTCTTTATTTTTCATATCATTATGAAAAAAATGTTAATTGAACTTGTGGGGGTGATTTTGGTGAATAAAATTATATAGGCTTCAAGTATACAGTTCTAGATTACACCACCTGTGTATTATATGTCTTGCATTGTGTTCCCCACCCCTAGTCAAGTCTCCTTCCCTCACCATTCATCCCCCTTTACCTCTGCTCCCCCCACCTCCTTCCCCCCTGTAATCTCCATGCTGTTGTCTGTGTCTAGGAGGCTTTCTTTTCCTAATCCTGTCCCCTTCACCCAGCCGCCAACCCTTCCCCTCTGACAGCTGTCAGTCTGTTCTCTGTATCTGTGAGTCTGTTTCCATTTTGTTAGTTTTTAGTTCTAGTAAAGGTATAGAAAGGAGAAATTTGTCTACTTTAAGGTTCCCTCAAAGAACCAAGTTTAGGCTTTGTTTACCCTGTAAAATATTTTTTTGTTTCTTATTTCAGTATTTTCTACTATCTACTTCCTTTGTATTTAAATTTTTTCAACTTTGTAAGTTGGATGCTTAGCTCATTAACTTGAAATTTTTTCTTTCCTACTATAAGGATAAAGGCTATATATTTGTTTTAGATAATTTCTGCTTTTGTTACCCCCCTGATATGTATGTAGCTTTTTTTGTGATAATTTGGATTATTTTCCCTTTCCTTCCACTCAGTGCCAAGCAGAAGACAAAAATGTTTTTATTACTCTACTCTGTGCAATAAGATTTCTCATTCACTGCTACCCTGAAGGTTGTCATACATTTCCTCCTGGGAGAGTCCCACCACCCATTCCCGAGTGCTTGTCAAAGCAGAAGCCCAGAATTTCCAGGATTTGGGAAAAACTTTCAGGTGAGAGCTCGCTTAGTACTCATCTGCCTCTGAGGATTCCTGCTTTCCCTTTGTTCAGTATCTGTAACATTTTCTCTTTATGTAGATAAATGGTGTTCAGAAAGATTGTTTAGAATATTTTGCCCAATGTATTAGTGTTTTAGTAAGGAGTGCCATTCATGGTATCTGCTGTACCAGGAAGCCCTGGTTTTATAAAATCAAGGTGAAACTTCCCCACTTTCCTTGAGTTTTTAGGAAAGGAAAAATCCCAGGAAAGGACAGAAATAGTGCATTTAGTTTGTGACTCTACGTAGTAAGATGGACGGTCTACCAGCACCATCCCCCAACTCCTGTGGTGTGGGCTGCAGTAGTGGGAGGGAACCAGAAGAGTACTAAATGTGTCCTCAGACATTAAGAAGACTTTTCATCTTTTCTTTCTTATTTGCACCATTGTGGCAAATTGATCAACAGGTTTCTAATATTACAGAGAAAAAAACTGAGGGTCCTGATTGCAGTTGGAACATGGCAAGATGTGGAAGTTCTTATGGGTAATATGTTTGCTACATAGGAAAAGATTAACATTGGATTGAAAAGTGATACCTTTTATTCTATGAACCCAATAACTATATTGCTCACAAATATTAGGGGATATTTCAAAATGAATATGAAGTGATAAAATACCCCCTGATTTTTGTGAGCAGTATAATAAATTATATAATGTGTTAAAGAAAACAATTGATTAGGCTTAGGAATAAAACACTAACTGCAAGAAAATTCAATAATAACAGAGAGGGCTTAAAACGGAGAGTACGTTTCAAAACTTTTCACAGTGAAAAGCGCACCGGGTCAAGGCTGAAGAGCCTGCTGCCGCAGGAGCGTCCTTCGGAGTCAGACATGAGGACTTCCAGTCTAGGAAGACGGCGTAGCAAAAGCAAAACATAACCTAGCTGCTTTGTAATTAATTTGAAGGCAGAGTAAAGGATTAGCTGGACTGAGGCGACAGTTTTCAAGGGAGCTAAGTGCAAAGTCACAATATTGCGTAGGCTGAAGTCAGGGAGAGCGAGGACGGGCGGCTCAGTGAGGAGGAAGGCTGTGTGTGACTCAGGCCCCAGCGGGTCGGGGACGCTGGTGGAGGGCAGTGCAGGACCTCAGTGGCGCCGGGTGGGGATGACATGTGCTGCAAGGCCTGCGTGGACCGCAGTGAGACGCTTCCAGCTGGGACCTGGGGCCACGGCATCGGCTCCCCCCCCCCCCCCCCCCCCCGCGCGCGGCCGCCCTAGGTGGAGTGCTGAGTTCCGCGTGGGGAAAATCAGAAGGGGTGTTTTCATGGGGGAGTCAAGAGATTGGTTTATGGAAATTGTTGTTTACCCTTCTGCTAAATGCTTAGTCTTTGCCCATTTTTCTGCGCCGTGAAAGAACACACACAGGAGAGGAATGAGGTTATGGCAATGAAAGGTGCTTGGATAAAGAAAAGTTGGTACTCATGGGTGCACGGTCGGAAGAGGTTGAAGAGGCAGTGATCTGATATATTGAATGCCTTCTAGAGAGGATTTGGGGGTAAAAATGAGGAACAAGGCAACGTGCAAGAAGATTCTGATTCTGTAGGCAATCGGGGAAATTATTTTCCTAAACAGCATTAAGAAGGAATGTATTTAAATAGTTGCTGCCTGACCAGGTGGTGGCACATTGGGTAGAGCATCAGGCTGTGAGGCAGAGGACCCAGGTTCGAAATCCTGAGGTTGCCAGCTTGTGCACAGTCACAAAAAACAAACAAAAAAACCCAGTTCCTGATGCTGTGCTTTAAATTGTCCAAACTAGAATTTGTGGGTTGAGGAACTGTTGAAAAATAGCCCAGGTCGGTCTGAGGTCCACTGGTCATTTCCAAACAAGTCACCACACTTAAGACATACACAGGTAGCATCAGACTGAATGAGTGCTGCTGGTTGGATGACCTAGTATATTTCTGACTTTGAGTTCTCCTGAACCTAGCTATATCCACTTTTTCTCTGGTATCAGTAAAACAACAACAACAACAAAACAAACAACAATAACAACAACAAAAAACAGAAAAAATGCTTTGGGGGAATATGTTTAGGAGCAGGATAAGAAAATAGGGAATAACACTGTTATGCAAGCGTGAGAAAATGATTAAGAAAACAGGTAAGACATTAGAAGCTGAAAGCATTGCCTATTTTTTCTTTTTTTAAATTTTATTTTTATTTTATTCATTTTAGAGAGGAGACACAGAGTGAGAGAGAGAAAGAGAGAAAGGGGGGAGGAGCTGGAAGCATCAACTCCCATATGTGCCTTAACCAGACCAATGCAGGGTTTTGAACTGGCGACCTCCGTCTCTCTAGGTCGATGCTCTATCCACTGCGCCACCACAGGTCAGGCACATTGCCTATTTTCTATGGGACTGATTTCAGCTATACATTTTCTGTGCCTTTGTCAGGTGGCAGTTAGGGAACAAAGGGCAGAAGCTATGACTTGATTAGCTTCTACTCTGGAGTCTTGTTTACTTAAGTGTCCACCTTTCTACAGAAATAGAGATGTGGTCTTCCTTACAATTCCACTTGTATCTGAGGGCCAGGACTTGGAGACTGTGCGATGGAAAAGTAAACACTAACCAGAAGCACTACACCCCTGCCTCTCTCCCTGCAGCGCTCAGCACAGGATTGCGAAACCTCTTTAGATTTGTAAAACGCTGTGAGAAAAACACCTACAGATCTTAATATATAAGTCCTTGCTGTACACACTGCAAAGAAAATGTACTCTTTAAAAACCAGGAAGGCAGTGTTGAAACACAAGGCTAAACCGAGAGAACACATATTATTTCTCCATCATAGAAACTAAGCCTCAGTACAATTGAGGACAAGTGTCCTCGTGCCATAAAATTAAACAGAAATACACTGCCCAGTGCCAGAAATTTCTCCAGGGTTAGTACACAAGAAAAGTCAGAAAGCAAAACCAACCTTAACACCAAGCTCCCTTAATGAAATATGCTCTTAAAAAAAAATTGCAAACTAATAGATGGGCGAGAAGAGGGGAAATAAAGGGTTGGAATTATTTTCCCCCTAATCTTTTCATTAAATGAAATAGATTTCAATATGTGTGAGCCAGAAAAAATTTGATGGACCTTACCTGCATTAAGCCCCTCAGGCTGATATTACTGATTAGGATAGTAACATAAAAGAATATGAAAAGGAAGTCGTTTTTGATTCCCCATCCCAGTAAACTATCATGTCATAATTTGGTTAATATGGTATTAGCATGTTTTTTTAAAATTGCATTTATTAGGGTGACACTAGTTAACACAATTAGACAGGTTTTAGGTGCCCAATTCTACATCTCTGTTGCGAGTGACCAAAGAATCTGAAAAGTGAGGAGGACGGCCTGAATAGGAGAGAACTAGAGGGTAGCCATCTTGCCCAAATCTCTCACTAATCTCTGAGCCCCACGTACTTGGGTTAGCGAGAGACAGAACTTGGAGCTTGAGATCAACCAAATTAACTGCCTATTATATACATAAAGTATTTTCCAGAGGAACAAAACAGAATCCAGTTTCTATAATGCATCAAAGTGTCCAGAATACAATCTCATTATATCTGATACAGGAAGAAACATACTCAAAAGAAAGTGCAATCAATGGAGACCAACCCCCAGATGATCCACATGTTGGAAATAGTAGACAAGGATTTTTAAGGTAGCTATTATAACTCTCCCCACTCAAACCCTTTTAATGAATAGGAAGTTTCAGCAGAGAAAAGGAAATTGTAATAGGACCAAATGGATTTCAGAAGTGAAAAATAGTGTCTGAGATTTAAAAATCACCAGAATGGTTTAACAGCAGTTTGTAGATAGGTCCGTAAACTTAGAAAAACTGAAATTGCCTAATCTGAAAAGTGTGAGCAGACAAAATTGGGCATGGGAGTTCTTTCTTTGGTTAGTGCTTTTATTGTACGAAAGCTTAAAAATAGTTGACATACAATATTTTATTCGTTTCAGCTATACAACAGCGATTCGTATTTTATAAAATGACCACCATGTATAGTTGCCATATGACGTTATATTGACTGTATTCCCTACGCTGTTCTTCTGCACCTCCCAATGCCCTTCCCCTATTTTACCCCCTCTCCCCCCCACGTTCCTCTGGCAACCACGCTGGTTCTATCTCTGAGTGTGTTTTTTTAGATACCACATACAGTATATGTGAAATCATGTGGTATTTGTCTTTCTCTATAAAACCAACCTTGAGATAAGGTTGCTAGACTGGCACATCCGGGAAACGCTTGGCCAGACTTCAGTAATGCTTTAAACAAGATTTCTCAGGACTTCCTGGTGTGTAAGATGGGAAAATGTGGACCAGATGACAGCATTTAGATGCAATCATTCTTGACCTCTGCCGCTCGCTCTCCCAGAGACTTCAGTGCTGTATCGGGGTCTGCGCGGAAGTGCAGTGAAGGAAAGTGGGAAGGAACACCTACCTGTCACCTGCCACTTGGGTAGAAACCCCAGGAGAGCAGGCAGGCAATGCATTTCATATCGGTATCTCCCTAATTGCAGAAGTTAGTTCTGTCTGGACTGGGGGCAACAGATGGTGGGCGGTGTGACCAGGTACCAGGAGTGTGCTATGTTCAGAAGTCCCAGCAGACAGAATGCTCGTTCCAGGGCCATCGGTCAGCGGCAGATTGCCCCAGGTACCAAGCTACTGTTGGAGGCAAGGCTTCCATCTCTGGAGCGCAGTGCTTCTCCAAGTGTGGGTCAGGTCACCTGTTTCAGAATTACCTGGAGTGCTTAGTAAAATGTCAATTTGGGGGCCCAACCTTGGACTTGCTAAGCCTTTATCCCAAAGGATGGGTCTCGGAAATCTACAGGTACCTTAAGTGATTCTTCTGTATATAAATTTGAACTACTGCTTAGTTTTAGGGGCTGGAGATCTGGCGAAAGTAAAGAGACTAAGCCCTAGGGCCGAGTCACAAGCGTGGCGCCACTGGCATTTGGGGTTGGATGAGTCCTGGTGGAGGAGGCTGCTCCCCTGTGCACTGTGGGGTGCTTAGCCACGTCCCACCTCGAACCCTCTGGTTGCTAGTAGCGTCTCCTCCCTATTGTGACAACCAAAGATATCTCCAGACCTTGTGGAATGTCCCCTGGGAGGCCCAAACCCTGTGGTTGGGAACCACTGCTGTGGAGGGTCCGAGGTGTAAGCGTGCTCCCAATCTAAGGACCAGAGAAAGGACTCGAGCGGGGATATCCAGCTATTGGAACTGGAGCTCCAAGTTAGAGCTAAGTCCACAGCAGGAGCCCCTGTGAGGTCGATGCTGGAGCTCAGCTGCCTTGCTGAAAAGGGGCCAGGTCACTCGACAGTTGGTGACCGATAAAATAAAAAGGCCGAGAACTAGACAGGTCTGGCACCTTGGGCCAGGTCTCAATCCCAGCTGTGCCCCAGAATCAACGTGGAATTGTGAAATCATACAGATGCCCAAGACAGCAGAACTTCCAGCGAGGTCCAGGCTTTGGATGCACAACCCGGATCCGGAAACGCTCACCGTAGATGACAGCTGGAGCAGAGTTCAGACAGACTGGGAGTAAAGCTGGCTCAGCAGAGCAGAGCTCAGCAGGGCTCAGTGTCTGGGCCTCTCCAGCAGCCCCCTCCCAGCCCACGACGGGGACCAGAGCAGCACAAGAATCTCTGCGGTGGCTAACCTGTCACAACTTTGCTCTTATCTTCTGTTCTGAGCCTACTTGCTTTTTTGGTCAAGTTTCCTGTTCCCATTGCACTGCATGATTTCTTTCTCTCTGCCCAGCACCGTCTGATATTTGGCTTGTGTGTGACTTGGGCAATACTGAAGAGGTAGAATCAAAGCCTGCTGTACTGATTGCATATACATATCATATTAAGTAATGTAAAGTAAGACCTAAAAGCAGGAAGCTAGATTCCGGGAGCTGCAAAACACCCCGCGTCTCCCAGGAGAGCAGCACCTCCTCTTTATGACAGGGAATCCAGAGGAAACAATATTCTGTGGCTCCGTCAGTGTGTACTCTAAATTTCATTTCCATGTGAAACACTGCAGTTAATTCCACAATGACCCCAGAACTCTGTAAAAACACATCTACTGATTATTTTATTCAGAAAAAAAGAAGAGACAGAAATCCGGGTCATTTGCAGTATCTATCGGCTTTCAATTTGGCTCTCCTGGTTAAAAAGACAAATGATAAAAAATTAATCTATGTAAAACATTCCATGTATAGGCAACTGCTACTAAATATAAACTCATGCTTAGAAAATTATGTTCTCAATTTTGGTTATTAAATTACACCACTTATATTAAAATATTTTAATTAAAATTTTACTTTAAAATTTTATGTTTCATACTAAATGGATTCTATTCTTATGCAAGTCTTTCCCTAATCTTTAACAAACGTGTCTAAGGCCTTTTGCAAGTACAATAGCGATTTTAATCACCTCTGATTTTAAGCGTGCCCTAATTTTCTATTGACAATGTGTATTTTCATAAGTGATCAAAGTTACAGGACACAGACCTTACTGTATTTCTTTTGAGCCCATCACCTGATTATTTTTATATCCCATTCTTGATTTCTTAGAATTAGATAGCAGATGCTAATTTGCTCAGAGGAAAAAAGTTCTTACATCATTTACTGACTTCAGGTATAACTCGATCAACTACAGTAGTTAACAGGAAATAGGAAATATACTATCTTTATCAAGTAATATAAAGAAATGTTTTAAGAGTAATTTTGCAACACACAACTTCAATAAATGGAAGGAAACTAGCAAATTCTCTTTTAATCTGGAGCCTCTTTGATTGTAGTGGTTAAGCTCAAAGTTAAACCTCTCTAGTCATTTTTAGTGTTGTAAATACAGGGCATTACTTACCTAAGTAGGAATAGTAATAAAAATATATTTATTTATTTTAGTTAATTAGCTAATATTTAAGTGAGAGGATGGGAGATAGACAGACTCCTGCATTCACCCTGACCAGGATCCACCCAGCAACCCCATCTGGGGCTGATGCTCTGCCCATCTGGGGTTATTCTCCCAGCGGAGCTATGTTTAGCACCTGAGGTGGAGACTCCATTGAGCCATCCTTAGTGCCCAGGGCCAACGTGCTTGAATCAATTGAGCCATGGTTGCGGGAGGAGTAAAGAGAGACAGAGAGAGAGAGAAGGAGGAGGGAAAGGGTGGAGAAGCAGATGGTTGCTCATCCTGTGTGCCCTAACCAAGAATCGAACCCGGGACATCCACCTGCTAGGCTGACGTTAACAATGATTCAACCGGACAGGACCAGTAAATATTAATAATGTGCTATGATACATATCCTGCACATATCTGAATTCAACTTAATAAAAGTGCTTCATTTTCACTTATTTAATTTTATATTTAGTAATTTTTAAACTGAACTATTTTTAGAAACCCATGCCACTCTAATAGAACTGAATTTTGAAATTAGTCAAATGACTCCTAGCCTGCTTCTAACAGTTACAAAAAGATGTTGGTAAATAAATTTATGATGTAATTTTAATGATACCTGAACATCTTACAAAATATATAAGTACTTGGAATCTGGCTATATTTAGATAGTTTTTCTTGGTGATCTTTTCCAGACTTATGATGTCCTTTTTAGGTAATATTACCATGTTCACAAATTAGAAATAAAGACAAGTATTTTGCAAAGTATAGTAATTCAAAAACAACACTTCTACTGAGTCCTTAATCATTGTTGGAAGTAAGTAAAAATATACCTACCTGTCCAGAAGTGTCTCATGCAAAAATCCATCTTTCCGGGCCTTCTTAAGAACTTTACTGTCTTCTTTACTTATTTTAAGTTTATGATCTTGGAAGCTCTGAAATTTCTTTCTGTTGAGAAAATGTATTTGTTGAAAAATATCTTAAACTTTTGGTTATACATGATTACTTATGAACTTAGAAATACTTTTAAAGTTTTTCATTTATTTAAAAGAACCTAATTGTATTTCTTTAATAACACACAGCTTTTCAACTATAGATGCTCTTTGGCGCCCCAGCACCTAGAGGGCAGCTCTACTAAGCCTCACTTCCACTTCGGGATGCTGGCTGGGGCCCCCCAGTCTGGTTGTGAAGCGGTGTTTGCTTGGCACTCTGTTCTGACAGGTTACAGCCATTCCATTAATTAATATGGAGAAGAGATGAAGCCAAGTGACTTTGGCTTTGAAAGCTAGCAGGATAACTAAGAAAACTGAAATACCAAAAAACAGAAAAGCCTTCAGCTCAGGGCTTTGTCCCAGAGTTTATATGATGCTGCCTCTTCCTGTCCTTCATGTGTTTTATTTTAGGTGCCTTGAGAAGCACTCTACTCTCAAATCTGCAGGTCTGAAAATAAAGATACATACACATAATTGATTTCACACTGTTTAACATTTCCTTTGTCTTCTTCTGGAATATCATCTTTTTTCTTAGTTTCTCTTTCAGCACAGGATCGAATCTGGATATTGGAGATGAGAACCCAGTAAGTTACACATTCCTCTCCCTCCTTTCCCACTTATTACACAAGAATACTTTAGGTGACTTCTTATGCAAAAGAAGAAAACAATTAACTGAGCAGTTAAATTCAGAAAGACAGGTTCTAGATATTGTTTTTATTTATAAATAGAATTTATATAAATCATTGCTTTTATATGTTTCTCAAGAGCCCTTGTATCAGAAACACTAAAAAAAAAATTATTTGAAAAACATTTTACAGATTCGTTTTGCTGAACAATTAGGCAGCAATTTAAATGATTTAATTTTGGCTTCAAAGTAAATATAGTAAGACTGAATTATCCCTGGGAGATAGTACACCGCTCACAAAAATTAGGGGATCAAGGAACATGTAGATACTCTAGTACTTCCAGCCTTTTGTATAGTGCCTTTTCGCCAATGAAATAAGTTGGTTTTGCATCTCATTTACATAATCAAACTTTCTTTGACTTCTCGTATGCTTTTCTAATGTTTAATAAAAAAAAAAATAAAATGTTTTTTTATCTTCATGTTCATTTTGAAATATCCCCTAATATTTGTGAGCAATATATTTACTGTATAATAATAAAAGCTTAAGATAGTAGCAATTTTACTTTGCATAGGCAAAACTTTTAACATAACACAATTAGTTTTTACCTGACTGGAATCCACCCCTCTCAAATATCCTTATAGACTCTTAAGTTCTGACTGATATTTACTATCACATGCTATAAATTAATGGAAATAGATACAACAATTAGGATCTCAGTTTTAGATAAAAATTATTTGAGACTCCGGTGGAAAATATGCCTTTTTAGAAAACTTTGGAAGATACTCAGAAATTTCTAATTTTTGTGCTAATATTTTTCAAAGTAAAAACAATATGATAAAACTATTATGAGAATCAAGAATATTTAAAAAGTAAAATCAAATATATGACATGGAATTTGACACCAAGCGCGTACAGACACCTGACATTTAGGCTCCATTTATAAGGATCACTGCCACTTCAGAAAAGGCACCCCGCCACTTCTTCGCGCCTGCCACTCGGCCTCCCTAATGTACTAACTCACAAATGTGGGGCAGACTTTCTGGGAGCTGTGACTGCCGTGGCTGGGAATGCGCAGTACTGAGAGGAAATGCCCTACAGAAAGAAAAGAATGTACTGAGAAGAAGGTCACTACCAAGCCTTGAAGGCCTTCATCGAATTTCAGTTCAGATAAACTAAACTACCTGATTTGTCTATTCTGCAGTTTTGTTTAGAATTTTCCCTTGATGTGAAGATGTCTGTATAACATTTATAAGGAAAACAAATGATAGCATTAGAAAATTCAGCCTGGGATAAGGAACTTCTACTTCCACCTTAGTGACTGACACCAAATAAAAAACTATTTGTAGACGTGCTTCACGTTTCTCCTTACGTAAAGACTTTTACGTGTTCATCAAAAGATCCAGAGTTTGAGGGCCGAAGCTCTGAAAGTTCTAAGACTTTCTATACTTTATAGAGTGACTAGCAACACGGATGCTCAAATATTAAACAAACTCAGAACAACCTGGTAACTCCTCGTGTATGCTGGTGGGAGTGTCAGTCAGTACAACCCCGACAGAGGGCAGTCTGCAGTATCTAAAGAATTACAAATGTTTATACCCCTTGACCCCATAACTGCTTCTGGGAACTGATCCTTGGATATACTTGCACACCCACAGAGTGACGCATATTCAAATTTATGTGCTGCAGCAATGTGTGTAATAGAGAAATGCTGGAAATAACCTAAATTCCCATTTATAAAGAACTGATGAAATAAATTATGGTACATGTCTAAAATAGAATATTATGACGCTGTTAAAAAAGAAGAAAGATGAAAAACTTTGTATGTAATAAGGCAGAATCTCCAAGACACAATGTTAAGGAGAAAAAGTCAAGTCTAGAAGAGTGTGTCAAGGAGGCTAACTTTAAGGTAAAAAAAAAAAGTAGAAAATTACAAACATTCATATTCTTATTCAGAAACTATATAATGCTACAGAAGGATGGGAGATATATGTTTACGCATGCTTATATTTTAGAAATTTTCAACTACATGAACATATTCTTTATTTAAAAATTAAGTTTTAAAATGCAGGAAACAAAAATAGTCCTAAAAATGTGGAAGTATTCAGAAAAAGACACTAATAACAGAGATAATAAATAGCAAGGGAGCTTACAAGTATAGTAACCTCTCTACCACATGGTGCCAACATGCCATTAATTATGAAATTTATAATTTAAAACAAGGCTTTTTGGAAGCACAGTATAAAAAGCTATGAAACACATCTTTAAAGAGATAGCAAATGATTTTCAACATTTTAGATAGGCAGTACACCATATATGTGACATGTATTAGTCTATGGGAAAAGGTCATGAATACCTTTATCATTTCTTCTTCTCCTGCTGTTTTACTTTTTGCTTCTATATCGCCTGCTTCATTGCATCTGATAAAGCAGCTATTTGAGGCCAGTAAAGCCATTTTCCCCTAGAGAAAATAACAAAAAAAGTTATATGAATAACTGCAAAAGAATTCTTAAATCCTGAGACTAAATTAGTTCCCCTCATCATTATTCTAAAAGTAATCAGGAAAAAAATTTGGCAAAAACATGGAAAATAAACATAGAAAACTAAAATCACCTATAATCTAATTATTCAAAGATAACAATGAAATTTCCTGGATATTCTATTAGTAGGACTAAATTCTAACTAGATATAATTGTTTCCTTTGCTCTAAAGAATCTATTGAGGACATGGTTAAGTTAGTTGAGTTTGAAAAAGGAAATAGCTTTAAAAACAATAAAAAATTATATAATGCACAATAATTTACTTAGTTGTGTTTTAAGTAAAATTTTTCTCCATAACTAGAAAATATAAGACTATATCATGTGCCTGACCAGGCGGTGGTGCAGTGGATAGAGCGTCGGACTGGGATGCGGAAGAATCAGGTTCAAGACCATGAGGTCGCCAGCTTGAGCGCGGGCTCATCTGGTTTGAGCAAAGCTCACCAGCTTGGACCCAAGGTCGCTGGCTCCAGCAAGGGGTGGCTCGGTCTGCTGAAGGCCTGCGGTCAAGGCACATGTGAGAAAGCAATCAATGAACAACTATGGTGTCGCAAGGGCAATGAAAAGCTAATGATTGATGCTTCTCATCTCTCTCCGTTCCTATCTGTCTGTCCCTATCTATCCCTCTCTCTGACTCTTTGTCTGTCCCTGTAAAAAAAAAAAAAAAAAAAGGAAAAAAAAAGATTTATTTTTTCTATTATAAGTAGTGCTGCTGGTATCTTTCTCTACATAAAATTGCTGCTGATTTATCCTTAGAAGAGAGCCCTTCCATTGGCAAGCAGCTTTTTATAAACAGTAATATTACTTACATCTTGAAAGACTGGTTCCCATTGTTCTCTTGGTCCAATCGCATCTGAACGCCCAACGACAAGTCCATCTGAATTTATACCAAGGTATTTTCCATAGCCAGATTTTAGGGCGATTCTTCAGATTAATAATAAAGAAAAATGGTAAAAACTGAGAGGAAAAAAATTAAATATGCAACATAAAAAATACTATGTATGTATATGTGTATGTACATAAAAATTCAGCCATAGTTCAATATATCCCAAAGCTACATGTACATGTGATAGTGGCTACCACATTGAAAAGTGTAGCTTTGTGTGTATAATTTCATATGCTGCCTTTATTGTAAGCATTAGATGTGTGTATTTACTGATTCTTCTGCTTCTGCTTTTATTCTTTAAAAGTCATTCAGCACACTTATTGGCTATTCAGAGAAAGTATAGAAATAATCATCTTAACATTGTTCATTTTTTAAAAAAAAGATATTTCTAAGTGTTTAGCTAACCAATCTGTGATGTCAGGAGACTGACTTTATAGGTTAATAATATAGAACAAATCATTATCATCTTGATGTAGCCAATTACTAGAGCCCTAAAATTCAATTTCTGTATCTACTACACAAAGCATTCTGTACTTTTGCATCATAATTAGAAATGTTGGCTTATAAAATGATTGTAAAAATGTTCTTTTGGTCTTGATGACTATGTGGCTATCTTTGCTGGTTTCAACAATATTCCTTTCTCCTGTCCTCCTCTCTGTCTCTTGATTCTAACCAGTGAGTGTATGTATCACAGCGACAGCAGGCAGGATTTGTCCTGCTTGTCACAGGATCGTTCTAATCTTTATCTCATTGGGTCTGTGATATTATTTCTCATTTTTTCCAGCATAGTATTATCTATTTCTAGGAATTGTAATATATTCTTTTTTTCTGGGGCTTTCTCTTTTAAAGATTGTAATTGAAAATGTAATTTAATAATACCTAAATATCAATTAGATATATAAATAGTTTTATATTTTGTTAACTATCACAAAATATACTTTCCAAAAGTATTGTTTTGCTTTTTAAATCAAAATTACTCTGTGGGCTTAAGTTAGCTACATACTGAAGTTTTTTAATGAATAAAATTAAATTTAAAATAACAGTTTCCTAATTGTAGTTCAAGTCCAGCTTACCTGGAATCAGACAGTTTGACAGCTGTAAACTGCTCCGGAGGACTAGGGCCCTCGTCAACTGCATAGAAAGACATTTTCAAATAACTTTGATACTCGTTAGATATATAAGATAATCTTCAGTTTTAAAAAAATCTAGTTTTTCTTTCAAAATTAAATGTGAGAATATTACATTATGATATAATATAGCATTCATATTCCCAAGGTCTATTTTATCTTATAGCGTGGTGTTAGTTCTTTCCTTTTTCCCCATAGTGCTAGTTTTACCTGCTTAACACAGGTCAGCATGACACACGAGTCACTTCCAAGATGTTTTCTCTTTGTGTCTTAAAATGCAGTCAGTCCATAGACAAACCACTTCATATTAAAAAAATCTAAATGCTTTAATTAATTTAAGTGCTGGCCATTCAGAGCACAAGGTACTGCCTTTTATCTTCTGCTTCCTTCCTGAGTCAGTGCATCCCCGTTGGGCTACAAGGGCATAAGAGGACGAGACAGTGTGTAACGTCCCCGGTGGGGTCTGGCCAAAGGCCTCAGGAAGAAAGGAATGCAGACTGGTGACTCGGCCAGATTACCTTTGCCTTTCCACACGATTTAAATTATTCAGGTTATTTTTCATTTCCACAGATACTCTTCTGGAAATATGAGGAACGCTTTCAAATTTTACTCTAGAAAAGGGAGTTGCCAATAACTGGTAAATAATGAGGAAAGAAAAAAGTGGAAGAGCCCAATGCAGTAGATGGATTCCTTTGGAATATATGTACTTGAGATTAGTCCAAGACTGGCCCACGTGAACAAAAGCAGTGAAATGTCTACTCTCAGTGGCCTCTGCCTTTCATCACTAGCAGACACAGACCTTCTTTATGTGGAGCTCCCAGCGTGAAAAGTCCATTGTCCAGTGCGTGAATGTAGGTTCCTCTATCCATTTCAATTGCTATGGTCCCTGAAATTTCACCGAAGTTTGTTACTGTCCACCAGATTCCTAGAAAACATCAGTATTTAAAATTTGTATTTTAGATTTGACAGAGGCTCTGACTTGTTGCTGCTATTACAACTTACTTTCCAAAAACTTGATTTTGCAGTTCTCAGAACCAATAGAAAGAGATTTCATGTAGCCTTTACTCACTTTCTCCCAAGGGTAACATCTTGCATAACTTTGCTACTGACAGTCCAATATCAAAACCAGGACATTGACAAGGTCAATATACAGAAATCAATTAAAAAATAACATTTTAAAATTCTATTTACAGTAAAGTTATGAAATAGTTAAAAATTTAAAAACAACATGGAAGACAGCTATACTAAAAACTGCAAATGAAACAGAGTCTAGAAATAGACCAACTCTTACAAAGTCAACTGATTTTTGACAAAGATACCAAAGCAGTTTAACAGGGAAAGGAAAATCCATTCAACAGTGATGACAAAACAACTGGGTACAAACCTGGGGGGAAATAAGAACCCTGATCCTTACTTCACACCATACCCCAAATTAATTAGAGATGGGTCACAGATCTAATGTAAAAACCCACACAGGCAAGCCTGGAAAAGGAAATGCAGAAAAATAACCTTGTGACCTTGGGGTAAGCAAGGATTCTTAGCCTGGAGAAATAAGGTAGTAGCCGTAATAGAATAAAATTAATGGGGTTTTAAAAAAATTAGAAACTTAATGAATACATGTTCAAAGAAAATAAAGCAAGTCCTCAAATAACAGTGTTTTCTTCAACGATGTTTTGTTATAACGTTGATAAGAAAAGAAATAAACCAGTTTCCAGGGGGCCACTGTCTGTGGAGTCTCTGTGTTTTCGTCCCCCTACCCACCTAATCTGTGTGGGCTCCTCCCACATCCCAGAGATGGGCACGTGAGGTGAACTGTTGTGTCTCAACTGTCCTGGTCTGAGTGAGTGCGGGACGGTGTATGAGGGTCCCTGGGATGAAAGGATGTCCTGCCCAGGACTGGTGTCTGCCTGTGTCCTGGGCTGCCGGGATAGGCTCTAGCTACCCGCAACACTGACCTAGAATGAGCAGGTTGGAAAAGAAGGATGTTACTTATTTATATTCGTCTTCCTTAAATTGATCTAAAACTCATGTATTTATCTCAATGCTTAATACTAGAAGTATTCTGGGTCTTACTTTAGAAGTTTGGTGGTGCTTTTGTGACCAGAAATAGGCTGTAGGAAGTTAACTCTTGTTTATGTCAATTAGTCTATGGT
Source organism: Rhynchonycteris naso (assembly GCA_037038555.1). Taxonomy (NCBI): domain Eukaryota; kingdom Metazoa; phylum Chordata; class Mammalia; order Chiroptera; family Emballonuridae; genus Rhynchonycteris; species Rhynchonycteris naso. The sequence goes on along the minus strand of CM072998.1, from coordinate 15,054,913 downwards.
AAAAGTGGTTTCCTTACACCATACAGCATTTCACTTACAGTTCAGTTTCTAAGAACCTACTGACAACTTTGTTGGTTAAGACTGATTGTAACTGTAAAATACATTTGGTTAAATATTTATATCGGGCCTTGAAGATTATGCATAGAATCTAGACTATTAAATAGTCTAATGGTGTCTATTAAATCAGAGAGGTTCCCTCTCTCCTGTGCTTTGTTCTGGTAACGAGGAACAGACATCAGGGATATTTGCTATGACAGAGAATAAAAGACATCTACAACTGTAAATAATACCTGAGCACTTAAAGACAAGTAAGAATAGGAAATGTATCCTTCTTTCTTTCTACAACTTATCTCTAACTAGAAAAAGATTTTTAAAGGGATCTTAACCAGTGTTAACTTTTCTCAGAATAAAGTATAGAAAACTTACCAACAATGTCAAGCTGGGTTTCTTCATCATCCTCTCTTTTTCTCTTCTTCTCTTTGCTCTTTTTCTTCTTACTGCAGTAGGTAAGTTATATAGGTGCATTTAGATATGATTTGCACTTTAAATAGCAAAACATGGACTCCTAGGAGATCTTTTAAGCCATGCATCAATTTATAGATTATTATTTGCATTGATACGCTTCTTCTAGTATTGAGATGCTGCTTCTGACCCTGTATACATTGTGATGCAGGTAAGAACACAGCCTCTGGAGCCAGCCCACCTGATTTTAAATCCTGAGGCTATCACTTCTTAACTCTGTGAGTTTTGGAAAAAACAAAAACAAAACACAGACTCTTTGGGTCAGATTCCCCACCTATAAATTAAGGATAATAATTTAACCCAACTCTAAAGGTTATGGTGAGGATTAAGAGATAATATGCTGCTGGTCAGAATGTAAAATGGTGCAGCTGCATTGAAAATTAGTTTGGGGTTCCTCAAAAAGTTAAACACAGAGTTACCATATGATGTAGCAATTCTACTCCTGGGTATATACCCAAGAGAAATGAAAACACATGTCCACATGATAACTCTGTAAGAGTGTTTATAGCAATATTATTGACAATACCCAAAAAGCAGAAAAACCCAAATGTCCATCGACTGCTGAATGAATAAACAAAATGTTTTTATTTATAACGAGTTATGTTCACAACAGAATGTTATTCGTCCATAAAAGGAATGAGTACTGATTCAGGCTACAACATGGATGGACCTTGAGAATATTCTGCTAAGTAAAAGCCAGACACAAATGGCCACATGCTATATGATTACACTTATGGGAACTATTCAGAACAGGCTGAGCCAGAGACAGAAAAGAAATGAGTGGCTGTGGGGAAGTGTGGGGTGAGTGAATGCTTGATGCCTACAGGATTTATTTTTAAGATGATGAGAATGTTTTGCAACTAGATAGTGGTGAACTTTGTGAATATACTAAAAAGTCACTGAATTGTACTTTCAAAGGTTGTATTTTGCGGTATGTAAATTGTATTGTAATAATTAAAAAAACCTAGGGGTGACTTTAGAAAGTTAGCAGGCAGTGTTTACAACAGTATGTGTTAATTATGACCAGTCGTCATGGTAATTTAAGATACATCTGTTGGCATTTGTTTTAAGTTTAACTTGTCATTAATTTTTTATGAATATACAAACTTTTAAAATGTTATATTTACTAAGATTCAGGCAAGAAGTTTAGGTAACAAGACAGCATACCAGGTCTGCCACTTAACTTGCATATGGTATCAGCTTCAATATGAAGCTATTACAAACCAAACCAAAACAAACATAATCAAACCAAAAATCTGCTTTTCACATGCTAAATACAGTGTGTCCGTGAAGTCACGGTGCACTTTTGACCGGTCACCGGTCGAAATAGCTATCACTGGTTACATAAAATCTTCCTGTCTAGTTAAAACTTAACAGTATAAAACATGCATTTTAGAATCTTTAGCTATCAAGTTCAAAAATTACCAGTGTCTACTTGAAATGACTCCTTTCCAAAGCCAAAGTGTAGTAAAAAATAATTCAAATGTTATAACACATTCTACCACTAGAAATCATTCAGTATTATCAAAGTGGAGGTAAATCCCAGAGCTTCTGGGGCTTTCTCGTGCTGCAGAAGGCTGTTTCTCTGGTTCACTCAAAGCAGCACCCGATCGACTCCAAGGACGCTCAGGAAGCGCAGGACTGCCATGCCCAGCTCTGACCTCCCTAGACGCATGGCTACTACGTCTCCACACAGAGGATGTGAGGATAAAAGGCATGCTGTTCTGCCAGCTAAAGAAATAGCAAACCAACCCTACCCCTAAAAGCTCCTTCCCCAGGTAAATAAAAGTATACACGGGGAAAAATTTTAATAAACTTATCTACAGTGTAAGGATTTTGAAATATCAATGTAATCCCTCCTTCAAAAATGTTAACTACAGTCATCTGGTCATTTCTGTTTACATCTTAATGACGTATCCAAGCTCAATTTCTGTTGATTTATCATTAGACACTTCTGGTAAAAATAGGAACTTTATTCCCAACTATAAAGCACTAGCACGACTGCAGTGCATTATCTCCCAGTTACTGAGCAACAGAAAATGATGGATGTTCTAGCAGCAGGCAACTATTAGGGACCTTTCCCACAGCGCAGCTGAGTTGCTACTGAACAGTGCAGGAGTAACTCCAGAAACAATGCATTTTAGTAAATATGTCATTATTTTCACACTTTCTTTATAAGGGAATCTTGATTTTTCCTAACGTCACAGTGAGTCAGGACTTGAACTAGCAGCCTTCTTTTTCTTACTGTGTTTCTTATGCTTCTTTTTCTTTTTTGTTTTTTCGGTTGCTTTTCTCTGTCTTCACTGCTTTTGTTCTTCTTTGCTCGCACCTCCTCAATACAATTGGACTCTGACAAGGACTCAGATGATAAAGGTTTATGTTCAGGATACATCTTTCTCTTTTTGCTGAGTCCTTTAATATCCTTTTCTTTCTCAACTGCATACTTGAACTTCTTTTTCTTTTTTAAACTATCCTTACTGTCTGATTCAGTCTCTAACATGGAGCTTTGAAAAGATTTATGTGAACGGTTCTTCTTTTTCCTTGTTTCTTATCCTCATTTTCAGAATCTGAAGAACTGCTGGAAGAATGAGAGCTTGATGAAGAAGATGAATACCTACCAGATTTCTTCTTTTCTTTTTTCTTTCTCGGTCTTTCTTTGGACGAGCTCTCACTTCCACTTAATAATTTCTCCCTGTGTTTTTCTAGTTCTTTCTTCCAGTTCTCATTCATTTTTTCTTCAAATTCAGCCAATGCCTTGGAGCCTTTCTTTTTCTTTTCTAGTTGTTCTTTCACTTCTTCCCAGGTAGGCCTTGGTCGATTCAGAAAATCTTGGATGGTTGGTCGGGAAGACTGGACTGGACCCCTTGATCTGGCCATTGCTATTGGGTTCATACGCGACACCCGGTTGTCCCGCTTGCCCATGGTGCCGGACTGAGCGCACAGACACGCCGAGGGAGACCAGGTCCCAGTTTGCATTTTCATCATAAAGTACGTATCAGAGGCTAACTCCCTCTCCCCTCAGTAAACTCAGACAGTAACAGTTTCAGACTTACTCAAGGGCAGTGGCTTCAGCTTGCTTCTTGACATTTCCATTCTATCTCACTCAAAATTCCCCCAAACTAAGGTGACCAATCGTCCTCCTTTAGGGAGGACAGTCCTTTTCTAACTTCCGTCCTCCCTCAAAAAGTGTCCTCCTACATGTCTTCCTTTTTGATATTGGAAGACTAATCTGTAAATGTCTGTAACTGATCGATGCAGAGTTGATCCATTGCGTGTGATGTGACGTATTTGTATCTGAGTACTTTTTTCTTACAATTATTATTAAAAATTAATAGGCATGTAAGCATAATTACAATGTAAAATACTACAAATGTTTTTATTATGCATCTATCATATTATAGTGTATTATTGTTGCAATGAATAAAATGTCTCTTTTATTTACGATACTGTTTTCTTCAACTTATTTTTGTCCTTTTCATTGTAAAAAAGTTGGTCACCTTACCAAAACTCTGCTTATCACTGAGACCAGGAGGGAATGAACAAAGAGGTAGAGATACCAGTGGACAGATACCTATTAAAAAATCTTAGTCGCGCCTGACCAGGCGGTGGCGCAGTGGATAGAGCATCGGACTGGGATGCTTAGGACCGGGTTCCAGCCCCCAAGCTCCCCAGCTTGAGCGCGGGTCCATCTGGCTTGAGCGAAGGCTCGCCAGCTTGGACCCAAGGTCGCTGGCTCCAGCAAGGGGTTGCTCGGTCTGCTGAAGGCCGGTGGTCAAGGCACATGTGAGAAAGCAATCAATGAACAACTAAGGCGTCGCAATGGCAATGAAAAACTAATGATTGATGCTTCTCACCTCTCTCCATTCCTGTCTGTCTGTCCCTATCTGTCCCTCTCTCTGATTCTCTCTGTCCTTGTTAAAAAATACATAAATAAATAAATCTTAATCACCACTACAACCTCCTCTTGCATCTAAGGCTCTACCTATGCACCGTACATGTTATCTTGTTTCATCCTCAGAACAATCATTTTAGAGCATCATTAACTCCCGCTTAATGAGTAAGTAGAAGCTCAAAAGAGATCGTCGAACTTGCCACAAATGACAAACTTGGTAACTGGCGGAGTCCAGACCTGAGCCCACACCCTATCAAAATCCACATCTGCATATTGCGTCGAAAACTCAAGAATTTTTTTAGGGTGAAGACAATGGTGAAAATAATTATCCCTAAAACAGGAAAAGTTGTGACCTTTGTCGCTAGACTAATATGAAGGTGTTGGGGGGGGACCACCCAACCTTGAGACCCCAGGGCTCTAGGCCCGCTCTGCGGTTTGAGCCCGCCGCCCCGCTCGCGCAGGCGCAGTGCCGAGTCGCCGCCCGCCACCCCGGGGCCAGGCCGGAAGGACCGCTGTTCCGGCCCCCGCGATGCTCGCCGGGGCCGCGGGCGGGGCTGGCCAGAGGAGAGAGAACGGCTCCCGCGCAAACTGCCGACCTTACCTCTTGGCCTTGCTTCCCTTGAGCACGAGTTTGGTGGACTTCACGTAGGAGTATTCGGCCATGGTTCTGGTGGCGCTTGTGCAGGAAGGTGGGAGCTGAACAGGATGATACCGGGACCGGAGCGGGGACGGACGACGGCGGCACAAAACTGGAGGCGGAACACCGCCCGCTGGGAGCGCGCGCTGGGGTGGCAGCGAAGTCTCTGCAGAATCCCTGGTCTTTTCTACCTGAATACCGAGACCCAGACAGAGCCCTACTTCCTGTTTACTCTCCCGGGCTACGGCAGCGACAGAGGGTCTAAATATGTCACCGCTCGTTTGCTCGGTCCGGGAACGCCCCAATGTTTCGGAAACCCGGCGCGAGGCGCCCTCTGGTGGTCGCAGCGGGTCTGACCGCCGCGGTTGGTGCATGGAGCCCCTGTTGGGACTGAGCCTGCTGAGGAGGAGGCGACCTTCTGATGGATCTGATTGGCCGGAGAGAGGGTGCTCTGCTCCTGCGTCCCGGATGCAGTCGGGAGCATTATCCCGCCGTGGACGACTTTACAAAACATTTCGATTCCATTCACTGTAGTGTTTTAACTAGGGAGACTGGAGTGATTTACTACAGGAAACGATTAGGGAATTAAGTAAAAGATAAATGTCAAAATTTGGGCTGCAGATTTTATTGATTTTACAGAGAGAAGAGAGAGGAATGGGGAGCTAGAAGTATCTGCTCTTAGTTGCTTCACTTTAGTTGTTCATTGCTTGTGGTATGCGCCTGGACCAGGCAATTCAAACCCACGGACTCAGTGTTCCAGATCAGTGCTCTATCCACTGCACCACCACAGTCCAGGCAATTTGATATATCTTTGCAATAAACCGACTCTTAGTTTTGTTGATATTTTCTAATTTTTTTCTTGTCTTTGCTTCATTTATTTCTAATCTGATCGTTATTTCCTTCTAACTTTGGGTTTAATTTGTTCTTTTAGTAGTTTTTTGAGATGTGAAGTTAGGTTCTTTGCTTGAGCTCTTTTCTTTTCCTTAATGTAGGCATTTATCATTGTAAACTTCCCTTTTGTAACTGCCCTTGCTGCCTCCCATGGGTTTTGGTATGTTGTGTTTCCATTTTTTGTGCTTTTCAACAATTTTTAAATTTCCCTCATTATTTCTTCTTTGACTCCCATTGGTAGGTTAGAAATGTGTTAGGTTCCATGAGTTTGTGAATTTTGCAGCTTTCCTTCTGTATTTATTGCTAGTTTCATACCCTTTTTGTCAGAAAATATAGTTTTCTTTAATATCTTTAGGTTTGCTAAGACTTGTTTTGGTGACTTATCGTTTTATCTGTCCTGGAGAATATTCCAGTTGCTTGAGAGGAATGTGTGTTCCACTGCTGCTGAATGGATGGAATGTTCTCTATGTATCTGTTAGGTCCAAAGGGTGGATAGAGTACCTGTTGGTCCAAAGTATAGGTCAAGACCAATGTTTGTGTATTGGTTTTCTGGGTGATCTCCCAAGCTGCTGAGGAACCCTTGAATGTGAGAAGGGGGAATCAGGTCTGGCAGTGTCCAAAAGTTATATTTAATATTTCAAAAATCTCAACAAATTATACATTTTTTACTAGATGAAACTGCACAGATATAAAATGTATGGCTGTTTCTTTATTTCTATCCAGAATTAAGTCAACGTAGTAATTAGAATCTCTAGGCATAGCCTTATATGCCTTATATATCTTTGATTAAGTCAAAATAAAATAGGAAACAAAAATATTACATAGTCAATATACCTTTTAAAAAATGTTTCACAACATGGAATAGAGAAGTTAATTGAAAATAATCCTCAGTGGTAAAAGGTTTGGAACTACTGATTTTGTAAATGGTCCACAGTGAGCAAGATCTATATATACACGGCCATCAGGCAAGCTGCCTATTTTTATAATGATGTGTTATTGAGATGCAGCTATAACTCTATATCTGATTTCCTAACACAAAGGCAGAGTTCAGGAGTTGCTACAGAGACTATGGCCTGTGGAGGCTAAAACACTTATCATTTGGCCCTTTACAGAGGAGGGTTCCCATCCTAGATAAGTCTTTTATAAATTAAGATACTCCCTTAACTTATCTCCACTAACGGACTTGCCTGGTAGCCGACAGTCCCTAGTACTGCTGTAAAACCTGGTGACTGCCGTCCACTGGGGTTGGGGGGCAGGCTCGAACTACCCTCCGTGCCCGTCCATTTCTGCTCCCGTCTTCTACCTTCCCCATGTTCTAAGAGTCAGTTGTGCACGTTTCCAAATATGTCTCTGTCGTCTTTTCCTGCTAGTGTCATTATGTAATTTAGTTAAATATTATGTAAACTGAGAAAGTGAGTATGGCAAAAGTGTGGCTGTTTCCTTGAAAAAGAAGCCGGAGCATCAGAAAGACGGGGCACCGAAACAGTTGCTGAGAGATGAAATTGTAGGCAACACAACTGGAAGCACATGGGTAAGAAACCATAAAATCGGGCACTCGGCCCTCGCGTTACTGCCACTCCGTTTTCATTTTCTAGAAAGACAAGCTGGAAATCAGGGATCACTGGCATGGTTTCTGCGAGAATCTCTAATCAGTGACTCAGTCCACACAAGGCTTTGACTGTGTGTTTGCCGATTGTTTATACCCAAATGAAAAGTAAGTTTTCTTACATCTTTATAGCAGGAGGCAGTTTTCCTACTTGGAGTGAAGCACCCACTGAAGTTGGACCCCTACCCTCCCAGAGAGTGGGAGAAAGGGGTGCTCGCTCCCTTGAGGTTTATGTGTGAAAGGGACGATGGCTCTCAGGTCCTGGAGAAAGAGATATTTCTGGGTTGGAAAACTAAAAAGAGGCTTTTTAAAAAATGATTCATATATCAAATGGACAGAGAGAAAATTTACAGTTTGGATGCTGCTTGACTTATGGTGGGGTCATGTCCTGATAAACCCATCCCAAGTTGAAAATAACAATAAGTAAAACAATGCACGAAATACACCTAACGTACTGAACACCTTAGCTTAGCCAAGCCCATTTCTACTGAACACCTCTTGCTTTTGTACCATAGAAGTTTGCTAAAGTACATGTTCGAAGGAGAGTTAGGTCAGGTCAGGTCAGGGCATAGAATCACAAAGTTTATCTAAAGTCCAGTCCAGCTGAGGGGAATGGTGTGGTACAAGGTAGATATCCCGGGGATTTCCACTGGGCCAGAGGAGGAAACACCCCACTCTGGGGGAAGTGGGAAATTGTGGAGGAATGTGACTATGAGAGGTACTGCCTGCCATGTCTCTGACAAAGAATCCAGCTGAACCTGACCAGACAGTGACACAGGGGCTAGAGCGTCAGACTGGGATGCAGAGGACCCAGGTTCGAAACCCCGAGATCACCGGCTTTAGAATAGTCTCACCAGCTTGAGTGTGGGGTCGCTGGCTTGAGTGTGGGATCATAGACATGACCCCATGGTTGCTGGCTTGAGCCCAAAGGTTGCTGGCTTGAAGCTCAAGGTCACTGGCTTGAGCAAAGGGTCGCTTGCTCTGCTGTAGCCCCCTGCTCCCCTGTTAAGGTACATATGAGAAAGCAATCAATGAACAACTAAGGTGCCACAACTAAGAACTGATGCTTCTCATCTCTCTCCCTTCCTGTCCCTATCTGTCCTTCTCTCTGACTCTGTCAAAACAAAAACAAAAACAAGAACACAGCCGAGCCCCCCCTGGGACTTGGTCAAGTAGATAGAAATAAATGGACAGATAAAGGAAGATCAGAGAACATCCATGTTGGCGCTTTGCTTCTGGGCTGCATGCAGTGGCCTGGGAGTGGCCGGGTGGTAGAGACAGGGAGCAGCCCCAGCCGCGTCCTTTCCTGCACTCAGCCCTCGGTGTGCCCCTAGGTGTGCCCTTCAGTGTGCCCTTCAGTGTGCCCCTCGGTGTGCCCCTCGGTGTGCCTGAACCCGCGTTCCTTCATGCCTTGGTTAGTGAGGCCCTTACAGAGGTGCTGGGACAGGTGACTCAGCAGAGGCCGGTAGAAGGACACAGAGGCCTCAGAATGTGACGCCTTGGTGATCAGAAGCGCATGGCAGTTGGTGACCAGACATGTCAGCAGGAGGTGACAGGACAGACCCACATAAAGACAGGACCGGCCAGGTGATGGCAGACATCAGTGCAGCGCCCAGCCCGGGACACAGCAGAGACCAGTGAGGCCCAGAGGACAGCACACCTCCCTGTCATCCCCCTGCCCCCCAGGGTATGGGAGGGCCCCCCCAACCCCCCACAGGACGGGGAGCGCAGAAGGGAGACCCCTCTGCTGAGGAGCAGCCTTGACTTTGAACTTGGAATGAACTGAGAACTGAAGAGAATTAGTCAATGGGAAAAAGGCCCAATGCGTTTAATTGACAAGCTTAAGCATTTTCCCACACTCTACTGAGAAAAAATAAAATGAGATCAGTTACAGAAATAAAAGACTTCTTTTTTTTTGTTTTAACATTTTGAACACATGTGCAGTTTATGTGAAATTTCAACGTTTTTACATGTCACACAGGTAAAGTGCCTTATAAGCACGCCATAAATATTACTACTTATTGTTTTATTTCTAGTTAGCTTTATTTATTCTACTTCGTATGTCTGGTTAGCTTTCTTCTCAATTTTCTGTGGCAATGATTTAATATTCACAGCTTAGGTTATTTATACCACTTTTACATGAGGGCCACAAACTTTCCCTTCCTGCTTTCTTTTTCTACAGCCATTCATCTGCTTTTCTCCTGGGAGATTAGATTTCCTCCCCACCCCCAGACAATCAGCGATATTCCCCCATCTCAAGGCTCTTAATTTAATCATATGTGTGAAGTCCCTTTTGCCATGTAAGGTAACAAGTTCATAGGCTCTGAAGATTAGGACACCCTAGTGGGGGCTCTGTCCTGACCACCACAAAGGCAGTCTCGAACTTATTTATATCTCTATTTGGTGCCCTTGATTTCAGAACCTGGAACACATTAGGCTCTAAATAAATGTTGAGTCAGTGAATAAGTATTTCCATTTACAGATTGCTGCCACATTGCAACCTCCATTTCTGGGTGGAACATCTATGTAAGAATTAAACAGCCAGAACTAAAAATAAAACCCATACTTTCTCCAGTGGGATTTGGATGGAATGGTATTTTAATATGAGAGTGTACCCAGTTTATATTCTCCACCGCAAATAACAGAGATAAATTATGGCCCACTTAAGCAGAATAAGGATAGAATAGAAAGCTATTATGTTTCTGTCTCCATTTGGCGTTCAGGTTGAAGTTGGTTATGTTATGCCTTTCACCAGAGCGGCCTGAAACCCCCTTTCGGTTTATTTCTATTAATAAAGACCTTATTCATTAAGCCTTTCTCAAAGGCCACTATGAAACATTTTCCGATCCCCAATCCAACGTAATCTCTCCTAGGAATCTCCCTAACAACATATTTAGTCCTATCTTGTGATTTTACACGTTCGGTCCCACCGTTTCTCCCCTTACTAACGGGGTGGGTGGTGGACCCCTTAGCAAGCAGTGTGTTGGGAGCCAGGGCCCCATCCCCCGCTTTGGAAGTAGACCTCCTTCCCCAGGTCCCTGTCGGCTGTGCTGCGGCCACACCGGCCACCTCCATCGCTGGGCTCAACCACTGTCTGTTTCCTGGGGTTTGGAAGCTGCGGGAATGCCTCAAAGCAAGTGCGACAGTCAGAGACGATTCTGAACAGCTGCAGCAGAGACTGGGACCCAGGCAGGCGGCAGCAAGTGCCCGGGTACAGAAGAACGCAGCCGCATGGTGACCGCTGTCACAGGGCAACAACCTGGAGGTGGAATCCTACGCGAGCTGTTTCTGAAGGGTGAACTTGGCTCTAAGTTTCCCACCTTGGTCCCCACCTTGGTCTTCAGCACCTTCACCGATTTCCTCAATTATCCGGCACCTTTCTTAGAGAGATTGGGTATTTTTGTCCCCTCCCCCTGCTATTCATATGTTGGGACCTAATCCCCAGTGAGACGGTAGTTGGAGTTAGGGTCTTTGGGAGGTGATGGGTGCCCTTATTAAAGAGACCCAAGAGAGAAGCCCGCCCTTTTTGCTACGTGAGGACACATTAACATGCCACCCTATCCAGGCATCCCACTGGAGTCCAGGGTGACACCCCACCAGAGAAAAGCACACGTGTTATGTTAAATTCTGACTCCAAATAATAGGGTTAATAATAGGGTTCGCGGGCACTGTTAACAAAGGAAATGAGAAACAAACGTTGTGAAGCTTATTCTTAATGGCGAAACAAAATCCTCTAGTGGAAACTGTTTCCAATCAATTGTCTCCGTAAATTTATTAAGTAATTCAGTGTATCATGTCCATTTACCATGGTATTTGATTGACTAGTTTTGTATGTTAAGGGGTAAATTTTTCCCCCTAAGATAAAGCTTTTGAAAATAAAAGAGTATCTCTAGACCCCTCTCTCCTAAATTGCCTGTTTTCATCGCCAATCTATTTGTTGAAGGTCTCTTTAATTTTAACACTAAGTAGGTAAAGTAATTATTCTTGTTCTTGTTTCTGGAATTGCTATAGGTTCGAAAATCGACTTACTTACCTCAAACCAGCTGGACATGTCCCCATGGAGCCTGCTCCCCTGTTGGGGTCCCCGGGGGTAAGTGGTGCCTCTTCTAGATGGTTCCAAGAAACGTAGCTCATGGCTTGGCGAGCAGACCCGCAGGCTGGATGTCAGCCTCCCGCTGTCTCCCTGGCTGGGTTCCCCCCCTGATGCCCTGTGCCTGCTCCTGAAGCTGGGGATGGGGTTCGGCCTCATCCCCCACGCGTCACCGACAGAGAAGGACTGTCTCTGGGAACCCAGATAATGGCTAATACAAGAACGAGTCGACAGGGGGCGGTGTGCAGCCAATAGGCACAAAAGACGCCTCCCTGTCTAGCCTCCATCTCACAAATCATTTGCAATCATTTGCAGTAGAAATATTTGACATATTAGGAGTGTGAAGAGGGCTTTAATGAGCACACCTTCTGGGGCCCTAAGCTGGGACGTTCTGGACTGCACTCTATGGATTTACCACAAAGACGTAGCATTGACCAACAGACAGGAGGCATGCATCGCAAATGAGGAGCAAGGTGTCAGGACTTGAGACGCGTTATTCCGCCACGCTCTGTCATTATTTTCTCACTTTGCGGGAGGCTCAGAGAACCCCGTTTCTTCTCTTCTCTTGACACCTTTCTAAGTAGAGACCCGTTTACGTGTGCCCCGAGAAAGAGGGCATTTCCGAAACGTGCCCTAGAGAGAGGAAGGGTAAGAAGGACTCCCAAACAAGCTAGTGACATTAAGGATGCTCTTTGTAAAGGGGTTAATAAACAATGCCGCGTTACTGAGACCTCCCCAGTCCAGGGGGGCCTGGAGTCCAAGAACGGTGTCTGGATTTTGCAGCAAGGCTCTGGGAAGGGTATGGGCGACGGCTGATCAGTTGTCCCTAAGGAACAGAATGGGCGGGGGCTTCAGCAGAGAGCATGCGCTTTAGACCGTCAGTTCCCCAGCATTTTGGTCTCAGGACTCCTCCATACTCCTTAAAAGTGTTGAGGGCCCCAAACAGCTTCTGTTTACGGGCATTATATCTACCCATAATTACCATATTGAAAATCAAAACTGAATAATTAAAGACATTCTTTGAAAATAGATCTATTACGAGTTAATATATTTTATTAAAAATACTTAGTTTTCAAAAGAAGATTGATGAGAAGAGTGGCATTATTCCATATTTTCATGTGTGTATTTTTTTAAAAAAAGATTTTAAGAATTGATCTTACAGGGCAGGACAGCGAGAAATATGAACTCATAGTTGCTTCACTTTAGTTGTTCATTGGTTGCTTGTCATATGTGCCTTGACCAGGCAAGCCCAGGGTTTTGAACTGGGGTCCGCAGCGTTCCAAGTGGATGCTCTATCCACTGCACCATCGCAGGCCAGGCTGCATGTGTCTTTAATGGCTGGCTTTCTCGCGGACAGCTTGGCTGTCCCACCTGCTTCCACATTCAATGTCTTGTGATCGCACAGGTCAAGTCGCGTCGGGGGGATTCCAGTACACACCGGTGATAGAATGGGAGTGTCTAAGGCAAATAACTTCTAAATATTATTAGAAGCCTGACCCGGTGGTGGCGCAGTGGATAGAGTGTCCGACTGGGATGCGGAAGACCCAGGTTCCAGACCCCAAGCTCGCCAGCTTGAGCGCGGGTCCATCTGGCTTGAGCAAAAAGCTCGCCAGCTTGGACCCAAGGTCGCTGGCTCCAGCAAGGGTTTGCTTTGTCTGCTGAAGGCCCGCGGTCAAGGCACATGTGAGAAAGCAATCAATGAACAACTAAGGTGTTGCCACGGCAACGAAAAACTAATGATTGATGCTTCTCACCTCTCTCTCCGTTCCTGTCTGTCTGTCCCTATCTATCCCTATCTCTGACTCTCTCTCAGTCCCTGTAAAATAAATAAATATAAAAATATATATCTTTAGGGAAAGAGTTTCAATTCTGCGGACTCCCTGAGGACCATGGTTTGGGGGTGCTGTGGCTGGTGGGGGAGGTTTTAGGGGTGCAGAGGTGAAGGCCATGCTCTCCCTTCCCTTTTCCTATGTGCTCTAGTCACTGGGATTTACTTTCAGGATGATGTTACTCTAAATCAGGAATTGCGGGAATGGACGTTATCGACACTGCGTGATTAAACGTTATTTTTCCCCCTCACTTCTAAGGTTTGGTTCATTCAAAGCCTTCTGTCTCATTTTTTCTCCCACTCAAATGTGGAATTTAGAAAGAGTCCATGTAGCTAGCTGTATTTAATTTTTTTTAAGGTATCTTTTTTTGGTTGATTGATTTCAGAGAGACAGAGAGAGGAAGGGAGAAAAGCATTCATTTTTTTTGTCCCACTTAGTTGTGTACTCACTGATCGCTTCCCACATGTGTCCCGATCAGGGATCAAACCTGCAACTGTTGGTGTTTGAAGATGATGCTCTGACTGAGCTAACTGACCAGGGCCCATGTAGCTATATTTAGATAATTGGTCACCCTGAATACATTTTGAGGTCATTTATACATTTGTACATTTGGGGATCATTTATAAATCTCTACAAGCAATGAATGCTATGTTGTTGTTTAAATACAAATAGGATCCTACTTCCCTTGTAGACAGGACTGCACAAACCTAACAAAATAGTATTTTTTATGCAACCTGGTAACTGCTTGAGCAAAATGGAACCACTTTTTTCCTTATATTTCCACAAGGTGGCACTGTTTCCCTTCTAACAACACATGGCAGCCAACCCCAAGAACACAGGTACTTTAAGCAATTACTATAATTCCTGTTACATAATTACTAAATTCTCAGGGTGCTGTTAGGTTTGTCCTATAGAAGGAATGTGTAGGGCTTTTTCTTTTTTGTAGAAACATAATTTTTAGCAATAAGTTAGCTCAAAATCAACACTGTACAGTCATTTCCCATTTTCCCTTATAATTTCACTTATAATAATTATGCTTTTAGTGATATAATAGTTTTATAAAAACATCATTATATTATATACCCAATGACTGTGAAATTATCTGCCTTGAAGCCCAGTGAAATTATCAATCAGCAAACTGGGTTAAGATGGGACCATTTTAAGAAAGCTATTTACACTCTAATTTACAAGTTTTTTTTTTTAATTAAAAGATTTCTAAAATGTACTAACTATGATTGTTAAAAAAAAGTAATGGTTCTTTTTATGGTAAGAAAAGAAATTGAACCTCTGTGCTGGAAAGTGCAGAAAACAAATCAGCGTTCTTTATAAATAGATTTTACTGCTGGTTTACAAATTACCTTATGTGCCTTTCAGATGATGGAAGATGAAGTCAGCCTCCGTCTGCACTGTGCACGCAGCGCATGTGCCGTCTCTTTCGAGAGGGTTATGGAATGCTGCGGAGAGGGCACCATTCTTGAAATGGGGAATTCTTCAGACGGATCAAAATGCAAAAATGAAAATAAGGCAAGGCCAGTTGTTTAATGTTTATACTGATGGACTTGAGGGAAAACCCTGGATTGGAAGCCAGCAGATCGTCTTCTGACTTTGACTGAGCCCTTGGTGGCCACACAGTGAAGGTCAAGGCAGCCTGGAAGTCAGGCTGACCGGTATCGAAACAAGGAGAGAGGCCACTGGCCAGAGGTGACGGCCAAATGTTCAGCGTTCGGTGCTCAGTGCTAAGCAGGGTATTAACGTGCATCCTGAGAGCAAGGCTGCCACCAGAATCAGGGCTTTTGTGACAAATCTGAGACCTCAGTATGATGGGCAGGATAAGTAGTCTCAGCGGTCCAACAGCACCCATTGGCGGGGGTGCTCTGGAGATGCTGGCTGGTGAGCATCATGGAGATGTTTAGTTCCACTTACTAAACACTCTTTTTCTGTGGTGGCAGCTGCTCACGGGACAGAGACACATTTTTCAGGCCCGGACTGGAGGTTTGGCAGCATGGAGTGGTAGTCCCACAGCTTGCACATCAAAACAGGAGGGAGGAAGCAGCATCTCAGGATGTAGGTGACTGCAACAAAACTGGCTTTCTAAAATAAGAAAATTCTACGTCTTAGTCTGCATGGGCTGCTATCACACATTATCATAGACTGGGTGGCTTAAACAAGAAACACACATTTCTCACAGTTTGGGAGGCTGAAGGGTCCAAGATCTAGGTAGATCTGGTGTCTGGTGAGGACCCGTTCCCAGATTGGGGACAGCTGTCTTCTGCTTGTGTTCTCACATGACTGAGCAAGCTCGGGGCTCTATCTCTCATAAGAATACTAATCCCGTTATGAATTCCCCACTCTCATGACCTCATCTCCACCTGTTTACTTCTGGAAAGTCCCATCTCTTGATACCATTCTACTGTAGGTTAGGACTTCAACAGATGCATTCTGGAAGGACAGAAACAGGCAGTCCATAGTACCGTATCTAATAAGAATCAGTTGTCCCTTGGATAAAAAACTAACACCTGTGAAAAGATGTAAAATATGACTTGATTTTTGCCCAAACTGTCTGACTGGACTTGTTAAAAACAAAGCATACTTGATTATTTCCTCTAAAGATTTACTTATTCTCACCCAATTATATTTACAAAATTTTAACAGAATTACATAACAAGACATCCAAGCGCACCATGACTTTACGGACACACTGTATGGGAGGTTTATAACATTTTAGGTAAACGCATGTGCTTTGACTTTGTACAGTAGCATTTATGAACAAATGCTAATGCGAAACACTTGATAATATTATTTAATTTAATCCCCAAGAAACCCTATCGTTGGCTAGTCTTCCTACTTGAGTTTTGCTGAGGAACTACATTTGAGAGGCTTGCCCAAGGCCTCGTCATTGATAAGTGGCACAGCGAGGCTCAGAGTCCAGGGCTAGTTGATTCCAAGACCTACACACCATTCTTCTAGAATACATTGTAAGTCCCTGAGAATGGTAATAGCCTCTCTTTTGAGATCCTACTTCTTTCTGGGTAACGGTTTTATTTATTTGTGAATAGGGCACCGCCATGTGGACACAGAATTCTTTGAACTCTTTGATATTCGCGACGAGAGAAGGAAAAGTTCTGTGGTCCTGTCAGCGGGTAAGTGTCCCCTGAGGGCTGTCTGAGACCAGCTCTGTAAGAGCAAGAGGACATACGTGTTGTCCTGTAGAAGACAGAAAGCCCACCGCTTCTAGCCCTCCCTCCCTCCCTCTTCATCTCCAAGGGGGTGGGCTGTGGCAGTGGGTCAAGTTTAAGGATCTTTTATGAACCACAGCTAGGGGTAGAACTTTCCGAACTCTAGGGAAAAATTTATGGGCACGCTAGAAAGTTAAGGTAGCCGGGAGCTACTCCTTTTGAGAGAAAGTCCAATCATTTCTCATTTTGGAATCCCCTCTGCTCCCCCAGATGCTGGAGAAGACATGTCTGCATTCTAATCCTTCGGCAGCAGACACTATCCACTCTCTTCTGCCAAATGCACAAACCAAAAACAAATCAGAAAAAAAGAAAAGAAAAGCTCAGGTAAGCCCTGTCCCGGCATCCGTGAGACCCCCGTCTGGCTGCTTTTCTGTGCTCCCTAGTGACGGGAGTCCCAGCCCTTTGTCACACTGCCAGGGCCACATCTCAGACATGGTTTGGGCTTGGGGAGATGTGGCCAGAAGGGGGCGCGCCGGCCTGCTTTGGTGTTAGACGGAATTAGTAATAGAGTCCTTCCGGCTTGAAGCTCAGATCAGCAGATCTCTCTCTGTCTCTCTCTCTTTGGAAAAAATCTCTGGGTAGTAATAATTATTTTACTGTCCTTTGTGTTCTGTTCATACAGATCTCTGTAAAGGACATCACGGAGAGATGGGTTCCCTGGCCAAACACCATCTTAATCATTTTTATCATAAAAATTTTTATTTCCTCTGTGGAATTGAAATCCTAATGGAACTTTAGGAAACGAGTCCAGTGAGTGGATTACGTGATGAGGTAAATTCTTCAGCGTCTCCTGAGGGACCCGGATTGCTTCCGGCCTTGGCTTTGTTCTCCATCAAGTCCTGGGCTTGCAGGACGGTGGTGTTTTGGTCTGAGGCAAACCTCCCAGTGGTGTAACAGTAAACTAGACGCCCACCTGTAGGCCTGGGAACCAACTTCTCTCAGTTAGAAGCCCACTATTTGAAGATGTGATTTGGGAAGGCTATTAACATTCACTGAGTCCTGACTTGTGCCTGGCACTGGATTAAGTACTGGACATACTAGGTTTCAGGTGTACAATTCTAGAATACATCATCTGTATGTGGGTTGGGTGCTCACCACCCCAAGTCAAGTCTCCTTCCATTACCATCTATTCCCCTTTACCTCTCCTACCTCACCACCCTCGTTCCCTCTGGTCATCATCACACTGTTCTCTGTGCCTATGAGTTTTGTTTGTTTTGTTTTATGTTTTGCTTAATCCTTTCACCTTTTTCACCCAGACCCACCCAACGCCCCTCTCCTAGGACAGCTTTTAGTTTGTTCTTTGTAGCTGTGAGTCTGCCTCTATTTTATACACATTTGAAATTTTCTATTAAAAATAGTTAAGAAATTTAGAAAGTGCTGGACAGCCTGACCAGGTGGTAGAACAGTGGATAGAGCATCAGACTGAGACACGGAGGACCCATGTTCAAAACTTCGAGGTCGCCGACTTGAGTAAGGGATCATCTGGCTTGAGTGTGGGGTCATGGGCTTGGGCATGGGATCATAGACATGACCCCATGGTCGCTGGCTTGAGCCCAAAGGTTGCTGGCTTGAGCAAGAGGTCACTCACTCTGCTGTAGCTTCCCGGTCAAGGCACATATGATAAAGCAATCAATGAACAACTAAGGTGCTGCAATGAAGAATTGATGCTTCTCTTTTTCTTCCTATCTGTCTGTCCCTATCTGTCCCTTTCTTTGACTCTCTCTCTCTCTCTCTCTGTAAAAAAAATACTGGACTTATTGAATAATTGTGAATAATTTCACATTCAATGCCACTGTTGGGCAAAGGACTTTGTAAAATTTGTATTTTTTGAGTTTGCTCACTTTTATTGTTAAAAAATGGCACTGGGCAGCCACATGTGTGCTTGCCCTCAGAGCAGGGAGTTGATTGCAAATTGTGGGTTGCATTCCTGCTGGGGAGGAGCCATGGTTTTACTAATGTTTTCTGGAGGAGGGGTCTTTGTGGGCCTAGGCAGTTTTGCAGGGAGAACAGAGAATGCAGAGTGCTGAAAAAGAAGCCAGTTTGGCAGAGAGAAGGTGTGCAGATGGGGAAGCAGAGCTGAGGGGCTTTGCGAGCTCTGCTGAGAGTGGTGGGGCCTTTAATTCTAGGTAGGAGGAACCAGGAGAAGATTCTCCTGGTTGTAGAACCAGAGAATATGTCAGGGGTTTGGTAACCCTGAATGAAAGGGCAGTGCTTTCCCTGCCTGTTTGCTTGTTGGCCGGTGCAAGACTTGAATAAAGGAATGGCCCATCATTGTTTGGTTCCACTGTTTCTTTACTGTCTGCCCGATTCAATGAGAACCTGCATGGTCACGATGGTGGCAGCCCCTGGCCATACACCTCCCAACAATAATCTGACGTTCGCATCACTGTTCCCATTTCAGCAATAATAGAACAGCATCAGAGAGGCTAAGAATTGCACAGCAAGGAGGGAATGGTCTGTAGTTTGCAGCATTTCTCACATGGGACCGCCCACCTTACTCGTGCTTTCCCTCCACTGGAGAGTTCTTGCTTTGATTCTTCCAGGTCAGGGGTTGGGGAACCTATGGCTCGTGAGCCAGATGTGGCTCTTTTGATGGTTGCATCTGGCTTGCAGACAAATCTTTAATAAAACAATAATGTTAAAAATATAAAACATTCACAATCCATTCATTTCCTACCACTCATGTTCATGGTTATGGGTGGCTAGAGCCAATCACAGCTGTCCTCTGGGACAACAACAAATCTTTATTGGATAATGCGTAACATACACGGGTCGTTGTGAGGTCAGGAAGTAAACTTCCCTCCTTTTAATCAAGTAGTCAGCTAGCTAATTGCAGAAACCTTTTGACGAAGAACATGGCTAAAAGAAAAATAGATGAGGAGTATCGTACTTTTCAGCAGGAATGTACAGAGGAATTCGCCTTTGTGGAGAAAGCAGATTCTGCAATGTGTCTAATATGCAATGATAAAATAGCATAGATGAAACAGTCAAATATAAAGCCGGACTTCGACACACGCCATACTACATTTGCATTGAAATATCCGGCAGGAGACAGCAGTAAGAAAGTATGTAAAGAGCTACTGTGCAGAGTGCAAGCTAGTCAGCAACAACTCCGTGTTTGGACCCAACAAGGTGACTGGAATTCAGCTAGCTTTGCTGGTGCTTTAGCAATTGTGATAAATGGAAAGCCATTCACAGATGGGGAGTATGCCAAAACATTCATGTTTGATGTTGCCAATGAACTTTTTGATGACTTATCGGATAAAGACAAGATAATCAAACGAATAAAAGACATGCCTCTGTCAGCAAGAACTATTCACGATCATACCATCATGATGGCAAATCAAATTGAGGCAACACAAGTGAAGGACATAAATGCAGCACCATTCTTTTCTCTTGCTTTCGATGAGTCAACAGACGTAAGCCGTTTATCCCAGTTCAGCGTGATTGCAAGGTATGCTGTCAGTGACACACTATGTGAGGAAAGTCTTGCTGTTTTGCCTATGAAAGAGACAACAAGAGGGGAGAATTTATTCAAGTCTTTCACTGAGTTCGCTAAAGAAAACAATCTACCGATGGATAAACTTATTTCAGTGTGTACTGATGGTGCTCCATGCATCCTACATCAGGAGGTGCTTTGTGCTCAGATGTGTGGCGGGCAACTTGGTAAGGTGATGTTGCTGGTCATTCGGGTGGTCAACTTTATTGTTGCCTGAGCTTTAAATGATCATCAGTTTAAAACACTGCTGGATGAAGTTGGGAATAATTATCCTGTCCTGCTTCTGCACAGCAATGTGCGTTGGTTGTCCAGAGGGAAGGTGCTCAGCCGTTTTGTGGCTTCTCTGAGCAAAATCCAGACTTTTCTTGAAATGAAAAATGTCGAGCATCCTGAGTTAGCTAACACTGAGTGGCTCCTGAAGTTCTACTATCTCGTGGACATGACTGAACACCTGAACCAGCTCAATGTGAAAATGCAAGGTGTTGGAAATACAGTCTTATCCCTTCAACAATCAGTGTTTGCATTTGAAAACAAGATGGAACTCTTCATTGCCGACATTGAAACAGGTTGGTTACTACACTTTGAAAAACTGGGAGAGTTTTAAGATGCATGCACAGCAAGTGACCCTGCTCAACATCTTGATCTCCAGCAGCTAGCAGGCTTCACATCTAATCTGCAGTCATTCAAAGCATGCTTTGGAGAATTCCGTGAGCACACTCGTCTTTTTAAGTTCATCACCCATCCACACGAGTGTGCAGTGGACAGTGCTGATCTGAGTTACATCCCCGGTGTCTCCGTCAGAGATTTTGAGCTACAAGCTGCTGACCTGAAGACCTCAGACATTTCGGTGAATAAGTTCAAGTCACTGAATGAAGATTTGGAAAGACTTGCACGACAGCAAGCAGAGTTGGTGAGCAAACACAAGTGGGGAGGAATGAAAAAACTTCAATCTGCAGACCAGCTGATTGTCAAAACTTGGAACGTGCTTTCCGTCACATACCACACACTGCAGCATGTGTGTATTGCTGTACTGACAATGTTTGGCTCTACGTATGCATGTGAGCAGTCTTTCTCACATCTAAAGAACGTTAAGACCAACCTATGATCATGTTTAACGGATGGAAGTCTCAACGCCTGCATGAAGCTTAACCTCACTATGTATCAACCAGACTACAAAGCCATCAGCAAACCATGCTGCACCAGAAGTAGCATTAATGGTAAGAGGTACTTTATTCATCATTGGTTAGCAACAGCATAACAACGTTATTAAAAAGATTTCAGAGACTTATTGTACTTTAAAAATGTTGGTCTTACATAAAATGCACACATTTACTTGTATTTAGTGTTAAACATATTGTATGGCTCTCACGGAATTACTTTTTAAAATATGTGGCTGTCATGGGTCTCTCAGCCAAAAAGGTTCCCCACCCCTGTTCCAGGTCATCAGCCTTCAGGAATTAACCCTCAGCTGGAGGTCCCCCAGGGAGGCGCTGCGGCTGTAACCTCTGCGCTCAGAGCCGGTGTCTGGAGCTTGGGGAGAAGCAAGGGGGAGAATTTTGTTGATAAACTTCATGCATTTTGGGGGCTCTGAAAGCCAGGCTCCAAATGCTCTGTCCTGTTGGCTTTTCCATATGAGTTCAAATGTCACACGAGTCCCTCTTTTAGTTAAATCAGGAAACATTTATTTGAGAAGTTAAGACAAAAGGACTGAGGTAGAGGTATAAAAATCCTACTCAGATCTCAGACTTCGATCCCAGCGTTCGGCCCAAACAGGTCTTGACTCAGAAGAAGCGGAATGGAGTTTGGTCATCTTTAGCAAACCACTCTGCGTGCCATGTTCGCTTTATGGGTTTGCTCAATTAAATAGTTTATGTAGTCCCAAGGGAAACAGAAACAGGACCGGTTTTGATAGGGACAGAAGACAACTCTGGACAGTGTGCCTGGGCAGGCCACCGTGAAGCTGGCAGGGGCGTCCAGAGAACCGGCCACCTTCACCTTCGGGCTGGCGGGAGATCGCAGACGCCAGCCGGTCTCTCTCAGCGCTGCCCACACCGTCCCGGGGGCACAGAACACGGGCAGGGGCGGCCTGAGCCGGGGCTCCAGCCGCCTTCCCTCGTCAGCATCTTGGCTGGTGACTGTGCGCGCGGGCGATGTGCCTGGCTGTTTTGATGCACACCAGAAAACTCGCTTTTGAAGTGGTTTGGAAAGCTCCAAGAGATGTGCTTCACGGAATTGGTATCGCTGCCAGTGAGCCAAGGTTCTGCTTTTCATCAGTTGCTGACTCCGGCAATCTGGCTCCCCGCAGCGCCCCCTGCCGGCGGCCGGGGCTGCGGACACATGCCCCGCGCGGCGGAGGAGCAGAAAGCCGCCGCCCCGGCCGCGGACTGCGCGCTTCGGCCTCCCGGCTGCAGGAGCGCAGGTAAGCGGCGGGTCGGCGGCAGCTCCTTGAACGTGAGACTGGACATTCTTTATAGCGTCTCCAGACACGAGAATTGGCAGGGCTTGAGAAAGAATCCTGGCAGGAAGTTCATTTTCTTTACTGCTACCTCCCCAACCGTAAAGATAAAAGCTTTTTACCTAAATCATGTTTGCTGGCGCACGGGAGTGGGAGATAATTTCCTCCAGAGCTTTACCCAGTTGGGGTTTAGTCCCCGGGATCTGGTAGTTTAATAGGCCATTTGAATTTGAAGAGCTTTTCTAATGGATGTTCCTCATACCCCCCACCCCACCCCTCCCCACAAGGCTTCTGATTTTTGTGTCATTTTTGTCCCCCCCCGCACCCCTCCCCCAAGGCTTCTGATTTTGTGTCATTTTTGTTACACCCCCCCCCCCCCGCTGCCCCCGTCACATCTCATATTACAGGCAAATCTTTCGTTTTGAACTTCATCGTCTTTCACTCATTTAGAACTTGTTCACCGACTGTGCTAACTCTAATTTCACCACTTCGAAATAACTTTTGAAAGTCTGTGTTTTCTCTCACTCTTCCACCCAGAGTTATTTAACTCTTGCAAATACCCAGAAAAGGGCACCCCTGCCTGTGTGTGGTGACACGTGTAACAAAACATTTTGAGGTGCTGACCCTCTAGTCCATACTTTGTTAATGAATAAAGATCCTACTAGGTATTTTCTAACTTTTAAGATTTAAATATAATAACTGACATTGCATTGAACTCAGTCTACATTTCCGCTGTGACATCATGTCAGGAGTCCTCTGATCTTCAAGCTGACAGTGTGACTAGCCCCCCGTGTGACCTCAAACAAACCATGTCATCTTTCTGTCCCTTCTTTCTTTGTGTGCACAATGTACAGATACCTTTGTCTGCCCCAGGAAAGTCACAGGGTGACTGTCTTAGCTCATAGACAGTTTTAACTGTCAATTGTAAGCTTCTTCAGTCCTGGGGCCCTGGAGGAAGTGCGCCCTCTGCTAGTGAGAGTTCTCTCTACAGGACTTCTGCCGCATCTCTGGGTGCTTCTGCTTCCTGGCTTTTCTCGGACTCTGTTCATCGCCTTTCCATTTTCTCATCTGTATCTTCACTCTCTTTCCTTCTTGCTGTTTTCTGTCAGCATTCAAATATAAACTTTTCATTTTATATTTGAGTGTCATCATTCATCTTGGGGAGACCCTTCCCTCGACCCTGCATGCCTTGCAAGCTACCATTTCTCCTCTTCCTTCCAGGCCCAATTTCCCTCAAGAATTTTCCACATGGATGATTTCCCCTTCCTCATTTTTCTTTCACTCTTTATCCAGGACAACCTAGATTTTGCTTTCACCACGTCCAGTAAACTACTTTTGCTAAGGTCACTGCCTGGGTTTGCTAGGGCTGCCATGACAACATCCTGTAGACTGCAGGGGCGTGAACAACAGAAATTTGTTTCCTTACAGTTCCAGAGGGTTAGAAGTCCAAGATCAAGTTGTCCGCAGGTTTGGTTTCTCCTGAGGCCTCTGCCCTTGGCACCGATGGCCACCTTCTCACTGTGTCCTCACATGTCCCTGTCTGTGTCCTAATTTCCTCTTCTCATAAGACACCAGTCATGTCGAGTAGGGTGTACCTACATTATTTCATTTAACCTTAATTATCTTTTTTTAGGCTCTACCTCCAAATGCATTCAAATTCCTAGGCACTGGGATTAGGACTTCAACATATGAATTTGGTGCAGAACACAAGCCCATAACAATCACCAACAACCTTCCTATTTTTAAGTTCAGTGGGATTTCAGGAACATTCAGTAGAGTAGATCTCTTCCTCTCGCTGGAAACCCTCTCTTTTGAGGGGTTTCTTTGGCTGATATTTTTCCATCAATATCTTTTAAAGACTTCAATTAGATCATGCCTTTTCTCTGTTTGAAACTCTTCAGTGTTTCCCCAGTCACAAGGCAGTTCTAGACTGCAACCTTTAGGACACGGGAACTAGGCTTGCCTTGTTGATTTCTGCCCACCCAGAGCCCAGCCAGAGCCTTCTGCCTCGTGCGCACTTAACTCACTGACCTAAGTCTTGGCTACGTTTTCAGCCCCATTTTGACACCCGTGTTCACCTGTCTCAGTCACACAGCTCTTTTCTCAGGTCTGTGAGCTGACCTCATCTGGGCTGCCTGGGCCACAATGCACTCTCTCCTTCTTTGTGGGTTAGCATGCATTTGTATTCTTGCCGCTCTATGTGGAGGCCAAGGTTAGCAGCATGGGCCTCACGAGGAGCTGGTTAAAATGCAGGCTCCATCCTGGACCTAATGAATCAGTACCTGCACTTTAACAAAGTCCTCGGGTGATTCATGTGCACATTAAAGTTTGGGAAGCTCTGCTCTGGGTCTCCGCCTAAGTGCTTGTTCTTTAGGGAGACCTTCCCCAATAGGCCAATGCACACCAGGTCACCTAATGGATTTGCTCACAGCATCTGTGACAGCCGAAGGGCACGGAAGGGAAACACAAGGGAGGATGGCAGGGGAGGTGGAGCCTGCCAATCAAAAGCTGTTGACTTCATAATTTTACCCAAAGCTGATCTTTCAGAAGTTTTGGATCACTAAGAAGAGCATGCAAAATTGGTGAATAGTTGTTTTGAGCAAACTGATAATTGTAAAATGTTTTATTGGCTTTAACACTTGTAAGGCTAGTGGCCAAGGCCACCATCACAGCCACCTGGCCAGTGCAGTTTCGCATTAGATTCGGACAGTCGGTAATGAAACAACGGAGCCAAGAACTGGTGAGCCATCAGCTTTAATTCTAGCTTGCACCCAGCAAGCAAGTAAAAACACACACTGGGCTCCAAAATCCACTCACTCATTGCTCACAAAGCTACTGACTTATCCGAGTTTCCTAGCATCAAAGGTTCCTAGCTCACCAGACTTATTCACCTCGATTCTCCTTCTCCTTCTCTCTCCACAAACTCTGCACTAACTGGCTTCTCACTCAGCACTCCGCCATCTTGGCTTCTTCTCCTGGCCTCCTCCATGTGGCCTTTCTCTGCTCTTCTCTCTAATGCTAATCTCAGTAACTGAGAGAGCAAGCTCCTGGTCTGCCCCACTTTATAGTGTAGAAATCCAAACCTTTAATCCAATCTACAGACAAGGAAGTCTCTGATACAAAGTCACTTATCTGAAGCATAAAGGGTTTCCTCAGGAGAGTGCACCACCGTACATCATCCAATCAGTCAAGGGTGTGGGGAAAAGCTTACTCTTAAAACTTGCACGTGGGCAGTGCCATCTTTAACAAAGTGAGCATAATATATTTTATCTGCCCAACAACACTCTTTCTTTTTTTTTAGTTCACTCTGAAAACCACTTTATATTGTTTTGTTTTGATTTGCCACATTTTGACACCATGGGATAAATGCACAGCAGTGAGCCTCCATTGGTTTGGGTTTTTCAATATTTCATTGATCCATGGTTGTATAATGCATTGTAGCAACTCCAGCCAGAGCCTCTGTGCTCTAATGTAGTTTAATTCCAGCTTTGTTGCAAATCAATTGTTCAGTGTTTTGTTGCAAACACTTCAGACATTGCATAGTTGCCTTGATTGGGTTGTAGTTCCTGGGGTCTTCTGAGGATCCTGTCAGATACCCAATAATAACACTGTTACAGAGCTCCAGCATTTTATAAAACACATGCAATGAATGTTCAACCAATGAGCCAAGCCATGGTTTGTGACTGAGAGGTGAAAGAAAACACACTAATTAAAAATAAGCACCTTTGTGACATGCCTGTGAGAGCATTACTTTTTCCCCCCAAGTGAGAGGAGAGGAGATAGAGAGACAGACTTCCACATGTACCCTGACTGGGAGCCATCTGGTAACCCCTTTTTGGGGCTGATGCTCTGCCCATCTGGGGCCATGCTTGCAACCAAGCTATTTTTAGCGCCTGAGATGGAGGCTCTATGGAGCCATCCACAGTTCCCAGGCCAATGTACTTGAACAAATCAAGCCATGGCTGCAGGAGAGGAAGAGAGACCAAGAGAGAAAGAAGGGAAAGGGGAGAGGTGGGAGGCATATGGTTGCCTCTCCTGTGTTCCCTGACTGGGACTGAACTCAGGACTTTCACATGGTGGACTGACACTCTACCACTGAGCCAACCAGCCAGTGCCTCTGAGAGCATTTCTAGGGGTCATGCAGGCATGCTTTACTTGTAAAATATTTCATTGCCTCTATTGCCAAGTACTTGGGACTTTATGATACCAAATTATTCTATTAATTTAACTGGACAACTTGTTGGAGTTATTCAACAAACTAAAAGTGTTGGCAGAGCTCTAATTTAAAGTATAACCCCCCTTGTTTCCCAAGCATGACAGCTGCTCCTTGTTTGTTTAGTAATAGAGCTGATGAGTACTTAATTGGAGAGGAAATCTGGGTGCAGGTGGAGTGCTGTTTAGACGTAATGGAGGACACATTTGACATCTGTGGCAAGGTCTATAGGTAAAGCAAAAACAGAAGTGAAAGTCAGCCATATGTCAAATCTACATAGCTGAAAACTTCAGTTTTTCTAGACATTGAAGGAGGAAGTTAGGAGAAATGTAAGGGAACGAGAGAAGAACCAACGTTTGTTGATTGAGTTCTCTGGGCACACCTTTAATCATTACATTAGTGCTTCCAGGTAGGTTTTCTAAAACTTTTTTTCAATTTATTTTTATTTATTTATTTTAGAGAGGAGACAGAGAGAGAGAGAGAGAGAGAGAGAGAGAGAGAGAAAGAGGGGAGGAGCTGGAAGCATCAACTCCCATATGTGCCTTGACCTGACTAGTGCAGGGTTTTGAACTGGTGGCCTCAGTGTTCCCAGGTCAACGCTTTATCCACTGCGCCACCACAGGTCAGGCCAGGTAGGTTTTATTTGTTCCCTTTGACCTCGATAAAAAAAAAATTGAACCTCAGACCCATGCTCTCCCCCACTGGTTACACATTAGAATCACGGGAATTCAGACTGGGTGATGGATTCCTAAAGTTCTACCACCCAGTCAGGGTGACATGTAAATTTTGACATTTACATGTCAAAAATTTCTTTATCTGTGCTAATGCTAAGGATGGAGAAAGCATGAGGAAAGGAGTCAGAAGCTCCTCTGTGGCCCTGGAGAAGATGGCGGGCTCACACTCCCGGGGCGGGGCCAGGAGCAGTGAAGGATGTTGGCGTCTCCACAGTCTCTCTCCACTGCCACCACGCTGTTCCTCCTGTGTGCCCCTTGCAGCTAGTTCTCTCTGGGGTCTTGCGTCCTCAGCCTTCCATCCGCAGTGCTAATCATCTACCCTTCACCCCCTCGAATGAAGGAGCGTGGTTTAAGGGAGAGTGCTGAGCTGCACTGAGTTCTGTTAATTATGATTTAGTCCTCACGCTTCTGGTGCCGGCAGATTCAGTGTCTGGAGAAAGGCTGCACCCTCATAGCTAGCCGCCTTCTCACTGTGACCTCACAGAATGGAAGGGTCCAGAGGCTGGTCTGGGGCCTCTGTATAAGGGTGCTAATTCCGTTCCTGAGGGCTCCACCCTCATGACTGATCACTTCCCAAAGGTCCCACCTCTAAGTATCATTACATTAGGGGTTCGGTTATTTTTTTAAATTATAGTCTTTATTTTTACTCTATTTTATTTAAAATAAATTAATTGAATTTATTGAGATGACATTGGTTTATAAAATCATATAGGTTTCAAGTGTACAACTCAGAAAATATCACCTGTACACTGTGTCGTGTGCCCACCACCCCAAGCAAAGTTTCTTTCCACCTCCATTTTTTCCACTTGGCCCACCTCCACCTGTCCACCTCCCCTTCTTCTCTGGCTGTCACCACATGGTTGTCTGTATCTATGTGTTTCATATATATATATATATATATATATATATATATATATATATATATATATATATATATATATACAGATATATATTTTTTCTTAATCCCTTCATCTTTCAACATGTGAATTCTGAGGGGTCAGGGATACAAACATTGAGACCATAAGAATCCTATTTCATGATAATGGAGAAAATATAATCCTTATTAGAATTCTGAGATTGAAGTTGAGAATTTATATTTTCATATTTATCCTGCTGTGGCCTGAGACTTGAAATCATGGATGAAAAGAAATATTCCTGCAGTCTACCTACAGGTTAGAGAACACGCATTAAGTGTTAACATAGAACCCTCACTGGGCACTTCTGGGTGTTCTGTTTACTTCTACCAGAGCAAAATTAATATATGATAAGAAGTAGAATATTTTCTGCTGTTATCTTGGGTATTCTGACAAGATCCTCCTCAGAAAAGCAACCGTGAGTTGTGAGGACACCGGATGCTGCGGCATCCTTTCCCTTCAAGGCATTGCAAACAACCTGAATCAATCCAGTCATCCTATTGAGCACAAGCAAACAGTAAAATGAAAACCATTTATCTGAACTAGCAGGTTTGGAATGTCACTGGGACACTTTGAAGGCCTCTCACTAACTCTGCCAAAGCTTAACTCTGACCAGAGCAGGACAGGAATTTTTCCTTGACCCAATCACCAAGATCGTTAGGGTTTCATGGTGTTTTCTTGCTAATATAGCTAATATGGTGAACGTGGTTGACGTTCTGCTTTTGATTGCCAAGGATAAAATAAAAAATCTTGCTCTGAATGATATACACACATTGAAAAAAATCACTGCGCTGTAGGAACTAAAGTTACATTCTGTGTTCTATACAAAGTCACTGAAGGTGGGAGGGGCTAACCTTTCAAGTTGATTTTAGATAACAGACACAGACATCTTTATTGGATTTGTCTGCAGAAAAGGAAGGAAAATTCCAGCATCTGTTCTGGTCGACATGTGTAAGGCTCAGCCCTGTCTCCCCGGTGTGTCCCTTTACCCTCCATTACCAACCTCTTTAGATCCTGTTTTCTCCACTCTGACTCCACTCTGACTCCATGTATAGAGAAGAAACCCAAATGAGGATCAAGTAGTAATCCTGGAAATTCATCAACTTATTCCTATAATACTACCATGGCTCATAAAACATTTTGAAGATTCTTTTACTGCAGCGATTTGTAACTTTTTTCTTTTTTAATCTCATGACACCTAAGCTAATTACAAAAACTTTGGGGCACACCAGACAAAAAAGTAGATATAAACTTGATTTATGCACACTGATAGCTATTGTGTTGGCGGTTGCCATTTTTATTTTTAATTTGACAATCTAAGGGAAAAGAGGTCAGTGCCCCTGACTAAATAGTCAGGTAGTCCCTGTTTTAAAAATTCTTGCAGTTCATGGATTGAAAACCGCCACGCTATTGGATTGGTCTTCAGAGCAAGCAATGAGCCCAGGATGAGCTTGGTCCTACTGGTTTAACCTACATATTTGGGTCGTGTTCAGTGGAACTGATAGGGATGTCAGAGTCTCCTAACTGTTCAGAACCCAGGCTCTGTCCTCAACAGAGGTGTGAGGTTTTAGACAAAGGATTTAAGCTCTTTGAGCCCCAGTTTTCTGGGTACAACAACCCATACCTTATGGGGCTGCTGTGGGGATTAAATGCAGTCCTGTGTACAGGCCCAGTATCGTGTCTTCTTTCTCTCCACTCTTTCCTAGTGTTAGGACAAAATGTATCCTCAGGGCTCAAAACTGCCCCCTCCCAACCCTTCCTCAGTCAGTAGTGATGAACTTACTTAACCTCTAAGTTGACCAAACAGGAGCCCGTTACCAATGGAGGCAAGAACCGAAACAGAAGACCACAAGCCCAGGCCGAAGGCCTGGTACCTAGTTAGCATCAACAGAAACTGCCAGAAGAAGGCAGCAGAGTATAAAATTGACCCTCTCACCCCTGCTGGGGGCTGACTCCGTTATTGGACTCAGTCTGCCTGCACCCAGGCGCTTACGATAAACTCTCTTTTCTACACTTTGGGCTCTGCATTGTTGATGTGACTTCTGCCGGCTCCACCACCTTTCACCCACTCCTGATTTCCCATCAAGGCTTACCCTGAAGTCTGACTTCTGAGAGGTTAGACACACAAGCAAGCTGGATGCTTGCTGGAAAACGAGGAGCTAGGGGTGGGTGTTAGGAAGGCAGAAAATGGTATTCATGAGGCTGGAGGCCACTACAAGGTCGAGAAGGCAAGTGAGGCAGGTCAGGAGAGTGGGAAGTGATGCTCTCTACAGCCACCGAGGCAGCCACTGGGGTCGCTGACCAAGGCATTTTTAGTGCAAAGTTATGTAGAGGCGGATGTAGTAGCAGATTGTTGGGCAGATAAAATATATTATGCTCACTTTGTTAAAGATGGCGCTGCCCACATGGAAGTTCATTGATATTAATGTGTAATGGGGAACAGGCTGTGGGCAGGCCGGGTCATTATAGCCTAAGGCTTAGTTTTAAGAGTAAGCTTTTCCCCACACCCTTGACTGATTGGATGATGTAGGGTGGTGCACTCTCCTGAAGAATCCCATTATGCCTCTGATGGGTGACTTTGTATCAGAGACTTTCTTGTTTGTATAATTGGATTAAAGGTTTTGATTCTACACTATAAAGTGGGGCAGGCCGGGAGCTTGCTCTCTCTCTGGGTTTCTGGGATTAGTATAGAGAGGAGAGCAGAGTAAGGCCACGTGGAGGCCAGGAGAAGCAGCCAAATGGCAGAGTGCTGAGGGAGAAGCCAGTTTGTGCAGGAGGAGATGGGGAACAGAGATGAATAAGTCTGGTGAGCTAGAACCCTTTGATTCTAGGAAACTCAGATAAGTCAGTAGCTTTGTGAGCATTGAATGTGTGGGTTTTGGAGCCCAGTGTGTGTTTTTGCTTGCCTGCCGGGTGCAAGCTAGAATTAAAGCTGATGGCTCACCAGTTCTTGGCTCCGTTGTTTCATTGCCGACTGTCCGAATCCAATGCGAACCTGCACAGGTCAGGCAGCTGTGATGGTGGCCTTGACTACTGGCTTTACACAGATATAAGAGACAAATGGCAATCACTGCCATGTCACGAGTTCAGTAACTTCTGCGTCTTGTTACATCCAGTTTATTCCTTTTGGTCCCAGTCAAATTCATGGGTAATTCAAGTTCTCCTACCTGTCTGTCAGTTAGGCTTCTGTGCCATCATTTCTCATCTGCAGGGGCATCTTATTTGGACAAATGGGAAGACTTAGTGCACAGAGGGCAGGTAGGGACTTGGCCACCTTTCCCCTTTGTTGTTAGGGTTTCCCAGGTCAGGACAGAACCTGGTTACAGCAGTTTGATGATTGTATGCCTCATTTTTGAATAAATATACCCTTCTGCAGTTTGATCTCCCATTTACATCACTTATTCATTTGCTCATCCATTCAACACATTTATTTGGGGAGCAGTTGGCCTGGGAAGGAGAAGGGACCATTCTGTAGCATCAAAGGAAAAGAAGAGAGTGTGTAGAGATACAGGCTTGAATTTGTGTGACTTTTGACAGCTTCTAAAATAAAAATATGATCTAACCTGGAAGGGCAAGACTGGCTATTCTTGGAAATATTAAAAAATGTTTAAAAAAATCAATTCCAAAAGAACTTCCAAATATTTTAAAAAATCATTAGCCACGTTGGAATGACTACATAGCATTCCGAGGCATCCAAATATTCCACAACCATTTCTTTGTGCGTGTCTCCCGTGTACCTGGAGCAGAGCAGTTGTGGTGGTGGGGGTCTCAAAGGAACTGGGAAGTCCTTGACCATAGGCACTCAGTCACTGAACGCAGATACCTTGTGGGTAGTGCCACGAGTTCTGGAAAGAGGATGTAGTCAGCAAGTACCCCTGGCGGGCGGAACGGAGAGGTGTCATGAAGGAGGCACTGGTTGAGTTCGTCCTGAAGAATGAGTCGGATTTTATGAGGCAGATATGGCATTTTGTTAGTGGCATGTCCCACCTAGGTACTTGTTCAGAATTTCTATTTCATTTGCTCTTTGGAGATCAGTTTTTGGGGAACTCACATTTTTTTATCTCAAAACGGGAAGAAAGGAGCAAGTCTTTTTGTGCCGTATTTTTCACAGAATTTCTTTGTGCAGCCAAGCAGACTGGTAGAGCTGAAGCTTGTCAGAATTCTCCTAACAAATGTGTGATTGAACTAAATTATAACCCTTTGCCTCCGACATAGGAGCCGTCCTGCTACCCAATGTTTGGGGGGGAGGGGATGGTCGGTTTTCTACGATTTATTTATAGACCAAATGAAAGAAATAACAATTTCCAGGCTTAATCCTGTAGCAGGGGTCAGAAGTAGTTTAAATTTAGTAATTTTGCACTATTAACAAATGCAGTCAGCCAAAAGTATTGTTTTCTTTTTTATAAGCTGTTTATTTTTAAAAAAACTATTGTTTTCTAATGCACATGAATGTATTGACCAGTTACAGACTTCCTTTCAATGTGGTGGGGTAGTAAAAGGGCTTTATAAATTGTTACTTTGTAACCTTGTTATTATTATGGGTGTTACTTTATTAAATATTGAAGGATGATTTTAGAAAGTACAGGTGTTTTAACTGTGAAATTATTTTAAAGTCTGCAGAATTTGGGAATGAGTTTTTCCTGTCAGAGCACCATGCTTGGTTTTTAAATTCCCTTGATTTATAATTTTATTATACCGTGAGTTAGCACTGGAGTGCATTAATGTCTTTGCCACGTTGTAAGATTTTGTATAAATATTTTATGTATCAAGGAAAGGCTAGATAAATAAATAGGATCACATTAGTCTCATAGCCCATCATTATAAAAGATGTTTTAGGACCATAGGAAATACTGACTCATATTTTTCAGAGGCAAATACTTTTCTTGTGTTTTTTCAAAGTTATCTGGCATACCATTGAGTAATTAAAACAACAGGTTATCACAAATGTTAAAGGGAAAATTCTTCTTTTTTTAACCAGAAGAGAAACGTGAAGTGCTTTGCCTTTGGGGACCTGCTTTCTACATACCTCAGCATCATAAAACATTCTTATCACTTCTGCAATGTTTAGCTTCAAATTATTTATTTATTTAGCATAAACAATCCACATGAATTAGCTGAATTTTCTCCTCCTCCTCATGCTGTCCAAAATGGAACACAATTCCCATTCTATTCCCCACCCCTGGGACTGTTTCTTTTATTTCTGGAGTCCCGTTATATCCACCCCATGTTCAGGTCGGGAAGCTGTGAGTCTGTTACCTTCCCCCCTCCCTGCCCCCCCCCCCCCCGGGTATTTTCCTCCTTTATAGAATCTGTTTATTCTGCCTTCTAAAAATCTCTGCGGTCCACTTTCTTTTCCTTTCCGTGGTTACTGTGTGCTTTAGACCCTTATTTATTCTAAGAGCTTCCTCTTGGTTTCCCTGCCTCTGCCCTGCCTGGAGTTACATTCTTTCTAAAACGTGCTGAGAGATGTTGCCGCCCCCTTGCGAAGAAACCTGGAACCGGTCCCCAGCCCTCTTAAAGAAGGTGCTAACTCTTAAAGAAGGTCTCCATGGTCCTCCCCTCCTGTCGCTGTCGTACACCCCATGTCTTTCCCTCTGCCCCTCGGCTACCTCCCCCTTGTTTACCTTTCCTTTGATTGTTGCCTGTTTCACTGAAGTTATGACCTCCCAACTATTGTGTTTTCTGGTCTTTGTACACTTTTTTTTTTCCTGCCTAAGTGGTTTGATCTGCCTCTTGTATAGCCTGATTCTGGTTGATGGTGTTACTTGTAAGCCTGTATCTACTTGTTCTCTAAATTATTTTTCAGCCTCCCCAGACCAGGCTCCTTGCCCTGGATCAGTAAACTGCTGGTGGCTTGAGAGTGACAGTGTATCTCTAACCAAACCATTTTGTTGCCATAGGTCCTTGACAATGCTACAGCACACAAAATGCACCTGCCTTTAAGTGTATCGCAACATTACCCTGTTACCCTTAAGTGTTTTCTTTGTTCTATCCAGTAAATTCTATAGATGACTGAGTAAATCTCCTGGCTGGCTGGAAGTTGAATGTAATAACGTCAACACCAACCTTGGTATCAACACTTGAATAAGTCACACTGACAAATATTTGGACAGGAGTGTTGAATATTCCTTTTTAAGGTTGTGAGTGGGGGGTAAGAAATTTCCACACATCTTCAACACAGGTTGGGTGACATAGGTGTTTAGTACAAGAACAAAGAATGGAGAAATGTACCCACAGTTATTTATGAAAAAAGAAGAATCTCTAATTTTATTTTGTATCATAAAATACCCCCAAATCACATGTAATATAAGACTTTAGCTTTAGTCCATTAGTCTATGGTGAAATTTGCTTGGTGTCTGTTGAAACAGTGTTAACAAATCTAAGTAAAGACATTATAATTTTTTCTCTCAATTACATTCTCTCTCTCTCTCTCTCTCTCTCTCTCTCTATATATATATATATATAATCATTATAAGTAATTTAAAAATATTTACATTTTATATATACTGTATCTATAGATTGTAGTCTCTGCAAATTCATTATTTAAGAAAATCACACAGATCTGATCTTTCAACTCTTTCCATATAAATTATTTCTTGAGTTTAAAATTTTTCATTATTTTCTGCCTCCTAAAGTTACCTTAGTTTTCTGTGTTTTTCTTTCCAACAGCCCTGAGGACTAAGCATAACACAGTGACAACGATTCTCTTGGTTCTTTCAGAGGACAGAATCGCTTCTAAGTGGGGCTGGGTACCAGTGTTTGTACCACCCACTCCTCAGGCCCTTTTTATTTTTAGCTGTCATCACTCATAGTAAATCCCGTTTTAGTTTCTTATAACAGTTCTGTGTCTCTTCTACTATTATACCTTTATGAGGACCTTACTTCCATTACGGAAAGGTGCTTTATAACATTCCCCACAGAGCTATTAGTTTACGAGGCTAGATCTTGTTTTTATTGCCTGCCTCCATCTCTAATCTGACTGTATTACCTGGTTTCATTTCTCAGTTCTGAATGTTAACAACACTGCACAGATGGATGTCATGATTTGCCTGCCGAGGTTATTAGGATCTTATTTGCTTCTCCGCCCCAAAGTCATTAATAAAGGTGGGGAAAGTCAGTTTGAAAGTAATCCCTGTGTTACAGCACCAGAAACTTTCCCCACCCCAAAACAAATGTAATGTGCCGTTACTTAACCTCTCCTTTTGTTTTCTTTCATTCAGTCAGCTGAATCCCTTTCCCTATGTTCATGGCAGAACGTAAGGTAGCCCAGTTTTGTGAGTTCAGTTAGATGAGTCCCTGATCTTTCGTTGGTTAAAGTCAGGATTTAGGACATTTTTTTAAAAGAATTAGTATTAACGGAATCAAAAGAGCTCAATGAGATTCACTTGGCATGGTTTGTAAGGTGATTATTTTTCAGAATTTACTGAAAAAGAGAAGCCCTTTGATATGTTATGCTTTGAAAGAGTAGACAACGGCAGCTGGAAGAAGATACTGAACAGGGGCAAAGTGTGTTAAGGCATGATCGAGGACCTTTGCAACACACTGGTGGGGGAACATTCACGTTCAGGCTCTGCGGGCGTCAGTAGTCTCAAGCAGAAAGCACAAGCAGGGCCTGTGGTCATTCATTTAACAGCTGTGTATCTAGGGCAGGCAGTGGGTGGGCAATGATGGATGAGAAACACATTCTGTGCTCTGCAGATAGGTTTTACAAGGGCTAGCTGGCAAGTGGAAAGACAATTTCAGTACAAGATGATCAATGCTTGTACCTACGAAGTTCAAGATGCTCTAGGAGCCCACTGGGGGGCACCTACCTAGTTTAGAACTAACTGATAATGGGCACATGTCATGTTTGGAGCTATTAGCAGCTCCAGTGGAACTGGAGTGGAGTAAAAATGTTGGGTGAATCAGCTGAGAATGCTAATTTACCTGGGCTGGTTAACATAGTCTTATAATTTGGTTGTATGAGTTAGCATAAAAATCATTTGCAAGATAAAGGAGAAAAAGGTATGGGAAGCTCTCAGCTTCACTGAGAACGTATATGGTACACTACATAATTCCCCTAAAAATGTTATAAGAACACGGAGAAGTGCAATGCAATGTGAAGCTGTTGAAAGAATACTATTTAATATCATCCACCACTTACTCTTCACAGCACAACTGTAGTTAGTTGGTAGATGTTTATCTAGTATGCAAGTAGAATTAAGAAGATGCAGAGGGATATAATTCACTGAAATTGCACTTAAGCAATGAATATGTCACAGGGAAAACTTCATTTGGGCTATTTCTAATGACTGAGAGAGAACAGCTGTCCCAAAATTGCATCCTGTTGCATCTCTGTCTAAGTCAGAGAATCTATTGTGGGACCAACCAGGTCCTTCTCTTACAAGGAAATAGGTATCATTCTCCAGTGACCTTCATTAAATGCTTTTTAGGTTGGTGCTTTATGTAAATCCCAGGAGAGTGAAGTCTACTATGCAATCCTGAAACACTCAAGGATGACTTCACCTCTCAATGAAGGGTGTAGACGGAGATAAGTCAGGTGATGCAACTGCCATGGCCGGGCTACACTGGCCTTGAAACTTGCAGACATGCCCTGGATGCAGAGATGTGGTACCCCATGCTCCGGACCCAGCTTTGCCTGTAACAGTGGAGCAGTCTGTGATGTGTTAGCTTGAAAATCTTATATGTGTGCTCATTGCTTAACTTCAGCACATGAGCATCTTTGTTCATGTTTTTATGTTGTGTGTTGCACACACGTTTAGTTCTGATACGTTTTGGCCGAGTCCACCATTATAAAAATGGCGGCTGTGTGGGAACTTTCTACTTCAGGATGGTGTAGAGACTGGGCGGCTATTGATTACACTCCCCTTTCAGCATCCTCCTCCTCTTCTGCTCTTTTTGGTTGCCTGTAGCCTATACCAACTACTGGTTGTATCTTTCAATTCATTTGCTGTTTTGCATTCAAAGTAGAAAATGATGACTTCGTTTTTCTAAAAATTTTGCCAATATCTCCCCCAAAATACGTAAGAATGAAGCTAGAATAACACAGATTAGAGACTCACAGGTGGAGAGATACGGCAGCAGGACCCAAGGAGAGAGAATATATGGACTATGGTTCTCCACTTTGCTGGGGACTCTGACATTCATTAGTGTTGGGACTGCGATGAGTTTTGCCATCTTAAAAATATTCTCATTCTCTGTTCTGACAATGATGGGCAGCAAGGATGGTCTGCTGAAAATAAGACTTGATCTAAAAAAATTACAGTTGTACACTTGATCCTTCTGAGACGGCAGATGATGAAAAATGGACACCTGTGGTGAAAAGTCACATTTGGGTGATGACTGAATACATGAGAACCAGGCAACCCTTTGGTGTCTCATTTACCACAATGGAGCTGCCTGCCAAGTGAATACTTAATTATGGTGGATTCTTGTGTGCCGGAACTATTCAGTTTCTTCGACTGTGGTGGTAGATACATAAATCTACTCTGGCAATAAAATTGTATCAAAGTTAATA
The DNA here is from genome assembly GCA_037038555.1 of Rhynchonycteris naso. Lineage (NCBI taxonomy): Eukaryota > Metazoa > Chordata > Mammalia > Chiroptera > Emballonuridae > Rhynchonycteris > Rhynchonycteris naso. The sequence goes on along the minus strand of CM072998.1, from coordinate 15,016,878 downwards.
AACACACACACAAAAGTATAACTGGGGAAATTGGAAAAAGATTACTGAATTAGCCTGACCAGGCGGTGGTGCAGTGAATAGAGCGTCGGACTGGGATGCGAAAGATCTAGGTTCGAGACCCCGAGGTTGCCAGCTTGAGCGCGGGCCCATCTGGCTTGAGCAAAAGCTCTCCAGCTTGGACCCAAGGTCGCTGGCTCCAGCAAGGGGTGGCTCAGTCTGCTGAAGTCCCGCGGTCAAGGCACATGTGAGAAAGCAATCAATGAACAACTATGGTGTCACAACGGCAACGAAAAGCTAATGATTGATGCTTCTCATCTCTCCCCATTCCTGTCTATCTGTCCCTATCTATCCCTCTTTCTGATTCTCTCTGTCCCTGTAAAAAAAAAATAAAGATTTCTGAATTGTATAATATCAATTTGCTGGTTGTGATATTGCATTGTAGCTTTGCAAAATGTTACCATTGGAACAAACTAGAAAAAGTATGCAAAGAATCTCTTTCTGTTATTTCCTGTAATTGCATGTGAATCTATAATTATGTAAGTAAAAATTACAATTACAGAAGACTTGCAGTTAAAATCTCTGGTTTCAGTATTGTATCATCATGACATTTGCTTCTGAAAAAAAAATGAATTGGAGCAAATTACTTTAGAAATTAGGATATAAGAATATACTTGTAAAGGAAAACCATCTCTGGAAATTTTAGCTAACTAAGTTGCCTATAAGGAGAATGATATCTTAATAGTTTATTGGAAGGAAGTTTCATTTAAAATGTTCAGAGTAATACATGCAACTTGTAAATAATGCATAAAAATCACTTTTAAGAAATTTTTAAATGATGGGCTATATATATTAATCACAAAAATTAGGGGATATTTCAAAGTGAATAGAAAGCAATAAAATGGAAGCATTTGATTTTTTTTTATTAAACAAGAACATCAGAAAAGCAAATGACAAGTCAAAGAAAGTTGTTCAATTGTGCAAATGAGATGCAAAACCAACTATTATTTCATTGGTGAAAATGCACTGTACAAAAGGCTGAAAGTACTGGAGTATCTGCTCGTTCCCTAATCTACTGATTTTTGTGAGCAATATATTTTCATATCTGAGACTACATGAAAATTGTTAAATAGCAGGCATGATGATACACTTACCCGATTATATAAGCAAAATCTGTATTCTTAAGATTTAAAATGAGTTCAAAAATGAGCTTTCCCCCTATACATTCAGAATGTAATCTAAACACATGAAACCAAGTAACAAGTCAAGTAATAAAAACACTAAGGTTACTGCCTGACTAAGCGTTGGCATAGTGAATAGAGCATCAGACTGGGATGCGGAAGACCCAGGTTCGAGACCCCAAGGTTGCCGGCTTGAGCACAGGCTCATCTGGTTTGAGCAAGGCTCACCAGCTTGAGCCCAAGGTCACTGGCTTGAGCAAGGGGTCACTCAATCTGCTGTAGCCCCCTGGTCAAGGCACATATGAGAAAGCAATCAATGAACAACTAAGGCACTGCAAAGAACTGATGCTTCTCATCTCTCTCCTTCCTGTCCGTCTGTCCCTATCTGTCCCTCTCTCTGTCTCTGTCTCAAAAAAACAAAACAGAGCTCAGATGAGGCCTCCAAACTTACTAATAGACACACACACACACACACACACACACACACACACTCTAAGGTTACTATTCTAGGTCATTGTTTGTAGTGTGTGTGTGTGTGTGTGTGTGTGTGTGTGTGTAGTACCTTAGGAGGTGACATTGAATACTATGTTCCCTTAGTTCAAAAGTATTTTCTGAATTTTCCTTCTGAAAGTAGCTTTGGACTCTATGACATATTATTTTGGATATCATCAGGGGAAGGAAGTGTCTGTTTTTTGAAGAGGGTGGAATAGTAAAATCTATCAAGTTAAATTTGGTAAATAACATGGTAAATGAGATTGAATCATATTCTATCATGCCAGCAACAAGCATCTACTGTAAAGTAATACATTTGCTTTTTCTGTGTGGTTTATTTTTTTGGTTCTGAAAAAAGCAAGAAATGGTTAGCGCTTAAACAAGTAAGCATATGTGACTCTCATTTGCTTGGTTATATTTGTCATTAAGCTAGTTTTATGACCCTGTGGCCAAATCTTATGAGTAATATGACTTGATACACTTGGGAATAATTGGATATCAACTAATTAATCAAGACAGACTATCTTACAAATGAGGAAGGGATGATAAAAGGAATCTTCGATAGATGGTCAACTTAATGAAACAATTCCATTCCATGTGTTTTTTTTACTCCCTATAATTAATTACTAAGGAGAGGTTTTGTTGAGAGGTTGGTGGTTACTACAGCCTGGACTGTGCATCCACAGTGGAGTGCCTGGCATGGCTGGGTTCCTGGAACTGAATCCCACACAGTCTAGAGACAAAGAAACATGAAAACTAAGCATTACAATTGATTCAAACTCTCCTTTTTTAATTCCTTTCCCTTTTTGGATCCTTGTGGGCCAGAGGTGCTGAGTGTGAGGAAGCCTTAAGGCCACTGAGCAGAGGCATCCAGAGAACTCCTAAGATGAGTTGGTAAAGAATTTGGGAGCATGCTTGCTCGAGACATTCTGGGGAGATTTCTTTATTCAGAGTTGAGAAGTTCTTCTTGAGTCCATCAATGCAGGAAGGCCATACTCTCCTACTTGTCTTCTGAGGGTGTACAAGCAAATGCTGTGCTTCCCCATAGCTCATTACAGTTCTATGCCAATGTCAAGAAGTCAGGAAATTCTCCAGAGTTTTATGTGTCATGCTTGAGAATGAACCTGCAGACTCAGGGTTATCAGGAATTAAATCTTAGTTACATCGGGTCCTGTGAGTTACTCAAAGGATCTACTGTGGACCACCAACTTGTGGGATGTGATCAAGTTACTGAATATGTGTGTTTGTTCCCCAGTCAGCCTTGTTTTTGCATGTTGATATCTAAGATCAAAGTTGCAAAGTGATTTTAGTCTTCTTGCTTACATATTAAATAATGACTTCTTGCTGTCTTATATCAGTCATCTAAAAATTTAATTTAATGACCTTTGGAGCTCTACAGACTACAGAAAAACCATTATAGCAATGTAAAATGCTGCATGTGTAGAAAAAATATTTCTTTTTTTTTAAAAATATATTTTAATGTTTTATTTATTTATTTATTTTTACAGGGACAGAGAGAGAGTCAGAGAGAGAGATAGATAGGGACAGACAGGAACAGAGAGAAATGAGAAGCATCAATCATTAGTTTTACGTTGCCGTTGCAACACCATAGTTGTTCATTGATTGCTTTCTCACACGTGCCTTGACCGCTGGTCTTCAGCAGACCGAGCCACCACTTGTTGGAGCCAGCGACCTTGGGTCCAAGCTGGCGAGCTTTTTGCTCAAGTCAGATGGGCCCGTGCTCAAGCTGGCGACCTTGGGGTCTTGAACCTGGGTCTTCCGCATCCCAGTCTGACGCTCTATTCACTGTGCCACCGCCTGGTCAGGCAGAAAAAAGATTTCTAATAGAAATATTTGGGCCACAATTATTATTATAAAGGAAGACTTACTTTTAGAGAGAGAAAATACATGATATAGGTAGACAGATGCATTAAAAGAAGGGAAAAGGATAAAAAAAAAGAATAGGAATAAATTATAATTCTTAGTTTTTATGTTTCTTTGTCTCTAGGTTTTGTGGGATCCAGTTCCATGATAACAATTTCCCCATTATTATTCTCATGATGGGCCTTGTAATTAGTAAAAAACAAAAAACCAAAACTCATAACTGACCCTACCCGCTTTGCTACAGTTGGTTGAATAGTCTTATTTTTGGATTCAGTCAACAGCAATATAAGGCTCTTATTCAAATCAAGCTTATAAAATAAAATATTCTTTCTTTCAAATTTGCCTCTGTAGCCTCCATCCTTCAACAGATGTCAAGATTAATTCAGTCATAGGGGACTCGAGACTTATTCTTGACATAAGAAAGCAAGCATTGTCTTCTTACAAATGAGTGGAAACTGCTGAAAGATGGGGCCCTAGCATCTAGCTTTTATCCTGAGTTCTTGGGAGAGTCAAGGTGCTAAGAGAGATTATCCATTCTTCTTCCTGATACAGTATTTGTTAAAGATCCCCAGGCCTCCCATGTGCTGGGAGGTGAGAGAGGATTTAAAGTCTTTGTAAGAATGATTCCTCACATTACTGTGGTTTTCTATTACTAATACAATACTTACTTTCCCAACATCTGTGATAAGTGGTCCCCCCCCCACCTTTCTTCAAGGTAATGAACACAGGTAACTCATCTTAGGAAACAGAGCAGTTAAGCACAAGATAAGTACCAGATTGTTTACACTTAGCTCCAAGCGGTTGAAATTATTCATGTTCTGATTACTTTTTTTTTTTTGCTAGAAAAGTGCAGCTATATGTTTCCTAAAATGGAAGAAATTCAGCTTTGGAGAAAGAGTGTTCATTTCAGCAGTGATAACCTTTGTTGTTAGTTGTTATCGATAACCAGGAGCGCTGACTTCCTCTCTTGGGTCTACCTACCGTGCAGGGTACATCAGTGTCCCTTCGGATGCTGCAGAGAAGGAGTGAGTCCCTTGTGGCAGTAGAGGCCGCCTAATATGTGGATGTGGGTTCCATGAGGAGAGAGATTTTTATCCTCTTTTGTTCACTGTTCTATGCCAACACCTAGAATAGTGGTTGGTACATGGTAGACCCACAGTCAACCTTTGTGGAATGAATGAATGAATCCTTGAGAAAAAGTGTGGGATGTGAGTCTATCAGAGCTTGATCTCCAGTGAGCTTCACAAGGGCACAAGGGGAGAAGGTTATCAGTGAGTTGCATTGATGCCTTTCGGTTCCTTCATCCTAAGAAAGGTTGGCCTCACCTTCTTCCAGACTCAGTACCTGAGGGAGTAGAAACACTATGGTTCAAGCTGCTAAACTCTGCAATTCTTCAAGAAGTCATAGCTGAGAGTTGGGAAGGCTTTGAAGCGGCTGCATCAATCCTGCAGAGAAACACCAGTTAAGAGAGGCACCATTTCCTGGGCCGCAGTGGGTGCTGGCCAGGGTGTGGAAGCTTTTCTCGGACTTATCGAAAGCATGCCAACATCATTTGATTTTTGAATGCCATAGCCCTGGTTAGCAAAGCATAAAGCAGCAACAAATGTGTACTCACATCGTAGAGTTCTTATTTCATCACAAAAAACTCAGAGAATGTGAAGATAGGTTGGAATGTGTAAAGAAAAGCTAAGAAAGCAGATTTCTGATAAGACCAGCATGTGACTTGTATAACAGCTCTGAATTACAGTGTGAAGGCTGGAATGCTGACAGTTCCTTCTTTCTTACTTGTGAGCGCTAGGATTTTATTTCCCCCTGTGAACGGGTCGTTTTTGAGCCAATTTTAAGATGAGAAAAGAGTTGGAAGAATTATGCATGATGTGGAGTATATCTCCCTTGTTATCTGTGGGGGCTCTATAGCTTACAGGTGGGTGGAGATGATGCCCATGTCTTTGGACATAATAGCTTTTGACAGATAGACCAAAATAATTTTTTTTTTTAACCATGCAGTGTCTGTAAATCTGCCAAGTTGGTCATCCGAAGTGATGACATTTAAGATATAGTTGGTACACTATTTATCTTAAAGAAACATTTTAAAATTAATTCTTCAGACCTGTGCAATATTTTATCTTTTCGGTTTAATAATATCCAAATGTGCTGTTGGTTGCTTTTGTGAAGCAAAAAACCACATGTGTGTTGCTTCATAAATCAGCCATTTAGCTTTGAAAATAAAGTGCATTTCAAGTATATAGCAAAGGCCCTCCAAACACAATTATTAAAGCAACATGAGGAGCTGGGTTTGCTTCAGTTTGGGATTTTTAATAGACTTTGCTGTTATGTAGTGAAGACAGAAATATGCCATAGAAGTCTCTGGTTAAGAGCCAAGACTTTTCCCCTTGAATTATTTTAGACCCTATTGCTTCCATTGGATGCTTAGAACGGAACATATACATTGCTATTGTTGAGTAAAGATGTTTGAAAATGTACATATGCTGGCACATGAATTCCAAATTTCAAAATGATGACTTTGTAAAGAATTCTGATCCATCCTCTCCTACATAGCATATTTGTACATTATTTGGATTTCATCTTGTTTTCCTCATTTATTTACATTATTTTATATCTGCAAGGTCTGTTTACAGTCACCCACCTCTTTACTTACCATCCCTTATTTCATCCCAGACTTTTTTCTCTAAGACTTTTACTTCTCACTGATGTATTTCCTCCAGAAATCCCTTTAGGGAGGGTCTGACGGTAATAAACACAGTTTTTGTTTGCTCAAAATGCATTTATTTTGCCCTGATTATTAAATGATGGTTTGGCTAAGTAAAGAAATTAAGATGGAGCTTATTTTCTTTCAGAAATTTGAGGATAGCCATTCATTGTGTTCTGGATCCATTGTTGCCCTTGAAAAGCATGCTGTCCATATATAACTGCTATTCCACCGAAGGTCAACGTTTTTCCGCTGGCTATTGTTAAGATCTTTGCTTCTCTTTGGTGTTCTGCAGTTTCCCTATGTGCCTAGATGTGGATTTCTTTCTTCTTTTTTTAAAAAACTATTTTGTGTGGGAATGTTCAGCTTTCCCTGTTTCATCTGTCTTCCCCTCAGGGTCATAAACTTGGCACTTGTTAACTCTCAGCATGTTGCTCTTAAGGTAACTGAATCCTTTCTCACATTTTGCATTTTGTTATGTCTCTGAGCTTCATTCTGGATAATTTCTTTAGAAGGCATTATTTCCTCAGTTCCGTTTAATTGTTTATCCGATCTATTGAATTTTTAACTTCGATGATTTTCATTCATCATTTGAGAAGTTTTATTTGGATCTTTTTCAAATTATCCTAATTTTTAAAAATTGTTCCTTTTTTCCTAGTCCGTTATTCCATTTTCTTTCTTGAATAATTAAAAATACTTATTTTATATCACTTCCCTAGTAAATGTGCTGCAGTAGCTTCCTGTGGTGGGTTGAATCGTATCCTTCCTCATACCAGTGACTCTGACCTTATTTGGAAATAGGGTCTTTGCTGGTGTAATCGAGGGGAGATGAGACCATACTGGATCCGGCTGGGAGGAGACACCTGGCGATTAGTCATGCGATGGTTGGAGTTATGTTGCCACAGCAGGGGGATGCGGAGGATTGCCGCAGCCACCAGAAGCCAGAAGAAAGACATAGTTTCCTTCCATGAACACGCATGGAGGAACCAACCATGTGCTGAACTGGATTTCAGACTTCTGGTCTCCAGAACTGAGCAACAATACATTCTGTTGTTGTACGCTACCCAGGTTATGGTCAACCTAGGACATGAGTCCATTGGTGGACAGATGGACTAGTGAAAACTAGAATAGCAGACCAGGGAAAACTGAGAACAAGGGTTTTCAGAGTCACCAAAGGCTTGGAAGCTGACTGACATTACAGAACAAACATTCTTCCTCTTATAATTCGCACAAAATAAAAGAGCCTTAGTCTGGTCTGTTACGCCTTCCTGATCTTTCCCACTTGATTCTTCTAGCTTGACTTTGCGTTTGTTGGTTTTATTGGCCTTGTTGTGGCTCCTTGAACAAGTCCAGCTCTTGTCTGACTTGGGGATTTTGTATATTCTGATCTCTCTGCCTGGGGCATTCTTTCTCCTCTGCTTTGCTTGGATAACTATTACTCAGCCTTTGTTCCTGGTAAAATGTCACTCCTTGAGGACCCCTTCCATAATAATTCCCACCCTCCCCCACCATCAGCTGAATTAGATCTTTTAATTATATCTTTTAACGTAATTTTTTCCCTCCCCAGCATTTATCATGAACTATATATGACTAGCTTAAGTATTTTGTTTGTATAATTATTGTTTTAATGTCTGTCTTCCCCTCTGGACTGTATGTATGCCCCATTAGGCAACAATCATGTCTGTTTTACTCTTCTCTATTTTTCTAGCTGCCAGCACAGTGATGGGTATACAATAAATATTTCTGAATGAATGAAAGCACATTTTCATACTTGTAATTAGATGGAGGGACACACAGAGAAAAATACCCATTTTTCAAACTGTTCTTATTAACGCCAGAGTATTAGGTGAATTGTTTCAATCATTTTTACTATGTAGCTGTTTTGACAGGTTAATTGTAAACATCCCTGTATTAAAAGAGCAACGCTTCTTCATTCACTCAGGATCACATTTTAAAATATATTTGAAATGTCATATATCAGTACGATTAGTATTTTTCACTAGTTGCTTATATTAGGTACTATTTAGGTATTTAAACTAAGTTGGTTCAAACTTCAAACTCAGTTCTCTTTATGCCAAGATAGCAGAAACACTGAGGTATTGTAAAACATGTGCTTCCTTTAAAAATCAATATAAACTTATCATTTTATGCTTAATTACAGGCAATGTTTAAGATCATCTAAAATTTCCTAGATAAAAATTCTTAAAATTCTTTCAAGAATGAGGCTGTGAGTTCCACTCTGTGGAATTCTCTACCTGCTTTGAGTTGGCAGAAGGCCAGCTTACTGATCCTTAGAGCAGGCTGGGGATTCACCTTTTACTAGAAATGATGTGTATTTCTTGTGTGTTTTCTTTGTATTTGTGCCCCGCAACAGTTTTATTACAGAGGGTACAATTTGATAACTTAAAATATATCACAAATAAGGGTGGCCCAAAGACCCAAGGGATTCTGAGAGTATACAACTGAAAAAACAGCTGCCGTGTTCAGCCCCAGCCACTCCTTTAAGAACAACCCACTGCAGGCAGCCTCAGGTGGTAAGAAAACCTGCAACAGTGTTGAAGAAAGTAGGCAAACATGTGGGATCACCACATTTGAAAATTCTATTTCGCTAAGATGACCGCTTGATCAATTCCTTAAGAAATATTGTAGATGGTCTTAAACTTGGGGACATGTAGGTTCAATTGTGTTGCATGTTTTCCCAAATTCTGAGAATGTTATCAAGGTTTAAACCTCCACTGAGCAAAATTGACAAGTGCATTTAATGTAGAAACAATGTCAGTGGTTTGCGTTGTACCATGACAATGTGCTAATGAACAGCAGTAAAGGTGTAGATCTACCTTTAGCTGGTCTGTGTTGAAAGTTCACTAATAGATGTGGTAGCTGTGTATCTCGTAACAGGAAGTACTCATGCAGAAGAACCCCTTCCAAGTCGGCAGGTGTGATTACGTTGTGTCTTTTTTCTCTAGAGATGTCCTTGATGTGGGGCTCAAATGAGATTCAGGAATATGATGTCCCTGGTTGTGAGCCCATATGTGACCTGCACATGCTTGGATCCCTTATGTGGTTCCTCCGTGCGCTCTTCACTGCATGGGCAGGCCCCTGTTCACTTTACTGTTGGTTGTGAAAGAGTTTCACAACCATGTGATACCGCTGCATGAAGGGTGAGGGGAATTATGTAGGAATACAGGGCAGGTCTCCAGAATTTGGTCTCTGTCACCACTATTCAAAGTTATGTAAAAAAAAAAAAAAAAAAAATCAAAGAAATTGCAGTGTACTTGGGGAGATTTAAAAGCCATCCCTAATTTTTCTCCCTTCCTTTCCAAGTGAGAGGAGGGGAGACAGAGAGACAGATTCCTTCATGCACCCTGACTGGGATCCACCCAGCAACCCCCATCTGGGGCCAATGCTCTGCTCATCTGGGGCTGTGCTTGTAGCCAAGCTATTTTTAGTACCTGAGGCAGAGACTCCATGGAGCGATCCTCAGTGCTTGGGCCAATGTGCTCAAACTGATCGAGCCATGACTGCAGGAGGTGAAGGGAGAGAGAGAGAGAGAGAGAGAGAGAGAGGGTGGAGAAGCAGATGGTCACTTCTCCTGTGTGCCCTGACTGGGAATCAAACCCAGGACATCCAAACGCTGGGCTGACGCTCTCTACCACTGAGCCAACCGGCCAGGGCCATCATCTCTTAATTTTTTCTTTGTATACATTCAAGAGGATAGTGCCCAAGAAGTTCAATGCTTGTGTTTCTCTTATTGTCAGTCAAAATAATCTATTAATAAAAATAGCTAGCTAAGAGGATTTTCCACAATCATGAGAAATTAAATAAATCTATGTGCTAATTGTACTAAAAGTTTATTTCTAAATGAAATCTTTAACTAACTTTTTCCCTAGAAGTAGGTCTTTTAAAGTGTGGTTTTAAAAATAGTAAAAGGTATATTAAAAATATATATAAGTATGCCACTTTTATTTCTGGGGCCCGGAAATTAATATGATACTATCAACCAAAATAGGAGAGAGCTAACGGGCATGGCACAGAGCCATAGTTCAAGCAATCTGAAATTTCTTTGGTATGATTTTAAGCTCATGGAATAGGAAGAGATTTGGAACTTAAGAATAGATAAGGATATATTAACCTTTCCTCAGAGGTTAGATGGTAGATGAGAAGAACTCTCTAAAAGATTTTGGGCTCTAATGCAGTGTATTCAGACAAATATCATCTCCAAAGAAGGCATCTGAATGAAAAGATTGGCCAGGAAATTAAGGTTGAAAATGAACAGTGCTTGAAATGATGAGATCAGAAAATGAATGTGTTTTCACCGAGATGTGAAGTGGAAGGCAAAGGAGGAAGGAATAGGATTGATGAAGATTTTGCGATCTGGCACTGAATAAGGTAGACTAGTAACAGTGATTCAACCCCTAGCTAGATCCTGTCATATGGTGATTTACAGCCTGGGATCTGAGAGTGGATCAAGGATGCTATTTGCATTGATTGTCTAGTCGTATTTCATCAGAATTTAGATCTTTAAGATAAATGGAAGGCATTTGATAACATTTGTGTAGTAAATTGCTGAGAATTGATTACAAGTGATAAAATAAGAATAAATGGAAAGTGAACTGGTGAGAAAGACTAAGAAACTGTAATTGCATGAGGAGGTAAAACTGGAGTGTACACCCTTCTGAGTCTGGGCTGTATTTTCTGATGGTTTGACAAGCAACCATACCACAAAAATAAACAGTTAAGGATATAGCTCTCAGAATAAATGAGCGGGAGCCCTGACCGCTTGCCTGACTGCTTCTGCCCACTCGCTTGCTTTCTCTCCCGGTCCTCATGAGACATCGTCCGTGCCTGGGGTCTGCTTACGTGGGCGATACTCTGAGAACACTCTGAAGGTTGGCTTGCTGAGCATGTCGGCAAACGCAGGGACGTGACCTGAAGAAGTCAGGTGTAATTCCTTAATTTTGTCTCAATTAACTAGCTGTAACCTCGGGCAGGTTTCTGAGGAAATGAGTGAGGGAAAGGTTAAAAAAAAAAAAAAAGGGCAAGAGCCTGGGCCCCAGATGCGCAGTGCCCTGGGCAGCCAGGAGTGAGGTGGGGAACCGGGCAGCTGGCGGCTGGTGCGGAAAGGGCGACGTAGGAAGTCCAGTCGGTGTTGCCTGTTCAGCAGTTTGACCGTGGCCGACGCTGGAGACAGAGGCATATGGTTTGAAATTGCTTTGGGGGGCTGAGTGAGAACAACAGTTTTCTGATTTGCAGGTGGCAGGGTAGATGAACACTGGGGCGTGTGTGTGTGTGTGTGTGTGTGTGTGTGTGTGTGTGTGTGTGTGGCTGGAGGTGCCTAATGGAGGCCAAATGTTGGGAAGTGCAGCGGGTCACCGTTGTGCAGCTGGGGCTGGCCATGGGATTTGCAAGCGAGCGGCTCAGGCTGCCCAGCAGGCCCCTTGCTGCCCCTCAGGTCACACCACCCATCTGGGAGAGGCTCAGTAATACCGGAGCAACAACGAATGAATGAACCTAGCAACCGCCCGTTGAGCTGATGTTTAAGGCAGGCTCAAGACTGAGCAGCTATGTTCCTGACCCACCAATTGGATCTCTCAAGTTACAACCTGCCACACTTCTCCTTCCCGGCCCTTACCATAACTGTCGGTGCCCAGAGTCAGGCAGGGACCTTGAACGCCTGTGTTTTGTTGGGGGTGGCCTTCCTGGTGCCCAGCACAGTGACTGGAACATGCTAGGGGCTTGACTATTTTCTGAACAAACGATTGACTATTGTTAATGCGGGGTAAAAATAAAAGTCGATGTTACAGGTCTCAGGTTCCCTCTGTCCCCACCTTGGCTGAATATGGTGACCCAGCTCACCGTCTCTCAATGCCCTGATGGAGTGCGCTTGTTGGTGGGCTCAGACGAATGCTTCTTGCTCCAAGCCAGCTGCCGCGTACGGGACAGGCTGACAAAGGGGCGGGATCAATTTGCTTGGAAAGGGAGGCAGCCATGAGGGTGTTCTGAAGGATCTACCTTACAGACAACGTCCTTGGAGGAGTATATATTCCTTTTTCTTCACTACCATCAAACGTAGAACCCAAAGATCTGGCAGCCATGAGATTATAGTGAGCTATGTTGGATGTCTGAGCCAAGCCTACACTTTATCCTTTTGAGCTGGTCTCCTAAAGTACATCGCGGCACTCCCGGGTCCATATTTTTAACAAGGCTGTCTCAGATGTGAGCCTTCTTTTACTTCTTTTTCCCAGGCCTGTATTTCTGATAAGAGAAGTTAAAGACTCTAGCTCATGTCACCTATGCTTATGTTCATAGCCGATTTCAGGGAGAGTCAGTCTATCACTGGGATGCCTCGTGATGTGATATTTAGTGAGCCATCCTAAATGTTCTATCATGTAGAATAGCTCGCTACTCACCTGTGGCAAGAAGTATTCTTTTAAATTTCAGGTATTGTTCTAAAAGGCGTGACACACCAAACAGAAGGAAGTAACCGAAAATAGTCTTAAATAGTAAGCATTTTTGAATTTCAATTGCATACAAATCAAAGAAACTGCTTGTGGCTTAATTTGTTTACACCTTGGATCGTTTGGAAATTCAGATCTATAAGCTTGATGCTCCGTGTGAACCGGCCATCTGGTCACCTTAATGACAGCACACACCTCCTGCCTAGCACTGTGCCTGGCCAATACTGGGAACTCTGCAGTCGACTGATTGCTCAGCATTCTGAAATCACTTTTGTATTGAAAAGCTTTAATCTTGATTTTTGAAGGTAATAAAAGTTAAAAATTGATAGCTAAAAAACCGATCGATGTATTATTACCTACCTCCTATTTGTGTGTCCCTGAGTGAGCAGGGCTGCGGGAAGCAACGAGGAAAGCAGGAGGAGAGACAGAAGAGGGTGAGGACTGCCACCACCACTAGTTCTTCCCGGTTCCCTGTGGCATTGGGACTAGGCAGGTCTGTGAGAATCTGTAGGATGACAGGACATAAGTGGCGTAGGTGTGCCTGTGACTTGTCTACCATCCAGTTATTTACCTCCTTCTCTGCCTAAGCACCAGGGGAGAGCCTGTGGTCTGAAAGAACACGCAGGAAGGCAACGCACACAAAGGATATACATCTGGTCCACTTGGGGTGTTTCCTGACAATGAGTTTGGCAGATGGGAGTGCTTTTGAACAAAACAGAATCCTGAGTCCTAAGAAATCATTTTTTCTCTCTCTGTAAGAAATCTCAGGAGGCTGTATACTTATCTATCTACCTGTTATTCAGTGGTATAATTCTAAATGTCTATGAAAGTTTTAAGCAAGATCAGGTACAAAGTATCCATGTGGTATCCGGGTATCAGGGAGCAAAGCACCCACAGCCTGTATCAATTCTAACAGTTCTGGCATCTGCCTTCTCTGTAGGTAGCAATGACTTTTACAAGCAGTCCTTCACTCCTCAAACACACTCAAAAGGAACAAATCCTTAAGAGAAAACCCACATTTGAGATGAGTTTGAAATTATGTTAAAAGTTGTTCCTACTAACTCATTGCCCATAAGCCACAGACTTTGAAATGAAACACATTTCACAAATTGGTCTTCCCCATCGTTTCTTTTGGGGAAGCAGCTGTCTTCTTTCCTCTAATAAGGCAAAAAGCCTGAAAATGCAGTGTAAGCTTTCAGGGCATATGATTAGAGAGGCTTGTCCGTGCAGAGAACATGAAGGACGGATGCGACGACCCTGCCTCCAATCACAGCTCCTTAGATGTGCGAGGAGGGGGTGTGGCCAGCGCCGTTGTTATGTTTACGTGGAGGAAAAGACAGGTAGATAGAGCGTGAGGAATGTCGACTTCCAAGATCAGAACCAGACTGCAGGGAACCATTTTAGAATCTCCAGGAACGTTGTATTGGAATACTTACTTCTGACTGCCCAGCACCAGAACTACTGCAGATCGCGAGTGGCAGCCGGCTCCTCTCACTTGCACCCAGGAAAACCCGGTTCACACATAACCCAGGGCAGGAGAGTTTTAGGGACAGCAACCTTTGTGTTGGTCAGCGGGAATGGTGAAAACAATTTGCTCGCTGTAAGAGTAATCACATTCAATTAGCAGAGGGTTGCTGTGTGTCAGGTAATGTCTAAGTGTTTTAAAAAGAAGATAGGCCCTGGCGGGTTGCTCAGCAGTAGAGTGTTGGCCTGGCATGTGAAAGTCCCGGGTTTGATTCCCGGCCAGGGCACACAGGAGACGCGCCCATCTGCTTCTCCACTCTTCCCCCTCTCCTTTCTCTCTGTCTCTCTCTTCCTCTCCTGTAGTCAAGGCTCCACTGGAGCAAAGTTGGCCCCGGCACTGAAGATGGCTGCATGGCCTCTGCCTCAGGTGCTAGAATGGTTCCCGCAGGTGCTAGAATGGCTCCCGCTGCAACAGAGCAACTTCCCAGATGGGCAGAGCATCGCCCCTGGTGAGCATGCCGGGTGGGTCCCGGTTAGATGCATATGGGAGTCTGTCTCTGCCTTCCCGCTTCTATCTTTGGAAAAGTACAAGGAGGAGGAGGGGGAGGGGGAGGGGGAGGGGGAGGGGGAGAAGAAGAAGATATCCCTCTTGTAGTGCTTACCTTTGCCATATGAACTGAGTGTCCTCACTTTCGTTTTATATACGAGAAAGGGTAGGCTTAGGGGGGTTAAGTATCTGATCTAGGATCAAATAGCCAGTAAGTGGCTGAGCTGTGGTTCATACTTAGGTCAGTCTCACCCTAGAGCCTGTGCTTAGAACCGTGGCCTCGAAGATTAAAATGGAAATGGAAAAGTACTTCATGATAAATGTATAGTGTAGTAGTTTTAATCTAAGCAAAACTATTCCTCAGCGATTGTCATTCTCCCTCCTTTCTTGCCACGACTCATTGAGAACTACTGGCATTGTACTTTATAAAGGGCTTTCATTTTGCAAAGGTACATTTTTATCATTCACAAATTGGGACTTTTCCAGATCTTCTCTTCCTGACAGCTATCTTATTTCCTTTAATGAGGGATTAAGTCCTAAAATACACCGGAAATCGTATGGGAGTATGAAGTAAGGCTGCTGGATAAAATACAGGATGTATTGTTAAATTTGAATTTCAGGTAAACGACCAGTAATTTAAGGATTATAACTATGTACCAAATATGGGATGGGATGTGTTCATACTAAAATATTATTTCTTGTTTTGTGAAATTCAAACTTATTGATGCATCCTATATTTTTATCTGCTGTATTTGGCAGCCCTAAATTTAATCAGAGAGGATGAGTGCAAAAAACGAACCTTCGGTTTGCTGTTTGATGCAAACCCTTCAGCAGCCAAGGGAAAATGCAAATGAGGCGGGACAAGTAGAAATCTCAGGGCAAATTATGCTGAGGGCTTGAATCTATGTGCCTTGTGTATTAGTCTTTCCATCCACTCTTGCTAATCTCAAACAATGTTTTTAGTCATTGATATTTTGAGTAGCATGAAAATGATTAGAAATGTTACAAGGGTTATTTTACCTTGATCGATAGTTCAGTTAAAGCTCTACTGATGCAGTATCCTCAATGAAAACCTTGTTTTAATATTTTCATGTTTTTTTCCTTCTTATCTGAATATACTGCAGCCCTTTGAGGTCTTCTGGGAAAAAAAAGCGTTTCCATCAGCAGGAATATAAATCTTGTTCCACTGAGATTAGCGTTTCTGCTTTTGAAAGCTGCACATGGAAAGCGAAGGTTGTCCTTTAAACCACTGATCCCCGGTGGTGAACTGGACACAGAAAACTCTGTCATTAATCTCAGAATAGCTTTGAATGATTTAGGAAGGCTGCCTCTTTTCCTTTTTCCTTCTGTCTTTCTTTTTTAGCAAGAGAGAGAGAGACAGGAGGGGAGAGAGATGAGAAGCATCAACTTGTAGTTGCAGCTCCTCAGTTGTTCATTGATTGCTTTCTTATATGTGTCTTGACTGGGGGGCTCCAGCCCAGCCAGTGACCCCTTGCTCAAGCCAGCAACCTTGGGCTTCAAGCCACTGACCTTTGTGCTCATGCCAGCGACTATGGGGTCATGTCTATGACCCCACACTCAAGCTGGTGACCCCATGCTCAAGCTGGATGAACCCACGCTCAAGTCAGCGACATCAGTATTTCAAATCTGGGAGCTCAGTGTCCCAGGTTGACACTCTATCCACCGTACTACCACTAGTCAGGCAAAAAGTTGCCTCTTTTTTTAAATGAAATGAAACCAGTAATACTTCAGTAAGGCCTGGTTTTCTGGGCAAAGGAAGATTCTTTGTTAATATCTTTGCAGGAATTGAGTTGGTGATGGTGGTGGTGGTGGTGTGTGTGGAAGGGTAGAGGAAATGCAGAATGTATTCCCTTTATATAGTAGTGACTTCGACTGAAAAAGTACTTGGCTTTGGGAATTCACATGAAGAATATTTTAGAAATATATCTGTTTGTTGAGTATTGCATTTTAACCAGCATATCAACCTGTAAAACTGCATTGCAGCAGCATTCATAAAAAGAAAAAAGTTGCACATGGTATATAGCAGCAAACCATTAGTAGGATTCTGTGAAATGAAAACAATAAAGGTTTTATTTTCTGACATTATTTATAGGTTTTTACGGCCCTGATTGCCACTCCTTTCTGAGCTGCTCTCTCTCTGATTGATGATGTGTCCTACATTTGGTTACTTTCCTCCACAACTAATTTCAGCTGTTTTTCACTGAGCGACTATGGATGGATAATATACAGGAAAGCAGAAACGCACAGGACAATTTTAATATCTAAGGAAAAGGCGCTCTGGTATGAGTGATCCGAGAGCTGAAGGCTTCTACCCAACTCCCCCCCTTTTATTGAACAACTCCCAGTGTATTAAGACTCTGCTTCCCTCAGTGATTCCATGTTAATCATCCTCTGTTTTATGGCCCCTTATTTTCCTGCGGGAATCAATATCCCATCACCCGCCCGGGCCATCCACTCTGTGATCTACGAGACGGTGCCGGTGCCAGCCTGAATTTATACCAGAGCAGTTCATTTTAAACATTTACAGCATTTTATCCAACCCACTTCGGTTCAGTTTATTCTCATAATTTTACGACTCCTCACAAAGTTTCTTCCCTGCTTTCCGAGAAAAGGGAGTGACAAGTCAGATGTAAAATGCCCGTGTAGAGGAGATAGAGGTTGGACTTGAAAGTCTATATGAAGAAGTGAGGTCCATGAAAGTGACGTGTGTGATCACGAGCCGGGTTGGCTCCGTTTCTACACGGTGTGGCTGCAGCAGCACAGACATGATGAATTCATTTCCACCTTGCGGCCCAAAGTGGGTTTTTTAAGTGAGAACAGATTTTACAGCAGGTTTTGGATCCTGCTGGTATGTTCAGATTGCCTCGATTCTGACGCGATTAATCAATGTGGCACTGTGTGGGTAATCTCAGACCTCTTCCCCTGCGATGCCTGCCTCGGTTTGACTGCATGGCAGCTGTCCTTCAGATCATTAGTGTAAATCCAAGTTGCACACCACAGGGAGCTCTGAGTCCTTTAAAAGATTAATTTAGAAATTAAAAGTGCATTATCCACATCCAAAAATACATTATCCAGATTGTGGCACCAGCATTTTTAATACAATAAATGACTGTTACTTCACTTAATCTCACTATCAAATGTAATGGGTGGCGTCACTGAGAAGTGGGTAGGGAATTCTTTCTTTATTTCCAATTTTGTGAATTTTATTTCTAATTTATATTTTAATTGAATTTATTGGGGGTAACATTGATTAATAAAAATTATATAGGTTTCAGGTGTACAACTTTATAATGCATCACCTGTATATTGTATTGTGTGCTCACCACCCCAAGTTAAGTCTCCTTCCATCACCATTTATCCCCCTTTACTCTCTTCTACCCCCCTCCACCCCGCTTCCCTCTGGTAATCACCCCACTGTTGTTTGTGTCTATGAGTTTAGTGAATCTTTCTTGATGAAGACATTTTATCTCACAAAAAGATTTTAACGGTAATGATGATACCTTGTACTTTTCAATGATCATTATATTTATGTGAAAAGACACTTTTCTTTCTAAATGAAATAATTTTCTTTCAACATGATAGGAAGTCTAATTCCCAAAGTCCATATGAGGCAAATCTGTTTTAATTTGTTCCAAGATGTCTTTTGCATTCTGTTTTGTTGTTGTTATTTTAGAGAGAGAGAGATTGACATGAAGGGAGAGAGATGAGAAACATCAACTAGTAGTTGTGTCACTTTAGTTGTTCATCGATGGCTTCTCATATGTGCCTTGATTGGGGGGAGGGGGGCTCCAGCTGCACCAATGACCCTTGCTCAAGCCAGTGACCTCGGGCTCAAGCCAGAGACTTTGGGCTCAAGCTAGCAATCTTGGGCTTCAAGCCAGCAACCATGAGATTATGTCTATATGATCCAACATTCAAGCCAGCAACCTGGGGATTCAAACTTGGGACCTCAGCATCCCAGGTTGATGCTCTATCCACTGTGCCACCATCATTCAGGCTGTTTTCTCTTTTGAGTGTCTAACAGCACCAAATGAGAAAGCATACTCAGAATGTGTGTAAATTCACTTTCTTGCTGAAATTGCTTACGTCTGGTCCTTTAAGGAAAGGCTCTAACATTAACTCATTTTAGAGGCCTGATTCTAAGAAGACTTGGGCTTTCAGCTTTTCCTTTGTAAAATGGGAGTCACAATCGCTGTCCTGATGTCCTCCCAGGGCTGTATGAGTAAACTGTGAAAATTCTTTAAAACCGAAAGTAGCACACGAAATCAGACTTTTAAAAGGAGAACAGCACATGTAGGATTAAGCAAGACAGAGTACATGCCATATTCGTAATGCCCAGTCACATGGTGGGAAGCTATTCCAATAATATGTTAATCATACTTGTACTGTCTTCTAACTTTGAGCATATGTATAGATATATATTTTCCTTTATTCCCCCATCACTCCTTCACATTCAGTCTCTATATAAGAAAGTCCCTTTTGTACTTTCTATCCCCCTTTCCACTCCGGAATTTTGAAATCATCTTTTATAGCTTATTGTGTCTAGTGGTTGGTCATAAGCAGATGTTGCTTAAAGTAGCAGATGCATCAGATTTGAGCATCTCGGTGACTGGCATGACCATGGTGGGGGATGCTTTTCCTCCACTGGAAGAGATGGTTGCTCTGCAGAGGTGTTCATCTGTCCCTGGAGCTTCCCGGGCCCAGCCCGCAGGGTTCCTGCCACACCGATTCAGTCCTGACCTTGCACGGAGCCCTGTCATCACCGATTTGTGCTGAGAATAGCCATTTGATTCTGTTTGCTGAGGATTTTGTCCCTCACCAATAAAAAATGAAGAACGCTCGTGCTATTTATGAGGCAGCAATTACTGAAAGGCGGTACCACTCACAGGAAAACTTGTAAATATAAAGAAGTGATTTACTCACAGCGGGGATAGATTTAACACAGATTAGAAACATCTTTTCCTCCTTTTCTGCCTTATCTTTGTATTTAATAAGAGGTTAAGGCCAGCTCTGAAGTATTACCAGGGAGCGTTTTATTTTAACTGGCAGAAGGTAGTTTAGCTCTGTAATGAAATTGCACCATTTACTAATGATGTCTGCCTTTGAAGTGTATCTTTTTAATTGAAGGCAGAATTTACATTCTGGTTGCGATGTTGTGCCATTTCTATGGGAGTTTTTGACAGGTTAATTTATAAGGAGTGGCCGAGGAGAAAACCATAGGGGAAAGATAAGACTGGTACACGGATAGTTAAAATGTGTGAGGGTGATCAATTCAAAGGTCAGTTCTCAGGAAAGAATTTTAAAGAAATATATGTATTTCAATGTGCGTAAGTAGACCAGGATTCTTCTTTAGGGCTTGTGGATGCAGAATCCCAGAATGGCCAGAAAAACGAGGTCTGGGACCAGGTGACTTGGAGAATTTGGACTGAACCTGACTGCACTGTGAACTCACGAGGAGACCCCAGGAAACGTGTTGGCAGGACTGCCAGGTATCGGTGTACTGTGTGACGCCATCCCCTGGGACAGCCTTGATGTCCCTCCGTTCTCTGCAGGAGCTTTTGGCTCGCTCAGAAGGAAGCAGCCCCCACACAGCCCTTGTGACTGCTTTGACCCATGGAATGTGGTCAAAACATCATTCTGAGACTTCTAAGCCCAGCACTACAAGGCTGCTGCTCTCTTCCGGTTGACAGGTTTGCTCTTGAGACCTTCACTCTTGGACATACTGTGAGAAGCCAGGCTGCATGGAGAGGTCATGGGAAGAGAATCCAAATGCTCTTCGAGGCACCCCTGATGCACTCACAGCGATAGCTGGCACCTGGCCGGGGTGTGTGTGAACCATTTTGGATATTCCAGAGGACTATAGTCCCCGCTGCTGTCACATGGAGCAGGAAAATATTCCCCATCTGAACCCAACAACTGACAATCCTAGAAGGTCCTGTAGGATGGCTTCTACCCAATGGGATCTTCTGCCAGCCCCAGAAGGGCCCTTGCAGAGTGGGTGTGGTCCTGAGTGTGAGAATAAACCAAGTTAGATGCTCTGTTGCTAGGTCAGAATCCCGTGTATCTGCAATGAACCTGCCCACAGGAAGCTTGTGCTTCCACAGCCTCACATTGAGTAGCTGTTTACATTTTTAAAAAAATTAATTTTAATGGGGTGGTATTAATCAATCAGGGAACATAGGTTCAGAGAAAACATCTGCAGGTTATTTTGACATTTGATTATGTGGTATACCCATCACCCAAAGTCAGATTGTCTTCCGTCACCTTCTATTTGGTTTTATGCCCTTCCCCTCCCCAACCTCCTCTCTCCCGGTAACCACCATGAGTGATTGAAGGTGCTGGGCTGGTGATATCTGTGGGAGATGCGGTGCCACACAGACTCTGCAGTGTCATGCTTTAAGCTAGAAAATTGTCCAGTGGACAGAGGCGCTTCCCCAGTTCCCCAGGGTGATTTTGGTTGTGAAAGTGACAGGAGGTGAACGCTGACTTTTATTTGAAAAATCTCATGAGATTTGGTCACAGACTTCTAAAGGGACCTCGATCATTTAAGCAAGTTCTAATTCGTGTGGCAAAGAAACACAAGCTTTGTCCAAGAGCTATTTACGCATTTATGCCTTGTGTTAGTTTTACATTTCTATGTTATGTTTCAGTTTCTTTTGACATTATGTTGTAGTATTTTTTTTTTCTGATCTCATCAGGGCTTGTGGTTTTATATGTAAATCTGTGTGGCCTGTTTCTCAAATGTTAAATTTCTCCTTTAACTTTAATTTTTTCTTTTGTTTCTTGTTAAAATTTAAAAGTGTTGCGAGGTTTGTCTTACTTATTCATTGTCCAAACTGATTTATTTTTATTTATATTGTAGGTCATATTGAGTTACCAAAGTATACAATATATGTAAGGGAATGAGAGGAGTTATAGAAACTTTGTATTTGAATATAGTTTTAAATTACAAAAATGTTACAAGAATAAGAACAGTGCATAGGACATGTGTATACCCCTTTTCCCCGTTAGCCAATTGTTAACATTTTGTTCCATTTGCCTTATCATTTGCTCTCTCATTTTTTCTTTTATTTGTGTGTGTGCCTTATGTGTAATTTAAGTCATAATTTTTATCCTATACCCTTTGAGAGGAAACCACATTCATCACGGCCCTAAGATCCTCAGTTTGTATTTCCAAAGAAGTAGGCTATTCTCTTAACTATAGCACAGTTATCAACGTTACTATGTTTAATATTACTACAATAATTTTTATCTAACTCACTATCCATATATTTTTTTTTACATAGGAACAGAGAGAGAGTCAGACAGAGGAATAGATAGGGACAGACAGACAGCAACGGAGAGAGGAGAGAACCATCAATCATCAGTCTTTTGTTGCCGTTGCGACACCATAGTTGTTCATTGATTGCTTTCTCACATGTGCCTTGACCGCGGGCCCTCAGCAGACTGAACCACCCCTTGTTGGAGCCAGCGACCTTGGGTCCAAGCTGACAAGCTTTTGCTCAAGCCAGATGGGCCTGCGCTCAAGCTGGCGAGCTCGGGGTCTCTAACCTGGGTCTTCCACATCCCAGTCCGATGCTCTATCCACTGCACCACCGCCTGGTCAGGCTCACTATCCATATTTTTATTCTTTCTACTGAGCCCATGCCCTTCATAGTCCTTTTGCCTGCAGTACATGATTTGGTTTAGAAACTGATCAGTTTATCTCTTTAGTCCCCTTTAATCTGGGACATTTCCACAGCCTATTTTTGTCTTTTATAACATTGACAGTTTGAAGAATAGTCTCTCTTTTAAAAAAAGAGAGTGTTTCTTATTTTGAGTCTGTCCAGTGGCTTCTCAGGGTTCCATGTAGGTTATGCACTGCAAGCCAGAAGTGATGTGTGCCTTCTGAAAGCTCACGACGTCCACCTGTCCATCTGCCCTTCGATGTCGATGTGAATTTCGGTCACCTGGTCAAGGTATTTTCCAGTCTATCCTTATACTGTTTTTCTCCCCTTTGCAACTAAGAAGGTAAGAGCCCGCTTACTTCCTACTGATTTGTTTATCTACTTCTTATTTGTTTGGACTTGTAACTCTGTGTTTTTAATGGTCTATAATTCATTACTGCCCTTAATGATTTTAGTGTTTCGGTGACCCCAGGTTTGGCTCACAGGAATGTCCTCCAGCTGTGTCCTGTGGCCTGTGACGCTCCCATCATTTTTCAAAGCACTTTCTTACTTTTTTGGCATAACAGGGTGTTCCAGGCTCATCTTGTATCCACTCTATCCGAGCCCTGAAATCAGCCGTTTCTTGAAGGAAATGTTAGTGGGGAGTGGTATTAGAGACAAAACTCTGGGTGCTAGGTCTGCTGGGAGGGCAGTTTTTGGTGGAGTTATACTGAATTCAGAATACCTTTACTCCAAATTTTATTTAAGATGGCCAAAATGATGTATATCTACTTTTACAAAAGACAAATGATGAATTTTCTGCCTAACACCAAGATTATCCATAAATTCAGGTGACTGTCTCAGAATGAGGTACATATGGTACATATTTAGGAACATCACCTGCTTTTGAGGATAAACTTTTATTTCTTTCTCTTTACAGTCTCTTATTCTCACTTGGGGTGCAAAATATAATATAATTGATAAACTTACTATAGTCTAAGAACACAAATTATATTGCTGAGAGTAGGCAAGATTTTGTCTATGTTCTTTATTGATATTTTGGAATTATTAAGGGGTTTGGCTATAAACTATAATTTCACTTCATGTCAAAAGTTGTTTGCTTATTTTTATGCTGTTTGTTCAGAAAATTCTGAGATTCAGAGTACTTGGCATATTGTAAAAGAAAGAGAAGGAAACCTTAAAGCTCAACACTAATGGGGATGCAACAGTCCAGAATTAGAATGGAAGAATTTTTGGACCGTAAGAAATCAGAATTAGAATTGAATCAGGGTTGAGTGTACGCTTAGGGGATGTGTCATGAAATTGATTATTAGAGACCTTGAGTCACAATGTGGTCATCAGTGATACAGTGACATTGGATGGAATATGCAGTATGATCTCCCCTTTCTGAAGAGCACTTGAACATCAAGTGGCTGAGGGTAGCTGTGTGTGTGTGTGTGTGCGTGTGTGGGGGGCACACACATCTGTGTCTGTGGGGGGCAGGGTGGGCTGTGTGATGGGGGAGGGGTCTGTCACGGTTCCCTGTGCTTGTGTGTGGGGATGAAGTGGACTGCCATCTCTTCTTGCGGGGTCTCTGACTTTCTATCAATAGGGAGATTACTGCAAGCCTGTCACTGTGCTTCTTGTCCTCACTCAGAGGAACTCATTTGCTTCCACAAGCACTGAGCTTGTGACAGAAGAAATGTTCTGCTTTCGAGATCCAAAATAGGATTTCTGATTCTACCACAAGCCAGAAAGCCAGGATTTGTAGAGGGAGACATGGACTTACTAAATGACTTTAGCTTCCATGAAGATACCTGTGCTCTGACTTGCTGTAAATCGTGGGGTGAAGGAAGAGAAACAGAATATGACATCAGAGTTCGTCCTGAAGAAAGAGTGGAGAGCCTTGACTTCAAGCATGGGAATTGCAGCAGGTGAAGGAAGATGGCAGTGCAGTAAACAGGAGTAAGGTGTAACAATCATGGTCCTGCCAACACATTTGCGTGTGCGCAAACACACACACACACACACACACACACACACACACACACACACACACACACACACGCACACCCTGGGCTCAGAAGAAGCATCAGCTAGGTGGTCAGGAAAGCAAGCCAAAGGCAGAGGGACTTTTCTGTTGCTTATTGTTTTAAGGTTTCGTAATGAGACCAAAGTGTAGGGCAGCTCCTTGACACCTGGGACTGCAATTCCAGAGGATGGGTGGGTAGAGGGAGCCGGAGTCAGCACTCCAGGTCTGTGTGCCACACGGGAAAGGAAAATGGTCACTAGCTCTTTTGACAGCCAGGGTCTTGCTTCCAGGGCTCACCATTGTATGTGGCAGTGACCCTACTGCAGAAGCCATAGAGAAGCTTGTCCCTCAGGAGACAGATGTTGGCCATGGATGAGATTAAGGGTGTGAGGAGAGGATTAGCAGCCCCACAGGTTCTGATCTGACAAGAGAATAGATCACGACCTCATCAAGCATGTCTTAGCAGAGATCATCATGTCAAGGGACCAGTGAACGTGACAGGCTGGTGGCCTTGCAGCAGAAACCAGCAAAGACCCAAAGGACCCAAGTGGATCCAAAGCCCCTTTCTGACACTGCATATGGCCCTCTCCACAGGCCACCAGGGCAGGTGCCTGAAAGACTGAATATTTATCCCCTTCAAAGACAGGGTCGGTGGCTAAGAGTTGCTAGTTGCTATTTGAACTTGAGGAGATTGAGACACTACCACACGGAAAGTGGGAAGTACTTTTCTCCAACTCTCCCTTGGAACCCAGTATAAGGGAGGTTTGAGAGGAAGACTCAATTATTCATAGAAAACAAGGATCTGGATCTGCGTTTTCTTTGCTTGAGTGCAAGTGTAAGCGACTTCTGATTGCACTGCACACTTTTGGGCAGAGGGACACTTCCGAGCCCTGGCAGGCAATCTCTCTCACTGGACACCCCCCTTTCCGACCTTACAGCTGCTCCCACTAATTTGCAAGCCTGAAAATTGGACTGTTATGCTTGTTGGCCACGCAGTGCTATGAGACCCTGCAGAGAGTCCCATGTATATATTTTGAGTTTTTCTGGGTAACTTGTCTAGAGTATTCAGTTATGTGTGAAATAGATTTGGTCCCAAATCATTTGAACTCAGGAGGATTAACTATAATTGGTTCTGGAAGATATAATATGTTTCCCAAGGAGTTAATGATTTTGAAAGGGTAGTTTTTCTTCTGGGCCCGATAGACATGAATCATCAAATAAGTGGCCCGTGCAGTATCTTTGTTTCTGACCCTGGGCTCCAGATGTAAGCTCCGGCTAGTGGTCCCAGGTTACTGGCCAGTCTCACTGGATTAATAATAATGACTAACATTTGGCTGGAGGTTTGCAGCTTTTGCGGAATGTTCATGTGCACTTGTCACGTTAGGGGGTGCCATTGGTAGTGAGTGACTTGTACCTTCACTTGTGGACACACACCCCCTGGCATGTGGTTTTTATCACTTCCTAAGAATTTCTTCATGAAGTTGATTCAGTTACTCAGAGCTGGTTTAGAATAAGACAAGAATAAACAGAGAGACCCATGGCCTATCCTGCTCTCATAGATCCAAGTTCCCTGTGTGTGGTTGTGGAAGATAAATCTCAGTTGGTTTTGGGAGGTGTTTTTCCTCTAACTTAACCATCTAACTCTGTTCTATTTTTATTTTTTTTGTGATGTGAAAATGAAGGCAAATATTATTGTCCTGGTTAAAGATAAAAATATACACAAGCATAGAAGAGGTTAAACGACATGTCTGAGGTCACTTTTCAAGAACCAGCAATTAAGACTCTGAGTTCAGCTCACATTCAAATTGCTAGTGAGTTCATGGAAAGCCTTGTAATCCGTACATGTTCTGAAAGGGTCGACTCTTAGAGGCTGGCCAGTGTTTCCATAGGTGGCAAAACACGGTCCAGATTGGAAGGAGTCACGGTAATCAAGTCTGCTTTTAGAAGTACATCAGCATATGGTTTTGCAAAGTCGCATTTCATTCCTATGAAAACCGGTGAGCACTGTCATAAAAAATACTGTTAAGATTTACGGCTTCTTCACAAGACCCGGGACCTCGCCAGGACACCAAGCACCCTGAACCTTCTCGTAGCTGCCGACTCTGAAAACCTAACCTGTAATTTGGTAAGTGTTTTTAAAAATTCAACTAAATGGCTACCACATGGTGGAAAATTAGCAATCTGGGGCTGCAACGTTTGTGTGCTTTTAAATCCACATACGGAAGAAATTAAATATCATCCTCAGTGCCCTGCATGTGTTCAGTTGTATTACATGCAATGCTTATAAAGTGTGACATTATTTAACTTTTATAAGGTTTGTCACATCGAGTGAAATTTATTACTGTTCTTTTGAAAAGCTTCATATAGGTGCCTTCTGAGCTCACATTAGCCTGGATGTCCTATAATATACATACAGTTTGTTACTGGTTATAGCAGTTGGCAATCAACAGTAGAGCTCCAACCAGGAGCTCTAATATAGTAGAGGACCCACTAACTGGCATTGTATGGTGCTGTGGTGGGCAGAGCCATAATAAGCTTCTTTTCTACAGACAAGGTTTTATAAAACATGCAGGGTGAAGTATGCACCACAAATTATTTTGACAAAATTTGACTCTGTAAAGTAAAAGACTTCAAATATCTCACGTTCCCCTAAGTTTCAATGGTAGTGTTGTGTGACCTTCACAGCCTGCATCTGTGAATGTGTCTCGGCTGCTGAATAAATGTCATAGTTGTATTGATACCAGTGGTATTAAGGATTCTTTAGGAAATTTGTCACCTTAACTCGGTTTACTCTGGTGCAAGAAGAGATTTCCTGAGTTTCATAGCTGGTTGATCCTTTTATTAGAGAGTAATATGCTAGCTGCTTGGACTCCAGGTGTTCCTAAGAAGCTGCAACATCATCTCTGTTTCAGCAGGTGCGTTTTACAGCCCACGGGTGTCAGAATCACATGAGGGTTTACTGAACGTTGGAGGCCTGGGCTCCTTTCCAGACCTGCTGCGTCTGCATGTGTATCAAACTTTTGGGAGGTTTCTTATTCATTCTCAAGTTTGAGACTGAGCATCCAAAGCCCTTTGATTAGAGAAAACCGAGACTAAGTTTATCAATACATTGTTGTGATGTAGTGACTAAGTTACCATGACGACAGTCCCTGTTAGAAGAAGTCACCTCAGGGCATTCATCCTTGAGTCTCAGCCTGGTGGACAGTGAACAGAGGGAATGCATTGCCAAGACTTGATACCCAGATGTCTCAAAATCTCCCCACAGTTTGTGCAGTGTCCTTACGTTTCCTACAGGTAGATCACAGTCCGAGAACTTTTCTCTTTTTTAAACTGTGGACCAGCTCTGGCTGCCTGGCTCAGCAGTAGAGTGTCAGCCTGGCATGTGGAAGTCCCGGGTTCAATTCCCAGCCAGGGCGCACAGGAGAAGCGCCCATCTGCTTCTCCACCCTTCCCCCTCTCCTTCCTCTCTGTCTCTCTCTTCCTCTCTTGCAGCCAAGGCTCCATTGGAGCAAAGTTGGCCCGGGCGCTGAGTATGGCTCCATGGACCCCACCTCAGGTGCTAGAATTGGTCTGGTTGCAATGGAGCAATGCCCCAGATGGGCAAAGCATCGCCCCCTAGTGCATATGCCAGGTGGATCCCAGTTGGACGCATGTGGGAGTCTCTCTACCTTCCCGCTTCTCACTTCAGAAAAATACAAACAAACAATCAAATAAAAAACAGAAACGAAAATAAGCCTGTGGGCCCAAACAGTTTAACTTGCTTATATTTGTAATAGATCAAACTCCTAGACAGTTTAAAAGGTATACTTGATCTTATACAGACTGCAGCAAAATTTACCAAATCCTGTTCTTTCCTGTTCGGGATGTGACAAGGTCCGTTTTATTGCTTCATGCTGCGAGGCATCCGCTGGGCAAATGGTCCTGGTTCTGGTTGAATGATCTTGCATCACAAGAACTTGGGCTCAAGTCATACCCGAGACAAGCCAGAAAGAGTCAATGACTATGTCTGAGAAAAACAAATGCAGCGTTTTCAAGAAGAATTTTGTGTTCTTAGGCACGATCATTCCTACCACCCCATGTTCTGCTGTCCTCAGTGATAATGTCATCGAGGCTCCCATGACAATATCTTTGGCTCTCCGGGCCTAGGTTTTCCCACGGAGGAGCAAACTGCTCGAGGCAGCTGTCACATGATCAAATGCTCAAATGCTAAATATGTGACTACCTGTAAATGTCAATGTTTTTCAAATATGTGTATTTTCTGTGAGTTCCAAATTTTGTGCCATTCGCTCATGTCACTCAGGAGCCGGCATAATGGTGTCTGATGGGAAGCTTCCTGCAGTTCCTTGTCCTGAATTTCCATAGGGCTTCTTCACAAAGCCACCGCAGAGCCCGTGACCAGTACAGTTCCGCCCCATCAGTACCTTTTCTTGTTTGTTTGTTTCTGTCCGAACTGGGTCATCTATGAGGCGTGACTGTTAAATTTCAGGTCTACTAACTGGCTTTGAAGTTCTGGCAGAACCCCAGCCCTGGGAGGCAATCCCCCCCTTTCTAACAGTGCTGCAGGCTGAAATCTGTCGTACAGAAATATTGTTTGTTATGTTTTGCCACTACTGACAAAAAAACCCCAACAACAATGAGCATTTACCCACCGGCAGCCAAGAGTCAACGGTTCTCTAAGTGATTAGTAAAATGTACGGTCCTTTTGTTTATATTTCTGGTTGAGGGCGCTGGTGATTTTGAAGTCAACTGCATTTTCTGATGAAATCTGTGGTTCCCGGTGCCAGGATAGGGGAGTCAGCCAGCCAGGGTTGAATGTTACCATCCGGCCCTGGTCGCTCTGAGTCAGTGGAGGGATATGGGTGTTTGACCCGGTTGGATGGGGCTGTAGCCTCCTTCCAGCAGCACTGCTTTGTGCAAGTGGGACTTCACTTTGCTCACCTGGGTGTGGGGCTGTGCAGCTGAAGGGAGCAGTTGTAATAAAGGAAGCTTTGCCCATGTCAGGACTGCCTTTTGCCTGGCCTAGGACCCCACGGAAAGTCTCCCTGCCATCTGGCTCCAGTGAGGTCCAAAGAGAGGATCTCTTCTGTTTCTTGAGACCCTCACTTCATAGCCCAGATGGGGCCTGCACAAGCCATTAGCAGTTTGTGACGCTTGAACGGAAGGAAAGTGAGAAAGCACAGACCTGCTCCTTCTCCAGTTTGGAGAATACTAATTGGGAGAATAAAAAAACATTTCAGAGGTTGTCTCATTTGACAAGGTTAGGATGGATCATTTGTTGATTAATCAGTACAGTTAAAGTCATTTGACATATAAAATATATGTGATTGTATTTGTCTATCTCTCATCTATATCTATCTATCTATCTATCTATCTATCTATCTATCTATCTATCTATCTATCTATCATCAATCATCTATCTATCTTCTATGTATCTATCTATCACCTATTATCTGCATTTACACATTTATGCATATAAATACATGCTACAGACACATATTTGAACTGAAGAAGCATGTACACATTTCTGTTTGCTAATCTTTTGATGTAGGTTCAAGGTCTTCTGTTTAATTGCTGGTTGGCCAACTGGAATCCTCATCACCTTTCGTCCAGAAAGCATCCCCCGAAAGCATTCTTTAGTTCTCTAAAATGAAGCAAGAACTTAAAGATGCTTGTAGAGCAATCTGAAGGCAGAATCCTTATGGAGTTTTACTTATTTTGCTAACTATTTTTAAAAAGCAACTAAGTCACCCCTACTGAGCTCTTTCATTAAGATCACCTCAGGTTTTTTGTGGTTTTTTATCTTTTATTTTTTTTTCTCAGAAACAATAATTCTCTGTCTGTACTCTTACTTTATCCATTTCAATACTAGCTTTCTTAAATTTAGGGAGTTATAATTGCAGCTGACTCACGGTAACCGCACAGCGCCTGGAGAGGGGGAGAAGGGAGCAGGCCCGCTGGAGTGTTGTGCAACGCACCTGGCTTTGCTCAGCGTGCTTTTGCAGAGGAAATGGAGAGCATTGGTTCCTCAAGGCAGCTGGATTAAGACGAAGAGATTCTGGTGCATTTAAAAGAAGAAAGCTGGTGTCTGTCACCCATCTCTGTGACTGACCCTTAGCTTGGAAAAGTGGTAAGGTAAGGGAGGGCAGTGACTCTATCTGCTATGATTTGTGGCTTTTCTGTGACTTCTATCTCTTCAAGGGCCTCTGTTAGGGATACATAGAGATGATTCAAATTATAATTTACTCAGAACTGTAGGCCCTAGATGTACACAAGCTTCTGCAACTTCTCGCACAGACATAAACTTGGCCAGGTAGGAGAACACTAGGGTGTAGTCTGGGTCAGGCTGCCGTGCTTGGACCTTGTCTTGGTCGAATCTGACTGGGAGAGTAGTCTATACTACGCCATTGCCTTTCTGTATATAAAAAATATTGAGACTTGACAACCTCATTAAAAAAGGATGTTAGCTGAAGAACAGAGCTGAGGAACATCTGGTTTTGGTAAATTCTGGCCTCTGTGCCCAATTTTACAACTTAGCTGACTGAAGTACCACAAGGTCATGACTTGCCTAGGATCAGCTCGTCGGTCAATAGCTCAGTTGCTATATGATCCCCAAACTCTCGTAACTTTCAGCCCTACGTTTTAACTATTAAGCCACGTGGCCGGCTACAGAATATGCCACAAAACTTCCCAGATGTGCCCTGCGAGAACTCCTTCCGTGACCCAGCTAACTTCAGGTCCCCTAGCACTTTCTGATTATTAAACGTTCTTGGAGACTTCTCCTACAGTGTAAGCGCATTAACCTGAATGTTATGAGGATTTCCCCACATGACAGTTTTAGAAGATTTTCTTATTAGGTCACTTCCTAGGAAGGCAGGGATTTAAAAGCTGCCACACAGGCCATGAAGCAAGCAACATGTGGCTTTGCTTTCTCTCTGTCATTTTAAGCAATGAAGAATTTATAAGGGTAGGATTTCTAATACAGCTGATGTAGCCCTTTTGTTCGTTTATGGTCTTTGGTTTCACCTTGAAAACATCCTCTCTGAACATCAGAAACGTACTTTATCCCTGAATGGTATACTAACATCTAGCATTTCTGACTTCTAGTCAGGAGGATCTCAAAACTGATTGTATATAGCAGCGAGGATTTTCACTTTTAATGGTGCATTCAGAAGGCCAAGTTTTCCTGTTTTCTGTGCTACCTTCATCCCATTACCTACTATCAGCGCTGATGGAAACCATCCCTTCTCCTTAATGCTTTCTGGCTCCTTAGGAAAGTATTCAGGTCACGTAAGTAAACCATACGAGGACAGAATATGTTGACTGCTGGTGTATAGTTCCTCCCAAACCATGACTCAGACCAGCCTTTTCTCGCCATTGAGCTTGGCTGATGGCTTTTAATTTGAGACTCAATATAGGGCATTTCTTCAGAAATGTCATGGAGCTTAATGGGTATTCCATTGTTATTTAAAAGGTCCACATCATTTGTTCATCTTTTTCAACAAAGTTTACTGAAGCTTTTTTGAAAAAAGCAGATTCACCTGTCCACACCGGCCAACTCTGTCCATGATTGTTAAAAACAAATTTGACTGAGTTTATTTGACAAAAGGCAGGCTAAGCCAAGCTCTCGCTCGCCTTACTTGTTTTGTTCTCCATGTTTTTGCTAAATCTGTGTGATTTGTATCCCAGAACAAACTGCCAAGAGTGTAAAACCAGTAATTGGCAGCTGCAGGCTGACTGGCGCAGAGCGAAGGGACCCCATGGGAGAGAGCAGGTTGCCAGGCTGTAGGGTGGACAGGGCCACCCCAACACCAGACTTCAGAACCAACAGCCAGACACACCCTTGCTGCTGTGCTTTGCTTTCCTCCAGGTGATTCTGAGAAAAGTCAGGATGTCAGAAACAACCTCCGTTTCCCAGCCTAACACAGGATTCATCACAGAGGCTGAGCGGGACCCAAGTACATTTGAAATAGTGTCTGTCAACTTCCTCTGTCCCTGCGTCCCACTGAGGCTTTGGAAAACTGCTTCAGTTTCTGTTTTTGTCTTGTTCTATTGGTTATTCTGCAAAAGCATGAGATAAGTTTAAATGATAGAAATAAAATGTAAGTTTTCATACAAATAGTATAAGAGAGAATTATACCCATTTGAAAAATAAATACCAAATTTATTTCTTCCTTTCTCCCTCCCACCCTTTATTCTTTCCTTAGGAAATATTGAGTATCTTTTATGTGCAAGACATAGACAGTGGGAAATAAGATATTAAGTATCTTATTTTATGTTACATAAGTCTTTAAATTGAGTTTATAAACTAAGCAGCAACTCAGTCGTTAGTAATAATGATATTTAACTAAGGACTGCATCAAAGTATATAATAAAATTTTTAAAAATTTTCATCAGTCATACAGTACTTTTTTATTATTATTAATTTAAATGAGGTGACTGATAAATCAGGGTACATGTGTTCAGAGAAAACATCTCCAAGTTATTTTGACATTTGATTATGTTGCATACCCATCACCCAAAGTCAAATTGTCCTCTGTCACCTTCTATCTGGTTTTCTTTATGCTCCCCCTCTTCTTCCCCCCTCCCCCGGTAACCACCACACTCTTGTTCATGTCTCTGAGTCTCATTTTTGTGTCCCACCTATGCATGGAATCATATAGTTTTTAGTTTTTTTCTGATTTACTTATTTCACTCAGTATAATGTTATCAAGATCCATCCATGTTGTTGTAAATGTTCCAATGTCATCATTTCTTATGGCTGAGTAGTATTCTATAGTATATATGTACCACATCTTCTTTATCCAGTCATCTATTGAAGGGCTTTTTGGTTGTTTTCATGTCTTGGCCACTGTGAACAATGCTGCAATGAACATGGGGCTGCATATGCCTTTACATACCAATGTTTTTGAGTTTGGAGGTATATACCCAGTAGAGGGATTGCTGGGTCACATGGTAGCTCTATTTTTAATTTTTTGCGGAACTACCATACTTTCTTCCATAGTGGTTGTACTACTTTACACTCCCACCAACAGTGGATGAGGGTTCTTTTTCCTCCACAGCTTCTCCAGCACTTGTTATTACCTGTCATGTTAATAATAGATAATCTAACAGGTGTGAGATGGTATTTCATTGTAGTTTTGATTTGCATTTCTCTAATAGCTAGTGAAGATGAGCATCTTTTCATATATCTGTCGGTCATTTGTATTTCTTCCTGGGAGAAGTGTCTGTTCATGTCCTCTTCCCATTTTTCATGGGATTGTTTGTTTGATTGTTGTTGAGTTTTGTGAGTTCTTTGTATATTTTGGATATTAGGCCCTTATCTGAGCTGTTGTTTAAAAATATCATCTCCCATTTAGTTGGCTGTCTGTTTGTTTTGCTGTCAGTTTCTCTTCTTGTGCAAAAGCTTCTTAGTCTGATGTAGTCCCATTCATTTATCTTTGCCTTCACTTCCCTTGCCTTTGGAGTCAAATTCATAAAGTGCTCTTTATAACCAAGGTCCATGAGTTTAGTACCTATGTTTTCTTCTATGTAATTTATTGTTTCAGGTCTTATATTTAGGTCTTTGATCCATTTTGAATTAATTTTAGTACAAGGGAACAAACTGTAGTTGAGTTTCACTCTTTTGTATGTGGCTTTCCAGTTTTCTCAGCACTATTTGTTAAAGAGACTTTCTTTCCTCCATTGTGTGCTGTTGGCCCCTTTATCGAAAATTATTTGACCATATTTATGTGGTTTTATTTCTGGGCTTTCTATTCTGTTCCATTGGTCGGAGTGTCTGTTTTTCTGCCAGTACCATGCTGTTTTGATTGTTGTGGCTTTATAATATAATTTGAAGTCAGGTATTGTAATGCCCCCTGCTTCATTCTTTTTCCTTAGGATTGCTTTGACTATTTGGGGTTTTTTATAGTTCCATATAAATCTGATGATTTTTCGGTCCATTTCTTTAAAAAATGCCATTGGAATTTTGATGGGAATTGCATTAAATTTGTATATCCCTTTGGGTAATATAGTCATTTTGACTATATTTATTCTTCCTATCCAGGAACAAGGAATATTTTTCCATTTCATTGTATCATTCTTGATTTCCCTTAACAATGCTTTGTAGTTTTCATTATATAGGTCCTTTACATTCTTTGTTATATTTATTCCTAGGTATTTCATTTTTTTTTTTTTTTGTATTTCATTTTTTTTGTTGCAACCATGAAGGGGATTATTTTTTTGAGTTTGTTTTCTCATGTTTCATTGTTGGCATATAGAAAAGCAAAGTCATACAATACTTTGATGGTAAATGAACATTTGCAAATACTACCCCAACTTAATCCTCAAAACGTATTTATTGAATTGAATGATGACTGTGGGACTCATAAGGACTTACTTGGAGAGCTTTAAAAGGAAAATACCATTTGTGATTTTCCTGATGACAGGGTGTTATGTGTTTATTATAGAAGAAAGTGAGAAAGAAAATGAAAATCACGCACAATTCTATTACCCAGAGATAGCTAACACCATTAATATTTTGGTATATTTCTCTGGCCTGTGTGTGTGTGTGTGTACACAAAGAAAAGCTAATTATGGTGTCACAGATGGCCATGCTGAACTCTGTGCTCCACCTCATAGAATGATGCATTTGCTACTAGAGAGAATGGCTTCCTGGGTCATATACATTCCCTGCAACTTAGACCTGCAACATGGCCACTGGGGCTTGTATCATGGAAAGTTTCCTGGTATAAGAACTCTTAGAAGAAAAAGTGCATTTGTGCGGTTACCAAACATAATGACATCTTGTTTATTATTTAGGGTTATCATGATAATAGTAAAATTTATATAGTATGTTTTACTTGCAAATTACTGCAGAAACACGTTGATTATTTTTTGAATTCCCAAATAATTCTGTGAGGTAAGTTTTACTGTTGTTATTATTATTATTGAGTAGAGCTACATTTTCTCCATTTATATGGGTGAAGAAGTCAAATTTCTTGCCAAAAATCACACAACTAGTGAACTTGAACTGAAATCAGTATTGAAATCCAAGAACAGGACATCTGGTTCTATGTCTTGTGCTCTATCCACCTTTTAGTTTAATATAGTGCCTAGGTGGTCATTATTTCTTAATGCTCATTGATTTTGCATGATTTTACTGTGAAGTAAACACCCATGAGTTCCATATGGGTCTTAGGATTTCTTGATTTCTAGAACACTATTCAAACTACCCTGTGAACTTGAGTCAGGTAGACTTTTTCTTTTTTTTGAAAAGAAGTCTGCAAAACAAGTCTGCATTTGTGTCACATGTCCATATAGTCAAAAACATTTTTGGTTTGTTTTGTTTTTTAGTTTTGTACAAAGTTTATCAGCAGGAGAGAGTATAGCTAAAAAATATTCCATTAGATGTGATTCCCTGTCACATTTATCAGAGAGGAAGTCTAAAACTAGAGAAACCTGTGACAGGTGAGTGGCAGGTGTATGCTGATCACTGGGTGCTTTCACTGCTGCAGAAGCAAGAGGGGATCAAGTTGGAGAGGCCAGTGAGGCCTCCTTTTGTGTCTACTTCATATTCACTGATATTCATCTGCTGCTGCACATTCATAACTCCTGGTATCTGGAGGGTGGGAGAAAGGAAATCTACACTGCCCGAGCCAGGAGTCACCTTTAGCTCCTTAAATGAAGAGAGCCAGAGTGGAGATAAAGGTCATGTGGGAAGCGAACTATCAAGACTTTCATGAGTCCATGAATAAGAATTTCATTTCAACCTACCTCTTTGTGCTAGCACCCTAACACTAGGCTGTAGTAAAACAGAGTTCTAATCAAAACAGCATAATGAAATATAATCTAAGAAGAAATAGGTTTATAGGTTAGCTTTCAAAACAGACAGGTGTTTTGTTATTTTAAGAATAAAACTCTCTAACTGACCAGCTTTTTCTTTTTGTAGTTGAATTGGATCTTTAAGATACACTTTTTTCATAGAACTTCAATCAGCCATATATTAAGACACTTAAAGGTCCCATAAATAGTATAAAAATAAGGCTTTGAAAACCTTTCAAATTAGAAGCAGTGAAGGGCAGAGCCAATATTAACTTTCTTAGGTGTCAATAGACACCCTTTTCTATGTGGATGAACAGATTCAACTCAACCTGTTTACTCGTTTACTCATATAATCAGTAAATATTTGAGTGTCAATTGTGTCGATCGTATAATCAGTAAATATTTGAGCGGTGATGAACTGAGCTTGTACCTAACCTAGTCTTTTACTGCCGAAAGTGGAAAGGAGAGTTGGGAGTGAAAGAGGCATTGTGAATTGAAACAAATATGTCAGATGATAACATTAAACTACTGGCACAATGCCATTTCCTCAGGTCCACTACCCCCTAGAAAAAAGTTCAGCTAGATTTTAATTGTGGTAATTTAAGTCCTTAATTCAAGAATTAAAAAGAAATGAGAGATTTAGACCTTCCATTTCCTCATCCTTGCCCATGCTACTATTAGCTTTTGAAGGCAAAAAACTATTAACAGTTGCAGTCACCATGTCAGTGAAAATTGTCTATGAAAGTGGTGTTTTAATTTTTTTTAATTAAAAAAATTAAAATAATTTTTTTTCAATTAAGTCAGAGCAGGGGAGGCAGAGAGATAGACCCCCACATGCCCTGACTGGGAATTGAACCTGGAACATCCACAAGCCCAGTCATTGGCACACAGGAGAGGGGAACATCTGCTTCTCCCCCATCCTCCTCCTCCCCTCTCTTTCTTCTCCCACAACCATGGCTTGACTGGTTTGAACTCATTGGCTCCAGGTGCTGAGGTTGGCTCCATGGAGCCTCAGCCTCAGGTGCTAAAAATAGCTTCATTGCGAGCATGGCCCCAAATGGCAGAACATAGCCTCCAAATGGGGCTTGCAGGGTGGATCCTGGTGGGGGCGTATGCGGGAGTCTGTCTCTGTCTGTATCTCTCCTACTCTCACTAAAGATAATAAATAAATAAATAATAAAAACAAATTTTAAATAATTCTGACACCAACATCTGTAAGATACAGTTTTTATAAATTGAAAATGCATTAAACATGAACAATTAAAAAATTTGCAACAGCATGTGTATATTTATGCAAATTTATTTTGCATCTTGAAGTTTGATTCTAAACCTTTGTAACATTCAGAGTCTAAGTTTTCTTCTGAAATATTTTTTTAGTATCTGCAGTGATGCAAAAGTACCAAGATGACACACAGCTTTCTGTAACCCCTTCTTGTTTGACCTTCGTAGCACTGGGAGAGTTACTGGCTCCTATACCTTTGAGACACATTGAAGAATACGATATCTAAATTTGTTCAAAGTTGATATGATGGTTCTTAAAATTAAGTTTAATCCACTTTGGTTCTGGGAGTTGGAAGTTGGTACATCCACCTACTCCATCGCCATCTTGCCATCTCGATATCTAAATTTGTTGATTCTTTAATTCACAAATTTCTGAAAAGCAAACAACTTGATGCTTGCGGGAAGTAGATGTTGCAGTCTGAGAGGCAATCCTTCATTGATTCACAATAACCTTTCCTAGCTCTGTAAATTCTGTTGTCTATTTTAAGAGATTGGACAGTGTTCAGAATATGGGTATACTATAGGCAATAACATACTAGTTACAACACTAGTTACAACAGTACTTTCTAGATGGCAAGTTTCTTTGGGCATCTATTGCAACATTAATCTTTATTTCAGAAATGTTAAAATATGAAAGGTGTATTTCCATCAAGGAAATAGAGCATTAAAACTGGTGCCTACATTGCTTTCTGGGAAGATGGCTGGCTGGGCAAAGGAGCTTGTGAACCCTGTCTATCTCTGCATAAGGGCTGATCACCTTTCAGCTATATTTGAGCTGTGTGTGTGTGTGTGTGTGTGTGTGTGTGTGTGTGTGTGTACGCGCGCGCGCATTTGTGGTTAACTGCTTTGACATATTACGATTTGATTTCAAAACACTACAAGCTAGAAGCAACTAAACTAATTTTATCAGTTGTTCACAAAAACACAGAAAACAAATGTGGATCTAGCAAGATTCTAGTCAGAATTTTCAAGAAATTAATATTTTCTGTTGCCATCATACTATTTTTTTTAATAGCACTAAAACAAAATCAAAACACAGTTCTTTCTCATAAAAAATTCAACATCTACTCAGAAGTTTTAAAAGTATAATGGTTATTAAGTAAAAAGTATGCATATATATGTTTCATAGCCAATGATATACTTCAAATTTATCAAAGAAAAATATCAAAAGATCTTATTTCTGATACTACAAATAATGTGTACATAGAACCAATGTGACTGGCTGCTTCCCCAACAGTGATTCATTGTCATTCTCAAGGAAAAATTTATGTATAATCACTATTTTTATTCTAAAACTTACTGAAAAGTTACAAGCACAATATGAAGTACCTTTACCCTGATTCTCTTGAGAGCAAATTCTTTTTTTTTTTTTTTTTTTTTTACAGGAACAGAGAGAGAGTCAGAGAGAGGGATAGATAGGGACAGACAGACAAGAACGGAGAGAGAGGTGAGAAGCATCAATCATCAGTTCTTCATTGCCGTTGCAACACCGTAGTTGTTCATTGATTGCTCTCTCACATGTGCCTTGACTGTGGACCTTCAGCAGACCGAGCAACCCCCTGCTGGAGCCAGCGACCTTGGGTCCAAGCTGACGAGCTTTTGCTCAAGCCAGATGGATCCCGCGCTCAAGCTGGTGAGCTCAGGGTCTCGAACCTGGGTCTTCCGCAACCCAGTCTGATGCTCCATCCACTGCTCCACCGCCTGGTCAGGCGAGAGCAAATTCTTGATGTGCTACCCTATTGCTTTTGAATAGTGTATGGTATGTTTCCGATAAGTAAGAAGCTTTTTGACATGTCCTCAATATCATCAGAATCAGAAAATTAACATTGGTACATTACTACCATATAATTTGTAGGCTCCAATCAAGTTTGCTAATTGTTCTAAGAATATTATTCTTTTTTTTAAAATTTATTTATTTACTATTTATTCATTTTAGAGAGGAGAGGGAAAGGGGGGAGGAGCAGGAAGTATCAACTCCCATATGCGCCTTGACCAGACAAGTCCTGGGTCCCGAACCGGCGACCCCAGTGTTCCCAGGTCAATGCTTTATCCACTGTGTCACCACTGGTCAGGCTAAGAATATTATTCTTTTTAGCAAAACAATCCAGTTCAGAGTCTCAGGTTATATTCAGTTGTCGTGTCTTCTTTTGTTTCTTTCAGTCTAGAAAAGTTCCTCATTCTTTCTGTGACCTCATCGTCTTGACACTTTTGGAGATCACAGGCCAGTTATTTCGTATATCCATCAGTTGGGACATGTGTAATGTTTCCCAATGTTTACTTTCAAGACATGCAACTTCAGCAGAAATATCACAGGTGACCCTGTTCTTCTCATTGCATCATGTTAGTTGGTGCACCATTTCAGCGTGTCCCATTATTGATAATGTTTATTTTGCTCATTTCATCGATAAAGTGCCTACCACTAAAGTTACTCATTTTTCCTTTATAACGAACAAGTACTTTGTGGAGAAATTCTTTGAGGCCGTGAAAATGTTACATTCTTAATCAAACTTCAATTAATCCATATATTTATTTACATCAGTATGGATTTATGGTTTTCTATTTTATTCATTGAATTATATTTTATCACTATCATGTACTTGATGTTTCTGCTAGTGGGAGTCCCTTTAAGTGGGCTTTTTGTCCTTTAACACATCTTCGTGTGGACACTCTCCTTACCTCATTGGAGATCTGACACCTGTGCCAGGTTTCCCCCTGCCCCCTTTCCCTGTGCAGGCTTTACCGTACCCCCTGGTCATGGCACACACTCTGTTCTCATCCAGTCCACCTAATAACGGCCTTTGGATTGAATTGTTCAGGATGGGAAGGGGAAGATAAAATTTGTTTTCAATGTTGTCCTTCAGTACCTCCTCTAGATCTTCATTAATTCATTCAAAAATGTTTTTGAGATGCACTATTTTTCTGGGTACACTCTTGGTCCGCTGGACACAAAGATGTGTCCCATAGTTGTCTGATGGAAGCAGCAACCTAAGTAGAGCTGTCTGAAATTATTGGTGCTGGTGTTCTAATGGAGAAATAGGGAAGAGACAGAAAGGGTTGTCCTGTCCTCTCTCGCGAGGAAGGATTCAGATAAGAGGTCACATTCGAGCCAGCAGAGGACATTTTGGGGTAAGGGACAGTAGAGATAAAGAAAGGCACAGAAGCCTGAAAGTATGTGAAACCTTTGGGGAATAATAAATGTCTTTGATATTTGGGATCTGGGAAAAATGCAAGACCATGAGGCCACGAATATATATGCAGATAACATCAGGTAACAGAAAAATTGGGGGGCAAGCTCGGAAGGCCTCTGAATGTCATGTGAAAGTTTAAACTTTGCACAATAGATGAGATTGGTGTTCCAGAAAGGTAACTTTGGCAGCGATGTGGAGAAGAAACTGAAATTGTGTGAAAGACCAGTTTAGGAGGATATTGTCCAATATTTCTTCCAGACTAAGCAGGAGGCCCAGGTACGGTGACACTAGGCCTTCAGAGACAGGGAAAATGGGGAATTCTGTGATTCTAAGTCTGAGGCCAAGGCAGTAATATGCTCGTAGACGAGCTCTCTGGAAACGTAAAAAAGCTCTGATCTGTAGCATTTGCTGAATGTCTAAGGTGTAAATAAATATGCTTGCCATGGTCACTTTCAAGGTACCAACATCTCGTTACTGAACAGTGCTTGGAAGGGGTCAGCACAGTGTATGTGAATTTGGGGGAGATTTAGTCCATTGCAGTGAGATGATGGGGAATGGGTGAAACTGTGATTTTTATGGAGCGAGTCAAAGATGACTATGCACCGGGGGTGGGTGAGGCCATCAAGCACCTGGCAGCAGAGGGGACCTGACCCGGGGAGGAGCAGGACAGAGTCCTGGTTCTGGTGCCTCAGAGGAGAGGGCACCAATAACAAGCTATGCTCCTGAGGAGGGTCCCCGAGGGTTGGGGAGATGGTCATTAGGAGCAGCGTGCTGCCCTTGAGATACCTACGTACAGCTGCTGTTATGACCAGGGCAGAGCTCTGAGGAGGCTGCTCCCTGAGGGGTTGGGGTTCAGAATTGCAGGAAACTCACCCTCAGATTGTCCCGCAGGTATGCTGAGGTGTTGCTCCCTGGAGGCTCTCAGAGGGACTTCTTTTGGACACTTACCACTCTCCATCCACCATACACTTGTGAGACAAGAAGAGCTACCAGTTTGAATTGGGGTGAGAGAAGGAAAACAGCAAGTCCTAGAGGTTCAAACTGAGCCCCAGTGTCTTACAGACACTGTCCTGAAAACGGTCCGTGTGTTAACCCTTTCATCGCACTCATTCTGCGGGTGAGGAGATTCAGGCCCCAGGAGAGACAGTGACGCGTAAGAGTCACGTAGCTGGTGAGGGTGCCCCTGTGGAACCGCGGGCTGACGCTGGACCCCGGGGTGCACAGGGGACCCGTGCTGCACTGGGAAAGGAACAGCGCAGGATGATAACATGTGAGTGTCTCAAAATGTCACCCACTGCTTAAATTAAGTCAGTTAAAGCTTGGCATAGAATAGATGTGCGATAAATATTTTCCCACTTACTTATGCATTCACTGGTTGACTCTTGTATGTGCCCTGACTGCGAATCAAACCCACAACCTTGGTGTGTCGGGACAATGACCTAACTAGTGAGATACCCGATAAGAGCTACATCTATCTTTCTTTCTGTTCTTTCTTTCTTTCTTTCTTTCTTTCTTTCTTTCTTTCTTTCTTTCTTTCTTTCTTTCTTTCTTTCTTAAATGAATTTTAATGGGGTGACACCAATAAATCAGGGTACATATGTACAATGAAAACATCTCCAGGTTATCTTATCATTGTGTTGCATACCCGTCACCCAAAGTCAAATTGTCCTCTGTCACCTTCTATCTGGTTTTCTTCATGCCCCTCCCCTCCCCCCTCTCCCACCCTCTCCTCCCTCCCCCCACTCCGTAACCACCACACTCTTGTCCATGTCTCATAGTCTCACTTTTATGTCCCACCTATGTATGAAATCATGCTGTTCTCACTTTTTTTCTGTTTTACTTATTTCACTCCATATAATTTTATCAAAAAAGAGAGCTGCATCTTTTTTGAATAAATAAATGAAAATCTTTCACGTCACCTGATCTTTTTGAAGTGAGTGTTTTATCATGTTATATTTCTGCCTTGCTTTTTAATTTTGAGTATTTCAGAATTAAGATGATCTTTGGGTTGTGTGTTCTTATTTTCTCAAACAACAATTTGAAGCCGGAATACACATTGCTTCAGTTTTGGGGCACTGTGCTAAATCTCTTGATCTTGGACCGTGGCACTCTTCTTTATGGATAGATTTAATTACTTCAATTACTCATTTACAACAGCTCTTTCCTCTTGACGTATTTTGCTATGAATTACTCATGAGGCCGGCCTGGCGACTGCAACAGTGGGATCCCTCCGGGAGGCGACAGTCAGCTGCAGGCGTCCGCCTTGATCTGTGTGCCGTGTCCACATATCCTGCCTGAAACGCGTGCTCTGGGATCTGTTTCTCTCTTCCTCTGAGCTTATTTGGACCAAATAAGTCTGCTTTGGGAAAGAAGTAAAAAACAAACAAGAAACCCGCACATAAAACTGCATTGTTCCATCTCCGTGATGAGACGCAGATCTCCCACTGAAAGCAAAACGCTGCATTTCAAAGGCTGAGTAGGTTGGCACTTAAAAGAAATTGCAGCCAGTTAATTTAGGGCGCTGAGAAAGAGATCCAGCCCCAGAATGCTGCCTGGCAGCCGGCCCATGGTGTGCTCAGCTGACTGTGAATGGGAGAGATTTTCATCACGTTGGGGACTTCGCTTCCCAGGATTGTGTTCAGACACCGGGAAGCAAATGAGGAGACACAGGTTACCTGGTATCACGGCCACACTCAGGAACATGATCAATTCATCAGTGCCCGCTGTATCAGGGGCAAAGGTGGCCTCAATCTTGCTGACACATTCGAAGTAAAGAACTGAAAAAGAATTCAAATATACTTTCTCTCCTGTTTTGTTTTTTTAATCCTTGCTTTTAACTTTCTTTCCTTTTATTTTTAAATCTAAAAAGATAAGAGTGCTCTGTGGGACTGGACAGCAGCTCACGTCCTTGAACCTTTTTGTCTGCTGACTCCACGCAAGGTCTGCGTGCTCTTGGATGAAGAGAAAGACCATCCAAAGGGTTGTGTAGAGGTCTTCAAAGCTTCAGCCTGAAGGTGACACACGTCACCTCTATTTCCTTGGCTCTAAGTGTTCATGGGACCCTGTGTGACCAGAGTAGTATGTATTTCTCCTTTATTTTTGAAAGCTATCTTTACTGGAAATAGAGCATTGGGTTGACAGTTTTTTCTTTTTTCCCTTTCATCACTTTCAATATATCTCCTCATTATAGTCCGTGTTTTGTGTTTTCTGATGAGAAGTGTACTGGAATCTTTTCTTCTTGTAAAGTGCTATACAGGGTCTGGGATTTTACATGCAAGCTAACAACTCAACCTGCTGCAGATACATGAAAGCTGGTGGGGACAAGAGACTCCTGAGTGAGAAACGAAGAACTTTATCAGTCAGGGCACAGAAAGCAGCATGAGCACCAGCATGTTTTCATGTGTTCCTCTTGCCCCCGAGCCCTGCAAGGTGGTGTGAATGTTCCCAAACAGATTGCATTATGGGAGGGAAACCCTGAGCTTAGGGATTTTATATAATATCTCTTATGTTCTTATGTATAATACATTTTATATTTGGTATTTATATATATATATATATATATATATATATATATATATATATACATATATATATATATGGTATCTTTTATACTGGGCTGTAAACATGTCTGCCATGTCTGCCATTTGTTCTGGAGAGAGACACCGTATCTTCTAAGATTGCAAGCAGACCCACTATTTACCCCAGACAGAACACCATTTCTTCTTTTCAGAGGCAGTTTTAAACACCATCATCTTTGCAGAGATAGTCTGGAATTATTCAATTAATGCCTCACTTTGTGAGATGTTCCAAACATGAAAGACCCATGTAGACTTGCTCCCAATGGAAATGTATCTCTTTTTACTTTTTCTGGGTGCCTTCAGGATTTTTTATTTGTGCTGTGTTTTCAGCAGTTTGAATATGAGGGCCCTAGGTTTGCATGTGTTCATGCATGCATGTGTATGCTTCGTATTTATTCCTGCTTGGTATTCTCTGAG
The DNA here is from genome assembly GCA_037038555.1 of Rhynchonycteris naso. Taxonomy (NCBI): domain Eukaryota; kingdom Metazoa; phylum Chordata; class Mammalia; order Chiroptera; family Emballonuridae; genus Rhynchonycteris; species Rhynchonycteris naso. The sequence goes on along the minus strand of CM072998.1, from coordinate 14,972,183 downwards.
TTACTTGGATCTGACATTTGGGGATGTATCATGGATTTTGTAACATGCATATATGTCATATATATGTGTATATATTTGTATACACTCAAAAGATCAAATTTGGTCCCAAAGCCTTTAAGCAATGTCTTTCACCATCCCAGAGACACTATATGTAAATGCCTTTATGTACAATGGCATGTGTAAATTGTCTTTGGGCCTGTCATTGGTTGAATTATGTCACCCCACTAATTCATATGTTAAAGTTTGAACCTCTAGTACTCAGAATGTAACCATATTTGGAGACAGGGTCTTTAAAGAGGTAATCAAGTTAAAATGAGGTAATTGGAGTGTGCCTTAATCCAATATGACTAGAGTCCTTGTGTAAAGGGAAAATTTGGGCATAGTCAGGTAACAACGGAAAAATAACCTGAAGACACAGAAAGAGGACAGTCATCTGTCAGCCAAGGAGAGTGGTCTAACCCAGATCTTTCCTTCATGACACTTAGAAGAAACCAACCTTGCTGACACCTCAATCTTGGACTTCTAAGCTCCCAGAACGGTGACAATTTCTGTTGTTTAAAACACCCGGCCTGTGGTACTTTGTGACAGCAGCCCTAGAAAACTAACACAGGGCCCATAGGTTTAGACTTCTTTCAGTCACTAGTGCTGTGTGACAAATTACTCCCAAACTTTGAGGCTAAAAATAATCATTTTATTACATTTATAGGTTCTTTGGATCAAGCCCATGACAGTTGGGTCTTTAGCTAAAAAGACTTAAAAGAAAGGTGGGTGGGGTGACGTGCAGACATGTTCAAGCACTTGTCCGGTCAGGGCTGGGACCATGTGAAGAGTCGAGCTGCTGACTGAGCACCTCCATGTGGCTTTTCCAGGTGGTTTTGTTTCTTCACGGCTTGATGGCTTTAGGATAGTGGTCCTTCTATGGTGGCTCAGGATTCCAAGCATGAATGTTCTAATGTGCAAGCTGGAGTTGCATCCCCTTTGTTGACTCACCTTGGGTGTCACCCAGAGTCATTTCTGCCATACTGCATTAGTCTAAGCCATCACAAGCTTGTCCAGATTCAAGGTGGGGTGGGGGTGGGGCAATGTCAGCAATGTTTTAAAACCTTCATCGCTTTCCCAAATCATTCCATTGGGAGGACAGGCAGGTGTAGTCCAAAACTTGTTCCTGCTTGGTAGAAGTCTCTGCATGTCTTGGTCCACATGAAGTCATAGGATAAGGTTGGATTGGATAAAGTAAAAAAACCAAGTGGAGAAAGTTAGATATGATTAGCTAAGAAAATAAGGAGTGATTTGGATTGTTAGAGATGACAGGTGAGGTAATGAATGGAAATTTTATCTCCTTTTTTAAGAAGATCAAATCCACCATAGACGTAATCCTCTGAGGGTGCTAATGTGAGAGAGCTTTCAGATCAGCATGCTAATCAGAGCCTCATGCCCTAATCTATGTGAGAATTCACCTGAGCCAGAAGCTTGCTTGATGGAACCAGAAATAATAAAACCAAAGTGTTTAAAATATGGTTACAACCTGCAGTTTGATACAGAAGTCAGTGCCAGATGGATGCTGTCTCTTCTCCCTGAAGAGAAGGAATATATGATGCACCTAGGATGAAAAAGGACTTCTGATGTAGCCATAAATCAACTCAACTCCTAGGCTGTGCTAGGTGTTAGGGGAGGTAGTGAGATGTATTAGGATGTGGACCATCCTTTCAAGATGTTATCATTTAGTTAGGACAGTCCCCATAATAAGCTAAAATAAGCAAAGGACAGAAAGGTTAAGTATCTTGGCCAATTAAGACTAGAACTAGCTTCAGATCATTCTTGTAAGCAAGAGCCCTTTCTATTGCCATCAGTGCCCCTCGAATGAAAAATCAAACGTTACTTTTTATTTCTGTTTGGAAAACTAGAATCTATTTGATTGTTGGCTCTCAGTTCTGAAGCCCAGAGGCAGGTGGCAGGAGGAAGAGTTTTCTAGGCAAGCTATCTCTCTAAAGCCTGAATGTATGTAGAAGCCTGATGTTGAGTTAGTAGAAGGTGAGAGTTCCTGACCTCCAGAAAAAGGATTCCAGGTGTGCTAGGGACACTTGATGCTTTCTGAGTAGCCATGTGCTCACTCTCATGTCACAGCTTTTGTCCTAGTTAGGTTGGAGCTCTGTCATTTGTCCAGCCAAAGGCCAAAAGAACAAGTCATTTGTGTGAGTTCTGATTAAAGCATAGACTGAGCTCCCCATGTTCACTCTTTTCCTGCCTAGGCACTGGGGGCGTGTGTTGAGGTGTGAGCGGTCCATCACTTGGGGTCTTGAGTGACTACATGGAGCTGAGCCCTCATTGACCTACACTGCACTGGAGTGAGAAATACATCTTCACTCTGAGATTGTGGAGGCTAATATGCTGTCACAGGAAAACACAGTTGATCATGGCTAAATATACTGAAGAATTCTATGAAAGGTCTGAGAGGCAAAGCTAGAGTTGAGAATAAGGGGAGACCAAGGACTATATGTATCCATTTCTAAATAAAAAAAAATCTTTCAAATTATAATTTGTTTTAAGATTATATAAAAGTATAAGCAGTTAACAGCTAGGCAATGGGCTCTATACCATTATTTTGAACAAAGAATTTGTTTTTTATAGACAAGCCTGAGGGAAATGTCTGGTTCTCCTGCTTCAGCTTGTTTTCTCTTCCCTACAAGGTGAAGGTCTTTGTGGGTTTTCCTGTATAGCCCTGGGCATAACCACTGCCTGGTGCTGGCCCCTGAATTTCAGGAACACGGAGAGGAGTCTAACCAGCCCCAAAGAGCAGGCCTGCTCAACCTAATTGTTAAGGAGAGAAAAGTCATAATCTCAGAAAAATATTCTAGAATGATTCAGGCAGTTCTGCTTCTTAGGAATTTATTTCCTATATGACTTTGACATTGCTACTACAAATAAAAGTTTAGTGAAGGGAAAAGGACAGCTTCCCGTCTTACTGCAGGCTGGTCAAACTGTATTTCCCCACCTTGCCCTTTTACCCAAGGAGGATACAAGATGTACATGTATTGCAATTTTGCAAATTTGCTATCCAGTAAAACTTGATGTTTAAAAGATCTTCCCAGGAACCCCATTCAAATGATGGAGTGACTATTTTATTCAAAGGGCCTCCTCTCTAAGGTAGTCTTTTGAACGGCTCTTGAGAACCGTGGCGTGCGGTGCGTCTCGTGAGCCCTGGGTGGCCATGCCTGTGTTTTCCGTTTTCCAGGTACTAGCAGAAGCCTGAAGACAAGTCTTTGTCTAATGCAGATGAATATGTAAATGCATAGGCAGCAACGTTGCCGGAAATTCTCCAGCAGGCCTGACTTCTGGCTTTACAATGTAAGGCGAGCTATGTCTAATATATGTGTTAACTCAGGTAGAGGAAAGGGAAGTTCACATTTGTGTTTACATGTTGTTCTCTGCGGCAGAATGTTTCTCCTTACCTGATGGTGGGTTAGGACTTGAATACGCTGGGTTTGTGCTGTGGTACATCGACAAGTCAGTGCTCCTAAAAAAAGTCATACGTTATATTACCATTTGCTCAAAAAAGCACATGGACACAAGATGCTACCAAAAATACTGTCAGCTTTTGAAAGGCAATTTATCTTCATTCATAATTATAGGTATGACACCAAAGACGTGATGGTAATAATTTCTGCTTTCTGATGAAAACGCCTGGCGCTGCCGCACGGCACGGGCAAGGGGGAAATCGGCACTACAAATCCAAGGTCATTCTCCAGGCAGGGAGTCTACTAAGCTAATGACCAGGAAAGTGGACAAACCCACCACAGAGCAACGAGAAAACCCGTGAGGTCTGGGAACGTTGGGAGGGGGGTGCTTGCTGGGAAACAGGAAGCAAGGAGAATTGACACATGCGAGGTCACCCGTTATTAAGCCTGAGCGACAGATCAAAGCTTCTTTTCAGCCTAATTAGACCAAACCAGGTGCTTTGCATCCATTTCTGAATGGCAGCGAAATTCATGGTGAAATATCTTTGTAATTCACTCTGGGAGACGGGACATTGAGGAGGCTGGCTGTGGCCAAGGGCTGAAGTGTGGTAATATTGAATTATAGATCTTAGGTAGGGCTTTGTAACGCGATAATAAATTCAGGGAAGAATAAAACGAGGTAGAAAGCCATTTATGATGCGACTTGATGAACAATACTTCAATGTCCCAAAGACAGGGATTGTGGGGCCAAGGATTCGCCAAGAGATGGGGGCTTTCTGCAGCTGAATGTCACCTCCTTCACAGTTGCGCCAAAGGCAATTGTTCTCTCCCCTCCAGAACCCATGGTTTCGTTTATATAGTTAGTTTTACATTAATGTGCTCAGCAGCAGCTTTTGGTAATTCCCAACATAAAATAAAATAAATCCTATGGATGTTTAAAAATGCATTTAAGACTATAGGCTTATTTCTACCTTGATACAAAATCCCTTTTATGATGCTGGTTTGCAGAGTTTTCTCACGGGCTCATGCCTCTGCTTCTCATCCTGCATTTGGGATTTGGGGGGTGGTTCAACCTTCCACCTCGACGTTATAACTTGGCCGGTCCAGCAGCGGTTGCCTCAGGAAGCTCGGCTGTTCGCTGGGTCAGAGCATCATCATTATGTCCTTGGGAGCCCAGTGGGCTCCTTGTCTTGGCTCTTCCTTGTGGTGAGTCTGCTGGGCCAGGTTTGTGATGCCTAAAGTAAGGGAGCTGAACTCCACTCGCTTTAAGCTCTTCCAGCTCCTATGGTCTCCTGGGGATCACAGAGGCGGCCTCTCACTTATTTTCCTCTATTGCCTAGCACTTAGAAAGAGTTGGCATAATAATGGCTTTAGAAGTCCTGGATGGCTACTCCTTTTTGCAGGTGGATATGAACTCTTTAGCTGGATGAAGAACTGATCATATTTGAAGGTAATTGGGGAAATAGAAACCAACAAACATTTGTAGAGCGCTCGCTGTGGTTCAGGCCCATGTGGTCCTCAGAACAGCACTGGAGGCGGCTGCTACTGTTCTGTTTGGCGGCGGGGATGTTAGACTTGGAGTTGCCCAGGGCTATGGGCTGGCGAGAGGCAGAACTGGGGTTTGGACTTAGCTCTGTCAACTTTCAGAGTCCGAGCTCTTTGCCCTAAACAGCTCCCTGGACAGAATACTAACCAAAATAGGTTGTTCATGTCAAGAGTCTGCTCATAAAAGCAATTCATCTGGGTGACTACGAAGTGAGGAAGGCTTTGAACTAACACTCTTCCTACGGTGCAGATGGAGATACCGAGGCTTGGATTCGTCCCAGGTCATGGGCGTGTAAGTGGCAGCAGCAAGGATCAAGCTCTGGATGTTTTCTCCTCGATGTTCTGGGCTCCGCCTACTGTAGAAATTCATGCTGAGAGAGACTCTAAGGTAGAGGTGAGACCCTGTCTCGGGAGCAGGAGCCGCGGGGTGAATGCCAGCAGCCCCTTCTATACCTGTGCTTTGAGACTGATCTCTCAGCTGTTAAGTGGATGTGAGGAGGTGTACTTCGCAGCGTCGTTCTGAGGTTACTCGAGCTAATGCCTGGGCAGAGATGGGGCTCAGTAATGTTGTTCTGCTCATCTTCTAAGTGCACTGGGCTTGGATAGATCAGACATCGATGGCTTGTGTATATAGCAATGCGATTACACGGCTGCATTGGGGGTGTCCAGGCTGCTGCCATTGTACAGACACGATCACAGGCACAAAAAGATTTTCAAAATAATTCAAACCCCATTGAGATTTATGCATGAAGATATATTTAAATAGACTGTTCGTTTCTAAGACAAAAGCAAAACCCAAATTGATAAACAGCTAACATACTTATGTTCTGTCTCTGACCAGTGAAACAGGAAGTGTTGGTTTTTCATATGTTAATGCCGGTGTCTCCCTCTCCTTTGACATGTGGTGGCCGTAATTATTTAATGTTCTAAGTAAATTTAATTTCTTTTTATTTTATTCATTTTAGAGAGGAGACAGAGAGGGAGAGAGAGAGAAAGAGAAAGAGAGAAAGGGGGGAGGAGCTGGAAGCATCAACTCCCATATGTGCCTTGACCAGACCAGTGCAGGGTTTTGAACTGGCGACCTCAGTGTTCCCAGGTCGACATTTTATCCACTGCGCCACCACAGGTCAGGCCTTTAAGTAAATTTAAATAGGCATCTTTCACACTTACAATTTTTTTTCTGTTAAATAGGTAAAAATTACTTGAAAGTAGCAATGAACTATTTGAAACATGACTCTTTAATTATAATCATAACTCAGTTAGATTTAGTGGAATGTGCCCTGGATTGTTCAGTTTTTTATAAGAATCATGTATACATGTTACAGACTAATCATTGTGTACTCAAGATCTACTCGTTTTAAGTGAGGTGTGCTTAGCCAGGTAGGGTTCTCCACAGAACTCAAAAATCCTTAAAAGAGAATGCAGAGTGCTTAGCCTGGGTATCCAGCAGAGGGCAGTAGAGCCTCAGTTTTCTTGTCTGACTAGTTTCCTTTCACAGGACTGCAGCTGTATGGTGAGTATTCTGAAGCTCTCGGGAGGCTGACACATAATTGCAGACATTAAACATTTCTGAAGAGAAGCATAGACTGCATTGCGAGGTCAGTGAAGTTCTTTGTCAAGACTCCCCTGCAGATCCGACTGACCCCTCCGCATGGCAGCGCAGGGGCGGAAGACAGATGTCCGGCACTCATGACTTGCCGTGTCATGCCTGTACTGAACTTGCTTGACCAAACATTTTTGTGCTGCTTTTTGAGTAATAACAGCATTCCCTGAGATTGTATTAGGGTAGGACCTTGCCTGGCTGCCCATAAGTGAATTATGTATATAACTTCGCATTTTGCCCAATAGCTTTTCAGTTTCTGTGTTCTTTTGAGCAACAGAGCTGGGATTTTCATAGGCAGAAGTTGGTATATGTTCTTTCTCCCCAGCTCTTGTATCCCCTTCTGATTTCCAAGTTTTTCTTGGGGACTGTCTGGCAGTTTGGCTTAAGTGGAAAACACATGTCGTTTTCTTTTTTTCTGAGAGAAATGAATCCTCAAAGGGCAGGCAGGAAAATTGAGCACCGTGGTGGGAGGGTTTGGTGGGTCCCGTGGGTATTTTGGGTTTTTCTCCTTGATCTGGGTGGGTGGAAATGCTATGTGTTACCTATCAAAGAGATTGCTGCCTAATACGGGGCCAAGCTATTTATATTGGTCAAATTGGAATGAGATGCTATGGGTATAAGTTGATCATAACCACTAATTTCTATGTTTCTTTGGGGGGAAATCATGAAGAATGTTGAGCAATAATAACAGAGTGTGGTAAACCACAGTTTCATTTACACTCTGTGGTCACCGACTGCTCATGGTCTTTGATGGGTTGACCAATGGATAGTCACAGGACAGATCATATCAGACTTAATTTAAAAGAAGGAGAAACAAACTACAAAGGACAAAATATAAATATATGTTTTTAGCTTAGAAATGCTAAACGTGACCTCTTGTGGACTGTGGCTCCCACTCAGTGACCCAGTGGATCTGGGACATTGGGGACCCTTAAAGGCTGAGGCTCAGCAGTGTGTCCCTCTTGGAAAGTTCCTGAAACAGAAACTCTTCAAAGCAAGTCGCTTTGCTCACTTCATGAAGGAAATAGCAGCACTTAGACCATAGTAGGTCCTCGGTACACAACTGCTTAATAAATGAGTGAAATGCATTATTATTTTTAAAAATTCAAGACCAAACCAACTGAAGGTTCTTTTTATTACATATATGTTCTCCATATATGACCATTAAAAACTGAAAAGTTTTCCTATTAAAAATCGTTAGTACATTTATTTTGATCTATTTTTATAATCAGGTGATTTTATTTATTAATTTTTTATTTTAGAGACCAGAGGTGACACACACACACACACGCGCACACACACACACTCACACACACACGTGCACACACATGCACGCACACACACGTGCACACACACACACGCACACACACGCACACACACACACGCACAGAAAGAGAGAAAGAGAGAGAGAAAGAGAAACATTGACTCACTGTTCCATTTATCCATACTGTCCTTGGTTGATTCTTTTATGTGTCCTGATCGGTGACCAAACCTGCACCCTCTGCATAGCGGGAGGATGCTTCAGCCAATTGATCTACCTGGCTAGGGTAGATCATTAAACTTTTTTATTAGTCTTTTAAAAATGATTGAAGCCTATTCTTTATGACACGGGTACATTACACTATAAGCTTAGCTGAGATACAAATAATTACCCACCATGGTAGGTATAGTGAGGTAAGCAAAGAAACGGAAAGACATAATCCTTGCCCGTAAGTGTATGACGTAAGTGGGGAGATAAGTCCCACCCACATGAAAACACTAAGCGTAGTATAATACAGTCTCTCATTCGCAGTGGGATTTCTTTATTGCAGATTAGGACTATAATATAAATTATGAGACGTGGTTTAGGGGAACTTCCTGGGTGAAGAAGGACTTGAACCAGTTGCTGAAAATAGACTGCCACGAGGCAGAGAAGGTAAAGGGCATTCAAAATGTCAGCTCCCCCTGTTCCCTGAAACGAGGTTCACCTATAGCCTTGGCAGAGCAGTTGTCATACTCTGGTCATTATTGACCCGGATGTCCTGTCTCCCCTCTTAAAGGGATAAGCCATTGCTGGAGAGGGTCCCTGCCACAAATACTCGGGAGCCCTTCACTTTGCCTGGCTCAGAGTAGGAGGTAACAGATACTGACTGAACAAAGGAGCGGAGGCTGGGAGGTGAGGGGGAGCATGACCTGCGTGTGCAGGTGCAGGATGAAGAGAAGACGGGGCTCAGGATGGAAATCCCACCGGCTGGAGCAGAGGGTGTGCGTTGAGAATAGTGGAAACAAGGGTGAAGCTTGGGTATTATCATCAGCGTAATCAGGGAGACTGGCTGAGCTATGGTAGCAGCAGAGAACCATTTAAGCAGGAATGTGATGTAACGGTAGTGTTACAGGAAATTAACCTGGCGGCGATGCCCAAACTGTCACCCAACTTGCAAGGCAATAGAATTTGACAACACAAAGGCTTCTAAGTTAGCCTTGCTTTTCCCCTTACTGGAAATGATGGACATACATGAATAAGTTCTTGGTCTACATAGTTTTACAGGGATGGCTTATGTTCCTGTAAAAGAGATGAAAATAAATATTCCTAAAACTGCACAATAAAGCCAGAAGAGGTAAATAAATGTATTTCTTTAACCTGTTCCAAGCAGAGTGTTGCTACTTTGCTATTCCCAACTGTAGTAATAAACTATGGGGTAATAAATGACAGCCATTAACAAGTAATAAAGAGTCCTACCTGGAACATGGGGGAACTTCACTTTGAAGCAGGTGATGGTTCTTCTAACAGGGAGATGTTGAGAGCTCAGTGGGAAGGTGCCTTCCACGTACAAATGGTCTGGAGAACATTTTTACAGGGAGATGTGTTGTCAACAGAAAGTGCCAGACAATGACACGAGCAAATTAACATTTGACTTGTGATACATGCCCACGAGGTCACTCAAAATGAACAAAGCACTGTGACTGTGGGTTAGGCACTGAAACGGACCTCCAACTGGCCTGCACTCACTGTCAATAGTTGGGGACATCAGTGGAAAAATGTGTTTGGTTGGCAGAGGGTTTATTGGGTTAGCCATTTCACCTCACTTGTAAATGCGGGGAAAAATTGTCCTTCACGCAGTCGAGGCTCATTCATTCTTTGAGGTCAATGCAAATATTCCATCTCTGCTGTAGTCTCCTCTCTGCTCCCGCAATTGCCCCTCCTCTGGGCAAGTGCAGACGTTACACCTGTCTTATTTATACTGATCGTATTGTATTTTTAGTGCATCAGATTTTAATGGCTACTTATATATGTCCTTCTCCTTCCACTAAACTCTGGAGAAAGGAATTCACATCGTATGGTCATTATTTTTGTATCCTCAGGACAATCACTCTGCGAAGAAATAAGAGCCAGCCCTTGAGGGAAGGCGGTGTGGTGTGCTCAGGTCGGCAGACGCAGACGTCCAGGATGCAGGTACATTAGGTAACATTCTGAGCCTTGTTTTCTTTTCTCAGAAAGATGAGGATGATTGGACATACCGCACAGCGTGGGGAAAGCGTTAGGGGACAGGACGGGTGCCCCTGCGGAGCACGTGGTCACTACTGTGAACTCCAGCCTCGCAGAAGATGGCAATGTGGCCCCGAAATCCTCTGTTTCCTTAATACAGTCAACTGGTGCGCCACCAGAATTTTGAAAACATGCAGTACTTGACTATTTAGTCGGGGCACTGACCTCTTTTCTCTTAGATCATTAAATAATAATAAAAAAAATGACAACAGCAGACACAAGAGTGATGTGAATGAATCAAAATTATATCTTTTTTTTGTTAGGTCAGCAGAAAATATATGTTTGAGTGATGAGTGTCTGTGTGCCATGAGATGAAACAGGCTGGAAATTGCTGCCTTCGTAACATCTCTTTTCCATTCAGTACAGCAGTGTCCCATATTCACGGGCAGGTGACATTTGCACATCTAACACTCAGGTCTGAAGTGGAACCCACCTCCCTGCACCTCTCCCCTCTCCCGCTGCCGTGTCCTCCAGCTCAGTAAGGGGAGTCCCTATCCGCACACTAGGTCAATCTGTGGACTTGGAATTCGTTCCTGATTTCTTCCTCCTCTTTGTCCCCCACACCTAATTAACCACTAAGCCTGTCCACCTGTCCCCTCCCCACCTTACTCACTTCCACTGCCCCAGCCCAGACCGGCAGCAGTTCTTGCCTGTTCTCCATAAAAATCTACAAGTGGGTGACCTGTCTCCACCATCGTGTCCCCTACTGATCAGTTCACATTTATAAGACACGAGTGTGAAGCTGTCCAGATGGTCTGTGTTTGGGCTGTATGCATCTTATGTAACTAACCTTGTGTTTTCTTGTCCCAGAACTTATCACGTTATATTAGGACCTAGGTCTGTTTTAAGTTTTGCCTAGCCTCTACACTCTCTCAGGGCGGATAATCATGTATGCCGGGCCAGCACTGTGGACAGATGCAGTAGATGGTAGGCACGCCTTAGCTATTTATTGAAAGTAGCCAACAACTAGCAGACAACCGAAATATGACTCTTGTCCTTTTCTTGCTCTTCTTAGGTCCCCCGTTCCTTTTCTTTCACTCCTTTTTCTCTCCAACTTATACTTAATGGTTATAATTGCTGCCATTGTTATCACCATCGTAATCATCACCATCCTTATGATAATCAACATCAATCATCACCTATTATAACGTCTGTAATAGCAAGAAATCGTTAGCAACAGCTAGACCAGTGGTTCTTAACCTTTTTTGAGGTACCGAACCCACCAGTTTCATATGCGCATTCACCGAACCCTTCTTTAGTGATAAATAAGATTTTTTTTCCAAATTCAAGACATGGGTATATGTTTTTTTACTGGTGCACAAAATGAGCCGTGCTTGAATATCACCTTGCTCAAAGAACAAAACCAACAAAGTGCATGAACTCATAACAAATTACGGTATTAATTTATTCTGGCCTCTGCGGGAGAGGCTTCTCCGAACCCCTGAGACCGACTCATTGAACCCCTAGGGTTCGATAGAACCCAGGTTAAGAACCACTGAGCTAGACCTTGAACGGAAGGTCAGCAGGAAAGACTGCAGGGCACTGGGGGAAGCTGCAGACTTTTGGGGAAAGAAGAGCCTCTAGGACCCCCTTGAGTTAACTCAGTCCTTTTATTTGTTGGAAGCTTCCTTTGGAAGAGAGTAGCACATATTCTTCTCAGGCTGACACTCCTGGGGTCCCAATGGAAACAGAAGTTCCCTCCATCGCTGGCGGTCTAGGTATTGGGCTCCATGGAATGAATGTTCAGAAGGTCAAGGTTTTAAATAAGTTAGGTGAAATTTATTCTTCACTTCTTTTTTTTTTCTCATTGTTTCTTTTTCCGTGTTTTTAATCCTGTCCATAGGCATTCATACTCTCACGCCTGGAAGTCTTTACATCTACCACCCGTCTTATCCACAGATTAAATAAAAAAAATAGTAGGCAACTTGCTGAAAGTTGCACACAACCAGTCATTCATAAAGCAGGGAGTAGAAATTGGGTTTTCTGAATTCCTGGCTAGAGTCTTGGCTACCATATTGATTTTCCCAATGAAGATTCACTGGCTGAAATGCATAAATGAGCTTGGGAAGGGCAATGTCAAGTTGTGTAAGTGTGTGTGTGTGTGCGTGGAGGGGAGCAAATGCCTGTTGTTGCCTACCCCCTTCTTAACGGCCCCTGGTACCTCCGTTACCCTCTTCCTCTCTCCTCTTCCATTCCCTCTTTTCCTGCTCATTCAGGCATGCCGTTCTCTGCCATGGTCTTCCCTGCCCACAAGTTGCCCTTTGTCTAATGCCCTCTGCACTACGTGCCCAATTCCTACCCCTCTACCTCCTGCCTCCGTATCTCTCCTCCCCCTGACTGATAGCTCTGAAGATTCAATGGACCCCCCCAAAATATATAATGCTGGATATTTAAGGGACGTTAAAGATAGGTAATTTTGATAAATTTACATTGTAACTAGTTTTATAAGGACGATTTGTTGTCCAATGAGCCTTTGAAAAATCTTAAAGTGTTTTTTTTTTTTTTCTGAAATAGTAACATTACTTTTTTTTTTTTTGTAAAACTAACTCAAACATTTAAAGACCAAATTATTCCTGGGAACTTTCTTTGCTCACAGAAAAGGGCGATGCCCATCTTTGCAACCGTGGAAAATGCATGAAGTGAACCCTCTGAAGATGGTGAAGTAAGAGAAAACTCTGTAGCAAGCAGCTATGTGCTGTCCTTGGGGGCAGTGGACCATCCGGCAGGGCACAGCATGAGCACAGATTAAATTAAGTGGACTGTCATCAAGGTGGGGTCTGGCAATGGCGGGACCTCGTTGAGAAGTATCTGGAAAGACAAGATTGCTGGTTGGAGGGAAGCTTAAAGCATGGTCCAAGGGCCTGGGACCCTGGAGACCCATGGGCAGAGTTCAAGGCTGGTGCCGCGGGGAGGCAGGATCATGCTGAGGTCGGAGGTCAGCTCCAGGAGCACTTCCCTATGTGCCCTGCCCTGTCCTCTGCCCCCGGTTCTCTGAGGCGAGCTCTACTAAAGAGCAAGGTGTGGAAAGGCAGGCTTGAGCACCAGTCACAGTGTCCTGGTCCTTACTTATGGTGGGTCACACACTGTCTATGGTGACGGCCATCCCTCCCAGGGAGTTGATGCTCCAGGTACTCAGGCTCCGTTTTAGCTGTTCATTCATCCTGATCTCCAGGTCCAGATGCTCTCCTTAAGAAATCCATCTTAGCCTGCATCTACCACTTCCTGGGAACCAGGAGAGGACAGTGACAGGACCCTCTTTCTTCTCCCTTTATCCAGGTTCCCTCTTGGCGGGAGCTTAAGGGTCTAGTGAAATAGCAGAACATCTGAACTGGATGACACCTGCTTGTGGGTAAACATCCTAGGTCTGCCTCACACGCCTCCAGGTCTGGACAGTCTGGACCTCAAGTTTTTCTATAGATGCCATCGCTACGGTGTAGAGGTTAAGGTTAGATTAGGGACCAGACTGCTCCTCTACTTCCTCAGTGTGTGAACTTGGGCGTTATTTTACCTCTGTGCTTCTTAGTTTCTTTAATGTGCAAATGAGTATAATCATAGTCAAAGTAGTTCCTGCTAGCATCAGCTGTTTTAACTGTGTTTGGAGTTGTGAGCGTAGTCCGGTGTTCACGTTAGCACAGAAGAGGGAGTCTTCGTGGAGTAAGACTGTAATTGGAGCGGCTGGGGCAGTCAGGCTTTAGGTCTGTGTCGTAAATTAGGTACATTAGGTTAATGACCTAATTTGTGGTAGATTAAGGCTGAGCAAAATGCACTGGGTATATATGTTCCTGCTGCACCTTCCTATAATTAAGAGGTTGCATTTCTCAGACATCTTTCCACCTGGGGTTCTGAATACAAGTTGGCTTTGCCATTTACATTCTCTCCAGTGAGGTTTAGGAGGCAGGGATGAGAAGAAGGTAGTCCTTGCTAGGGAGCCCCGTGGTGGAAAGGAGGAGTTTCTGCAGCAACGTGTGCGAGTCCGGTCACTGGCTTTGATGGGCATCCAATGGCAGTTGCTTCCTCACTCCTGATTGGACCACCTCATTGGTGGCCAACTCTGCAAGGGGGTTGGCCAATGCCGGAAATTTTCCCTGGAGGCTCAGCCCAGAGTTCCTCCTCCTTTCAAGGTCATTAGCACCCTGTTTAGTGGATCACAACCATTTCTCTGATTGGTTGTGGCTTATGCTTCTTATAGCTGCACCTGGAGTTTACAGTCTCACAGATGATCATTTTAAGTCTAGAGAAGACTAAAGGTGGAGGCAGTCTGCCAGGGCTGGAAGAGCACAGCTATAATGGTGTATTCTCATTTGATTCCATACCCACAAGTACTTTCCTGAAGTTCTTCTTATCAGCTTGGGTTAGGAGAACTTTCTTTACCCTTGTAAGATATGTGTAGGGATTTTCCTGAGTTTACTCAATATATTTTCTCAAGTTGGCTCCAGGCAGGAGGGCTGGCTATCAATCATGGTATTGCTCAGACCCGTTACAATGTGATGGGGCTTAGATGTTATGTAGTAGTAAGTCACGCCAACAATGGGAAGATCATGGTCCAATTGTTCTGCTGATGCGGTATCTAGCATCCTAATATGTTAGCGTTGCCACATTTAGTGAATTGAATGCGTTGATAATGTGGGTAAGAAGGAATTATTTAGTTTGGGCCCATTTTTGTTTTGTCTTCATTTTTTCAATGGATGTCACCTTAGATCTTGAAAAGTGCAGAGGAAATTCTGGCAGCAGGGTTAGATGAATTGATGCCTAAAGTTCAACATCTGGCTGGGGATGAACACGCTGGATGAAGTCTGAAAGGCAGCTCCTGCTATGGGTTCCTGTACAACAGAAGCCAGTGGCACAGCGCTGCTGACCCCTAGTGGGTGGGGCGGGGATTGTCCGTGCTGCCTCTGCGGAGGCTCTTTCTCCACAGTGTATGTCCGTGGAGTGCTTGCAGTGGTTCAAGTGCACAAGTTAAGAAAGTAACATATACCTGTTTCCTCACATCTAGGCTCGGTGGAAGTGCTTGCATAATGTAAGGCCTCCCAAATGTTAAGAACTAACCTCTGGTCCGAGAGGTAGGGAACCGTGGCACCAAATTCCAGGGCCATCTTCACAAATCAGAAGGTGCTGTGGGTCTCCCTGTCACAGGGTTCATGAGGATCTACCAGTGAGGGAAGGAGTAAGTGACCAGTCATCTTACTTGTGCACACTGGGCTTGAGTGGGGAGTTGCCAGGACCCTGTTAGCTGAGAGAGTTGGTGAGACAGAGGGCAGGACAGATTTTTGAAAGAGTGTAGCTACGGGCTTATTTAATTAACCCCAGCATTTCAGTCGGACAAGGCCAGCCAGCAGAAGGGGGGTCAGTCTCTGGACAGCGGGGTCTGAAGGAGCCCCACACCAGGTTTCTGCTTCTGGGCTGGGCCTTGCTTGTTGACTTGAGCCAATTTAATTTTCTTTAAAATCAGATCACTCTCCTTTTTCTCTCATTCCCTCCCTTCTTTCCCTTCCTTACTCCATCTCTTCTTGTTTTCCTCTAATTTTTATTTTTATTTTTTTGTTACAGTTACACGTGGGTTGAAGACCCAAATATTCCTATAGGGTCTGTTACAAAAAATAATTTGCTATCTCGTCCTCCTGTGACTTCTTTCCTGAGGCAATAGCTTTTCACTTAGGCCGCTTACCCCATTTATTTTTTTGATCTGCCACTATATTCAAAAATAGCATGCTTTTATTGCTACATCTCACATTTTCAGTGGTGGGCATTACTGG
Organism: Rhynchonycteris naso; assembly: GCA_037038555.1. NCBI lineage: Eukaryota > Metazoa > Chordata > Mammalia > Chiroptera > Emballonuridae > Rhynchonycteris > Rhynchonycteris naso. Next base: position 14,956,301 of record CM072998.1, on the reverse strand, counting down.
TGGCAGTTAAGGATTTTTCTTTTCTCCTCCCTCCTCCCACCCCCTCGCAAGCACCCTTCCCACCGGCTTATACTTCTGGTTAGATTGATATTCACTGTTTCACGGCTGTGATTGTGTAACTGCCATTTGCTGTAGTTCACTGGTGGAAAATTATGGTTGCTTTTCTTTCCCCACATGACTCGTCATCTTTTCTGGGTTAATAACGTCTTTCTTTGTTTGTTTACTTCTCCAAATTTTAATAATTAATTCAACCTCAAGTTCCCCACTCGTAGTCCCAATTTTCTCCCCAAATTTCATTTGGTGTTCTGAGACTTCCATCTTCCTGAGTAATCTTGTCCAGAACCTTCAGACCCGCCTCAGTCCGGGCTCTGTGCTCACACCAGGCTCAGCTGTGTTCCCCTGGGTCCTCCCTGTGCTGTCAACGTAGGGCTTCATTGTCACCCTGCTCCTCTGCTGGCTGGGTCTGTGTTCCTGTTGTTTCGATTCCTTTCTTATTTTGGTGATGAAGGACGCTCGGGAGAGCTTTCTATCAGGGTTCAGATGGCAGACCACGGTGACAAGTGGTGTCTAATGAAGGTGCAGGAGTGGGGGCAGAGGTCCCGGGGGACCAGAGAGAGCAAGGCTTCTTCTCCATAGGCTAGTTGTGTCCTCTGGGGTGAGCGGCGGAGGCTGTCACGGCAGCCTGAAGACAGAAGACATCTGGGACACAAACAGCCCACTCTGACCACAGAGGGGTTTTCTCTTTGTCCTCTTCCTGCAATTCCAACAGGGATCGTCGTGGGCTGATCTTTATTTTGTGTCTTTTAGACGCTGGAGGAGTTCAGGACATGACACGCAGGTAGGCCACGTTGATATATTGATTGTTGTGAGCTGAAAGCACTTGGAAAACAGTAAATGCAGGGAGCGCCTTTCTGTGAGCTCCCTTATCTGCTGAAAGATGGTACTCGAGAGGAACACATTGACTTGTCACGGAAGAAGAGACTGGCAGGCAGCACCACACGTAGGCAACTGCAACTTTTGTGACAAACCACCTCACCTCCTACCTCTTCTTCTGAGGGTCAATTCATCTTTCCAAAAATAATCTCCTCCCCGCTGAGGGGTCTCTATCTTCCCTCCCCTTTCCACACTAAGATGCTACTGAAGCCCATGTCCTCAACCTCCTCAAGGAGTTACCCATTTTTCCCTGGGTGTCATATCTATCGAGAAGGTATATGTGGTAATAAGCTTCTGATATTTTTTGTCAATTTTTTTTTTTTATTTATTACAAAAACCCAGAAGGGTAGAGAGAGACTGGATAGTTATCTGCTTTTAAGTAGGCTTCCAATCATTTGTTCACCTCCCCCCTCCCCGCCCCCAGGTATATGGTTCCATGAACCACAAGGGATCTTGTGGCTTCAATCAGATTAATTATCGGCGCTCCTTCCTGTCGGCTGAGGGGTCATCTTTTTCTGGCTCACCGACCCACGGCCACGTGTCTTTCTGCTTCCCAGCTTGGGTCTCTACCCCCTTTCTCTCTGTCCTTGTGTGTAGGCCCTAAGTTAGAGTTCCCTTCAGGAGGTTGTAGTGGAATTTCTTGAGGGAAATTCGGTGCGTGTGGGTTCTTAGTCTCCTTCCCAAGGCAACTTTTCAGTCCTGAAAGGGGATGGCTCCATCTCCTCCCACTCCTGAAGGCTGGTTTCTCTCCCAGAAGATGTAGAGTTCATCCGGGGATTTGAGTGCCAAGGGCCAATGAGAATCAGGCTTTGGGTCACAGTTGTGTTGTCCTCTGAGGTGCAGTACACCTTCCAGGGACAGGGCAGAGGACTCCACCCCGGGCCTCTGTCCTGAACCTTGGCACTGCCTTCTCACTCTGTCTTTTTTTTTTTTAGTGTCCCACCCTCCATTTCTGTGACCACACGAAACCCTAGTTTGTCCCCTATCTCAAATAACCTCAGTTGAGTGCCTGCCTCCCCGATGTCCTCAGAGCTCATGTTCAAAAGGGTCTCCCTGGGACTAGAACTGGAACTTTTCTTATTACGGTCCCTCCAGGCTGCAGGCTAGCTGCTTTGTGAGGTATTTTTAAGGGGCTAACAAGAACTTCATGTGTCTGTCATACCTTAAAACCTCTTTGCTTTAAAGCAGTAACTCTCTTACATCTGTAGCTCAAGGAGTGATACAAATGAAATATTCAGGCAATATTTTTGACTGAGAGGTTTCCCTCCAGCATCTGTTTATGTAAAGCCACCTCAGGGACAACATCTTTGTGACTTTGTTCTCCTTTGGGAGCTAAACCAGCGAAGTTTATTGGGGGGTAAAGCAAGGTAAACCTTCAGAGTGCGAAGTTTTTATGTCGCAGAAAGTATGCTGCTCTGAGCGTTTGTTTTTGCAGAGCTTTGATCTGCTGTTCCTCCAGCCTTCCAAAAAAAAAAAAAAAAAAAGGACGGGGTTGTATGGAGTTGAAAGTCAATCAAGAGACAGCCTGTTGGGATCAGTTCATGAATTCAGAGCATTTGGAGAAAAAGTGTTTATTCTGCTACGGTGATTGAGAAATTGAAGGTGGCCAGAGCCAGAGGTCCTGTTTGGTCACATGCTGCTCCCATGGCAGTTTGGGGGAAAAGCTGAACTTTGTTGTCGAAAGCCACTGTGCAGAGTGGAAACATTGACTGTGGACCACTGAGTGGTGGGACATTATTTACGTCCCCGGAAATAGAAGGCACCTTGCCTCTGCGGGCTGGGGAGGTAGTATCAATCCTTGCTATTGTAATAGAGCTCAGTTGCCTTTTTTTTTTCTTTTAATTTTGAAAGCGTAAATATTTAAATAGGGAACAGGGAAAAGTTATCACCAGTTTTCCTCTTTGGCTGAGGCTGTGAGTTAAAAGAGAGCCAGGCAGAATTCACATGTGGGAAAAAAATATGATAGAAATTCCATGTAATCTTTTTAAAGCAAGAGCTTTGGAATTGATTTGCAATTGGCCAAATTGAGCAAACTCGTCTCTGAAAAGCCATTTTAATAGAAAAAAAGTTGTGAATTTTCTTAAGCCCCGTGATTAGCATGTAATATGTATTTATGGTCTTCCCCAGGCGCCGCACAATGAAAATGGTTAAAACCTTTAGTCCTTTTAGTAGTTCGCAGTTTTACTGCCAGAGTTATTTTGTAGATTTTTTTTGCTTAAAGCAAGGTCAGTATATTGCACTGTATAAATTATTCTAAGTAATTGCTCAGTTATTTTATAGCTTAGTCACAGGATTTTTTCATTAGGTAACATAGCCTTTCCTTTAAAGTGAGGATGAGAAGGGGTATATAAATCACAGGGCAGCTTGCCATCGGGGGTTTCAGCTTTACCTGTGATAAGGGTTTAATAACAGTCTGGCCCAGACACCAGTTCCCTCTCAATTACCTTTCCACATGGGCATTAGTTCACACTGTTTATTAAAAACTCCCCTTGTAGTTTTTAAATGGAGTGTTTCAGATTAATGGCCCCCACGGAGTTTAACTTCATTGCACTTCATTAAAGTTAGATTGTACAAAAGGTTACCTCAGTTAAATCCAGAACACAACCTTAAATCTATATAGATTTTTTTCCCCCCAGAAAACGTGATAAAATTGCTCTACCAATCCTTTGAGATCAACAAGGCAACATCCCTTTTAGCCACCGAAATGCAAAACCTGTGAGCCTGTTTTGAATTTTCCTATGGTCATATATTTGGGTTTTACAAAATTAGAAGCCAATCCATGGAAAGAGCCTGGAGTTATAAGTGGATATAGTTACTAGAGAAAGACCCACCACATGAAACTAGAGAGTTTGTGAAACCTTTAGTTATGCTTCAGTGGATGCTGTGTGTTTGATACTTTAGAGAAAAAAATTTTTGTTTCATGGAAAACAAAAATGTTTTTTTTTTTTTTTTTTTTTTTTTTTTTTTAATTATAAATAGCTTGGCTTGTGTCTTCCACCACAGAAAGCAATATAAAATTTTCAGAGATTTTTCTCCCTTGGCTACTCCAATCTGTACAGCATAGTTTATGACAGTTCCTAACCATTGTTTCTTCTGAAAATTCACAATAATTGGAAGCATTAATTACCCATTATTATCTTGAGGCAATGCAGAAATTGATGCTCATTAACACCATAACTCAATAGCTCAATTTATCTTTTTGTGGGTTTCAAGTGAAATGGGCCCATCTCCTTTTTTTGGTTGGGTGAGATGTCAAAATTGTATATTCTCACTACCAATATGTACTTACATCTTGCTTACAACTTGAAGACCTCTTACAGTGTAAATAATTTTGTAATGCTATAGCGAATGGGAAAGGTTCCACATACTGAACCTGACAAGCTCAGGGGAGGCCTGCGTGGGGATCTTACAGACTCAGAGACCGACCGTCATCACACAGGATGGTCGGGAATTAAAACTTTTAAGTAAAAGCAATTTATGGCTGGTAGTCATGTCCGGGGTGGTCTTTTTCCCTCACAAAGTTTAATGTTTACCTGAACTGGGTCTGTCAGTTGTCTTTTTGCACCTACAGTAACATACCTGATAATATACTTGTAAAATGTGAGAGTGACATTGACATTTCATTGAAATCTAGCAGAGACCATAAATCCCCTCACTGTTGTTATTATCACGTTAATTGTCATGGTAACTATCCTATCTCTGCTTGTGTAAAAGGATTATGTGTCTATTCCTTTTAATTTTATTCAGTCCCAGAGATTTCCTCTTTTGCTTTCTCTCGCCTCCCTGATCTACCACCAGTGGATTTCATGTAACCCCACGTCTTCCCTTTGGTTCTGATGTATAAAATTAGTAGTGAAACAGTCCTTTTCTGGAACATTTTCTCAATCCATTGAGATTTTGCTTCCTGGCAATTGTCATCAGTTTGGCTCAAATAAATTTATAAAAATTCTTATAGATTTAAACATGTCTTATGTTTACACCACTGAGTTTTCTTCTTAAAAATAAAAATATGTTAACTTGAAAATTGCTAAGTGTTTAGGGAACTGAAACTATAATTGTTGGGCAGATAAAATATATTATGCTCACTTTGTTAAAGATGGCGCTGCTCACATGGAAGTTCGTTGTTATTCATGTGTGTTCTGGGACAGGCTGTGGGCAGGCTGGGTCGTTATAGCCTAAGGCTTAGTTTTAAGAGTAAGCTTTTCCCCACACCCTTAACTGATTGGATGATGTAGGGTAGTGCACTCTCCCGAGGAATCCCATTGTGCCTCGGGTGGATGGCTTTGTATTGGAGACTTCCTTGTTTGTGTAATTGGATTGGAGGTTTTGATTCTACACTATAAAGTGGAACAGACCAGTAGCTTGCTCTCTCTTGGTTCCTGAGGTATTAAAGAGAGGAGAGTAGATTAAGGCCACATGGAGGCCAGGAGAAGCAGCCAAGATGGCAGAGTGCTGAGGGAGAAGCCAGTTTGTGCAGAGTTTGTGCATAGAGAAGGAGATGGGAAACAGAGGTGAATAAGTCTGGTGAGCTAGAAGCCTTTGATTCTAGGAAACTCGGATAAGTCAGTAGCTTTGTGAGCACTGAATGAGTGGGTTTCGGAGCCCAGTGTGTGTTTTTGCTTGCCCGCTAGGTGCAAGCTAGAATTAAAGCTGATGGCTCACCAGTTCTTGGCTCTGTTGTTTCATTACTGACTGTCCGAATCTAATGGGAAGCTGCACGGGTCAGGTGGCTGTGATGATGGCCGTGGCTACTGGCTTTATAGTAATCGTTTGTCTCTGTCAGAGCGGTCCCATTTCTTTCTACATCTGAGTTAGTATTTTTTTTGTCATTCTGCTTTCTGCTGGTATCTCTGGCTTTTTGCTTGTTTCATCTACTTTATATGATTGAAAGTGGCACTTACTAAAGGATGCAAAATAACGTACGTATTTATTCAAATATCACATATACAGCTGACCACATTCACTGCATTCTTGCATACAAGGTCAGCACTAGTCATAGAAAAGGTGATGTCATCAGAGGAAAGTAACATAAAGCCTCCCACCCTGCCACTGGGTGCACTCACCTATAGGTAATTTATATGGCTGGAGGCATGAAAGACTTGACTTTAAATATGATATTTAATGAATTGTGGTGTTGGGCAAATGAGTTTATGAAATAGACCTTTGAGTTTGCTCACTTTTATTGTTAAAAATGGTGCTGGGTAGCCATGTGTGTGCTTGCCCTCAGAGCAGGGCAGTTGATTGCAAATCATGGATTACCTTCCTGCTTGGGAAGGGCCATTGTTATGCTACTGTTTGCTGGAGGAGGGATTTTGCGCCAAAAAAGTTTTAAAAAGAAAAAGGAAAAGAAGAAGAGGAGGGAAGAAGGAAGCCATTATTTTGCAGAGTGAGGAAGGAAGAAGGAAGCCAAGATAGCAGGGTGGTGAAGGAGAAGCCGGTTTGTGCGGAGAGGAGAAGGGAGAAGGGAGAAGGTGTGCAGATGGGGAACCAGAGGTGACTAAGACTGGTAGGGACCTTTGATTCTAGGAAAAGCCAGAGAAATTTCTCATGGTTGGGGACCAGAGAATGTGTGAGTGGCTTTGGGAGCCATGAGTGAAAGGGAAGTGTTTTTCCCGCTGTGTGTTCACTTGCCTGATGGTGCAAGGCTAGAATAAATGTAATGACCCACCATTTTTTGGCTCCACTGTTTCTTTACCATCTGCCCGAATCTAATGGGAACCTGCACCTGCCTGGCAGCGACGGCGACCGTGATTGCTGGGTCTATAGGTCTAAGCCATTAAATGATTGTCACTAAGCAACAATTTAGTTCATTAAACTAGCATGTTACCTATTTGGACCCTCCGGAAATAATCAGAGAATGAATGTGTTTTGACTTAAAGAAACTGGCATGTTGAGAATATGTGGTCTTACAGAAAGAGCAGTGCCAACTTGGTGTCACAGTGGAATAAGGGTTTCTGGGCAACCAAAAGATAGCATAAGGACCCTGGAGAGCTGGTATTTGAAAGCCAGAGGAATGGACAGGAATTAGAAGTGACTTGCAGGCAAACGTTCTGTATTTTAGAATTTGGGTTTGTGTTGTTCCCCGTATACTGTCAGCTGTTCTCTAAGGGAGGTCTATAGAACCGTGGCACTTCTCCAGACCCTTTCAGTGGATCCAGGACATCAAAAAACTATTTTCACAGTAATATCTCAACTTCGTTTGCCTTTCTCACTCTCGTGAATATACAGTGGAGTAAGACTGTGTAACAGACTGAGCAGACAAGCAGATGGGAGGACCCAGATGTCTTTTCCTCAGCGAGATGTTCAAGAAATGGGAAAAAAATGTGAAAATAATGGATTCCTCTCACTACATTCTTTCATTTTGAAAAATTAATGGTTTTCATAAGCATATGTTTTTATGTTAATACGCAATAGATTTATTATGGTTACAAACTCAATACATATAAAAATTATTATTTTTAAATTTAAATGTTAGTATGGTAAATATCAGCAAGTATAAATCAACTAAACTAAAGCTCTTTGAGGTTCTTAATACATTTTTTTTTTAGTGTAAAAGGGCTCTGAGACAAAAATGTTTGGGAGCCACTGTGGTAGGTGAGCGAACAACATCCCCCGCACTATCGATTGTCATGTGTTCGAGAATTTCCTGTATGGCGTACTGGCCCTAGGAATATCAACATCCTGGGAATCCCTTGATGTGTGTTCTTCTAATTCGGTTGGGGAAAATTTTTTTCTAACCAGCAAATATTAAGAAGGATGCTTGTGACTGGCATGTGGAAAAGAATACATAAAAGTATGAGAACTAAAAGGAAGAAATTAGAGGGTGCCAAAAACAGGCTTACTCGTCACTTTCCTTTGGTGCAATACTACTCGGCCACTGAAAATATTTTAGAAATGAAATACTAACTTGCTTCAAACTTTAAAGTTGAAAAAAGAATATTTTGAGTATAATATATCAAAGAGCCTGGATAAACAATTCCAGGTTGTGACCTGCTATTTGAGAAGAGGACCTATAGTAGTTAGTATTCCTTACCCTGGGATGAGACAGGGGGAGGGAGTTGTATAGTGATGTGCAGAGCGATGGAGGTGGATAGAAAATGGAATAAACCAGCTCATGCAGTGGAAGATTACGATTCAGCAATACTATTGAGAAAAGTTTCTCGTGATTAAGCTGCCCGATTCAGATATGACTAGAAGGTGAGTGGCTTCACTTAGAGGTAAGAATTGATAAGAAAATCCCACTGATTGGATAAAGAAGATGTGGTATATATATATACTATGGAATACTACTCAGCCATAAAAAATGATGACATAGGATCATTTATGACAACATGGATGAACCTTGATAACATTATACTGAGTGAAATAAGTAAATAAAAAAAACCTAAGAACTCTATGATTCCATACATAGGTGGGACACAAAAATGAGACCCATGGACATAGACAAGAGTGTGGTGGTTACCCGAGGGAGGGGAAGGGAAGTGAGGGAGGGGGTGGGGAGAAGGGAGGGGAATAAAGAAAACCAAATAAAAGGTGACGGAGGACAATTTGACTTTGGGTGATGGGTATACAACATAATCAAATGTCAAAATGATCTGGAGATGTTCTCTCTGAATCTATGTACTCTAATTGATCAATGTCACCTCGTTAAAATTAATTGTCTAAATAAAATTTTTTTAAAATTCCACTGAAAGACTTTGTTTGCCTTGGTTGGGATCATATGTCCAGTCCTTCACTAATGAACAGAAGTCAGTCATAGAGGACCCTTATATCAACTTCTATTAAAAGAACAGGTTGAAGAGGGATGAGAAATATTTCTCCAAGAGAAGGGATTCATTCTTCCTAGATGGAAGAAGAGGCACTGGGCAGAAATGACCAAACAACCTTAATCAAATCCTGATAACTTTGAGCCTGGATTTTCACAATAATGTTCTCGCTGATCCTTTGCTCCTTAGTTATTCCCACCACGGGCAGTTAATAATCTCTCCAAACCCATTAAGTAATAATATTCTTTGCTCAAATACTTTCAGTTGCTTTTATTACCTGTAAGATAAACTCTAAGCACCTTCTCTTGGCATTTAAAGTCCTCTCAAATTTGACCTCCTCCTACCTTTCTCGTTTCATTTCTTTGACTCCTCAATAAAAGCCAAGCTCATCTAATTTTTGAATTTTGAAAGCTCATTCTCTTCTTTGTATACTTGTCCAAGACATACGTTTTCCTTTGCCATAGTTCTCCTCTACCCAAATTTTAACTATTCTTAAAAATCAAGCTCAGATGAAGTTGTGGGAAAAGTCCCATAAGGCATTAGTGGGCCCTGAAATTTCTGACCCTGAATGTAGGCTGCCTTTTCTGAATCTTCCCAGGATAGTATGACCTTGAAGAATTTAGGGTTTGGTCCTCAGGCTGCTGGGCTCAGAAATCAGATTTTATCAAGTCATTGTCGGTAATGGGTGCCCAGAAATCAAGCTGACAAGACTAATTTTAAAGTCACAATTTTTCCATAGTGAGCGACAACTGTCACGTTGACAAGAATACTCATTTTAACATCACCTTGTAGACAGACCTGCCTTATAAATCAAAACATTTCTAGGTAGTCATGTAGATCCGTGTAATAGAATAGAGAACCCAGAAATCAACCCATGCCTATCCTGTATTAATATTTGACAAAGGAAGGAAGAACTACAATGGGGGTAAAGACAGTCTATTTAATAAGTGGTGCAGGGCAATTGAAACAGATAGGTGCAACAAATAAAATAAAATAAAAGTAGACCACTTTCTTACACCATGCATAAGAATAAAGTTAAAATAGATGAAATACTTACGTATTAGACTTGAAGCCATGCTGGGGGAAGAGGTGGTAAAGGGTTTAGTGGGGATAAATGTTGAGGGATGAAGATTTGACTTGGAGTGGTGAACACACAATACTCTGTACAGAGAGATGTGTTGTAGAATTGGGTACCTGAAACCTGTATAATTGTGGTATCCTGTGTCACCCCAATAAATTCAATTAAAAAAAAGTTCAAGCCTGATTGGTGGTGGCAGAGTGGAAAAAGTTTTGACTTGGATGCTGAGAACCTCCATTTGAGACCTTGAGGTCACCTGCTAGAGTGCGTGTTTCTCTATTTGAGCAAGGACTTGCCAACTTGAGCATGAAGTCACCAACTTAAGTGTGGGATCATCAACATGATCCCAAGGTCATTGGCTTGAGCCCAATATTGATGACTTGAAGCACAAGATCACTGGTTTGAGCCCAAGCTTGCTGGCTTGAGCAAGGGGTCACTGGGTAGGCTTGAGCCCCAACCCTATCAATGCACATATGAGAAACAATCAATAAACAACTAAAGTGAAGCAACTATGAGTTGATGTTTCTCATCTCTCCCCACCCTGTCCCCTTCCTGTCTCTCCCTCTCTAAAAACAAAAAAACAATCAAGATGATCACTTGACAAAGGTGAGGCTAAGAAAGTACTAAGTCTAGTATTTTCATCTCTGCCACGCAGATGGTCGTGCTAATGATGATCTTGCAACCATTGTACTCAAGTCTGTCAGGTAAGCTTCTCTGGCACTGTTCCCAATATTTGCATCTCTGACTTTTGCTGTTTTTGACAACCTATTTACTATTGCCACAGCCTATGGTTGTGTCTTTTAATATGATTAACCAGATTATTGTTTATTTTTATTGACCTGCAATTCAGTCTGTCTTTTAAAGCTAATGTTATCCACCTTGGTTCTCATTCTGTACATCTTGATTTTATAATTTATTTCTTGTAGAATTTTTTAAAATTTATTTTTATTGAGGTATAATTGGCATATAATATTTTGCAAGTTTAAGGTGAAGAACATGTTGATCTGATACACTTATAATTTAGTTACCACTCTAGTGTTAGCTAACACCTCAATTGCATCATAGAGTTATCATATACTTTTTTTTTTTTTTTTTTTTAAATTTTTTTTAATTTTATTCATTTTTAGAGAAGAGACAGACAGACAGAGAGAGAGAGAGAGAGAGAGAGAGAGAGAGAGAAAGAGAGAAAGGGGGGAGGAGCTAGAAGCATCAACTCCCATATGTGCCTTGACCAGACCAGTGCAGGGTTTTGAACTGGCGACCTCAGCGTTCCCAGGTCGACGCTTTATCCACTGCACCACCACAGGTCAGGCCCAGTTATCATATACTTTTGCGGTGGGAACTATAGAGATCTACCCTCTTAGCAACCTTGAAGTTTACAATATGGTATTGTCTGCAATCACTATTTTGTGCATTACATCTCTAGGCTTTATTTATCTACTAGTTGCAAGTTTGTACCCTTAAACAACATTCCTTCAATTCACCCAACCCCTAGCTCATGGTAACCAACATTCTATGTTCTGTTTTTTTTTTTTAATTTAATTAATTGTGTTTACATAGATTCTAGGGTAACCCTGACTATATCCCCCCTCCCTTATATTCCCCTCCACATCTCCCTTGCCCCCCTCCTAATAGCACCCTCCCCCCTTCCCTTCAGGTTCATCCCATCCTATCCTCCCCTTTCCCTCTGTTCTCTTCTCCTCTGGTCCCTTTGATCCCTCCTCTGTCTCAATTCCTTTCCTCAGTTCTCAATGTTCCTTGGATTCCTCAAATGAGTGAGGTCATATAATATTTTTCTTTTTCTGCCTGGCTTATTTCACTCAACATAATAGTTTCCAGGTCCCTCCATATTGTTGCAAAAGGTAATATTTCCTTCTTTTTCATGGTCCCATAGTATTCCATAGTATATATGTACCATTGCTTTTTAATTCACTCGTCCACTGATGGACACTTGGGCTGCTTCCAACTCTTTGCTATTGTGAACAATGCTGCCATAAACATGGGGGTGCATTTCTTTTTTTTCAGTCGGTGATATGGTGTCCCTGGGATATATTCCTATAAGTAGGATAGCTGGGTCAAAGGGCAGTTCCATTTCTAATTTTTTGAGGAATCTCCATACTGTTTTCCACAGTGGTTGCACCAGTCTGCATTCCCACCAGCAGTGCAGGAGGGTTCCCTTTTCTCCACATCTTTGCCAGCACCTATAATGGATTGTTTTGTTAATGAGCGCCATTCTGACTGATGTGAGGTGGTATCTCATTGTGGTTTTAATTTGCATTTCTCTAATGATTAGTGATGTTGAGCATTTTTTCATATGCTTATTGGCCATCTGTATGTCCTCTTTGGAGAAGTGTCTATTCATTTCTTGTGCCCATTTTTTGATTGGATTGTTTGTCTTCCTGGTGTTGAGTTTTACAAGTTCTTTATAAATTTTGGTTATTAACCCTTTATCAGATGTGTTGTTGAATATGTTCTCCCATTGTGTAGTTTGTCTTTTTATTCTGTTCATATTGTCTTGAGCTGTGCAAAGGCTTTTTAGTTTGACATAGTCCCATTTGTTTATTCTGTCTTTTATTTCATTAGCCTGTGGAGATAAATCAGCAAATATATTGCTTTGATTGATGTCGGAGAGTTTACTGCCTATGTTTTTTTCTAGAATGCTTATGGTTTCACGACTTACATTTAAATCCTTTATCCATTTTGGGTTTATTTTTGTTCACGGTGTAAGTTGGTGGTCTAGTTTCATTATTTTGCAGGTAGCTGTTTAGTTTTCCCAATATCATTTGTTAAAGAGACTGTCTTTACTCCACTGTATGCTCTTACCTCCTTTGTCAAATATCAATTGTTCATAAAGATGTGGGTTTATTTCTGGGTTCTCTGTTCTGTTCCATTGATCTGTATGCCTGTTCTTATGCCAGTACCAAACTGTTTTGAGTACAATGGCCTTGTAGTATAACTTGATATCAGGAAGTGTGATACCTCCCACTTTATTCTTCTTTTTCAAGATTGCTGAGGCTATTCGTGTTCTTTTTAGGTTCCATGTAAATTTTTGGAGTATTTGTTCTATATCTTTGAAGTATGTCATTGGTATTTTAATTGGTATTGCATTGAATTTATAAATTACTTTGGGTAATATAGACATTTTAATGATGTTTATTCTTCCTAACCATGAACATGGTATATGCTTCCACTTGTTAGTGTCTTCCCTGATTTCTATTATCAATGTTTTATAATTTTCTGAGTACAAGTCTTTAACTTCCTTGGTTAAATTTACTCCTAGGTACTTTATTTTTTTTGTTGCAATAGTGAAGGGGATTGTTTCTTTAATTTCTCTTTTAGACATTTCATTGTTTGTGTATAGAAATGCCTCTGATATCTGTGTGTTAATTTTATATCCTGTCACCTTGCTGAATTCATTTATTAGGTCCAGTAGTTATTTGACTGAGCCTTTAGGGTTTTCTATATACAGTATCATATCATCTGCAAATAATGATAGTTTTACTTCTTCTTTTCTAATTTGGATGCCTTTTATTTCTTCTTCTTGTCTGATTGCTGTAGCTAGGACTTCCAGAACTATGTTGAATAAGAGTGGTGAAAGGACACTCCCCTGCCTATTTCCTGATTTTAGGGGAATTGCTTTTAATTTTTGTCCATTGATTATAATGTTGGCTGTGATTTTGTCATAAATGGCCTTTATCATGTTGATGTATGTTTCCTGTATTCCCACTTTGCTAAGAGTTTTGATCATAAATGGGTGATGGATTTTATCAAATGCTTTTACTGCATCTATTGAAATTATCATGTGGTTTTTCTCCTTTCTTTTGTTTATGTGGTGAATCACATTAATTGATTTACCAATGTTGTACCATCCTTGCCTACCCAGAATAAATCCCACTTGATCATGGTGTATGATTTTTTTCATGTATTGCTAGATCCGGTTTGGTAATATTTTGTTGAGGATTTTAGCATCTAAATTCATCAGGGATAGAGGCCTATAATTTTCTTTCTTTGTGTTGTCTTTGCCTGGTTTTGGAATCAGAATTATGCTCACCTCATAAAAGGAACTTGGTAGTTTTCCTTTCTCTTGAATTTTTTGAAATAGCTTGAGAAGGATAGGAGTTAGTTCTTTGAATATTTGGTAGAATTCACCAGTGAATCCATCGGGCCCAGGGGTTTTGTTTTTTGGGAGTGTTTTGATAACTGTTTCAATCTCTTTTGTTGTAATCGATTTGTTTAGGTTTTCTGATTCTTCCAGATTGATTTTTGGAAGATTATATGTTTCAAGGAATTTGTCCATTTCACCTAGGTTGTTTAATTTTTTGTCATACAATTCTTCATAGTATTTTCTTACAATACTTTGTATTTCTGTGGTGTCAGTTGTTACTTCTCCACTTTCATTTCTAATTTTATTTATTTGAATCCTCTCTCTTCTTGTCTTGGTGAGTCTCGTTAAAGGTTCATCAATCTTGTTTACCCTTTCAAAGAACCAGCTCTTGGTTTTTCATTGATCCTCTGTATTGTTTCTTTAGCCTCTATGTCATTTATTTCTGCTCTGATCTTTATTATTTCCTTCCTTCTAGTACCTCTGGGACTTACTTGTTGTTCTTTTTCAAGTTCTTTTAGATGAAGGGTTAGGTTGTTTATTTGAGCTTTTTCAAGCTTCTTAAAGAATGCCTGTAGTGCTATGAATTTCCCTCTCAGGACTGCTTTAGCTATGTCCCATAAATTTTGATTTGTTGTATGTTCATTATCATTCATTTCTAGGAATTCTTTTATTTCTGTTTTGATTTCATTGTTAACCCATTCGTTATTTAATAACATGCTATTTAGTTTCCAAGTGTTTGAGCATTTTCCAGTTTTTCTGTTGTTGTTGATTTCTAGTTTCATGCCATTGTGATCAGAGAAAATGCGTGATATGGTTTCAATCTTCTTAAATTTGTTGAGACTGCTTTTGTGTCCTAACATGTGATCCATTCTAGAGAATGTACCATGAGCACTTGAAAAGAATGTATATTCTGCTGCTTTACGGTGAAAGGTTATGAAGATATCTGTTAAACCCAGTTGATCTAGTGTGTCCTTTAAGTCTGCTGTTTCTTTGTTAATTTTCTTTCTTGAGGATATCTATCTAGTGATGTAAGTGGTGTATTGAAATCTCCTACTAGTATAGTATTGCTGTTGATCTTACCCTTTATATCCATCAAAGTCTGCTTTATATATTTAGGAGCTCCTATATTAGGTGTGTAGATATTTATTATGGTTATATCTTCATGTTGGATTGCTCCCTTTATCATTATGTAGTGACTTTCTTTATCTCTTACTATATACTTGGTTTTAAAGTCCGTTTTTTCTGATATAAATATTGCTACCCCAGCTTTTATTTTCATTTCCATTTGCATGAAATAATTTTTTTCATTCTTTTACCTTCAGTCTATGTGCATCCTTTGTTTTAAGGTGTGTCTCTTATAGACAGCATATGTACAGGTCCTGTTTTTTATCCATGCAGCTACCTTATGTCTTTTGATTGGATCGTTTAATCCATTTACGTTTAAGGTTATTATTGATATGTGGTTGTTTATTGCCTTTTTATTCTTTAAAGCAGTATTCCTCTTTTGCTATATTCTTTTCCCCCTTTGATTTGTTCACAAAAGGCCCCTTAGCATTTCTTGCAGTATTGGTTTGGTTGTAGTGAATTCCTTGAGTTTTTTTTTTTTGTCTCGGGAGCATTTTTTTTTCTCCTTCAATTTTAAACAATAGCCTTGCTGGATAAAGTAGTCTTGGTTGTAGGTTCTTGTTCTGCATTACTTTGAATATATCTTGCCATTCCTTCTGGCCACAAGTGTTTCTGTTGAGAAGTCGGATGATATCCTTATGGGGCCTCCTTTGTAGGTGATCGCCCTTTTTTCTCTAGCAGCTTTTAATATATTGTTTTTATCACTTAGCTTTTGTATTTTAATTATGATGTGTCTTGGTGTAGGTTTCTTTGGGTTTCTCTTTAATGAAGATCTCTGTGCTTCTTGAACTTGTGAGACCCTTTCTTGCATCAATTTAGGGAAGTTTTCAGCTATGATTTGATTGAATAAAGTTTCTATCCCTTGTTCTTTCTCTTCTTCTATAGGAACCCCTATTATTCGAATGTTATGTCTCTTCATGTTGTTAAAGAGCTCTCTTAGAGTTTCCTCAGACTCTTTGAGTCTCTTTTCTTTTTTCTGCTCTGATTCCATGCCTTTGTTCATCTTGTCTTCCATCTTGCTGATTTGATCCTCAGCTTCATCCATCTTGCTTTTAATTCCTTCCATTGTGGTCTTCATTTCTGATATTGTATTTGTCATCTCTGACTGATTCTTTTTTAATATTTCAATGTCCTTTTTTATACTTGCTATCTCTTTATTTAGGTGATTATAATGACCATCCATTGTTGTTCTAAGATCCCTAAGCATCCTATCAATCATTATTCTCAACTCTGCATCTCGAAGTTTGGCTATTTCCATATCACTCAGTTCATTTCCTTGAGGATTCTCTTGTGGTTTCATTTGGATTGCACTTTTCTGTCTTCTCATTATGTCTGTGTGTTTGTGTGTGCTGTTTGTAGAGCTGGTTGAGTCTAGGCTTGGTGTTGTCTGCCTCCAATTTTGAGTTGTGTTATTTCTAGGTCTTCTTGGGTTGGCTTCAGCTGTTGTTTGTAATCCACTGTGGAATTTGGCTTTTCTAATAGAGCCCCATTGAAGCCTTGATTTGTTTGTTTTCTTAACTCAGTGGTAGTCTTGTTTACTGATCTCAACAGGGGGCTTATCTGAAACTGTATCCAGGAATGCGGTGGGTGTAACCTGAGACTCAGAAGGCCTGATCTGCTAGTTACTCTCTCTGGGGGCGGGGTGCTTTCTCCACTTCAGTAGGGGGAGGTGTATCTCAGATCTCCATGGAGACCTGAGTTACTGCCCCTCCTCCTCACTTCTTGTTTTCAGCTGTGTCTTTTTGTGTTGATTGGAGCTGGAGAGATATGTTGAGATGGTTGACCCGGAACCACTTTAGTCTTGTGTTATGTGGAAGGATCAGCTCCTCCCCCAGCTATGGCCGCCTCCAGCACCTCCCCTAGGTATGGCTGCCTCCAGCACTGGATTAATCTGCTGCTCAGGTCCTCCCATGCATTCCTCTGTTTGTCACCAGCTGTCTCTCTCCCCCTTTTCTTTTGAAAAACAAGCCAGCTCTTTCAACTCACCTCGTTCCCAGGTCCCCAGGCAAGTGGCTGTGAGTGATATTTTCTACTGTTTTCCTTGGATTGAGAGCCTTTCTGGGCTCTCAGCCTCACCCCCCCCTTTGTTCCTGTAAGCAGGGGAGGCTCACTGCTCCTCAACACTCCCCACAAGGCTTGGTGTGGCTTCTTCTTTGCTTCTTGGTATTTGAGAGCAGTTCTTGTAGTCCAGAGTTGGTTTTTCATGCTGGTTGTTCCTAAATTAATTTGTAATCCAGTTTGGTGGTGTGAGCTGGGAGTCTGTGCATCTGCCATCTTGTGTCCCCTATGTTCTGTTTTTAAGAGTTGAGCTTTGTTTTAGTTCACTGATGAGTGATATAATACTCTTGGAGAGTGCTCTTAATTTTCTTGTTTCCAAGTCCCTAGAGGAAAACTGTTATCATTTTATTGGCAACAGTATTATCTGACCTTCACAACACTCCATTAGACAGGCAGGGCAGATGTGTATGCCCCCCAAAAGATAATAAAAATGAAGCTGAATGTGTTAAGAAATTTGTCTGAATTCACACAGAGTAATTGGATAAATAAACATTCAAATCAAGATATCTTACTACAAGCCCATCTGATGGAAGGTTATTTCTTTTTGTCAACCAGGACCCTCAGCAGAGTGCAGGGATTATTGCAGGTACTTAATATGCATTTATTAAAAAATGAACAAGAACCTCCTTATGAAAACAAAGTGAAACCAATTCTTGGTACCATGAAGCAACATTAATTGTGAAAGTAGAATACAGGTTCTTTGTTCCTTACTGATAACTTCGTCAAGCTACTAAACTAATTTCTGTTTTATGGTTTGAAAAATGAGCATTATAATTCTTTTTGATGTAAATTAGTCAGGGTGTGTGATTGGACCATGAAGATTCAAGACAGATTATTGGAATGGTCATGAGTCATAGTCATGTGGATGAGTTTAAGAAGGTAAAAAGCAGAAAGATTAGGATCCCAACCAAGCTCTCAAGGTCATAGAGTTATAATGGAGGTTAAGACCCTGGATAGATCCCTGTTCTATAGCAACTGTAATTTTGCAAGAAAATTTTCTTCCAGATCATCATAGATTTAAGCTTTCTTGGGAGACCTCTCCCCTGAATAGAATTCTCTGGTGTGGGCATTAAAGATTTCTGAGCTTGAAGAAAGATTATATTAATAATGTGTTTATTTGCAAATATCAGGAATCAAGCCTGGCTAATGTAAGTAGAAATTTATTAGAAATAATATTCATTAGAAGTATATTTAGAAGAGTCCATCAAAGCCTAGAGAAACTTTCTCAAAAGATCTGTGGAAACCAAGTGAAACTCGGTATCTGGATCATAACCATTAGCACTGCTGCTAATGGACAGTGCGTCCCTGCTGCTGCTGCTGGGCTCTTACATCACGGTCACAATGGCTTCATAGACTCCCCACCATCTTCAGAGTTTGTCACACTCTCAAGATCCTAGACCTGGGCAGAAACTGATTGGCCAGGCTGTGTTGTGTGCTTTGCTTTCCTAGCTTCCTGGGAGCACAGAGGTCAGGCATCTGCTCTCTGGTTGGCTTCTGCGATGAGAAGTGTTCCAAACAGAAAGAATGTGGCACTGTGGTTTTTTAAAAAATGTTTTTTATTAATGTTTTCTCTGAACTTCAGGATTCCCACTCTTTGAATAGTTGGATGGTTTTCTGGGCTGGTCTTGGCCTTTGTCTCTCTTTATCTCTTCCTACCCATCCACCATAACAATTGCAGCTAGAGTTCCCAGAGTTTGGTAAATGCCCAGTGGTCACCATATGGTGGTAGTTCTCTGTTTACCTTTCTAGGTTTCTGGTTGACTTAGATGTGTAGTTCTTAGTAGTTCTCACCTTCTTGCCAGGTCATTAATGTATTTTTTATTTTTCAAATTTTTTATTTCACTATCAGCAAATTTGAAAATTCCAACTTACATAATGAATTGATGCAGAAAAACCCTATTTCAGGGTGCAGTGACGTTGTTCTGAGCCTGCCATGACGTGTTCAGAGCAACTCCTGACCAGCTCCCACCTGTCATTTTCCTGTTGTGTGTGTCAGTATAGCATGCTCTCTGCGTGCACTGGGGCCAGACACGCACACTTCTCAGGTCTCTGTTTCTCTTACACTGTGCTTTAGAACTTTGTTGTAAGACTATTTAAAATATTTATGGAACTTTTAGCTATTGTACATAATACATTGTTGCTAATTGATAGAAAGCATTGATACTAATGTAGGCTAGATGTTTTATACTTTTGCCGTTTTAATGATATGATCAGCCTGAGTAGTACATGGAAAATGTAGTCTTAAGACACACTGTTGATACTGCCAAAGGTCAAATAAATACCTTTTCCCCTGTAATATGTGCAATAATGTTTTATTTAACCAGCAATAAGGGAACTAGGTATTTCATATAAGTGACTTTTTCAGACAATGGAAGGTTGCCCCTTAAAGAACTTTAACTTTTTAAGATTTTAAGTTGCTTGACTGGAAAGCATTAAAAACTGAATTACTCACTTCCTGAATTTAGAAATAAAAGCACAGAAAAGTATAAAGACTAATCAAATCCATGTTTCCATCACACAGATTTCCTTTCTCTAGAAATAGAAGAATATGAGAGTAATTTAATATTTGTAAAATAACCTTGTGTTATTATTATAAACATTGTTATCACACCATGTTGTATGATCAAATACACTCAGAAGTGTGTGGAGTATGTGGATGGTTCAAAGTTTTATGTGCATACTTATAGAAAATATGAAAACAGAGAAGGAAACACAAGTGGCTATAAGCTCACCAGGCAGAGGCAATCATTGTTTACATTTTGGCATTATTACCATTTCTTAAGAAAGTTAACATGTTACTGTCGATAAACGTTTCTCTAACTTTTTAATATATTGTGGCTATTTTCTCATAGCCTTAAATATTATACCCTTTCTAATGGCTACAGCATATTCCATTGTATGGTGGCACCATTATTTTTTTTACCCAGTCTCCCATTTGTGGACCTTTATATTTTTCCGATATTTAGCTATTGTAAGCAATGCTGCAGTGAACACATTTGTACATAAATCTTGGTGGACATCTTAATTAACATATTCAACAAGAGTTGATGGATGTTTACAATTTGTTGGGTAATATTCTCTGTGCTTGGGATATAAAAGTGAATAATCCTTGCCTTTGTAGAATTTATATTTTAGCTGGTGAAGATTGAGAATAAACACAAATAAATAAATTATATAGTGTATTAGAAAGTAATAAGTGCTGTGGAATATACCATTATTCCCTTAAGATAAATACCTAGGGGACTGCTGATATGTAGTTCTAAAGTGTCTTTCAGAAAGGTTGTACTGAAAATGTTTGAAAATCTCTTTTCTTGACCTTGAAAACAAGCATTTATATAGGAAAAAAAAATGCTATTTTGTTAAATAAACTATCTTAATTTTTAAATTTGTATTTCCTGGAGATTCATGACTTTTGACCACATTTTCATGTTTTTTTGATTATTTGCATAATCTTTTTTTTACAACCCTTGTTCACATCTTTTGAATGGTATTAAGGGTTTGGGTAGCTGTATTTGTTTCCTAGGGCTGTTGTAACAAAGTGCCGGAAACTTGGGTGGTTCAAAAATACAGAAACCTATTGTCATGGTTCTAGACATCCAAAATCAAGGCATTAGGAGGGCTTCAGTCCCTCTGAATCTTATAGGGGGTCATTCCTTGCCTCTTCTAGATTCTGGTGGTTTCCTGGCAATCTCTGGTGTTCCTTGGCTTTTGGATGTATCACTGCCATCTTCGTCTTCACATGGTGTTCTCTGGTGTGTCTCTCTCCCTGTGTCCAGATTTTCTTTTTTATAAGGACCCAATCATATTGGATCTGGGCTCACCCTAAGTTAGACCTCATCTTAACTTGATCATCTATCTGTAAAGACCTTATTCCGAATAAGGTCGTCTAAACAGGCACTGGGGGTAGGGGTACGACCTCAGCTTATTTGGGGAGGACACAATTCCACCTGTAACAGTACTGAAATTTTATCACTTATTTCTTTGACCTACAGGTCTTAAGACATTCAATTGCAAGTGAGAAATAGGATTGTTTTCTTAATCTGTGTATGTATGCTATGAGACTAAAGTGGGGCTTGTGACTTTACCCTTCTGACTGGGTAGGTCCAGGCTCCAGCCCACCTGGATAGATAGGTCTGAGCTCGGCAGGCCCGGCTTACGACCCATCCTCAAACTCAAGGACATGGCCAAGGGAGGTGGTGGGACTCCTTCACACGCCCATTCGGAGAGGAAACGGAGAGAAAGGATGGTAGAAGCAGACTCTGGATTCTGCCTGGATGGACTAATTATGAGGGGACAGAAAGAACAGGACAGTCCAGGATACCGACTTGGGCAATAAAAGAGTTGGCAAAAAAACCCTGCTCCATCTGAATGTTGAAAAAAAAAGCAACTTGACAGCCTGGTTCTTGATTCTAAGGCCCAAGGACCCATCAGCCAATAACATGGGTGTGACTGCTCTGACACGCCATTTCTCCACCTCTTGGTAAGGAACGAGATAAGGTGTAGAGAGAGAAAATGAACTTGTTCTCCGTGACATCTCCTCTCCTCTCCCTGTAGGGAGTAAGGGTTGCAGTAGACGTTTCCTCTTCTGTGGAAATGGGAAGAAAAGATTAAGGCTAGTTCGGATAGCTCTTCTGTTTCTCCACTCATCATTCTTTCTGTTCCAGGCTGTTCACCATCACGTATTTCTGACAAAGTCTGCTTTTAGGAATCTATTTTTTTGGTCTCCTGTGCAGAAGCCAAATATTCAAACTTGATTATTTTACTCTTGGTAATGCTTAAAGGTAGCAATATGACCTAGTATACAGGTTTTAGAGAGCTCTCTTCCAACAGCTGTGTGTTTTTTGTTTGTTTGTTTGTTTTTCAGGATGGGGTGAGGTGACCAGAGAGCCCACTGTCAGTTAAAGTAGAATATTCTCTTCCCCACCCTTTTTCATACATAGTAAATGTTATATAGCAATGACCTTACTGGAGTAACAAAATATAAACAGAAGACAATTTCCCCTTGGAACAAAAGGGCAGCAACTATTAACACACACACATGCATGTACGCACACACACACACACACACACACACATACACCACAAAACAAGATACTAGGAGAACTTTTCAAATAAATACTATCCAAACACTAAGCTTTGAAATGACCCCAGAAAATTCAAGTTGGAAGAAGTCATGAGGGAAACGAGAGTTTCCAGTTGACAAGCAATGACGGCAGGAACCACTGACGTGATTGAACAACAGACAGATTTGCAGTTGAGTGACTCCAGCCAGGACGAAGGCTGGGCAGTAGTTTCTGAGAGACTCTGTTCCACAGTCACTCTCTTGGTTCTCCTCTTGCATGTATGAATAGTAGTGGCTCTTGCAGTAAGAATGAGCTGGTTATTCAAATTCCCTATGCCTTGCTTTCTTTTGTGAAAGAACTACTGTTTTCATAGTAATGATTTCTCCAGTGCATTCTGAAAACCTTGCTCTTCCATTATTATTGTTGTACGCCTCACAGATTTGATGGGGGTGCTATTATCGCCTCTTTGGCTCTGCCTTCATTCATCATGTCTGCTTCAGTAAGAATAAGATTTCGAAATAAGCAGCTAATGAACCAAGTTCTCTAATGAGTGTAAATCGTTTTTGGAAATCTAAGGATTTTCTTTTCAGGAGGATATATTATCTGTCATATATTCTATATCTCTACTCTGTAACCCTAGAATTAGTTTCATTTGAAAGTCGAACTCCAGGGTAAGAATAGGAAGGAAGAAAGACCAATGCACATTCTCAGAAATTCTCTCAGCCCTGTGACAGCAGTGCTTCCGTAATACTATTTTCCCCTGATATTTAAAATTTTCAGTACTTTGGAAATAATATTAGAATCAGCAAACAGGCAGATTGTTTAAAGAGTGACCACTTTTGTTAAACAGGAACCGGATTTGAGCAAAGTATTAAGATTAAGGAGGAAGAAGATGCCGTTCATTTACACACGCGTCCAGGCACCCAGCAGGGCAGGCTCTGTCTCCTGTAGGTCCGCCGGAGACCTAGCTCATCCTCCGTGTCCGTCTTAGTCCAGGGGGCCCCATCGCGTCTCCCCGGGGCTACAGCCACACGCTGCAACTGATTGTGGCTTCGGACTTGTTGCCTTCATCCACAAACACAACCCCAGGCTCATCTTCCTAAAATGTAAATCCGCTTATATCCTCTCCTCCTTAATATATTTGTTCCTTTTAGTTCTATTATTTATTTATTCTTTTGCTTTTAAGGTCAAGTCAAAACCCTAGCCAAGTACCCAAAGCTTCCCAGGAAGGTTCCTAACAATACACCCAGCCTCATCTTTATGACATAAAGCAAACATGCAGTAGGTTTTATGGAACGAATGACTGATCCGTACTGAGAAAGGCCCGACTGCCCACGGTTAGGCCCTTCAGTTTAAAGCTGGGAGACCCACCATCATTTCTTCCAAGTGATGGTGATGTGTTTGAAGCAGTTTGTTCACAATATTTTGCTTTCTAAACCCCTTTATGCACTTAAAAATGCTTGTGGGCCTCTAAGAACTTTTGTTTTTGTGGGTATATTTATTTATTAAACTGAGAAATTAAAAAAATATGTGTTAACCCATTTAAAATGATAAAACTAAATCCAATGCATTTTAACATCAATAGCGTATTTTTATGAAAATAATTTTTCAAAGAAATTAGTTAAAAAAACAAAAAAATTTAAATATTTTTATAATTTTTTTTAAATGTCTGATTAATAGATGAAGGTTATATTTTTATATCTGTTTCTATATTCAGTATATTATGATAAATTGCTTCCATTGATGTATAAGAAGATGATTTGGGCTCCTATAGATATGTAGTTAGAAAAAGGAGAATTTTGATAACTTTTTACACAATTGTAGACATTCTTCTCTGATAAGTCACCAAAACTGAATGAGTCATAGTTTATTAAAAGTTGTAATGTGGATTTTGAACCTATATCAATAACTTATACTGTTACATTAAAATCCACAGTTCTGTCTTGAACTTTGAATGAATCTGTTATACATGCATGATTTTCTACCATACGCATTGGTCATTTTGAAAATACTGGTTTATGACTTACATTGATCTTCCAAACAGTGACTCATTTAAAAATGTACTCCAAAATCATTTTAATTTCTAACATCACCAATCTCATTAGAAAAGTCTCAAACGTGCCCTTGTTATTGCTCCATCAGTGTCGAAGTTGTGGGAAGCCTACCTGGAAATTTATCGTTGGTAGTAAACTCTTTCCTTGAAGTGACAGACTCACTTCCATCAGTTTTATTGTGGAAACGTATGCCAAAACCTTACTTCTGAACAACCCAACCATAGTTTATCTGTCATTCTTCAACTGAAAAAAATAAAGTTTCTTTAGAAAAACTGGCTAGGTTGGCTTACAACTCAAAACAATCACACAGCGTTTTGTTTTATTTTTCAAGGCAGCTATCTTATTTCAATATGCAGCAGAAGGGCTTTATGTGTACTTCTGTTTTATTGCACAGAATATTGAAATAACCTAAGGATTGAATTTGATCAAAATGATAAGGCATGTTACTTTTTCAAGGTGATCTTTAAGTCTAATGGGTGTGTTTCCTTACTGCGAATGCCTGAAGATGAAGAATACAATGACCGTGAGTAGAGTCTCCTCTTTCTGCCTCAGTTGGAGCTGAGCTACCCAGCAGTTCACCTGCCTTTGTTATTGCGCTATCAGTATCAATGTCAACATGGTGAAAAAAGCGAATATGTCCTAGTACCATTATAAACATAGTTTTGACCTTGCTTACCCCGAAAAGGGTCTTGGGGTCCTCCATAGCTTGGAGGAACCCGCATTGAACTGTCTCAGAGAGCAGCTATAGAAGATCTCTTCTTCCCAAGGAAGGATTTTTTGGAAGCTCAAGAAAAATAATGTTGAAACATTTGATTTAACTTTTGTAACTCTAACACTAAAAAGAGTTTTTGGTAATTATCTCTGTCAAAGCTAAAAAACAAAACCAAAAATATGCAATGATGGATGCTTAAGAGAAAAAGGTATAATAAAAATACTTCCATGTATAAGATACACCTTAATTTTGGGGGCCCAAAATTTGAAAAAATAATGCATTACATAAAGGTATTGAACTCAAGGTTTATTCATCATAAAATTCATACAACTAACTCCTTATCACTGTCAAAACTCCCACCCATTAGCTTGTCCTCATCTGTGTCTGATGACAAATCTGTCTTCATATACTGCCTCGTCCTCAGTTCCATCTATGGCATTTGAAATGTCACAACCACTGTATAAGATGCACCCAGTTTTTAGACCCCAAATGTTTTGGAAAATGGTGTGTCTTATACATGGGGAAATTCGGTAATTTACTGAGTGCTCACCACTCTCCAGACACTGTTGTCAAACTCTGCATACACTTCACCTAATACACTCAGCAGCTTTATTAGGTAGGCACTAGTTTGTTTCTGTTTTAAGGAATTGAAGTGGCAACGGGCTTAAATAATTTGCCCAAGGTTCTCATGGCTAGTCAGTGGCAAATCTGAGTGTCCAACTCAGTTCTTTTTTTTTGTCTTTTTCTGAAGTGAAAAGCAGGGAGGCAGAAAGACAGACTCTCACATACGCCTGACCGGGATCCACTCAGCATGCCCACCAGGGGGCGATTCTCTGCAACTGGAGTCATTCTAGTGCCTGAGACAGAGGCCATGCAGCCATCTTCAGTGCCCGGGGCCAACTTTGCTTCAATGGAGCCTTGGCTGTGGGAGGGGAAGAGAGAGACAGAGAGAAAGTAGAGGGGGAAGGGTGGAGAAGCAGATGGGCACTTCTCCTGTGTGCCCTGGCCGGGAATCGAACCCGGGACTTCCACATGCCAGGCCAACACTCTACTACTGAGCTAGCCAGCCAGGGCACCATCTCAGTTCTTTTTAACTCAAAGGTCCTCGCTGTTAATCACTACCTAAACTTACTAATAAAATATTTTCTTCCCTAATTACCTAAATGAAAATTTTGTGTTCTGCCGGGCCTATATTTCAGTTTATCATGGACTTCTCTTTAACTGTAATCATTCAAGTATTACCTCTTCTAGAATGGTTTATGGTTCACTTGACCAGATTTAAATTTCTCATTGTAGGGCTTTCATAGTTTCAATTATTTCACGTACTACTGTTCGTCATAATTTCTGTTATTCTTGTTTCTTCCTTACTCTCACTTACCATAAGCTTCTTTAGATCGAGCACAACATCATATTCACATTTAGTAGTATGGGTCCCAAACTAACCAACCACTGCCACAGTATTCCATTCACGAACACCCTGAGTTTCATTCAGCTCAGCTGTGTGGTAAACGGCAAGTCGCAGTTCCTGTCGTCAGGAGGTAGAGCATACTTTGTGCTCTCTTGGACTTGGCCCGCTCCTGCATTTGCTGTGTGCAACAGGGCGCAGCAGGAGTAATTCTGTGCGAATTCCCAGCCTAGGCCTCTAGAGTCTCTGCATGCTCCTGTCCATTCTCCTGGAAGCCTGCCTGGTCACCGTGTACATAAACCCTATTCAGCCTGCTGAGGCACAACAGGCCATGTGGAACCGAGGTGAGTCATCCCAGTTGAGCCATCTGAAACCAGGCTAATCTAGCAGCTGACCTCAGATGTAAGAGCAATTAGCCTGGACCTGCTCTGTTGGGCCCAGATTGTTAGAGCTGTTCTGAAGAAGGCAGTTCAAATGGCCAACCACAGAGTGGGAGGTAAAGAAAGATAGTTGCCTAAGCCACTGTGTTAGTCAGGGTTCCTCGGAGAAGTGGCACCAAAAGGAAGTGTGTATTCATATGTGTTTGTGTGTTTATATATATGTATATAAACATGTGCATATGTAATATGTGTATATATGTATATATATTTGTGTGTGTGTATATATATGTGTGGGAGGAGAAATAGAGGGAGAGAGAGAGAAAGATATTGATTTATTTTAAGGAGCTCACTCTTGTGACTGTGGGGCTAGCAAGTTTGAAATTTCAGAGTGGGCTGGCAGGCTTGAACCCAGGGAAGAGCTGATATTGCAGCTTGGGTCCGAATTCTGTCTGAAGGCAGAATTCCCTCTTCCTCAAACCTCAGTCCTTTTTCAACCTTCAACTGGTTGGATGATGCCTACCCACTTTATGGAGGGCAATCTGCTTCATGCAATGTGTCTGTTGATTGAATGTTCATGTTAATGTTAATCTCATTAAAAAAAATACCTTCACAGTGAGTATTAGACTTGTATTTGTCCTAATATCTGGGCCCATGGCTTAGCCATGTTGACACGTAAATCTCCATCACAACCACCTGGTTCAGGATGGTTTGTCGGGGTACAAAGTACATCTGGTTTGTTCTGTAACCACATCTCTCCAGACCTCTGAACTCAGCAGTCTTAGAAATGATTTAGCAAAGAGTTGCCAAGTTTACTAATTCCAAAAGGAAGAATAATAATTCTTTTTGTCCTCCTCAAAAATTTGAGCTTTAATATATATATATATATAAAATATATATTTCCGAAAAAAGATTTGGTTGTCATGTGGAAAATTCTTCAGGTATTCTGTTGCTCACCTAGGATATGTGAACTGACTTCCTTCCCTCTTAGATGCTGGAGCCTGTGCCGGCCACTCCATTTCGGCCTCAGTCTCTCTTCTCTGGGACAAAGCTGCACAAAAGTATCTATTGCCCTCAGGAGTTCATTCTTTTCTTAAATCAATTTGCTAGATTTTTTTTAAAAAACATTCTGTCTGTATTCTGCGTGCGTAAGTATTTTCACTAGAATAATCTGCGTTGGCTGTCCTCCTGGAAGAAATGACTCCTTTTCTCCCCTCACCACAGAAACAGTGGAGTACTGAGCTGGTCCAGTGCCGTCCTTGCCAGTTCTTTGTTTCTTCATTCTGTTCACAGATCTCTGGGGGCAAGGATTACAGGCAGTGCATTGTTTGTGTTTTTGCCTTTTGGAAGCAAAAGGAGTTGATAAAGACTCCACTGAGGGTATTTGCCATGCCCTGAAATAAAAGAACAAATAGACGAAAGTGTTACCCACTTGAGTGTCAAGCAGCTTTCCAGCGACAGAGAGATAGATGCTGGCTTCCGACACTTCTTCAGCTCTGCAAGCGGGGGAGCCGCCTTCCCTCCTGGTGAATTGCTCGCCTGACAGTAAACATTCTAAATGCATTCTAATATTTTGGACGACTACATTTACGCTAGTAAGTACCATTTATAGCAGCTTTAATATGTGGTTTTGCTGGCTAAACATGTTGCAGACATTATCTGCTTTGATCCTATTATTGCAGGAATCAAAGGAGGACAAAGATGCCCAGACTGCTTGATGAAGGAAGTAGGATTTATTTAACCGGCAGAGCTGCGTGACCCAACAGAGTCAACAAAACACATGCTCCCCGAAGTTCAATTTCTTACATCTTACATACCTTTCACAGGATACAGGTTTTCCTGCAAGGGTCCCATGATCCCTTTGTCTAGAGGTCTGCGTCACTCACATGACTCTAGGTGAGTTTAGGTGAGGTCAGAGAATAAGTGTTGGAATTCGTAAATTAAGGTCTTAAAAACTTTTAAGAAAAGAGAAAAGGAAGGGGTTTTCAGGTAAGTTCTATCTTCCTTTCTCTGTGTAGCAAGTGGCCCCCTGCACCTTTCAGAGAACTGTCGGAAGTAGTTAATCCATAATTGGTTGACTCAGCTACCCCAGCTCTCTCCTTTCCCTTGCATTCTTGTTTCTTTCTCCAAGTCGGGGAGGGGGGTTATGGGGCCTGACTTCTCCTTCCATACTATGGCAATCAGGTAAGTTAGGTATTAGATTAAGAAGACAGAAGCAAAGAGACTTACTTAATAATTTGTCTAAGGGTAAGCGGCGAACTGGGCATGAACACGACTGTCTATGTGACACTAGCGCTGACGGTTCTGGTCCCTACCTTAGGCAGCCCCACGAGGTCAATGACCCAGAGCACCATTTGCAGGTGGTGATGCAGTTCCAGCTCAGAGGGTAAGGGTGCAGTTCCCAGACTGACTACCTCGGGTGAGTTTTTACTTCTTTATTTATTAGCTGTTATTTAATTGCTCAGGGCCTCAGTTTCTTCCTCTTTAAAATGAGTTTAATAATATTGCCTTCTCCTAGGGTTGTTCGAGGGATTAAATGAGTTAATACGTGTGAGGTACTTTGAATACTACTTGACACAAACTAAATGCTCGCTGGATGTTACTTATTTCTATTAAAATGTATGAAGCTTTTCTATCAGGATGTCAAGTTTTGAATTTCCTGTTCAGCTCAACCAATAATCTTACATTTATTTACTAATGACTTTTAGATTAAGGTTGAGATTGCTACGAGATGCCAAAGGACACACACACACAAAAGTCAGTTTGGAAACAATTCAAGCCAATTGCCAATTCAATGAAAATATTAGTCAGACTCATTATTTAATGTCCCGAGGAACAAAAGCAGCAACTCTTTTTGTAACAGTTTTTTAAAGGACTTTTAATTGGTTACAGGATTATGTCAAAGGCAAACTTCAAATTTATTAAGAAAAAGAAAGGAACATTGGTGA
Organism: Rhynchonycteris naso; assembly: GCA_037038555.1. NCBI lineage: Eukaryota > Metazoa > Chordata > Mammalia > Chiroptera > Emballonuridae > Rhynchonycteris > Rhynchonycteris naso. The sequence continues at coordinate 14,926,677 of CM072998.1, read as the reverse complement.
GGAAGTAAGGACTCAGTCTGGGTGGTTCCATACCGTGTCGTCTCTTAGGGTAATGACACGTGAGGGAGCAAAATGTGGCATTGTCAGAACAGTGTGAGCCATGGACAGTCTTCCCCCGGGAGTGCACAAGGGTGTGTGGGCATCTCAGGCAAGCCATCAATTAGTCTATAATTTAGTTGTTTCTGTTGTAATGAGTGAATCAAAGTTCACTACTTAACTCCTGCCTGAGAAGGTCTTAGGACACTTGCTCTGCTCTACACTGAGCACCTCGTGAGTGGTTTTGATAGGTAGAATAAAAACACAGCACCAGTGGGAGCCTCCATGTCTTTTTTAGCAAGTTCCAGATAATTACAAAGGTGTCACATTATTACATGTATATACTTTCAAAAGGTTGTGCCAATTTTAACAACACATTTTCTTAATATTCTAGAATGTTGAGAAAATACAAAAAAAGCTTAAAGAAGAAAATACGACTCGTGTGCAATCCTACTATAACATATTGGTGCATTTATGTTCAGTGAAATGTTGTTTGAAAGTGTTTGTCTGGTCTGGTGATGTCTGAAGATGTAGGATAAAATGAAAGATTGATACTTTATGTCAGCCCCAAGAATGGTATTCCTTGGTACTTGAACTTATTTTATCTTAGTTTTAAAAAAAATACTTTAGTTTGAGCTGAAATTAACTGCAATTTATTAACCTGAAAGCATACCTGTGAGAGTTGTAAGTCAAAACAAGGCTGCATTATGAAACAATTTAAATATAAACAATGTGATGATGAATTTCATTTATGCAGAATGATCACAATTGTGTAACTTTTGGTCAGGAAGTTTGAGGTGAGACTTTCTGTTTGAGTTGGTGATTTTGGGGGACTTACAACTTTGTGAAAAGCAAGGGCATGAAGTTGGAAGATGATTCTGGGAGTTTAGGAGCCCCAAGGCACAGGCTACCAGATCCTGGAGAAATGTCTAACCACCCCTGCAGTGTAACCCGGCCTTTTATATAAAACATAAAATGTGCTTCCCACGAATAAATGGAAATGTGGGACTTGGCTGCCCAAGTGGAAATAGCAGTGAGGTCACAGTTATCTTCTGAAACCACACTTGCCCTGGTACCTGATTAATTCTTAATGAACCTTTCTGTTGGGCTAAACAAATAAGCATAATTGTGCTTAACGTTAGATTTCTGAAAAAGAATTCACTCATGTCTTTTTCCCACAGACTAAAACTCTCCTGGGACTCCTTCGAGAAGCTTCACACTACTTCTTAGAACAAGGCAAGATGGTATTGAACGTCCCCCTTTGGTGCAGTCCGTGATGAAGCCGATTGTGCCAGCTGGCAGGTGTACCTTGTGCCTGCCTCCCCGGAGCAAGCCACGAGCGTTATTTACCACAGTCGTAACCGACCAGCCCATCCATTCTGTTTCTAGGCCGTCAGGGAGTCTGGGGCCAATGTGTTCTTTGCGGCACTCTTCATGTCTGAGATACTCTTAGAGGCAAATAAATTGTCAAATTAATGGCCTGTACCTGAGGAGAATGAGCTGGAAGGTCAGGGCAGCAGGTGTGGGCTATCATTGGGTTGGATACGTTCTGCCTCCTTACACAGTGCCTTGAGATTGGAACATAAATTTCTGAATCCTAGATGTGATAAAAGACAACGTACAGCTTTTTGTTTGTTGAAGGAGAGGAGAAATAGACCACGGACACATTCTTTTTTTTTTCTACAAGTGCCTCTACTTTTTTTCCATCATCCTGACACATGGCAAGAAGAATGGGAGGAAGGCTGAGAGTCAGTAACGGGAGCACAGCCTCCTGTCCTGCTTCACTGCTCAGCTTGTGTTTTCTTCAGCCTACTTTTCTATTCACTGGGTGAACTGCAGAGCTGTAGGAACTGTTCGGTAGCAAGTTCAAGGTGAGGAATATTAACTCTGTGAAGCGCCTAAGGTAACATCTGGTTTAACACTCGGCTGGAAAACAAAGAGGCAGGTTCTGGCCTGCTGGTGGCCTTCAGACCACTGGTCTTCCCATGATGTCCTCTCACCTTTCCGGGATTCAGGGCAGGCAGGCGTTTATTTTTCAGTTCAGTTATTGTGTTCCTCAGCTCTGGGACTTCAATTTGGGACTTCCTTCTATTTTCTGTAGTCATCCATTCTTCTCCCAAGTTCTGTGAGCACGTTTATGACTTACTTTGAACTTTTTATGAGGTGAATTACTTATCTGTGTTTTATTAGTCCCTCCAACCCCGAGGTTTTATCTCATGTTTTTTTTATTTGGAACACATTTTTTGTCTCATTCTTTATGCTGGATCCTATGCAAACGCTAAAGCAGTCACCTTCCCCAGCCTTGAGGACTGGCCCAGGAGATGAACCTTATTATTCAGCCCTGCCCTGACTTGCAGTTGTCTCTCAGACCTCTGTGATAGGCCAGGCAGCCTGTTGTATTTTCAGGAGCCCCCAGCAGTTGAGGGTGTGTAAAGACCAGTCTGTGCCCCAAAGGAAAGGAGGAGCTCAGTCAGCACCTAGATTCCTGCTGATTGCAAGCTAGACTGTCAGGCAGCAGCTTTTAAAGCATGAAAATATATACAATCCTGTAGAACCACAAGCATGTGCCCTGCTGGCCATCAAAGCAGGCGATCTGGAGGCGTCCCATGAGTGACAGTCTCAAAAATTCAGGCACCAGATGAATGAATAGGCTCTGTTCTGGGAGATATGGGCCCACCTCCAAGAGGCTAAGGGAGAGCACCATGATGGGACCCCCCACTTACATGGGCTTCAGACTGTGCCAGACCCGATGCCTGCCCCCCAGGCTGGGGCTCCCGCTCTGCAAGCAGGCCCCGTTCACAGAAAGACTGGGGTGTGCTCCAGTCTGCAGTCTGTTCAATGATCTGGGGTGGGAGTCTGTCCAGAACTGTCTCCCTGATTGTTATAATCCCCGGGACCCAGAGCACAAGGTCCCTGCCCTCTAGAACCCGGGATACAAGAGCATCCCTGAGGCAGCTGCCACGAGAGCTGAGGCACTAGACATGCAAACGGGGGCTGCAGAAGAATGGGAAGGTCCCCTCTGGGAGGCACCGGAGACCAGGGGGCTGTGACACAGGGAGAGAGAACAGGAGCTGCATGCTGGGATAAGCAGCAGGGACCCTGCAGGGGGCGCTGCTGGAGAAAGGGGAGAAAAGGAGAATGCGTCAGCCCACGGGGTTAAGGCAAAGGGGAGCCTGCAGGAGGTGCTTGCAGGACTTAGCCAAAAGAAAGGAGAAGGATGGTGTGTCTGCGGGATGCCGGCCCCTCTGCTGATGCCTTCAGATGGGCAACTGAGCCTTCTTCACAGAAGGTCTGGGCGCCACGTGGGCCTCAAGGAGGTGAGCACCATGTGTTCTGACAGCTAGCCGTTTTGGGGACTCTTCTTTAAGGAGCAGTTCTTTAAAAAGGCAGGCTGCCCAGTGTGGGGTCGAACCCTTCACCCCTCGTGGAGAAGCTTCAGGTTTTGAGTTCCCTCCTGACGGCGTGGGATGGGGGTGCCGGTCACATGGTGTCTCCTCTCTGCTTCTAGGCAGGCCTCTCCTCGTTGGCCACATGCGTGGGAGTCAGTGTGACAGTTTTTAGGTTTTTTTTCCAGAGGAAGTTCTTCCCCAGGTAGCTGCAGACTCCGTTCATCTGTGGGAGGAACTGGTCCCAGGAGTTCCCATGTCACCATCTTGAACTGGAACCTGTAAAGTCATAGAGATGGATTTATAATATGTGTAAATTATTTTGTATTCCTCTGCACATTCAATTCAAATATCTCGAGACTGCAAAAGAAATCTCCCATTTGATAACTTTCTTTTCCCCACAACCGTGATCAAGGGAACTAGATACATTTGAAAGTTTAAAGATTAGGAAAGTATTTATGTAGATATCCTATTGGGAGAATCATTTTGTAAGTTAAAAGAATCTAGGATGTTTTGCTGTCTATTGCTATAACATTTTGTGATTGAGTTTATAGAGATGAGTCTATTTTATCACTTCGGGAACCATTTTTCTGAAGAAGAAGCTTGGGAGTGGTGGGTGAGGGTAAATTTAGTCCTTGTTTTGCTTGCTTTCAATTACTAGGTTCATGCCACCCAAGTTTGTATTTATGGGCATTCACATGTACTTCTTTGTGGAGGACAGATTTTTGTATTTCCCTGAAAATTCATTCTATAGAGCAGATAAAAATAATACTGATTTTCTGAAAGTCTTCTTAAATGAACCTGTTTGTGTCCCATGTAGTAATACTTTGCTGTTAGAGAAATCTGTGAGCCACTGGGGTCTTGAGGACATATGATTCAAATGTCAACAAGAAGAGAGAGAACAAAAAGGAAAAATAAATAGTTACTAATCTCTTGAGAAGTTGGCTTTCTGGGAAAAGTTAACAGCTGTGTAAGATTTATGGTCCTTAAGTCCGCATGCTCAGAGTCCTGACATTCCTGAGGTTCACCTGAATTCGCACGCCCGTGGTTCAATGGAGCTGGGTGATTTTGCCACTCACAGAGAACACGGAAAAGATTCCTGCCCTCCTGGTGAAACACTTTCAATATTTAGCTTCGTAAGGTATACAGACAATAATTTTGGGGAAGGATGCCCGTTTAACGTGTTGATTGGGAAACTGAAAGGTAGCGCTGTCCACAGAGCGCTCAAATGCAGAATTATGGAAAGGTGCTGAGTGTCAGCTCCGCAGTTCCCTGGCAGGGGCTTTCTGTTCATTTCCCAGCAGCACTTGGAGCTTTTGTTTATTCTTTGTGAAGAATTTGTTGCCAAACATGGAGAACAATTAGCAGGGCCACTGACAGTCCACATATGTGGAATTTAAGGACTTTTCGCAGATTTTATAGATTTGGTATAGTTCCACAGAAAACTATAAAATTCTTATTGCAGCCCAGGAGGTTGTAAAAGTTAAAACAGAAATAACTGAATTACTGCGTCCAGCAAAGCATGCAAGCAGCAGTTAAGTCATCGTGTGCATCACCACCACTTAACATTCCAGTGGCTTATCTGAGCAAGTATTTTTATCAGCTCTTTGAGATAATAATTCCTTCAAATAGTCTGATAATTTTATTTTATGAAAGAAAATGAGATCTGTACTTCTAAGATAAAGAAGTTGGCATCTTTTATGAGTTCTACCTCATCTGTTATGTTACTTATTCTTTTCTTGGTCTTGTTTTATTTTTGATAGCAGTGGGTTAGACACCAATATCTGCCATATGTCTCTGTGTTTTTGTTCTATACATCTTGAGACTCTTTTAGTTAGTATAGGAATGTTTATAAATGTCATATGTATATTAGCTTACCGATATTACATAATGCATTGCTCTTTTAACTTAACATGCTTTGAATACTATGTTGCTTAAAGTAATACTGCAAAATCTGCTTCCCTTTAGGGTAAGTTTGATTAGTTAAAATGTACCTGGCCCTTAAACAGGCAAAAAAGAATTTTGTTTCAATTCAACTTAAGACTGCTACCTATGTGGATAGAGAAATTCAGGTTTTTACTGCCCAATGCCAATTTATTTTAAGCTGTTTAAACTCATGATCCTTTGTTGTCTCTCTTCCAGTGTGGCTTTATGGGTAGAGACTGAGGTCAGTGCTGAGAGATTTAGAAATGGAGCTCCACATAGAGCCCTCACAGGGATTAGAAAGAAGCCGGGACCTTCTGTGTATTGTCTACAAGATTATCACACACGCTTCAAGTTCTTGAATGATCATACTCTTGTGTTTTCATAGTCACTTCACAGCTTCATATCTCACACACTGTCACTTATTTAACATTCTCTGGTTCCGTAGCATTTAACACTTAGCATTTACGGGTACTGATGCTTCCTGGGAAGCCTGCTGAGCAATGTTAAGTGACTGCAGGCAATCAGACCCTTCAAGATTCCAGATTCAGAGAGATCTAAATTGGGTGTGATTTTGAAGCTTCTGTCTTGGTGGACGTCATCATACATATCCAGGTTTGTCATTTCGTCAACAGAGGGGTTGATGGACTAATGTACAAAGTGCAATGTGAACACTTATTTTACCCCTCACTAACTCACCAGTAAGCAATGCTTTATTTTTATCAACCATTCCAGGGACTGAAAAGTTTCTTTCTGTGTAATAAACCAAATTCTGCACTTTTGGGTTACACAATTAAAATATATATATATATATATAAATCTCCAGGGACCTGTTCATCATCTCTACTGCTGAGAATAATTACAGCAACAATATCGGGTACTGTTTGTTGAGTTTCTTTAATGTGCTAACCATAACCATGTACTTAGGACACATTACATTATCTTACAGTTGAGGATGGTCATCATTTCTAGTCGATGGTCAGGAAACTGAGGCTCAGAGAGCTAATGAGCATCAGAGTACATAATTGGCCCTGTGTTTGGCTCTGAAATCCTCAGTCTTTGTTATTCAAAGAGGGTCACATTTGAGTCACTCTCTGTCTTGCACCAGGATAGGGCCTGGTGTGGGTTAGGGAATCTTCCTACTGAGGAGGGCAGACACTTAGCAAAGCCAGAGAAGAGGAAAAGCAAGGTCTCCTGCACTCCCATTTCCCCATGGAGACAATGCCAGGATAGAGGTGCTTTGCTGGCAAGTAGCTCAAATTTGTGTGCAGTGGGGGGGGGCAGGGGGGTTGTCACTCTGCCTTTCCCACAGAACAGCCCGAGAGTGCGCTTGGAGTTGGGGAGTAATCAGACTCCCTGAGCACCAGGCAGTCTGGAGGTGCGCATCAGCTGTTTGTGAGGGTTGCCCAGGAACGTTAACTGCACCTGCAATCTTGGAACCTGCGGGATGTCACTTTGGGGAAAGAGGGACTAGGCCCCTGTAGGAAGTGAGCTTTGCTGGTCCTCCCTCTGGGGAGAAGCAGAGAGGAGAGTCAGGAAGTGCCTGTCCAGGCCGGTCAGCCCAAACATCTGGGGCCACTTTGGGGCATTTTGCCTCGTGCTTCACACTCTTTCTACAATACTGCACTGTTTTCATATTGTTTGGTAAGTTTATTTTTAAATATCTCAGCAGGAGAATGTGAATTTTGTGGAAGAAATGGTCAACTAGTCGAAAGCCCTCCATTTGTAATAACATCCTTGCCAGATTAGAGTTAATAGGCCTCCAAGGAACGGTTATTTAGACTAGAACCAGACAAAGTGCTAAATAATATACCGTCCAGCATGATCTACTGCCCTCGAGGGAGAGAGCTGAATGACTCGGTAAGGGTTTCCCATCTTCGGTTTTAATAACCGGGTTCAGGATCAAACCACGAAGCGTGCGTTGCCTCAGTATGTCCCCCGCTGTTGAGGTGCCTTTTCCCGTGGTCCCTTTTGCTTCTGGGATGTCGTCATCCCAAAGAGCTTAGAGTGTGCAGGCATGAAAGTCTTCCTAACTGTGTTGTGAAATGAGGGGAAAAGGGATGCTCCAATGAGACGAGATTGAATTTGGGCCACAGAGAGATCAGTGAGTAGCACTACAGACTGACTTTTCGTTGTTTGTTTTAATTGGGATCTCTCTCTGTATGTATGGTGTGTCATTTGTAGTAGCCATGTGGCTCTCCCTGAGGTCCGGAAAAAAAATAGAGTTTCTTCAGTTCAACATTCTAGGTGTTTGCAAGATTTGCTGTAGAACGAATACCTTCATGGCCCTCACTTCTTTTATGGAAGGGGTTCAATTTCAAGTGCACTGGGGCATTAAAGATTAGTCAGGCTGAAAACAGCATATCTGTTAATTTCCTAAGAAGGAAAAACTTGGATTTAGCCAAGTGGGAAATTTCTGTGGGTCAGGAAACTATGTTCTGGGTTGGAACTTGTGGGAGGAAATATATTATCTTTCAGTACTGATTACGAAACCAGACTGATCTTTGGTCTAAGTGAACAACTTTCTTCCTTTCTTTCTTTTTCTTTCTTCCCTCCTTCCCTTCCCTTCCCTTCCCTTCCCTTCCCTTCCCTTCCCTTCCCTTCCCTTCCCTTCCCTTCCCTTCCCTTCCCTTCCCTTCCCTGCCCTTCCCTTCCCTTCCCTCCCCTCCCCCTTCCTCCCTCCCTCCCTTCCTTCCTTTCTTTCTTCCTTCTTTTCTTTCTTCTCCCTCTCCTCCCCTCCCCTCTCTTCCTTTCCCCTCCCTTTCCATCCCCTCTCCCCCTTCGTCCTTCCCCCCTTCCTTTGACATAGTCTGATGTGGATAGAAAAGACTAGGGCAGAGATGAGGGAATGATGGTAGCTAGTCCACCATGTTTCCGGCAAGTGGCCCTAGTAAGCTTCACTCTGAAACATTTAAAATTTGACTCTTTAAAAAATTTTTTTCTGCTATTTTAAGGAAATACTTGAATATGTATTTTGAAATACCTGTTAATTACTGAATGCTGATGCTGGAATTGGATAGGAGGATGTTAAAAAGCACATAGTCTTCAACAGGGCTCCAATGTTCAGGAGGAAATGTCACTGAATGGTCATCACTCACTCCCGAAGATCTTGTGACCCTTACTTAATGATATCAGTGAGGGTCCTTTGCCAGTTATTAGGGAAGTAGGAAATAAAAATCAGGCTCACATTTTGTGTGAAAGGAAAGGTTTTCCAGCTTATTCCATTTTTGCTGTCTATGAGACTGATTCTGATATGTATTCTAATGTGTACTTAAACACTGACACCTTTCTATTAGCTTTTATGAATGGCTGATGACTGAACGATAGATCCAGCTGACTACTGAGCAAATTTAAAAATTGGTGTTCGGGTCTCATCTTCTGGTAGTATAACCAAATGCTTGTGAAGACGTGCAATTATGATATGGTGTATTTTTGCTCTCTTTAATGATGTTTTACATTGATTTTTAGAACAGTTTTTATTTTATATTTACAAGATTATTGTGAATTTAGAGTACAAAGTTCACATATACTCTTCACTAGGTCCCCTATCAGTAACGTCATACTTTATTACATTAATTATATGGTATATGTACTATAGTTAATGAACCAATATTGATAACTATTATTAACTAAAGTTTGTCTTTTATTTAAATTGACTTAGTTTTCACTGAATGTTATTTTTCTGTTCCAGGCTCTCTGACTTAGCTGCTATATTACTTTTTTTTTGGATGAGAAGAGTCAGTGCCTGCGCCCTGGCTGATCCACCCAGCAACCCCATCATGAGCCGATACTCAAATACAGAGCTATTTTTAGCACCTTAGGATGATGTGCTACAATGGAGCTATCCTCAGTGCTTGGGGCCATGCTTGAACCAATTGAGCCACGGCTGTGTGTGGGGATGGGTGAGGGAGACGGAGAGAAGTAGGAGGGGTGGAGAAGCATATGGTTGCTTCGCCTGCGTGCCCAGACCGGGAATTGAAGCTGGGATGTCCATAGGCTGAGTTAACCCTCAATTCATTAAGCCACCAGCCAGGACCTCATATTACATTTAACAGTCATGTCTTCTTAGGCTCCTCTTGACTGTGATAGTTTCTCAGGCTTTCTTTGCTACAGATGACCTTGACAGTTTTGAGGAGTACCAATCAGGTATACTTTAGGATGCCCCTCTCCTGGAATATTTTTTTTCCTTATGATTGGACCGGCTTTGGAGAGGAGAGGCTTAGAGGTAAAAGGACGTTGTCATCATATCACATCAAGAGTACAGTGCATTCTATCAACGTGACATCACTGTTGATGTTGACCTTGATCATCTGGCTAAGATAGTATTTGTCAGGTAAACTTAGTCTTTTTTCTTCCTTTCCATAGCATACTCTCTGAAAGAAAGTCCCTTTGCACAGCCCAAATGTAAGGATTAAGGAGTAATGCTCCACCTCCTTGAGGGTAGAGTATCTACATATATTATTTGGAATTCTTTTGCCCAGGGATTTAGTAATTTTTTATCCAACTATTTATTTATATTGGCATGGGCTCATTATTTTATACTTTTGGGTTTTAATACATTATTTAATTTATTTTGTTGTTCAAATTACCCTAGCTTTGATCAGTATATCAAACTAAAGCTTTTTGCACAGCAAAAGACTCCATGAACAAAATAAAAAGACAACCCATACAATGGGAGAAAATATTCATCAATACATCTGATAAGGGGTTAATAACCAAAATTTATAAAGAACTTCTAAAACTCAGCACCAGGAAGGTAAACAATCCAATTAAAAATTGGACAAAAGAACTGAATAGTTCTTCTTCAAAGAGGACCTACAAATGGCCAATAGGCATATGAAAAAATGTTCAAGGTCACTAATCATCAGAGAAATGCAACTTAAAACCACAATGAGATACCACCTCACACCTGTCAGAATGGCGCTCATTAACAAAACAACACACAGTAAGTGCTGGCCAGAGTGTGGAGAAAAGGGAACCCTTCTGTACTGCTGGTGGGAACTCTTATATTCTTTTAACATACCTATAGCAGTTTTTATTTGAGTATTTTCTTAATTTTTCAATTATAAGATGATTCTTCCCCAGCCCTAAAATCACCACTTCTCCAAGAAGTCCCAAATTTCTTCATTAAAGAATGTTATTAGAGGTCAAGATCTGACCGCTAGGTATACTTATGTCTATTGGGTTATCATTGCTTCTAGGCACTTTCAGCTGATGGAGTAAGGAAATGTATATGTGAATACAAAACCATGTTATCTATAAATATTTCTACATATATTCATATGTATCCATATTAAGCAAAACATTAGTTCATAATGATGTATCCAACTCCAATCTATTACTGTGTAAATTATTCTAGACTCTCCCTGATGCTTCTCCATACATCCCCACTCCCATAGTGAGAAACCTGGTTTCTACCATCCATGATTTATTTGCTTAATTGTTTGATTCCAATATACTTGCATAGTATAATTAAAATTGTTAACCTGTACCCCTGTGGGAAACAACACTATTGACTAAAAGTACAATGCTTATGCACAGTTCTTTTTGTCTTTATTCTTATGGGCTCCACTCATTTTCCAAAATTCTTAGCACCATACTCCCCCCTGCCCCGCCATTCTTTTTAGCAAGGTTGTTTCTTATGTTTCATACATTTGTAATATACTTTGATTCTTTTATCACAGTCTGCACTCCACTAAGGGATCCCCAACCTCCTAAATTATTTGCATGAAATGTTCGCATACATTAAGGTTTGTTTCTTGTTCTGTAAATTTTTATGGGTTTTGAGAAATGCAAAATTTCATGTATCATCATTATTGTATTATACCGAATAGTTTCACTGAGAATCCTCTGTGGTTCAACCCTCCAAAGCCCCTCGTAACCAGTGATAGTTTAGTTATTGCTATAGCTTTGCTTTTTCCATATCTGAAAAAAGGACTTATATCTGAATGATAGAATGTCATATGGTTGGAATAACATATATAGTATGTAGCCTTTTCAGGTTATCATTTTTCCACTTAGCAATATACATTTGATGTTCAAACGTGTCTTTCATAGTATTGATAGTAATTTCTTTTTATAGTGGAATAACATTTCCTTGGCATGATATACCTCGTGTAGATATTTGTTTATTTATTCACATATTGAAGTACATTTTAAAATGTTTGATTCTCACAACAACCCTGTGATGTAGATAAGGCAAGCATTAACATTCACATTTTATTATCAACTTTGATAAGGAAAGTTTCCAGATGAGGATACTGGAGCTCAGGAAAGCTACAGGACTTTCCCAGAGTCACAAAGGCAACAAGAGATGAAGGCATGACTAGCCTCCTAGCTTCTATCTCCTGGCCCCAAATTCTCATACCTGCATCACAGTAAAATCATATCTTATTAGACAGAAGATCATTAGTGTTTTTCTCTGACGTGCAAACTCAGTGATAATGCAGTTATTTAACAGCTTATTTGTCTGATGCATCTGAGCCTTGGGTGTATCAGATAAATGACATTGAAAACAGGGTGCGTTAAGTTGCAGGTGAGCCTTTGACTCTGCCTTTGCTTTCTTGCTGTTTTGTAGCCACAATGGATTCTTCATATTCTATCATCTGATTCTTCTAGAAAATCCATATTTTGTACCCACCTTTTTAGTGGAGATAGTTGTGGTGTTTGCTAACATTCTCTTCCTGAGTCTTTTTGGAAGATATGTTACTGAACCAATGTGAAAACTGAAAGGTCCTGTTGTGCAGGATCTCTCAACCATGGCATTGTTCAGTTTGGTGCCAAATATGTCATTGTTGTGGAGGCTGTGTGTGCATTGTAGGGTGTGAGCAGCATTCCAAGACTCTGCCCACTAGATGCCAGTAGCATCCCTCCCAGTTGTCACAAAGAAAAATGTCTAGGTAGTGCCAAATGTCCCCGTGGAGGGGGGGAGGGACCTTTCTGTCAAGAACCACTGCTGTAGTGTTCAAACTGTTTGATGACTAATGATTTAAGCAGCAGATCGGATTAGATTAATGTCAAGAAGATATAAACTGTATAAGTAAATAGAATTCATTTCTCTATCATTTTATTACCTTATTTGTATAGTAATTTGATACAGCAGACGATACTTAAAGTTTTATTTCAAAGTTGACAGTAAAATGAAAGAAATAGGGCTGAATTGTGGGAGGGCTAGAAACGATATAATAGAGGTCAACTAGGGGTCAAATGTATTTTTGGCAAAATGAAAGAACTCTTTGATCCAAGGAAAAGCTCCTCATAGGAACAGCATTTTTCTTTTGTGTTTTCATTATAGAATCATGAAATTTTATGGTTTTCGAGCCCATATATATTATGTAGGTAAGCGCTAGATGAGAAAGAAGGGTGAAGCGTTGTTGATGGGCTCATGTTCCATTTTAACATGGTCTATTAGCCTGAGTGCTATAAAATGTATGGCTCATTATAGAAAATCTATAGTTAATTATGGCAATAATTATAGCATAGAAATAATCTTGGACTTACACATAAAAACACATGGAAATTGACTTTAAAAGTTATCCCTCTGAACTAGGAATGTGGTGATTCTAGGGCCAGGGCAAGGAAAATTCATGATGAGCCTGGGGCACTTTGTGGTCCCAGAAAATAAGAGAATAAAAGGAATAAGAAACATCAGAAGAACACAGGCGCCTACTTGTAAGAACTCCCAATGGCCAAAGCTGGAACAATTCAAGCTATAAAACAAATAATAAATACTACTGCATTACAACCCATTAATAAAATAAATTTCCATGAATTTCTATTGATATAAATAAGTGACTGAATGAAAAAAATAAGTGGTGGAGAAATGACAATTCTTCCTTACAGAAGAGTTCCAAATATTGAATATGGAAGGAAGGAGGGCAGTGGGAACAGACCAATAGAACACTATAGTTAAAAGTGCTGCAGGTGAGATTCATGGGTGAATGTTAAAATTAGTAGCTGAAATGTTAAGGAGCACCATATTTGTTCAAATACCACCTGCCTAACATTTATTAATTACTGTGGTGAACTGAACACCTATGTATAAGTTCTCTGGTGCTACTCCAGGAGATGGAGCTTAATTTACCTGCTGGTGAGGTGGGCTAGGATTAGTAACTTGCTTGTAAGGACTGGGATATGAAAAAGGGAAAAACAGTAATTTTACAGGGAAAAACACTGGTGTATAGAAGCTAGAGAGACGATAAGGTTGACATCACCAGTAACGTGATGTTAACATCATGTACCCCTGACAAGATGCAATGAGAAGGGTAATTTGCCTTTGTGGTTTAATCCCCCCACATCCATTATGAGAAAACTTCAGCCAACTCAAATTGAGGAACATTCTACAAAATATCTGACTATTACTGTCCCAAAGAATCAAGGTTATGAGTGACAAGGAAAGACAGAGAAACTGTCACAGATTGGAAGCTAACTAAATGCAACGTGGTATGCAGGATTGGGCCTCGAACAGAAAAAAGATATGATTAAAAAAACTACTGAAACCCAAATATACCCTGCAGTTTAGCTAATAGCATGGCACCAATGTTAATTTCTTAGTTTTGATCAATGTACCGTAACACATCATAGTCAAAGGTGAAAGATTGAGAACTTTCCCTCTAAGATCAAGAATAAGAATGCCCCCCTTTGCCACAACCATTCAACACCATATTGAACGTTCTACCAGAGCAATGAGACAAGAAAAGAATAAGACCATCCATATTGAAAAACAGAACTAAAATGAGCTGTTTACAGATGATATAACCTTACATAAAGAAAAGCCTAACAATTTCACACAAAAACACTGTTGAATTGATAAGCAAATTCAGCAAAATGATGTCTTATTGTGGCACAAAATAAACATACAAAGATCAGCTGTATTTTTGCACACTAACAATGAAAAATTAGAAAAGTAAGTTAAGAAATAATTCTATTTACAATAGCATTAAAAAGAACAAAATACTTTAGAAATTAACTTAAATCAAGGAGATAAAAGGTATGTACACTAAAAACTACAAAACATTGTTCAGAGGAATTAAAGAAGACAAATAAAATGGAAAGACATCTTGTGTTCACCTTTTGAAAGACTTAATATTGTTACAATGTCAATACTACCCATAGTGATCTTCAAATTCATTGCCATCCTAACAAAATCCTAATGACTTTCTGCAGAAATAGAAAAATCTGATAAGGAATTAATATCTAGAATATATGAAGAGCTCCTAAAACTTAACAACAACAACAGAAAACAACCTGAGTAAACATTTCTCCAAAGAAGATAAGCAAATAGCAATACATGAAAAGATACTCAACATCGCTATTAGAGAATACAAATAAAAATTATGAGATACCACTTCACACCCCTTAGTATGCCTAGTACACCCCCCCCCAAATCTCTAAAATAAAAAGTATTTGTGATAGATGAAGAAATTGGAATCCTGTGCACTGAGTGGAAATGTTATATGGTGCAGTTGTTATGGAAAACATCATGGAGATTCTTGAAAAAATTAATAATAGAATTACTATGTCATTCTGAAATTTTGCTCTGGGTATATTGAAAGTAGGTACTCAAAGAGATTATTTGTACACCCATGCCCATAGCAGCATTATTCTCAATAGCTAAATGTGGAAGCAACTGAGTGTCGATAGATGGATAAATGGATAAACAAAATGTGAGCTATGCATACAATGAAACATCATTCAGCCTTTTAAAAAAGGGAATAAAATTTTGATACATGCTACAACATGGATGACCGTTGAAGACATGTTAAGTGAAGGGAGCCAATCACAAAGGGCCAACTTAGGGGCAGGAGGTGATCGTGGATAATAAAAACATTATAAAGTCAGTGGGTTTGTGGTTTATAAGGTTGGAAAGCTGTTGGAGCATGTATCTTAGAGGAAGTGTTCTGGGAAGAGAAAATGAACTAATGGGGAGTGAGATGTTAAGCCTCTTTTGTAGGGAAAACAGCTGTGTTAGATTTGCTCCCTTGCACTTTGCATGATTAGTGCGTGAGCACGTGGCAGAGCCATGTGTGTATGTGTGTGTGTGTGTAGCCTATATAAGGCCACAGGTACTTTCCCTTGGCACAGATTGCCTGCCCGTCACCACGAGGGGCGGTTTTTCTGTTTGCTCACCCGCCACCCTGACAAGAGGTTTTCCCTGCCTGTTCACTTGCCAGCCTTTGTGAGAATCTAATAAACGGGAATGGCCCAACACTCTCCAGCTCTGCGGTTCTTCTACCATCTGCCCGAATCTAGTGTGAACCTGCCTGCCCTGGACCACCGGCCTTCCATCATATCTTAAGGGTAGTGTATTAATTGTTCTATGGGAAGGTCTAAGGCATGACCACAGAAGTGGGCCATCTGGTATGGCCGAGTAAAGACAGTTCCAAGGGAGGAGGGCCAGGAGTCGAGAATTCCCTGCTGGGGGCAGTTTCCATGTGGAAGCTGAAGTCACTGAAAAGGCTAACAGGAGTAGGGGTGAGGGAAAGGCAGGACAAGATGTTAAACTTCTTGGTGGGTGGAGGAGAGATCGTGGGAGGTCTGAAGATGATTGCAGGTGACATTGCAGATGGCTTAGGCTTCCTAGGAGCTGAGGCTTCGGAACCAGAAAGGAGAAACAGTTTGGATGTCTTAGTGGGGGCAAGAAGTGGCTCTCCCACCTGTAGGCCATTACGAGTATGGTGTGCTGGAGAAAACACCTGTTTCCTATTGAAGGCAAGGCTGGGAAAGTCGTCTTCACTCATAGTAACAAGATTTTAGAGAGGCAATAGAGCATAGTATGGGGATGAGTTTAGAAAACAACAAAACCAAAAACTTGTCAATAGTTTTGAAAATCCAACCATTTAAAAGCATACAGACTTCTGCATGGAGATGCACAAAAATGCTTTGAATATATGAGAAATGGTTGCACTAACTCCTCCGGTGCCCCTCTGCAGTCTGCTTTAAACTCAGACCTCTCACCATTCTGAGTTTTGGTTGGGCAGACGGCTGCCCAGCGCGAGACTACACATCCCAGCCTCCCTCACAAAAAGGCCTTGCCATGTTTCTAATCCCCCAGCAATGTAATGCCCTCAAGAGGAGACATTTTATACCCACTTTCTCTCATTCCCTCAGGATGAGACACGGATGTTGGGAGATAGTTGCGACTGTGTGGGTGGTAAGAATTCCCTACAGGATGTCAGAGCCCCTGGATGACCTCATGGAGAAGAGGCCCATGCCCACGTCTGCAAGGTGATGTGAACGAGAAGTAAGTTCCCCGTTTGGGTCCTACATACAATGCTGCCGTAGATCTGAGTTCTGGTTTTCAATTTATGCCAGTTGCATGCTAGTCTTATTATGCCATTTTCATGGGATCACTTAAATCACCATTTATAAGCCTAAAGTGTTTCTGGACCCAATTAAGATACATTTTGGCCTGGCCTCTAGTGGCACAGTCGATAGAAGTGTCGACCTGGAACACTGAGGTTGCTGGATCAAAACCCTGGGCTTGCCTGGTCAAGGCACACAGGACAAACAATCAATGAAGAACAAAAGTGAAGCAAGTATAAGTTGATACTTCTCATTCCCACACCCTTTTTCCTCTCTCTGTAAAATCAATAAATAAAATCTTTTAAAAAAGATACATTTTGAAAATGTGGCAGAGGCTATATAATTAAGTTTAGTTTTTTTCATAAATGTTTTACTACCTGTGGGATTAGTCAACAAAATTTAGTAACGAATCCATGGATGCTTAAATAATAATAATAATAATTATAATAATAATAAAAGACTGAAAAGTACCATATAATTTTCTTCTCGTTTTTGAGTCATGTGCCAGGTGCCATTTGTACCATGTAAGCCCCTTGCTTCTGCTTGGGAGAATGGCATTTTGCTTTTCCCTAATTTGGGGGTGAATTCTTCAGTTTTCATGCTCTTGCAAGTACATGGAATGCACTGGCCACACACCACGCGTTTTCTTCTCAGCGGCAGTGGATGTCCCTTTATGCAGGTCAGCCTCCCCATCACGCTGCCAGTGAAATGAGCCACAGGTCAAAAGTTTCACTTAACTCTGGCGGCTTCGGAGTCCTTTTTATTCAGTTGTGTGAACGACGTGAGCTCAAGAGAGGCCCGTAAGAAGCAACAACGCAAAGTGTCTCAGTTCTTAATGGAATGGCATTAGTCATATTTCTGGCTTTTCAAATGCTGTTGGGGGCAAAACAGTTTTCTTTGTTTCAAAGACAAGACATTTTCTGCAATTCAATTAGATAAAACTCTTCCACAATTCCCATTTCTATAAATGCACCCATTTGCTTTGTCGCTTTGAGAAGTTACATTATCTTTGTCTAGCAACGTCTGTGGATCTTAGCAACAAGGTTGATTGTATAGCTTTGTTAACAAGTTAATGGTTAATGCATTCTTGAGCAGTTTCCGCCCCCCCTCTGCTGTGCAGTTTTTTTCCTTAACCATTTTGATAGAGGAGGGTACACATTTTCGTGCGGTTGCGCGCATGCATATTTAGGGGAGCGGTTGGCAGTCTGTAGACAGAGCAAACCTGCAAGTTTCACCTTGTGAAGATTCTGCGTCTAGGCCCAGGTCATGGCGGCACCAGAAAACCTGGGCTGGATCACGAGGGATGTGGAGAGTCCTCAGGGGAGAGAGCAGAACTGCCCTGTCACAGATTAGCCTGATGCAGGTGTCACCCCCTCTGATTGGGATGCTCCTCTCCTTCCTTTCCACCTATATTACTTTTTAAAATGTTTTTCCCTTTTTTTAAATGTTTTCTCCCTTTTTAAAAAAACCCAACTTATGGGGATAAAATTTACATACCATAGAATTCATCTATTTGAAGTGTATGCCTCAACAGATTTTAATATTTTTACAAACATGTGCAACCATCACCATAATCTATTTTAGAACTTATTTTTTTTTCCAGGGACAGAGAGAGAGTCAGAGAGAGGGATAGATAGGGACAGACAGACAGGAACGGAGAGAGATGAGAAGCATCAATAGTCAGTTTTTCGTTGTGACACCTTAGTTGTTCATTGATTGCTTTCTCATATGTGCCTTGACCGTGGACCTTCAGCAGAATGAGTAACCCCTTGCTCGAACCAGCGACCTTCGGTCCAAGCTGGTGAGCTTTTTGCTCAAGCCAGATGAGCCCGCGCTCAAGCTGGCAGCCTCGGGGTCTTGAACCTGGGTTCTCCGCATCCCAGTCCGACGCCTTATCCACTGTGCCACCACCTGGTCAAGCTATTTTAGAACATTTTAACTGCCTCAGAAAGAAACCTTGTACCCTTTTGCTATTACTCGTCAACACCCCTAACCCTTGACCCCAGAGATAAGCATCCACAGATCTGCTCTCTGCTGTGTAGAGTTCTGTGTTCTGGACTTTCATATGAATGGAATCATATAGTCTGTAGTAGTCTTCTGTAACCGGCTTCATTAACTGAGCACAATGTTCTCCAGGTTTAACCATCTTGGAACATGTATCACTACTTCATTCTTTTTATAATGACCAAATAATTTTCCATTGTATGCCATATTTTGTTTATCTCTTCGTCTGTTGAATATCTAGGTCATTTCCATCTTTTGGCTATTGCGAATAATGCAGCCATGAGCCGGCCTGTGTGAGTACCTCTGAGATTTCTGCTATCAATTCTTTTGGATACATAGGTAATTAGGACATTTTCATTTAAAAATTTTTAGTAGCCACATTTAAAAAGTAAAAAAAAAATACTCATGTGCAATTAATTTTATAATATATGCAAAATATTAACATTTCACAAGTCACCACTGAAAAATTTGAAAGATAATTGCATTCTTTCTTTTCATCTTTGAAATCCAGAGTGTATTTTACAAGTCTAGCGCATCTCGGTTTGAACAAGTCCATTTCAAGTGGTCAATATCCATAAGTGGTTGATGGCTGCCTGACTGGCTGGCACAGGTCTAATCACTGAGGGGCATGGCATTCAGGAAGAACTGGCTGTGTCATGACAGCTACCTCTGAGCTCCAGCCTGTTTCTCCCTCTTTCTTTCTCTCTCATTCCTTGAGAAACACACACATAAGCTCTTGGCGGAACCTTCAATCACCAGATCTACCTGACTTGATGCTGTAAGAAGGGCTATGTAATCTGGTGCTTGATACGATGAACCAAGTATAACTTCGTTTTCTCCTAGGAAACCTTTGAATCTGAAATACAAAATGTGATGTGGTGACATGCCTTTGTATGCTGAGGCTCAGTCACTTGGAAAATCATGATAGGGAATGATTGATACTTTGCCGTTACAACTTTTGTTAGCTCTACTGACTGTTTTATTTAGAGCTGGTGGCAATGCATTTTGTAGAACGGTCCAGTCCATATGGGGGTTGATGTGAGAGGGTTATCATTACTATTCCAGCACACATTTTTATGTGGCATGTTGTGCATTTTGAGTAAATTCCTGAAGCCATGTGACATTGGGGACTTAGAAGAAGAAAAGAGAGCTTCTTCTAAGACAACTAATGCAATGTGATAACTATTAATATAATATTGTTCCATTTCCTTTGAATGATTTATTCAAGCACATAGTTAAGGGAGGATGTGGCCATAATTGATGCTTTCCTCTATGCCCACTCTGTGCCCATATCCTGAAATGCACCTTGTGTTAGAAACAGTCTTCTAGAACAACAGATGATGGTAAAATTCTTAGCTTTACTACTGGCTTGGGCAAGTTTATTCAGATTCTGTGTGTCTTCATATTCTCATCTGCAACCAAAAGGGTTGAAGTGAGATTTAATATCTGTGAAAGTATCTAGCACAGTGGCATACACTCAAGAGGCTGGATATTTTCCCCAGAAGCCAAGGGGCTAGCATACAGTCTTGCTTAAAGGTAGAGGTATGGCATCACAGTGAGCATTTTTACTACAACAAGAAAAATGGCACTGAAACAATGGCATCTTTACATTCTTTTATAGGCCATGGAGGTCAACAGGATTTAAAATTCACTGGGCAAACTATCTTATCTTAACATTATAAACGCATGTACTCTTGTACTTCTGACATTGGTGGATCGGGCTTTGAACACCAGTGCCTTTCAGCTCATAGCCTTGCATATGCTTCACTGCAAGCTGGCTGTTTATTATTCATCATCTTCTTTCTGCTCCAAATGAAATCATCTTCAATTATACCAGTGTGGGATGGGATGGCTTTGATTTTGAGTCACTGCAAAAAACAACTTTTATGTGTTGAGCTGCATTGAAATTCTATTTATTCACTGAATTTCATTCTATGGTTAAAAAAGGGTAAAACAAGGCAATTTAGCAGTGAAAAGAGACATAGGAAAGTGATAAATTTGGCTATGTCCTAATATAATAACATTTATTTCAAAAGCCTAATTATTTCTCAAAAAACCCTATTACTTAGCTTATACAACTCAGTTAAGAAGATTAAAATAGCCCCTTGGGTATACCCAAGATAGAGCAACATTATTAACGATTGTTTATTAATGGCTTTTTAGGTTAGCAGAAGTAGTAAAGAAAGTTAAAAAGTTTTAATAGTCCTTAAAATAAAATAATTTTACATTTATATGCTAATTCACCTTTTTATTGTGGGACGTTTTTATACATTGGGTAGGCTGTGTGAAGTTTTTAGAACATCTTTAAACAGAAGTTATTTTTTTCAAGTTTATTATTCGAAGAAACTTTGCTGGCAAGTGAGAAATAAAGTCATTTACTTGGAGGTTTGTATTAATACTGAATGCTAAATGTTTATTTTATAAAGATAAGAATGGCACAAATGTACAAATTATGTTCAACATTTAAACATATTATTAAAACAAATTATTCAAACATGCTCTGATTTTAAAAGTTATACCAAAATTGTTATGTCCATATAACTCTTCTTATAAAATATTGATATACAAATTATATATATTATAAAGTATGATATATATTATATAATATGTAGTGTCTTATGTGTAAATACACATATTATTTTACAGAAACTGCTTTTTCAATCAGAATGCCATGTTTTGTTAAGATTTTATATAAACTCTACTTTTACTAACATTTACCTTTAAGAAATGATACAGCCTTTGGACAAAATTTTCTCTTAATTTTCACCAAGCTGGGGTAGTTGGAAACATTTTGTTTTTTTTAAACCAGCATAGATATGTTAGCATAAATTTTATTTTGATTAAGACTAGGTTGGGGTTTGTTTGTTCTTTACTTTGGAGTTGAGAGTTAAGCCTCAGGAATGACCTTGTCTTATTGGAAAGGTTCTCAGAAGCAAATGCGTCAGCAAGAATAAAAAAACCCAGGGAGCGTTTGGGGAGGATGCTTAATCAACTGTGTATTGCAATCTAGGGAACATTTGACTGGGGTAACCAGGGTAGACCAGAGCCTGGATTATGTCTAGTAATACCTGACAATGAGTCAACAGCCACAGTCAAAAAACAAAGAGAGAGAGAGAAAAATACCTAGTACATTAGAGTCATGTGTAATATCTGCTACACCTGCCTGTCTGGAACATGCTAACATTTCAGTCACTGCAGTTACAGGTAAATATCTTAAGGGGATGTTGTCCCTGCTTCCTTTGTTTCTGCTTTAATGGAGCTGGCCTGCCTGCTCACTCTCTTGCAGTAATCTCACAAGAGCCCACCCTGGTCACTAGGTTCTGTCTCTGGCATCTTCCCCAAATTGTCCTCCCACTTGCCTTCATGGTCCAATGTTTCCCTTTCCTGGACATTCTGTCGCCTGGATTAGTATTAATGTAGAGTTAAGAGGATAGACTTTCGGTCAGAGCTCCCACTTGAGTAAGTTTCTTAGCCTCTCTCTGCCTCAGTGCCTTCACCTTGGAAAAAAAGTAATTCATTATATTAACTCATCAAAACTCCAAGCCTTGAAAAAAAAAACCAACCAAAAAAACCCCCACAAAACCTCCAAGCCTTGAGAGGAAAGCTGACAGATCATGGGTACTTTTATTTGCCAGGGATGGAGAAGAGAAGGAAAAGCGAAGAGAATTTAAAAGTAATGGCAAAAGTTAGAGGACTCATTTAGATGACGATCATGCTGTTTTATTTTAAATATTTTATTCATTGATTTTACAAACTTTGAATATTGAGCACTAGTGATTTACCAGGCACTTTGTTGGGCTCTGGATCCACTAAAATACTCAGGTCCAGGTGCTCCTATTTTCAGGGAGGGGAGAGGGAGGAGAGAGACATGAACAAGTAGCTATAAACTAAAAGGGTTATGAGTTATATATCAGGCAAAGAGGAGGCACCCAGAATAGCACAGAGTTCTGCGTGCGATGCAGCCAGTTGTCAGAGAGGAGGAAGTATATGAAAGTTGGGTGAGTGTTTATTAGATGAGCTAGTGGAAAAGACTTCTGGGCAGAGTCATTGGCATGTGCAGAAAATAATTGGTTAGAAAGTGCCTGGCCTCTTTGGGAATCAGCAGGTGGGTTGCCTGTATGGCTGGAAAGTCAGGTGTGAGTGGAGGCCCTTTGAGATTCAATGGTGGACATGTGAACAAGGGCCTTGGGAGCCAGGCAGAGCTCTTCAGATTTTATCCTGCAAGTACCAGTGATGTGTTGAGGTACTTGCACATCACTGGTACTTGCAGGATAAACCAACAAAGAACACAGTTTTGAAAAGTTATCTTTGTTGAAAAAAGCACAGCAAAGGAAGGAAAGACTAAAGTATCTATAGAAATTTTCTGGCCTGATCTGGCAGTAGCACAGTGGATAGAACATCGGACTGAGACGCAGAAGAGGCAGGTTGGAAACCCTGAGGTCGCTGACTTGAGCTTGGGCTCACCAGCTTGAGTGCAGGGTCGCTGGCTTGAGCGTGGGATCATAGACATGATCCCATGGTTGCTGGCTTGAGCTCAAGACGTCTGGCTTGAACAAGGGGTCACTTGCTTTGCTGTAGCCCCCCCCCCCCCCCCCCCCCCCCCCCCGTCAAGGCACATATGAGAAAGCAATCAATGAACAACTAAGGAGCTGCAACAAAGAATTGATGCTTCTCATCTCTCTCCTTCCTGTCTGTCCCTATTTGTCCCTCTCTCTGTTTCTCTCGCTAAAAAATAAAAAAGAAATTTTCTGTACAAGAATTGTGTATGATCTTCACAAGAGCAGTGTGAATGGAGCAGAGAAGGCAGATGGCAAATCCTTGCGGGTTCTGCAGTGAGTTGGGAGGGAGGTGTAGAAACTATTTCATGTGGACAAATGGCCAGAACTTTAGCTGTAGAGTTTAGTGAGTGGTGTCTAAAGCAAGGTTTCCCAACCCAGCATGACTGAGGTATTGGGCAGTGTCATTCTGCATAGGGGCTGTGCTGTGCATTGTAGGATGTTTAGCTGCATCCGACTGGACGCCAGCATCAAGTTACCCCCTAGTTACGTCTCCAGACATTGCCAAATGTCCTCTAGAAGGAGTGGGGCTGAAATTGCCTTTTGAGAGCCAGTGGTAAAGAGGAAGACACAGGGCTGAGAAAGGATGTTTTTCTTTTTTAGTTTGGAGAGCTATAATCATTCTTGAGAACTAAGAGGAAGGAATGGTGGGATAAAATCAAAGAAAGAGGTGGAGAAAGATGATGTGAAGGGTGGAGGTGGGGGAAGTTCACCTGCCTCCCCTGACCTGGTCTTCAGATCACGCTCTGGATGTGGTGGCTCTACTTAACCCTCTGTGCACAGGTTGTAGGAAGGTGCTAAACTTCACCCTATGTGGCCAGAAGTCTCATTTGCAAAGTGATGAAAGTCTAGTCAAGCCACCTTTCATTCCTGCTATGACCTGTGCCCCGCCCTGCAGCTGATCTGCAGAATCTTGCTCTCTCTGCTGCCGCTGCCTTGGCCTCGGGCAGGGTAACCAGGGCACGAGACAGGAAATGCCTGCTGGGAAAGGCTCCTGGGAGCAGTGGGCCCTTCGGGGCAGAGGCAAGGGAAGGGGCTGAGAGATCAAGTGGGGAGCAGGCTTGTACAAAGCAAGGAAGATGCTGAGGAGACCTGCCTCGGGGTATTCTGTGCCACACTAGTCTGGGCTGCAGCAAACTGTCCAGTGAATATCTATCCACCCATCGCTTCCCAGCACCCTGTGTTGTGCTCGCTGCTGGCAGAGGCATTTTAATAACGATTGCCTGAGGACAGCTTTTAGAATCAAGATGGAAAATTCGCTGTTATCCTTATGGTTAGCAAAAATTTTGCCTGTGTTTTTGTTTGTGCTTGAAATGATGAGAAAGATGAAGGGCTGCAGTGGGCTCTTGAGAAAAGAGGAGACAGGGAGGATAAATTTTTTTCCCATTCAATATTTATATTCTCTCCCTACACAGAGGAAGCTAAAGTTTTTATCGGGTCACCAATCGTGCTTAATTCCCGCAGCATTTTATTTTGGGTAAGCTGGCTAGGTTTATCTCTAATCATCCCTTTGAAGCATCAGATTAAAAAATAAAAAAAGCAAACCAAACTTTTTCCCTCTGTAAATGACCTAAAATTTTTTTTGATTTGTAGTTTATATTCTATGTAAATGTTAAAAGAGGGCTTGATAAAAGGTTGATTTGGCTAGAGAGACATTTTAATTTTTTCTCTTTTTAAATTTCTAGTTTTTAAATGAAGACTGACTGTGTACCCCCCCCCCCCCCTCCCGTAGCTGAAGCTCCCACTGCGCGCTGCCTGGGGTGGAGACTGAGGACCGTTGCCATTCTAAGGGTTAATAAAAACATTAAATAACTTGCATCTGGGATATATCGATTTAACAGATAATTGCTTATTCACTTTTCTGCGGGACATGGTAAGTTTCTCAGCCACAAAATAAAAACAGATGAGCCAATCAGGGGCCCTGTTTTACATAAACGATACCTGCTAAAAGCGGCAGCAATAAAGCATGGAGTTTACAAGTGGAGCTGGAGTCCCTCAGAGACCCGGGATTGGTAACAAGGGGACGCGGTACATCCGCGGTGGAAACTTCCGCCATGAGCGAGAGAAATGAGCGGAGATGCATTTTACGCAGTGAAAAATCTAAGCAGAAGAACCTGTAAAACGTCCATTGAGATTTCCACAGTAGGGGACCAATGCAGAAGTACTTTGTTGTGGATACAATTGTATTTAAGCAGAAAGATGTCATTCAGGATTTCCCCAACCCTCTTTATCTCTTTTAAGCACTCTCCCGCTAACCAAGGGGTATAAATAGAAAAGCCAGAATCGTGTAGATTTCCATCTTTACCAATGTCCTTTGATGAAATTGAAAACAACTCAATGTTTTACATTTAAGTCTGCTTTCTGAGTAATAGTACACACCCCGATTTCTTCATCTAATCTTTCACTTCATTGATATCTACGAACTTTTCTGAATTTAGGTATCTAATTTTGTCTTTTCATATACTTACCTGGATTTCCTCCAGATCCTAATTTCCTTTAATTCTCTCTCTCACACACACACAAAATGTAAGAACTCTACTGTGTCTGGTTTTTCAAGGGACAACATGTACTTCCTAAGCAGAACTGAGGTGGTTCTCCAGTGAGCATTCTTTTCTAACTTGGCATTTTTGATCAGAAATGGTCATACGGAATTAGTTCCCAGTACCCCACTCTTTTTCCTCCTCCCCACTTTACAGACGCTCATGGAGCACTTTCTGTGCTCTCGAGTCAGAGTGTCCGGGGCTGGTAAGGGGCGATCGGACCCCAGCTCTGGGCGGCTCCAAGCTTTCTATTTAGCTAGGAACATAAGTATCAGCACAGATGGCTGGCGTTTCACTCAATGCTCTTTGGTCTTTAAACATCTGAAGCTAGCAGTAAGAGACAGGGGAAGATTTGTGGGAGTGATGGCAGGGAGGCTCCAAGAATCCACTGGAGGCTGGAAAACCAGCCTTGGAAATACAAAGACTCAACTGCCCTCCGGTAGCAGGGAGCCTTGCCTTCGAGGGTCCCTGAGCAGGAAGGGTCTGGCCAGCACCCTGCTACTGCGAGGAATGTCCTGTGTCGCCTCCATCCTTGTATCACTGAGTCAGGAGTCCACGCTGGGAAGGAGAGGATGTGGACACCTGCTTGTGGTCACTGGGCGGCCTGTGGCTGCTCGAGAGCTAGGGGAGAAACGATTTGATTCCGGTGTGAGGCAGGTTTCTGGATTTACACTCCACGGTGCAAACCCAATCAATGATGGAACATAAATCAGGGTGCTGGGGGGGGGGGTGGTGGACAAAACCAGTGCAACAGGAACTACCTCTCCCTCCCCAAACAAAAGGAGACAAATATGTACTGTGATTAGTATGAATTTATAAGAGAAATAAGTCAATATATGATAGTGAGCTCAAATTATTTCTTTACTGCTTGACCAGTTGGTGGTGCAGTAGATAGAGTATTGGTCTGGGATGCTAAGGACCCAGGTTCAAAACCTGGGGTTGTCAGCTTGAGCCCGGGCTCATCAGCTTGAGTGTGGGATCATAGACATGACTCCATAGTTGCTAGTTTAGGCTCAGAGGTCGCTGGCTTAAGCCCAATGGTTGCTGGCTTGAGCCCAAGGTTGCTGGCTTGAGCAAGGGGTCACTGGCTTTGGTAGTGGTCCTGGGTCAAGGCACATACGAGAAAGCAATTAATGAACAATTAAGGTGCTGCAACTGAGTTAATGCTTCTCATGTCTTTCCTGAGTCCCCACTACCCTCTCTTAAAAAATATGGAGGATTTAAAGAGCTAAGTTAGACAGTGCTGATCATTTTTTATTTTCAACATGCAACACTGAGTCCCTAAGAATCCTGGAGGCAGTTTCAGGATCAGATTCTCAACAGGGAAGACCTGGTTGGTAGTCCCTAACTTACAAGTTAAATTTTGGTAAGTTACTAACCTCTTTCAACCTCATCATTAAAATTGGGAGACAATTATCTCACAACATGATTATCAAAGTCAAATGAGATAATAAATTTGAAAGCACTTTGAAGATGTCAAGATAAAAATATTGTTTTTCAAAACTTCACCTAAAGGGGACACCTTTATTTTCTTTAGAAGAATAATTTAAAATACGGACTCCAATTACAAAATTAAAAGCTGCTTTTTTTATAAAAGAGAAAAGCTTTATATTTTGTTTGAATCAGAATTAGCTTCAGGCAACCTTTCTTTCAAACATCTCTGTGAGGATAAAATTGGACAAAAAAAATATTTTTTATGAAAAAAGATTAGGATAAATTAATTAGCACTAATTTGATGTGTTTGTTGACAGAGTGGGTTAGACACAACACAGTTGACAAATTGATTTACAGCTTAAGTGAAAATATTCAATTTCTTATTAAAAATGTACATGGGTGGCTAAAAGCAGCTTTACAGTTGTGTGTAAAACACAATTTATTCTTGTACTATTAATTATATTATTTTCCATATGAACAATTGTAAACCTACTTTTTCCCACCCCTGTGTTCTATAGCCCAATAAAAAAAAATACTATTTTTTGTGACAAATAGTATTTTCTAAACTTTGTGGTTGTCATGGAGCCATATTACATGGGGCCAAGCCTCATGGTCAAATGTTATTCAATTGTTGTCCTGGAAGGTAAAAATAGAACAAAAACAAACAAACAAAGGCAAAGAAACAAAAACAATAATAAGAACAGTAAAACAACCTACCCTCATTTTTTCTTCTTGAATGAAAGTAAGTATAGAGATAAACTGTAATTATATGAAAAAATTAGAGCATGTACAGTTTTAAACTTAAAGCAGTTCTCCTCTGGTGAATCTCAATAGTTTATTGTGTTAAATCACCAGAATAGAGGTTTTAACTTTCTCTCTTTTATCTTGGTGCTAAGAACTATGACCCACACACCACTTGCGTTTTCAAAGTCATCATGATCAATACAGAATGATTTCCTTTTCAGTGTTCCCGTCAAATATCATTGCAGCATGTCATCTTTTCATTTGACCGCAAACATATTCAAATTATTGAGGCTTCTAATTCTGGTGCCACACTTGTTATGTTTCTTTCACATCTTTACAGTGAAAGTTCTAGCATGCCTTTCTGAGACTCAGTATCTAACACGATATAATACAGCTGTTAGATGGAATGTATAATTAAATGGTGAAAGAAGAAAACTTGGACTTATTCTTACTTTTTATAAACATCAATGTGCTGTGTTTTTGGAGTTACTTTCCATCTTATTCAATTTAATAATTAATATTAAGCCCCTCCAGGACAGATAGGACGTTCAAAGTATTACAGAGGACAGTAAAGATGGTTGGGACACAACTTTATATTCCAGGAGTTTTCAGACTAATTACTGAAAAGAAGCTTTACATTAGAAACAAGGGCTCGATTTAGTACAGACTAGCAAGTCTATAGAAATTCATATTGAGGAGTAAGTTTAAAATCTGTGACAGTAATCTGTGACAACCTCATTGACACCTTGCCAGCATTTTGAAAAGCCTGTATTAATTAAAGAGATGTCTAAGATCAATGATACATTTTTATTTAGTAGATTCATACTTAAAGGAAATTTAAAATAAAATAGCTTTGGATATAATTTTTTAGATGAAGATTCTTTTAGTCCAATAGTCCAATGATTTAATCTGAAGAGGAAAGGGCGCAGAGAAGATTCATAACTACCCGAGGTCATAGAGCAGCACATCAGAGGCATCTAAGCAAAGCTCCTTAGTTTCTCTTTTGTGTCCAGAAAGATGTTAGTGCTATTTCTTTTTAAATTTATTGCTTTTATTTTAGAGAGAGAGGAAGGGAATGGGGAAATAGAGAGACTGAGAAATATTGATTTGTTGTTCCACTTATTTATTCATTCATTGGTTGATTCTTGTCCATGCCCTGACTGGGGATTGAACATTCAACCCTGGTGTATTGTGATAATGCTTTAACCAGCTGAGGTACCAGGCCAGGGCTCAGAAAGATGTTAGTGATATTTCTCTAGAAATAAATGAGAAGGGCTGTTGGTGGAACTCTCTTTCTTCTCCAGGGCAGTAGAAAAATCTCCCAGCCTTTGTGGAGTTCAACTCTGCTGGTACTACATGAAAGTTTTCCCATCAAATATTATTGTAACATGTAGTTTCTTTTTACTTAACTCAAGGCCTATTGAAAATATTGAGTTGTTTTTGGGATTATGGGATATATATTTAGGGATACTATACATAATATAATATAAAATAACACAAATGTGTTGATGTTGGATAGATAGCAGGATATAGAGACCCCTCCTGTAATACATTTTTGTCCTGTTTTCAAATCACATCACAGGTGTCCTTGAGAATGCTTTATTTAGCTCAGTTAAACAAACACAAATGAATTGTCAACTATGTGCAATACATGTGACTAATCAGAGCCTCAGATTGGTCAAAGGAAACTAAAGATTGTTCTGGGCTCTTAGTTTAAATTTGCCTTTCTCAGGAGCAATGCATTTATCTTGCCTTCTTTCTCAACCCAACTGTATGCTGCATTTGGAAGCAGAAGTGGATAGGTAGACACAAATAGGGGCAGTGTGCCAGACATCCTGACTCTCTTCACCCACCTTTTGCAAATGTAATATTCAAGTATCCCCAACTCTGCGGCACCAAGATAGCCTCTCTCTGCATGTCCTGGGGGCTCTCTGATGCAAGGTTTCTGTGGGAACCTTCCTGGCATTCATACATCCACACATATAGAAGTACAAGGGCACTGTCCATTAGGGCAGTTGTTCTCAAGAATAACTAACAATGAAATCACTTGTAAATAATTGTAAAATACAGATCCCTGGGTCCCACATGAAGATATTCTCACTTCATTGCTCTGTTTTATAGCCTGAATCTGGAGTTTAAAAAATGCTTCATGTCATTCTGGTGAGTAGCCAAGTAGAAAATCATTGTGTAGTTAGGGCTACTGGACCAACAGTAAATAGAACAGGTGGACAAATGCATCTCTGGGTGGAAAAGTCTCAGCACATTGCACATTCTATAAAAACATGGTCCCTTCTCCTCATTTAACCTAGGAGATTATATATATATATATATATATATATATATATATATATATATATATATATATATGTGTGTGTGTGTGTGTGTGTGTGTGTGTGTGTGTGTGTGTGTGTGTGTGTGTGTGTGTGTGTGTGTGTGTATTTAAGAATTATTTACATTTCAGTACATTTATGGTCTTAATTTAAAAATAAGGTTAGAATTTCTACCGTAATATTAAAACACAGTATTTTTTGGAAATAAATATACTACATAAGAGTTTATAAGAGTTAGGTAGAATTCTGAGGATGCATGTGCTTAGTTTTTTATTTTTTTCAGATTTTTAAAATTATTATTATTAATTTTAATGGGGTGACACCAATAAATCAGGGTACATATGTACAATGAAAACATCTCCAGATTATCTTATCATTCAATTGTGTTGCATACCCATCACCCAAAGTCAAATTGTCCTCTGTCACCTTCTATCTGGTTTTCCCTGTGCCCCTCCCCTCCTCCCTATCCCAACCTCCCCTCCCTCCCCCCACCCCGTAACCACCACTCTCTTGTCCATGTCTCATAGTCTCACATGTGCTTAGTTTTAAGTGCTTTTTCATGTCTACTGAGGCATGATATATATGTATATCAATACACCCATTTTAAAGGTATAGCTCAATGAGTTTTGACAAATGCATATACCTGGATAAACAGCACCATAATCAAGGTATAGAGCATTTCCTGTCCCTCTGGAAGTTTCCCATGCTCCTTTGGAATTAATCCCCTTATCTCCAGCCTAGGCAACCACTGACTTGTTTTGTTTCTGTATCCAGTCATTTTGCCTATTCTAGAGTTTAATGTATTTGGATTTATACAATATGACTCGCATTTGGCTTTTGCTCAGTGTAAGGTTTTGAATTCATCAAAGTTATTTATTTTATTTTATTGTTTCTTTTATTACTAAGTAGTAGATGTATAACTTACCCACCCATTGATGGACGTTTAGGTTATGTCCAACTACTAGCAGTAATGAATACAACATTTTTGTACTGGTCTTTGTGTAGGGATAAATAAAAACACTTTTATTTTATTGGGTAAATGACTAAGAAATGGAGTTGCTAGGTAGTATGGTAGTTTTAACTTCATGAGAAGTAAGCAAACTGTTTTTCAAAGTAGTTCTCCCATTTTGCTCTGCCATATGCAAAGTATGAATTTTTCAATTGCTCTACAACCTTACCAAAACTTGATATTTTTAGTCTTTATAATTTTAATTATTCTTGTCAGTATGAAGTTAATTTCATCATGGTTTAAATATAAATATCCCTGATAATTAATGATATGAAGACTCTGTCATGTGGTGATTGGTCATTTGGATATCCCTTTTGATGTAGTGTCTGTTCAAGTCTTTTGCCCATGTCTTATTTATTGCTTTTAAGGTTTTTTGTATCATCTAACTGGTTGAATTTATTGTTATACAGTTGTTCATAATATTCCCTCAGTGGTGATGGCCTATCCTTTATCCCTGATTTGATAACTTGTGCCTTTTTCCTTTTTTTTTTTTTTTCTTGATTAGTCTGGTTAAAGGTTTTCAACTTTATTGACCTTTTAAGAGATCCAAATTTTAATTTTATTGATTTTTCTCTATTTTGCTTTGTATATCATTGGTTCTTTATATTTCTTTTTTTACTTACCTTGGGTTTAATTTCTTTTTTTTTTTCTAGTTTTCTAGTTTTCTTTTTAAAGATGATAGCTTAGATAGTTGATTTGAGATCTTTATTTCATAAGTATCTAAAAATATACATGTCACATTAAGTACTCTTTTTGCCTCTTTCCACAAATTTTGATAAGTTGTGATTTCATTATCATTAGGTTAAGAGTATTTTCTAATAACTGTTTTGCTCTGCCTTATGGGCTATTTAAAAATGTGTTGCTTGTTTTCCAAATAGTTAGAAAAATTTAAATAATTAAAAAAATTTAAATTTAATTTCAGTCAGAGAATTAACTCCATAATACCAATTCTTTTAAATTTATTAATGTTTAAGTGCCAGCATATGGCTTATCTTGGTGAATGTACCATGTGTACTGTAATTGAAAAAAAATGTGTATTGTGCTGACAATTGGGCAAGTTATTTTATAATGTCATGAGTCTTCATTATTATTACTGATTTTCATTCTACTTCTATGAAAAAAGTGTCAAATTTCTCCTTTCAGTTCTTAGCTTTGCTTCATGTATTTAGTATTGTTAAGTCTTCTTGATGAATTGACCCTTTGTCATGAAATTTCTTTTTTTGTCACTGATAATATTTCTTATCCTAAAGTTGATTTTTTCCTGATATTAATAATATAATTCCCATTTTATTATTAGTGTTTATGTTGTACATATATTTTTATCTCTTTATCCTATCTCATATTTAAAGTGAGTTTTTTGTAGACAGCATATCATAAATTTTTGCATTATTATGTAATCTGATCATATCTTTTTAAATTGGAGTGTTTAGCTCATTTATATTTAATATAATAATCAACAAACTTGGTTTAAAGTCTACTGTTTACTATTTTTAAAAAATTATTTCTATGTTCCTGGTTGCTTTGTTCCTCTTTTTTTTTTTTAAAGTGGTTTTGGTATTACATTTTAGCAACTATTGGCCTATTAGTTGCAACTTTTTTTTTTCGTGATTGCTCAATATGTATCTTTAACTTTTCATAGTTTACCCTCACGTAATATTATACAACTTTACAAAGTATGTTAAAATCTTAGAACAGTATAGACGCAGTCCTTACATTTTATAGTTCTGATACACATGAATTTCAGATATCATATTTTAGTCAGGTAATACCATTTCCTCAACAACACAGTTCAAATTTCAGTCACCACAATGTATTAACTCTGAGTAATTGTATAAAGTACAACCTTTGATGCTAGTTTTCATTACACAAATTAGTACACAATTAACAGATGTACATCATGGCTTCTTTAGATGTGTACTTTCACAGTCTTTCTTTCAAAGTCTGTTGGGGATTAGTCACCATGCATTTGTTTTTTCTTTCATACACAAGCAGCCAGTGTGTAGTTATGTTGACTCCTCATATCCCAGTGATAAGCCCATGCAATTTAACTTTTTAGGTAGTTCTCCTGTTGGATGATGGTTCAAGTCACCTTTATTCATTTGGAGACTTGCAAGAAAATGTGATAATTTGCTTCTTACTAACATACACATAATCTTTAATCTATCCAATGGGCCAAGGAATCATTTGACCTTTTAAAGCCTGCTGTCTTAGGCTGACTTTTTCTGCAGGCTATTGATGCTACAACTGAAGATGATACAATTTCTTTAGCTAACTGTGGAAGAAATATTACTTAAAGAATGCAGCTGAAAACATTCAGACATCATGGCAGGAAGGAACAATGACTAATGTGCATGTAATGTAGCAGAACCTTTTATTGAACTGTGAAAATAACATTCAGAATTCAGATAGGATGTAAATGGGGTTATTGAAGCAATAGCTGACCGTGGAAATGTTGACATCACCACCATCTGGGAGAAACTTAGTGAAAGTGAGTTTATTGACATAAATGAGGGAAGAGATTGTTGCAAGAAGAATAAAGATGTGCCTAAAGAAGTGATGTCAGCTAAAACTTTACATTAAAAGAAACCTTGAAGGTATTTCACAATATTAAAAGCACGAAAATTAAAATGTTGGAAGCTGACGCAGGCTTATAAAAGAGTTTGACAGTTTTCCAATAAATTTGAAAAGATGCTTGCTTCATATTATGTTATACTCTGATAAGATGGTAAGCACTGTTCAAACTGTTCAAGTTATTCTTGATGAGTTTTCTTTATAAAGAAATAAATCACTTTAATTCTCAATATTTCTACTGTTTTAAATTAGAGTGGATTAAATAAATATTAGTTTTGCTACTTTTTTTCATTTTTCTATACATTTACATAACCTACATTCAGAGAATTTTAAATGTTTAACAATGTTTTTAAATGTTACACAACAATTGCAATCTTTCCCATTGATGAAAGAGCTCACTTTGCATGGTTTTAGCTTGTATGGTCATTTTAGCAATCTTGCAGGACCATACAAAGTGAGGACTTCTTATACTGCCAATTTTCTTATTATTTTTATGCCTGTCTTTGTTTGGGTTGCTATATAACAAAATACCACAGACTGGGTAGTCTGTAAATAGCACGAGTTTATTGCTAACAGTTATGAAATCCGAGGTTAGGGTACCAGCGTGGTTAAGTGAGGCTCT
The DNA here is from genome assembly GCA_037038555.1 of Rhynchonycteris naso. Classification (NCBI taxonomy): domain Eukaryota; kingdom Metazoa; phylum Chordata; class Mammalia; order Chiroptera; family Emballonuridae; genus Rhynchonycteris; species Rhynchonycteris naso. Next base: position 14,892,218 of record CM072998.1, on the reverse strand, counting down.
TATTCTAGGATGCAGATTTCTCATTTTATCCTCATAATATGGAAGGGGCTAGGGAGCAATGTGGGATCCTTTGTAAGAACACCAAACCCATTCATTAGACTATACCCTTATGACACAATTACCTCCCAAAAACCTTACTTCCTAATAGCATCATTTTTGGGTCAGGATTTCAACATATGAATATTTGATGACACAAATATTTAGATCACAGTACTATTGTCCAAAATCTACATTAATATTTTATTTTCATAATAATTACTTTTGCCTAAAACAGCCCATTATCTTTTGAAGAAATTGATGAGAAAGAAGGTCTTATACTTATCCACATTGCTTGCCATTTCTGAGGTACTTTATCTATAGCATAGCCTCAAGTTTCCATCTGGTATCATTTTTTTTCACCCTGAAGACATTCTTCGACATTTCTTTTTATTTATTTATTTATTTTATTCATTTTCTTTTTAGAGAGGAGACAGAGTGAGAGAGAGAGAGAGAGAGAAAGAGAGAAAGGGGGGAGGAGCTGGAAGCATCAACTCCTATATCTGCCTTGACCAGACCAGTGCAGGGTTTTAACTGGTGACCTCAGTGTTCCCAGGTCGACACTTTATCCACTGCGCCACCACAGGTCAGGCTCTTCGACATTTCTTACAATGTAGATCCACTGGTGATGAATTCTCTCAGCCTTTTTATGTTGTAAAAAAAACTTTATTAAACCTTTATTTTTGAATGTAAATTTTATTGTAAAATTCTAATTTGACAGTTTTCTATATCATGATGTTTTCTTTTAAGTGTGTTTCATGGTATTTGGTTTTCATTATTTCTAATGAGATGTCTGCAGACATGTTTCTATATCTATGGTAGGGATAGATATAGAATATATATATATATATATATATATATATATATATATAGAGAGAGAGAGAGAGAGAGAGAGAGAGAGAGAGAGAGAGAAAGAGATAGCATCTTTGTATTCCTTTGTATGCAATAAGTATTTTTACTCTGGTTGCTTTTAAATTTTTCTTATTATCATCCTTTTAATTAATATCATAATATGCCTTTTTGGATGTGTGTGTTTATATTTTTTTCAAATAAACTTTTTATTAGAGTATAGTAGGTATACATACAAGTCAAAATATACAGACTGATGAATCATCACAAAGTGAACATAGTCTTACCACAATCTACATCAAGATACAGAATTTTCCCTGTGCTGTCAAGGTTCATTTAAGTCCCCCTTTGGCCACTGCTCCTACTATCTACCTCAGAAAACTACTCTCCTGGTTTCACACGCCATTGATTTGTTTTGCCAGATTTATATTTTACAAAACTAAAATGACATTGCACATTTTACTTGTGGCTAGATTATTTTGCTCTACATTATGTTTGTGAAATTGAACGCATGTGGCTAAATGTAGAAATAGTTTTTTCACATTTATTCCTGTTGTACAAATATCCTTACACATATTTATCGTTATATTGTTGATGGATTTTTCAGTTGCTTCCATTTTTTACTTCAAATAATGTGTCTATTAACATTGATGTACATGACTTTGGGAACACATATTATTGATATCTGCGGCATATGTTCCTAGAATTGAAATTGCTGGACCATAAAGAATGAAAAGATTTAGTTTTAGTATCAACAAAAAATATTTCAAATTGGTTGCACCTATTAGATTTTCGTCATCAGTATATGAGTGTTCCAGTTATTCCACATCCTTGCAAATGCTTGATATTTCAATTTTTAAGTGTTTGTTATTTTGGTGGATGTATATTGTGATCCTAATTGTTTTTTGTTTTATTTCTCTGAAGACTAATGAGATTGAACCTCACTCTGGTATAATGAGTGTACGTGCTTTTCTTAAATTTGAACTCTGTTCTCCCTTACCCATATCTGGTTTCATTTTAGTAACCTTGGGTCACTCTGGTAATATTTAAAATGTTTAAACCAGATATTAATGTCTCAATCACTAAGTTTTTCTCTCTTTCTTTCTATTTTTGAAGGTTATTCCCAAACTTGTCTATGATTTCATATATATATATATATATATATATATATATATATATATATATATATATGCATATTTGTCCAGGAAGAGTAGGCAACAGGGAAAGGGGGCCGTTTATGAATATGGGTGAGGCATCCTGACATAGAAGCGTGGTTGGGCAGTCCTTTCAGTATGGCTCCAGTGCTTCTGGGCTGTTCACACCTGCCCTGGTCTCTGGACATGCAGGTAGGAGGCTCACCAGTCCCCACTGCACAGCTTCCAGAGCCTTATAAAGGGTGTAGCGCCAAGCTTCATCCCTCTCACCACAAATAGGCAGATTCTTCTAAATATCCTCCACAGAAGTCCAGCGGCCCTCACTGAGGCACTTTGCTGAGGGAGGCTAGTCGGGCACTTGTGTCCTAGGTTTCTTCCGTGGCTATTCAGGCCCGCTAATGACCTGAGAATCTCTGACACACCAACTTTTATACTCATTGGGACACAGTGTGATCCAAATTTCACAGGCTTTTCGAATGTGCTGCCCTTACACTCTTCACCTCTCATACAAACACACAAATTAAACGAAAGGTGAGAGGGCTCTTCTCTGGCTTTCTGAATGCTCTTTTTGAAACTCTCTTTGTCCTTTATTATATCTTTTTCTGGTGGGCAAAAGTCTAAACCAATTCAATCTGGCCCCGAAATAGTGTGGGAGAGCCTGGCAACTAAAAATATAGCTCTCTCTGAACTTGGAAGTTAAAATATTATCTCTTTGATCTGGGCTATAAATCGTCTCCCTGCTTTTCTATACTCTAGCTCAGCCCTGAGACGGGGTTGGGAGGCGGGGAGCTAGAAGTTGCTGAACTCTAGTGTGAACTTTGGCTCACTTTTGGTCCTTCAAAGCCTCTTTCTATTTCCTAATTTTTCCATTTAGACTGTTACTGCCAAGTGCCTGATTTCTATATATTCCCAATTTATATTGCCAAGGAAGAGAATCGCAAGGGCTCATTTTGTTTCTGTTTGTGCAGAACTCTGAATGTCGGGTCATTTTTGGCTGCTGGTGGCTCTGGATTGGCTTGTGTTCTGTTCTATTGTGCCTTAAGCAGGAGAGAGCCAACTGGCAGCCCGTGAAGAGATTAGAACATGTGAGTCCAGCTGGGTTTTTGATGCCTCAGAATCCTGTTACTGCTCCAACCTGCCGTCTGTAGCACGTCTTGTGTAGTATTTCCAGTTGCAGTGATGGATTTGTACTGCCTTTTCCGTCTTGTGACCAAGAGCAGGAGAAAGCAAAATCCCGCGGTTAGGAATACACTGTGTGAGACTGTGACTGGGTGTTTCTCCATGGAATGCTAAGAAAAATACAGTCAAGGAAACTGTGTGTGCTAGTGCTTTTATTTTGTTTTAGTCTAAGTCTGCTTGGATGATCAAAACAGATGGGGAAGAGGCATTGTGTGGGGGACAATAATTCTACTCCTTGGCATCCTGGACATTCAAGCCTTGTATTGAGAGACCTCTCATCTCACCAGCCCTCCTCCCTGTTTCCTTCATGGTGAGGTCAGGAAGAGTTTACCAGACAGGTTCATGGGTATGTTACCTTGAATAAGTTTATATCCCAGTTGAAGACAAATTATAACTTTGAGATTAAGCAGCTGGTTAAGAATTTTTGTTTTTTTACGAGCTTGACAATGCTAAACTTGATGTCTTTTCATAGTACTGTCTAAGATTACTTGTACTGCTTTGTATCTTTTGATTATTTACAGGCATCCTAGATATTTAGCCCCATATTATGTGTTTCCTTTTCCTGGAATTTCTTGATAAGAATTTTAAGTTGACTGACATCATTGTGATCACACATCTATGCAGGTATATGAAGGAGTTGCCATGAATTGCAAGGGTGCTATTATTCATGATGTGTAACCAGATAAGAACACAATTGATATTTGCACAAAGAAGTGAAATAATGTCAGCCCAGAAACTACAAATGTTAGGAAGGTGTTTGGATAATTGCAAGCAGTAGATTTTCGTGAGTGAAATGGTTAATCATTTTGTGCAGCTTGGGGGAAAAATTAGGCTAATTTTTTAGCATGATTCACTTTCTAGCATTATCCTCACAAGGTCTTTGAGATAACACAGAAGACACCGTTGCTAATAGGCCTTATGTCCACTAAGTTGTTAGCATTTTATCTTGACATGCTGCTAGAACAAGCTTCCAGAATACTTATCAGAGGGCAAATCTGGCTGCCAAGTGCTAGATTTAACCATTTGCAGTACAGCTCATAAGCATATTAAAATTGAAATAGGGGTCCAGCTGGACTCCATGTAGAGTCATAGAATGCTAGTATTTGGGGACCTGGGAGGTGGTCTACTTCACTCAGTTGTGTAAAAAAGAAATGAAACTCATGGAGAGTGAATGAGTTAGCCAAGGTTATTCAGCAGGTTTGAGACAATACAATCTAATCTCAGTTGCCCTGCTTCTCAGTCCTAGGATATTCCTACAATACTGGGCTGTTTTGTTGCCAGTTCCTTTATTTTTCTTTTTCTCTGATGCATTTTGCCATTGCAGCCTTATTAAGATTCTATCCTTCACCCCAAATGTTTAAATTTCTTACCATTATCATCTGAGTAAATAAATGCTAGTTGTCATTGGAAGAAAAACTATCCTCTCCTCCTGCATGTTTCTCCTGTGTGTTTTTCATTACTATCACGCTCACAACAATTCTGACACCAGATATGTAGTGTGTTTTTCTCCCACACCAAGCAAGTCTGTGACACCAGCTGTGTCCTTATGTTTAACTCAGTTCTAATGCTGTTAACCTGAGGATAATGCCAGACCTCATAGGTTAAGGTCTCATTCCTGTAAGACTGCCTGCCCCTACCATTTAGATGCCAAGCACAAGTCTGAATCATTTCCTGTGCTTCTGACCAATCAGTGACAAGTCAGAGGTTCCCATGACTGTCTCTTAAGATTCCATTATTTTCTGGTGTTCCAGCAAATAATGTTCAGCTCATAGAACTCAGGGAAGCACTTATGTTTGCCAGTTTATCATGTAATACAGGATACAATAAATTCAATGAACAGCTAGATAAAGAGGTAGACAGGATGAGATCTGGAAGGGTCCTGTGAGTTGGGGTGTGTCATCTCCGGGGTATGTGGATATATTCACCATGCTAGAAGCTCTCCAAACCCCATACTATTAGGATTTTTATGGAAGCGTCCTCCCATAGGCACGATCAACTACTAACTCAATTTCCAGCCTCTCTCCCCTCTCAGGTGAACTAGGGAAGTAAGTGCTAAAATTTCCAGTCTTTTCTTTCAGCATGGCTTGGTCTTTCTGGTGACCAACCCCCCATTCCAGGAGGTTACCAAGAAAAGAGTCATCTCATTAGAACAAAAGCTACTGTTGTCACTCAATGGAATTCTAAAGGATTTTGGTGTCTGGTCAGGGATGGGGTCAAAGACCAAATATTAGAACAAAAGGTATTTCAGAATGATTATCACTGAGGAAATTGCCAGCAATAGTGGACAGAGATTTATTTATTTTTATTATTTCCCAGCTCTTATAAACAATTATTTTACCATTTTGCATTTGTTCTTTTAGTTTAGTATGATTCTAGTAACAAAGTTATGGGTCATTGAAACATAAAAGTTGTTCAAGACTCTCAGGGCATATCGAAAAAAGTCTAAATGACAGCTATATTGTGAGTGAACAGAAAATTACTCTCTGATGGACTATTGCCATAATGGTGAACCTATGACACGCATGTCAGCACTGACATGAGTAGCCATTTTTGATGACACGCGGCCACGTACCAGAGAAGTATGGGGCCGCATGATGAGAAGAACGTTTCATCCTCAGGCCAGGTTCAGTAGCCGAGGATAAAACATTTGCTGTAGTGTAGACACTCTGTGCCAGATGTCTGTAGGCCAAAACAACAGAACTCCAGCGCAAAGCATCTAGTTCTGGGACTTCCGGTTAGGCCATTTTTCTCGCAGTGACATACCACCCGAGTTAGGCTTCTTTTTTTGGCGAATTTTGACACACCAAGCTCAAAAGACTGCCCATTACTAGACTGTTGCATAGTAAGCATTATTGAACAGTTCTACTATCATTTTTATTTCTTTTTGAAAGTGATAGATTTTACATCTAATCATATTTATATTTTAAACTTTACTTTGAAATAATTATAGATTAATAAAAACTTTCAATAAAAAAATACACGGGGATGTTTTGTGCACACTTGACCAATTTTCTCTGAGTGGTGATATCTTACATAACTAATATAATATATGATATCAAAACTCAGAAAAGGACATTGGTACAATCCACAGAGCTTATTCAGATCTCAATAGTTACATGGTCTTGTATGTGTGTGTGTGTGTGTGTGTGTGTGTGTGTGTGTGTGAGTGTAGTATAGTTCTATAAATTTTATCACAGATGGAAGATGGCAATGGAGTAGGCGGACATACCAACTTCCAACTCCCAGAACCAAAGTGAATTATAACTTAATTTTAAGAACCATCATCTGGATAAACCAACGTTGAACTAAACTAAGAGGACTCTTCAACCAAGGAACACTGAAGAAGCTACATTGAGACTGGTAGGAAAAGCAACAGAGCAGAAAGGGCCGCCAGCTCCCTGGAGCAAAAGGCAGCCTGGAGAGACTTGCGTGGTGGGAAGAGAGTTTAGCGGAAGGGTAGGGACCTGGGTCCCAGGAACAAAGCCCCAGCCTGCAGCCCCAGAGCATAAAAGAGGCATATAGACAGGATTTAGCTGTGAAACAAGTGAGGATACTGTTTATGAGAAAGAGACAGTTTTCTCAGACCCAGGATTCTTCTTAAAGGGACAGCACAGAAAACCTCTCTCACAACCACTCATCCGGAGCTTTGGGGGATGGGGAGAGAAGAGAGGACTGGAGCAGCGGGAAGAGAGTGTTGTCTGGAAGGCATAGGGAGAAACACTTTGAGGGACAGCCACCCTAAACCCTGGGCTGAGTCACTCCCCAAATCTGAAACAATATTTCCCCTGGAACCAGCAAAGGGAAGCAGGAAACCAGCCAAACAAGCTCCCCCAGGGCACTTAGACCACAGCCGCTTAGAAGAAAGGAGCTTTCAGGACTACAGTATGGAGTGTTAGGGTCTGAGCTGCAGTGCCCCAACCCACACTGCTGAGGGCTTGCTGGAGGGCGGGCGGCAGCGGGACGTGGAAGCGCGGTTTTGTCAGTGTGGGCAGAGGCCAAGCTGGCCAGCATGAGCTCGGTCTAGCCCAGCGGGAGTGAAGGGGATGCCTGTAAGTGGGCCAGTGGCTGCAGGCCCGCCTGAGGCCCCACAAGTCGGGGAAAAGCTGGAGCCAGGAACGGACAGAGATCCACCGCTGGGCAGGGGCCTGCAGGTGTGCAGGCTCACCTGGCTTATGAGGCTAGTAGCCCAGCCCAAACTAGCTTTGCCAGTGGGGGTAGGGCAAAGGCCCGAAAAAAGCAGTGGTCTACAGCTAAGTGCGCACCAGCAGTGCTGCCCAGCCAAGGAGCTGAGGTTTGCGGCCCTGCTACAACCAACTCTGACCGTGGGGGCGGGGTGGAAGTCCGAAAATGGATGGAGGCTCGCAGCTAAGAGTGTGCCCACAGCCCAGCCCAGCCAGAGGAGCTGGCTGATGGGGACTCGCAGCTGAGCAAAGGTGCTCACCCCTGCCCATGGTGCTCAGGCTTGTGGCCCAAGTGCAGTGCGCAATTCCATCCGTGGGGGCTGGGCAAAGGCTGAGATAGGCTGAGGCTTATAGAGCCGGCAGGATAACACAGCCCCTTCCATGGAGGAGAGGCAGAAACAGCAGCAACAGCTGCAGCAGGCCAGAACCAGCAACACCCATAACCAACAGCCCTAGGCAATGGCAGAGGAGGCGGTGGGCCTGCAGACAGACCACACCTAGGGAACACATAGGCAACACCCTTTGGACTCCAGTGGCCAAACCCTTCTTATACACAGACAAAATGGGCATGAAGAGAAATGTAACCCAAATGAATCAAGAGAAATCCCCAGAGAAGGACCTGAATAAATCAGATATGACCAAATTACGGGATGCAGAATTTAAAATAATGATTGTTAGGATGTTCAAAGAGCTTAGAGCAACAATGGATGGTCATTACGAATGCCTAAATAAAGAGATAGCAAGTATAAATAAGGAAATTGAAGTAATAAAAAAGAATCAGACAGAAATGCAAATACAATAACAGAATTGAAGACCACATTGGAAGGAATTAAAAGCAGGATGGATGAAGCTGAGGATCAAATCAGTGAGTTAAAGTACAAAATAAAGGCACAGAAGCAGAGCAGAAAAAGGAAAAGAGACTCAAAATATCTGAGGAAACTCCAAGGGAGCTCTGTGACAACATGAAGAGAAATAACATCCACATGATAAGGATTCCTGAAGAAGAAGAGAAAGAACAAGGGATAGAAACTTTGTTCAATCAAATCATAGCTGCAAACTTCCCTAAATTAAGGCTGAAAAATATCTAACACATTCAAGAAGCACAGAGAACTCCATTAAAGAGAAACCCAAAGAAATTTACAACAAGACACATCATAGTTAAAATACCCAAACTAAGTGATAAAGAGAAAATTTTAAAAGCTGCTAGAGAAAAAAAGACTATCACCTACAAAGGAATCCCCATAAGGATGACATCCGACTTCTCAATAGAAACACTTGAGGCCCAAAGAAAATGGCAAGATATATTCAAAGTAATGCAGAACAAGCACCTACAACCAAGACTACTTTATCCAGCAAGGCTAACTTTTAAAATTGAAAGAAAAATAAAGAGCTTTCCAGACAAAAAAAAAAACCCTCAAGGAATTCATTAAAACCAAACCAATTCTGCAAGAGATGCTAAGGGTCCTGTTGTGAACAGTTCAAAGGGGGGAAAGAATATAGCAAAAGAAGAAGACAGCTTTAAAGAATAAAATGGCAATAAACAACTACATATCAATAATAACCTTAAATGTAAATGGATTAAATGATCCAATCAAAAGACATAGGGTAGCTGCGTGGATAAAGAAATAGGACCCATACATATGCTGTCTACAAGAGACACACCTTAAAACAAAAGATGCACATAGAGTGAAGGTAAAAGGATTGAAAAAAATATTTCATGCAAATGCAAATGAAATAGAAGCTGGGGTAGCAATACATATATATCTGACAAAATATACTTTAAAACAAAGGCGGTAGTAAGAGATAAAGAAGGATACTACATAATGATAATGGGAACAATTCAACAGGAAGATATAACCATTATAAATATCTATGCACCGAACATAGGAGCACCAAAACACATAAAGCAGATTTTGATGGATATAAAGGAAGAGATAAACAGCAATACTATAATAGTACAAAATTTTAATACCCCGCTAACATCCCTGGATAGATCCTCAAGACAGAAAATTAGCAAAGAAACAGCAGACTTAAACGATACACTAGATCAACTTGATTTAATAGATATCTTCAGGACTTTTCACCCTAAAGCAGTAGAATATACATTCTTTTCAAGCGCTCATGGTACATTCTCTAGGATAGACCACATGTTAGGATACAAAAGTGGTCTCAACAAATTTAAGAAGATTGAAATCATATCAAGCATTTTCTCTGATCACAATGCCATGAAACTAGAAATTAACCACAAAAGAAAAACTGAAAAATACTCAAACACATGGAAACTCAATAGCATGTTATTAAATAATGAATGAATTAACAATGAGATCAGAGAAGAAATAAAAAAGTTTCTAGAAACCAATGATAATGAGCGTACATCAACTCAAATTTTATGGGACACTGAGAGGAAAGTTCATAGCACTACAGGCATGTCATGAGAAGCTAGAAAAGGCTCAAATAAGCAACCTGATCCTGCATCTAAAAGAACTAGAAAAACAAGAGCAAATAAAGCCCAGGACTAGTAGAAGGGAGGAAATAATAAAGATCAGAGCGGAAATAAATGACATAGCGGCTAAGGAAACAATACAGAGGATCAGTGAAACAAGGAGCTGCTTTTTTGAAAAGGTAAACAAGATCGATGAACCTTTAACTAGACTCACCAAGAAAATAGGACAGAGGACTCAAATAAAGAATATCAGAAATGAGAGTGGAGAAATAACAACTGACACAACAGAAATACAAAGCATTGTAAGAAAATACTATGAAGAACTCTATGCCAAAAAATTAGACAACCTAGGTGAAATGGACAAATTTCTTGAATTATATCATCTTCCAAAAATCAATCTGGAAGAATCAGAACACCTAAACAGAACACTTATAACAAATGAGATCGAAACAGTTATCAAAAAACTCCCAAAAAAGAAAAGTCCTGGGCCTGATGGCTTCACAAGTGAATTCTATCAAAAATTCAAAGAAGAACTAAATCTTATCCTCGTCAAGCTATTTCAAAAAATTCAAGAAGAAGAAAGACTTCCAAACTCTTTTTATGAGACGAGCATAATTCTGATCCTGAAACCAGGCAAAGACAACACAAAGAAAGAAAATTATAGGCCAATATCCCTGAAGAATTTAGATGCTAAAATTCTCAACAAAATATTAGCCAACCAGATCCAGCAATATATGAAAAAAATCATACACCATGATCAAGTGGGATTTATTCTGGAGAGGCAAGACTGGTTCAATATTTGCAAATCAATCAATGTGATTCATCACATAAAAAAAAGGAAGGACAAAAATCACATGATAATTACAATAGATGCAGAAAAGTCATTTGATAAAATCCAGCACCCATTAATGCTCAAAACTCTCAGTACAGTGGAAATACAGGGAACATTCCTTACCATGATAAAGGCCATCTATGACAAACCCATAGCAAACATCATACTAAATGGGCAAAAATTAAAAGCAATCCCCTTAAGATCAGGAACCAGGCAGGAGTGCCCCCTTTTACAACTCTTACTCAACATAGTTCTGGAAGTCTTAGCCACAGCAATCAGACAAGAAGAAGAAATAAAAGGCATACAAATTAGAAAAGAAGAACTAAAACTGTCATTATTTGCAGATGATATGATATTGTATATAGAAAACCCTAAAGTCTCAGTCAAAAAACTACTAGACCTGATAAATGAATTCGGTAATGTGGCAGGATATAAAAGTAATACTCAGAAATCAGAGGCATTTCTATATACCAACAATGAACAGTCAGCAAGAGAAATTAAGGAAACAATCCCCTTCACTATTGCAACAAAAAAATAAAGTACCTAGGAGTAAATTTAACCAAGGAGGTTAAGGACCTATACTCGGAAAATTATAAAACATTGATAAAAGAAATCAAGGAAGATACAAACAAGTGGAAGCATATACCGTGCTCATGGCTAGGAGGAATAAACATCATTAAAATGTCTATATTGCCCAAAGCAATTTATAAATTCAATGCAATACCAATTAAAATACCAATGACATACTTCAATGATATAGAGCACATATTTCAAAAATGTATATGGAACCAAAAAAGAACACGAATAGCCTCAGCAATCTTAAAAAGAAAAAATAAAGCAGGAGGTATTACTCTTCTGGATATCAAGGTTTACTATAAGGCCATTGTACTCAAGACAGCCTGGTACTGGCATAAGAACAGGCACATAGATCAATGGAACAGAACAGAGAACCAAGAAATAAACCCACACCTTTATGGACAACTGATATTTGACAAAGGAAGAAAGAGCATACAGTGGAGTAAAGACAGCCTCTTTAACAAATGGTGTTGAGAAAATTGGACATCTACCTGCAAAAAAATGAAACTAGACCATCAACTTACACCATTCACAAAAACAAACTCAAAATGGTTAAAAGACTTAAATGTAAGCCATGAAACAATAAGCATCTTAGAAGAAAACATAGGCAGTAAGCTCTCTGACATCTGTCGCAGCAATATATTTGCCATTTTATCTCCAGGGACAAATGAAATAAAAGGCAGGATAAGCGAATGGGACTAAGATTCCTCAAAAAATTAAAATTCGAACTGCCTTTTGACCCAGCTATCCCACTTTTAGGAATATACCCTAAGAACACCATAGCACTGTTCGAAAAGAAGAAATGCACCCCCATGTTCGTGGCAGCATTGTTCACAATAGTGAAGATCTGGAAACAGCCCAACTGTCCGTCAGAGGACTAGTGGATTAAAAAGTTTTGGTAAATATATACTATGGAATACTACTCAGCCTAAGAAATGATGACATTGGATCATTTGTAACAACATGGATGGACCTTGATAACATTATACTTAGTGAAGTAAGTAAATCAGAAAAACTAAGGACTATATGATTTCATACATAGATAAGACATAAAAATGAGACTTAGAGACATGGACAAGAGTGTGCTGGCTACCCGGGTGGGGTGGGGGTGGTAAGGTAGGGGGTAGGGGGAGGGGAGGGGCACAAATAAAACCAGATAGAAGGTGACAGAGGACAATTTAACTTTGGGTGATGGGTATGCAATATAATCAAGTGTCAAAATAATCTGGATATGTTTTCTCTGAACATATGTACCCTGATTTATCAATGTCACCCCATTAAAATTAATAAAAAAAAATAAAAAAACCAACAAAAAGCATTTTATCACAAGTGTGGACTTGTATCACCACCACCAAATCAAAGTAAAGAAGTGTACCATTACCATGGGCTCCCTCATGCTATCTCTTGGTGGCCACACCTACTCCCTACCCCTGTAGCTCTTACCCTAGACAATCACTACCTGTTCTCACCAACTCTGAAATTTTATTTCAAGAGTTTATGTCAATAGAATCATACAGTATTTTATGCTCTTTAAATGGAGGGAACAAGTCATAGAGATTTTTGTTAATTCTGCAAAATATTTTTAATGATTATCTGTTTCAAGTCTTGTCTTAAATAACATACTTTCTCTCTCCCCCCCATATTTTCTGGTATCAGGATGGAAAATCAGTAAGATACAGGAAAAACATTCCATTATTTCTTCTTAAAACATTTCTTGTTCCATTTTTTTCTTTCTCTGTTTTTATTACACAGAAATCATCTTTCTGCTTTTTACTTCCTAGAAAGCTTAGTAATATAGACTTTAATGAAAACCCAGATTAACTTTAAAAACATTTTTATGTTATATGCATTTCTTTTGGGTCATTAATAATAGTTTATCAAAATGGAAATCGATATTTACAAAAGAGAATACAAAATAAGCTTGTGCCACGAATCCATCATTTCTGAGAAAGTACCCCCTCTTTCAAATGTCTGTGAATATTCTTTATATTAACTTCTTTCTTATTCAAATTCTGCATTTTTCACAAGTTGCTGTAACTAGGGTAATGAAATGTGACACCAAGTGATTGTTTACCAATTACAAAAGATATTAATGATAGCTACCGGAAGTTACCTATGTATTTGGGTCTTGCTAGGTTTGCTGAATGACAAGGGATTACATAAGTACTCAGTGTAAACCTAATGATGCAGATAGGAAGCCATTTGTATTAATATAATTAAGAACCCCTACCTAACCCTGATGAAAAATTACTTGAAAGTAACAGAAGACAGAGTCTTTATTTTAAAGTAAATGAAATATTGGGAGTAATTACGATTAGCTCAACCATAATTGGATTTAATGAAACTGAATAGAAAGTAATTAGACATAATTGGAAGTTAAGCAAAAGTCAATTAAATCCTTATAATTTTAACTTTATAAAAGTTATTGAATTAAATCACCAGGATTAATTAGCAAAGGAAATAAAACCATGAAGTATATTTCCAGGAAACTCGTATTTTTATGAGGGTAAAGGTATTGTTTCACTTAAAGATTAGAGTTCAGTGAAGATCATTTTAATCAATTTTGAAGCATTAGTAAGTTAAAGCGAAGTTATTATGCAAATTCATAGTTTTTTTATCTACACAGTACTGCTGAAGTTGTTTAATGGAGAAGTAAAATTTATTGGATAGAATAAAATAGCATATTCATAAATCTCAGTAAATTCAGGGGGTTTGGAATGAAAATGGTTGCTCAAGTTTAGTGTTCATGTCAGAGCTGGTTTTGTTCTGTGAGAATTACAGTTGACCTGTTGTAGAAATGGGTGGGAGGTTGAAAATACAGTCACCCATTTGCTCTTTATAAACTTGCCCTGGGAATCAGTTCTTATGCCCACAGCACCGCCCTCACTCCGAACCACCATCACACTAAAGCCCTGAGTCAATTTTTATTCAGTGACTTAAGTTCTGTGCAAACTTATCACCTAAGAACTTCATGCTAATAAACCGTGGTTACTACACCAGTCTCCTCACAGTACAGACAAGGTCAATCAGAGTGTTGTGATTTCTGCTTCCTCTGCAGTGCTCTAATGACCTTCTAAAGGGCCTCTGAACATGCCCGGACTTCAAAATGCTGGAATAAGATTACAGTTTTGATTCAGTGCCGAATTATAATTCTAAGGATGTCAAAAACACTAATTGTGCAATGACAGCAACAAAGGAAAGGACGATAGTAGTGAATTAGGTGAGGAGATCAACCATGTTAGATGTTAGATTCGGAGTTACAGCATAGCTTTGTAGGCACCATCCTTTAAATACATCAGGTCCAAAGTAAGGCCAGTTCCATACGCATTGCAGGCATCTTGAATTCTTGACGCAGTGTATTTTCTCCAGTGTTTTTGATAAGTGCATATCTGGTCAGGTTAAAGCCAGTGGAGTTCTGACATTATCAATGCAGTGGGAAACTCCACGAATGATACAGTGAGATTTTGTGCAAAGAGGTGTAAACCAAGGCTTCAGAGAATAAAGAATTCAGTTTTAAATAAGAGCTATCTCTGCTTCATCCGATAGCTAGCCGTGACTCTCACATAAGCACATTGTCATTTCTGATGATGCCAGCTGGAGAGCCTTTGCATATGATGTGGAGCATCTTTTTACATGCTTATTTTTGATCTAGATATCTTCTTTGGTGAGGTTGTTAAGGTCTTTGGTACATTTTTTAATTGTGTTGCTTGTTTTCATGTTGAGTTATAAGAATTCTTTGTATATATCATCATGTTTAAGGTGGGCTCCTTTAAACAACATAGAGCTAGATTCAGCTTTTGAGTCTAATCTCATTACTTGTGTTAAAATGATTGGTGGAAGCCATTTAGATTGATGAAGATTACCGGCAGATTTATTAGACTCTTATTTAGGTGCTTGCTTTTGCCTCAGTATTTTATGCTTCCCCCTGCTTCTTTCCTTTCCTGACTTCTACTGGATAGATAGATGAAATAAAAACTAAAACATTCTTGATACCCTTCTACTTCTACATAAAGGAATAGGCTAACACAGGCTAGAATGAGCAGAACCAGCAAATAATTTCTGTATTTTGCAGTTTTGATTTCTGGATGCATGTTCAGCTATTCTTAATTAGTGAGAAGTCTCTGAAGTCCTGGTTGTGAGTATGACACTCAAGAGAAGTTTTATATTTGTTTCAGATTGGTGTTCCAAACGTTCCCCATTGGGGATGTCTTTACCTTTCCTTCTTGACTTAGGTTTTCTTAGACCCTGATGACGTATAAATCCAAAATCAAATTCCATTTCAGGGTAGGATTCTGGTTTTTCATTCTCAAGGGGAATTTTTTTCTTTGCTTAGGACTCAGACTGAGATGCACAACTTCCCCTTTTATCTCTTTACTCGCGTTAGAAGCTTTTATTTTCTGATTCACAAAGTCTGAATTTATGCAGGGGTCCCACTTCCAAGTCTCTGCCTTGCAAAGGTCCAAAGTTTTGTCTTCTGTCCCCTGCATAGCCTTGAGATTCCAGTTTCTAGAGTCTTGTCATTAACAAATGTTTCCAGAACAGTCATGGTTTTTGTATTCATTGACCATCTGGGTTTCCTGCTTTATCTTATTGTTGTTGCCCTTTGGATATTTCTCTCAACTCTCTTGGAAGCACAACCATGCATTTAAATGAATGTTTGTTGTATTTTATCTGCTATTTCCATGTGTTTTTGCAGTAAGGGCTTTACAAAATTTCTAGTCAACTTATTGCTAGAAGAGATTTGTTTTAATGTACCTCAGAAATACACAACTCCATACGTATAATATCTTGTAAGAAAGCCATCCATGCCTTTTGACACTTCGAGCACTCAAGAACCCCTGCTGAGCCACATGGTAATCCATTCTAGGTATACTGTGTTCTCTTAACACAACTGTACTGCGCTGAACGAGTTTCGTAGTTTTGATGGTTCCTTATGGAATATTGTCTCCTATAACCATTGTAAAGCCAGTAGTCGCAGCCAGGATCACAGCAGCCTGACCCGTACAGGTTCGCATTAGATTCGAACAGTCGGTAATGAAACAATGGAGCCAAGAACTGGTGAGCCATCAGCTTTAATTCTAGCTTGCACCCGGCGGGCAAGCAAAAACACACACTGGGCTCCAAAACCCACACATTCAGTGCTCACAAAGCTACTGACTTATCCAAGTTTCCTAGAATCAAATGTTTCTAGCTCACCAGACTTATTCACCACTGTTTCCCATCTCCTCCTGCACAAACTCTTAACAAACTGGCTTCTTCCTCAGCACTCTGCCATCTTGGCTGCTTCTCCTTTCCACATGGCCTTAATCTGCTCTCCTCTCTAATACCTCAGGAATCAAGAGAGAGATCAAGCTACTGGTCTCTCCCACTTTATACCATAGAATCAAAACCTTTAATCCAATTATACAAACAAGGAAGTCTCTGTATAATGGGATTCCTCAGGAGAGTGCACCACCCTACATCATCCAATCAGTCAAGGGTGTGGAGAGGAGCTTACTCTTAAAACTAAGCCTTAGGCTATAATGACCCGGCCTGCCCACAGCCTGTTCCAGAACACACATTAATATAAACGAACTTCCATGTGGGCAGCGCCATCTTTAACAAAGTGAGCATAATATATTTTATCTGCCCAACAACCATCAATACACATTAGTCTGACTCTTGCTGTGATGGATGTAGCATTGAAATCAGCCTTAAATTCATGCTGTTCTAAGGTATGATTTAAATAAAGATTATTGAGACCTCACTGGCTTTAATTAGATAATGTATCGAGTCTTCTAAAGCAATTCTACATTCTGTAGGCAACTTCTGCACGACTTGAAGTGACCAAAAGGCTCAGTGGAG
Source organism: Rhynchonycteris naso (assembly GCA_037038555.1). Lineage (NCBI taxonomy): Eukaryota > Metazoa > Chordata > Mammalia > Chiroptera > Emballonuridae > Rhynchonycteris > Rhynchonycteris naso. Next base: position 14,875,124 of record CM072998.1, on the reverse strand, counting down.
CAAAAGAGGCAGTTTCCAATGAATGGTTTATTTGATGTATTACTTCTCCATAGTTCCGTAGTTCAGTTCATGTTTTCTCTTGTAGGAACTATTTCTCTTCCTTCAGTCCACTCATACATCTCTGAGAACCCTTACTTTAAGTGTAGGTGCATAAGCCAACCTTGGCAATGACAGAATGCCACACTCCTGGTTACAGGACGTCTGAGAGTAAGTAGGTGATTCAGGTGGACCGAACATGGAAAGCAGCAAATGAAGAGAACCATTTCCTCTCAGCCGAGACAGACACCAGCAGAGCACCTCTTAATTTTTGTTTCCTGCTCTGGGGAGGACATGGGTTTCAGGTTGGAGAGGATAGAGCCAGTACACTGAGAAAGTGGGAATGAATGGACTAGAGAGACAAAGTCCTAGCTCCTTTTTACCCTGGCCTGCTAGGTCCAGCTTCACCCATGGTCTTCTTAAAGTTTGGTTAAGGAGCTGCCAGTTCTTTTTTTTGAGACAGCTGACTTGACTTGGGTATCTGTCTCTTCCAATCAAGAGTTTTGTTTCCTTATCATCTTCATCAAAAAAGTGTTTTGTGAGTACCTCATTGTTCATTGACATAGTTTTGGTGCCAAATGAAGTGATTTACAAAAATATTGTCTCTGTACGTTAATGGTTTACATTTTAAGAGTTGTGAGCTTGGTACTCTCTCTAGAACTGCTAAATACAATTGAATGCTAAGCATTGGTGTGTGCAGAGCTCTTGGTGTCAAGGTTAAATCATTTCCTTCTCTAGCACATAGGAAAATGGATGCTTAAAAACTTTCAATGGAATAGCTATCCTTCCAGGCCCCTGGGCATTGGAGATTTGGTTATCTTTTCACTCAGCTGACAATTGATCCATTGTTTGCACTAGATAATCTGGCTTTGTTCAAGCACAATGCTGTTTGTATTTTTAATTCCAAAATCTTACCTCATTATGAACAACTTTCTACCCATTCCTCTGGGAATGTGCTAATGCTGTGTGTTTATATAGAAAGTAATGCTAAGGAGTCAGTATTGACATTTTGGCCTGCTTTCACAGGCAGAAAATAATAGTTCTTTTCTCATCTGTTGATGTTTCTTTTACTTTCCTCTCTTAATGTTGGATTGTGCCTTTAGCAACAAACTAGTACTTCATCCAGGTTGTTTCACGCACTGACCACTAACCACTGATAGTCATGTCTTTAATGATGTTTTATTTTTTTTTGACTAATTCGCCTCTACTTCCCTTGTTTGAAAGCCCAACCCCTAGCAAAGAGCTGTATTTTAAATGAATATTTGTAGTAACAATGAAGTTCCTCACTGTAGTGTTTCTTTGGCTTCCATCAAAGCTTATCTAACTAGTAAGGAACCTGCATAGACTGATGGGATCTGGTAAGGCCTGTCTGTCATGTACCCATCAGTGACTTCAGGGGCTATGTAGGCTCACACTGTCCACTGAGAGCTGACCAAGTGGGTACATGACACTGTCATGGATACTACCATCAGGTCACCAGGAGTAGCCACAGACAGTCAGCTGTTATTGGGTTTTGAATGTGTTTAAATGAGACGGAATCATTTCTTTTCTTCATAGATTTTTTTTTTTTTTTTGCCATTGAGTTGTGCTGTTGACTTGTGTTGTAGAATTTTAGAGAAACAAGTCTAGTAAAATTCACCTTTGTGGCTCTTGTAAAGTTGATGAGGAAGCTTTTTTTATATACCTCACAGTGACGTTTTGCTGAGGAACTAAGGGAAAATTAGTTTCTGGATTCACTATCTGAATAATTTGTGTTTTATAGGAGCATTTGTTTCATTTACACTGAGTAGACAATATGAATTTTGCTACATTCATTTTAGACTGGCCATAGAGCATAAAATCAAATTCTTTATTCATCTTTAGCAAATACAGGGTGGGGTAAAAGTAGGTTTACAGTTGTAAGTAAACAAAACACAGTTTATTCTTGTATCATTACTTATTAATTATTGTATTATTTTTCATACAAACAACTGTAAACCTATTTTTCCCTTACCTGGTGTTGGGCAGATAAAATATATTATGCTCACTTTGTTAAAGATGGTGCTGTCCTTGTGCAAGTTTTAAGAGTAAGCTTTTCCCCACACCCTTGACTGATTGGATGATGTGGGGTGGTGCACTCTCATGAGAAATCTTCCCATTATGCCTCAGATAAGTGACTTGGTATCAGAGACTTCCTTGTTTGTAGATTGGATTAAAGGTTTGGATTTCTACACTATAAAGTGGGGCAGGCTGGGAGCTTGCTCTCTCTTGGTTCCTGAGGTTAGTATTAGAGAGGAGAGCAGAGTAAGGCCACATGGAGGCCAGGAGAAGCAGCCAAGATGGCGAAGTGCTGAGGAAGAATCCAGTTTGTACAGAGTTTGTGCAGGAGGAGATGGGGAACAGAGGTGAATAAGTCTGGTGAGCTAGAAACCTTTGATTCTAGGAAACTCGAATAAATCAGTAGCTTTGTGAGCACTGAATGTGTGGGTTTTGGAGCCCAGTGCATGTTTTTGCTTGCCTGCCGGGTGCAAGCTAGAATTAAAGCTGATGGCTCATCAGTTCTTGGCTCCATTGGTTCATTACCATCTGTTTGAATCCAATGTGAACCTGCACTGGCCAGGCACCTGTGATGGTGGCCTTTGATATTGGCTTTACACCTGGCATAGTAGACCAGTTGGAATGCATTGTCTGATAAGTCTTAGACTTGGCTCTGTCTTTTTTTCCCTTTGCCTTATGCTGTCTTATATTTGTTTACTTGAAGAAAATATTTATCTTGTAAATTTTATGTGAATTTTAATAAAAATTCTTTTTACAAAAAAATAAAGGTATAGGTAAAATAGAATAGGTGTTTCTTACAAAGTGATGACTCATCTAGCCCGAACTCATATGTTAACACATTCTTCTATCAGATGTAGCACACAGCCCTGTGCACAGCCATAGTGGGTGTCTCTAAGTGTTCGCAGTATAATTTCACGCCCATGGCTTCAAGAGATTCCCTTAGCTTTTATTTCAAAGCCCCATTGTAGGTTAAATACTATTTTAAAAAGCTCTATTATATGATTTCTAAACTAATAGAAGATGTAAAATGAGAAAATTAGAAATAGATAGAAAAGCTGCTACATGGGGGCACTAACAGCAATGAATGGGAGAGAAAAATAAGCAACAGGTAAAAAAGAAAAAAAGCTAAGAATGCAAATCACTGAACACTTCAACAGGTCACATAGTATCTATTACATTATACTATTCATAATGGTGACTGACTCAATTATCTAGAATTTTTGGTTGTCCAGAGAACTCTCACATTCCAAATACTTTGGGTAATTGGGTTATATTATATCAATTATTACACTACATTTAAACCTCAAAGTCATGTGAATTGTGAACCAAATCAGAGATGGAAATACTCTATCTTTGAATCTCTCATGGCAAAGTGGGTCAAATAGATTAGAAAATACATGAATATAGGCTGAATAACTTTCAGTGTCATTGGAAAAGTCTCATTGAATTGTATAAAGTGATTGAATAGACGTGTCTCCAGGTCCTGTGTAGCAAACAGCTTCTGTGTCTACCGTAGCATGCAAACACACTTCATTTAACATTTAAGCTGTAGCTGTGTGTATTGTATTATGTGTAATTGCATTTCTACTTGGGTTAGTGTTACATTTTTTCAAGTTGCAAAAAATGTATGCACATTGTTAAGTCAATTTATGTAGATTATGTATGCATAAATATTTATTGATAGAAAACATTAAATCCACTGATTCCATGGCTTTAATAACTGGTAAATTCTTGAACTTATTCTTGGAAGACATCCAGTTAGCCTTTCTGAGGAACTCAGAACTCTTCCCCTAAATTCTAGTTTTGTGAGTACTGATCAAGGGCAATAAAGTTCATTTTCCCAAAACAATAAAGGTTTTCCGCTTTGTGATACTGATTGGGTCACATGTTCTGCAGTGGCTGAAAGGGGTAAACATCACAGCGTGGATGATTTCTCATTCTAAGCATCAGGTCAGTCAGTGGACATGTACCTCCCTTTTGAGATTTCTAGGAGTGAGCGGAAGGAGGGTTGCAGGGCCTGTACCCTCCTGTGGTTCCTGGTAACCTGGTCTTCAGCTGCTGTTGACTGGAGATGGCCTAGGTTAACCTCGGCTTTGGGGAAAAGTTATCCTATTCTTTCCTTGTTTTCTCTTTCTCTGGCCCAGGTGGGTGAGTAACTCTGAGATTTGGATTTGCTTTCAAGAGGGTGAACTCTATTCAAGTCTCTACATAAGACTGATGAGTTCTCCAGGTGGTTTAGCCCAGAGAGTTTTTTTTTACCTTTTTTTAAATTATTAATTTTAATGGGTGATACCAATAAATCAGGGTACATATGTTCAAAGAAAACATCTCCAGGTTATCTTATTCAATTATGTTGCATACCCATCACCCAAAGTCAAATTGTCCTCTGTCACCTTCTATCTGGTTTTCTCTGTGCCCTTCCCCTCCTCCTTATCCCACCCTCTCCTCCCTCCCCCCACCCCGTAACCACCACACTCTTGTCCATGTCTCATAGTCTCACTTTTATGTCCCACCTATGTATGAAATCATGCTGTTCTCAGATTTTTTCTGTTTTACTTATTTCACTGCATATAATGTTATCAAGGTCCATCCATTTTGTTGTAAATGATCTGATGTCATCATTTCTTATGGCTGAGTAGTGTTCCATAGTATATATGTACCAAAGCTTTTTAATCCACTTGTCTTCTGATGGACACTTGGGCTATTTCCAGATCTTCGCTATTGTGAACAATGCTGCCACGAACAGGGGGGCGCATTTCTTCTTTTCGAACAGTGCTATGGTGTTCTTAGGGTATATTCCTAAAAGTGGAACAGCTGGTTCAAAAGGCAGTTTGATTTTTAATTTTTTGAGGAATCTCCATACTGTTTTCCACAGTGGCTGCACCAGTCTGCATTCCCACCAGCAGTGCAGGAGGGTTCCCTTTCTCCACATCCTCGCCAGCACTTGTTCTGTGTTGTTTTGCAGATGAGCTCAAGACAGCCTGGTACTGACATAAGAACAGGCACATAGATCAATGGAACAGAACAGAGAACCCAGAAATAAACCCACACCTTTATGGACAACTGATATTTGACAAAGGAGAAAAGAACATACAATGGAGTAAAGACAGCCTCTTTAAAAAATGGTGTTGGGAAAATTGGACATCTACCTGCAAAAAAATGAAACTAGACCATCAACTTACACCATTCACAAAAACAAACTCAAAATGAATAAAGGACTTAAACATAAGCCGTGAAACCATAAGCATCTTAGAAGAAAACATAGGCAGCAAGCTCTCCGACATCTGTAGCACCAATATATTTGCCAATTTATCTCCACGGGCAAATGAAATAAAAGGCAAGATAAACAAATGGGACTATTTCAAACTAAAAAGTTTTGCATAGCAAAACACAATAAGAAGAGAATAAAAAGACAAACCACACAATGGGAGAACATATTCGACAGCATGTCTGATCAGGGGTTAATAACCAAAATTTATAAAGAACTTATAAAACTCAACATTAGGAAGACAAACAATCCAATCAAAAAATGGGCAAAAGAAATGAATAGAAATTTCTCCAAAGAGGACATACAGATGGCCAATAGGCATATGAAAAAATGCTCAGCATCACTAATCATTAGAGAAATGCAAATTAAAATCACAATGAGATATATCACCTCACACCAGTCAGCCCGGGGAGTTTTTTTGTTTGTTTTTGCAATTGTTCCCTGCAGGTATACTTTTTTAATACACAGACTTTTTTTTTTTTAATTTTATTTTATTTATTTTAGAGAGGAGACGCAGAGTGAGAGAGAGAGAGAGAGAGAGAGAGAGAGAGAAGAGAAAGGGGGGAGGAGCTGGAAGCATCAACTCCCATATGTGCCTTGACCAGACCAGTGCAGGGTTTTGAACTGGCGACCTCAGTGTTCCCAGGTCGACGCTTTATCCACTGCACCACCACAGGTCAGGCAGGTATACTTTTTTAGTGAGCTTTATGGGAAGGAGTGGAAACAGGGTCAGGGAGAATTATTTATTTGACCTATAAAATCTATTTTTTTTAATTTAAATTTTTATTTATTTTTAGTAGGAAACTAGTAACATGGTTTAATATTTTAAAGAATTAACAAGCATTCATTGAAAACTTTTCCTGGTAATCTCAAACATGTCCCCATCCAGTTCCCCTTGCCCACATCATTAGGCTATTGTTCCTAGCGCCTTCCAGAATTTATGTATACCGTTAAGGTCTCACTTTTTACATAAAATAGTGTATATTAAATAGGCTGTTTTAAATTTTACCTTTTCTCTAAGCAGTAACTTTCCCATGATCTGATGCCGTATCAACCTCCTTAACCTGGAGTGCTGGTGACACGGGTGGCAGGGGCTGCCATCCTGCCTTCCCTGGGCCACATCCTGGGTCACAGCTGACCACAGTGTCTGCAGACATTCTGGAGTATCTGAGGGGAGAATGGGAGAATGTTTTGGCTCAAATGTCACAGACACCAGCTGTTCTTTTAGACATTTAGGAGATTTTCTTGAATAAATGCTTATTGATTTGCTTTATGCTGTCACATCAATTTCCAGAGATTTTCAATGTTTGAGTTTTATAATTTTTCCAGTTAAATAGTTGTTTCACTAAGAAGGGAAGAATATGCCACACTGCTCACATAGCTGCCCTGAAAGTCTGATCACATTCTCTCTCATGTCCTTCAGCAATGTTCAAATGATTTGTTTATATATACATTACATATATATATAATATTTATTATATCACATTTACATTTATTGATATAATAGGTCTGCTTGGCCTTTCCTCCATCTTATGTTGGATATTATGTGTTTATAAATTTTTAGAAGTTTTTCATGATGGTCTGATTTACTTGTTAGTGAACAATTTTTCTGGAAGCTGTATGTTTGGATAATTGCTCGGCATTTACCTTTTAAATAATAACTTTATATAATATTTTAAAATTATCCTTTAGTTTTTACAATATTTTATTTCTTTTTTTATTTTGCTCAGTGTTAAAATTAGAGTTTTTCTCCCCTGTTTCTTTCTTTTGTCTTGCTGCTGGAATTTAAGCAATAATATTATTATTTTAGTATTTAGTATTTGCCCTTTATTGTTAAATATGTTTATATTTCTAAAATTGAATTTATTGCTTTAAATGATATAGTCTGATTACTACCTATTACAGATAAGTTGAATGAGGTAAATCTCCTGAGGACTGCTGCTAATGTTTGTGTACATTGTGTCTACTCAGCTATAGCGGTTGCTGTTCATGTCAGAATCAAGGTGATTGATACCTCTCACAATGGCGAACTGTGCAGACTACATGGCTGTCTGCAGTTGTGTTGATTTATTCTATGTGCTACATTCTCCTAGTTTTTGTTAGATGTAATATTTGTATATTCCCAGAGCATATGACATTTACATTCATTTTATTACCCTGATTCCTATGTTTATTTTTGTCTTAGTCACAGTTTTTTCCCCATTGTTTTTCTCCTCATCTCTTGGCAGGCTCAAGTTCATTCTCTAGAAGTTTTCCCAAGAAGAAAAATATCCCTTGAATTTTTGTATATTTAAAGCTGCCTGAAGTCTCTGTTTAAAGGCTGATTTGGCTGGGTATAAAAACTTTGGTTCTTAGTTTCTCTTTTAGAATAGCATATAGTTGTTTTCCCACTGTACTTTGGCATTGAACGTTGCTGAGGAAAAAATATGAGGCCAGCCAGTTTTATAGTATCTCTTTTATGAGGGGCTTGATACTTTTTCCTGATGGACTAAAGTATTTTAAAAATATATTTCTTTAAAATTTTGTAGGATAGCCTTAAGTTTTCCCTTTTGGGGAATCTAGGTTTATTTTTGAAAAGTTTTCTTGGATTAGTTCTTAAAGTGATGCAATAAACATTGCAAAGAGAGTCACTTAAAATAAAGTCTGCAGCTCTTAGGACAGTGGGGCCTCTGCATATCCTGTGCCTTAGTTCTCAGAGCTGCTATTAAGTTACTAAACCTGTTGCTAACCTCGGCTCAAGGCTGAACGGTAAACATCCTGGGACAACTGCTACATGGACACACATGGACTTGACCTCTTTCTTGTAGTTTTCTCCCCCTGCTTTGCATATAGGAACTAACCCACCTCTGTTAACCATTTGTATGAAGAATTACGTTTTGTAGTTTTTGCCTATGTAAACCCTGACTGTCTTTGTTCTCTCTGAGCAGACTGGGTTGTTACCTGAAGCTGTGTCTCTTCAATGGCAATCCTTTTGCTCAAGTAAATGCTTTTTGTTCTTTATTACAGCCTGACCCTCTTGTTTGGTTAAAAACATCACATTTGTTTATACTCTATAGCCATCATTTTTTCTATAATCCTTTTAAAATTCCTTCCTTATTTCAATTTCATTTTACTTTTAAAATTTCCATCCTCAATTTTTTTGAGAATGAACTAATTATTTTTAACTTTTTATTGAACTTATTGGGTTAATATTGGTTAATAAAATTATACAGATTTCAGGTGTGATACGTCGTCAGTATATTGCATTGGTGTTTACCACCCCAAGTTAAGTCTATCTTCTATGTTTCTTAATGTGTTTTCTGCAGCCTTTCATCTCTGGACTTCTTTCACGTTACCTTCATTTCTATGTTGATTCAGATTTTCCTTCTTTACAGGTTTTTGCCAGCACACATTTTATTTATTTATTTATTTACTTTATCACTTTCTCCTGAGTTCTTGTAATTCTGCTTTACGATCTTCTATTTTTGATGTTATAGCTTCAAGACTATACTCTCAAGGGATCATTTCTATAGGTTGATGTTATAGCTTCACAAAGTGTTTTATTTCATGGCAAAACACTTGGGTAAAATTTTCATCTTGTCTTTGGCAAAGATTTTTGTTGTGAACTTTTAAATCTGTAGATAAGTTTTGCTTATCTTTCCTGCATATTTTTTTCTTCTGGTGTTTTTATAAAAATCAGCAATTATTTATTACTGAATTAATGGACTTTCTAAAAATCAGCAATTTGTGGAAAGTTCCTATGGAAGACAGGGGAGGGGCTAAAGTTATTTTCTAGGCTTAGCAACTCAGAGCTTCTCTTCTCTGTCTCCATAGAAGGGGATTCCTTCTGTAAATACGGCTAATAGTGTGATTCTTTGTATAGCCTACCTTCTCTGAACCAAACTGAGTACAGGAAGACTTTTGGTGACATTCTGTCCTTCTCAGTCCTAAAGCCGTCATTGCAAACAAGATACAATTTTTATATTTTAAAATGAGGTTTTTAGGCTTTCAGGAAGTGTATTTTTTTTTTATTTAGAGAGAGAGAGAGACAGACAGGAAAGGAGAGAGATGAGAAGCATCACGTCATAGTTGCGGGACTTAAGTTGTTCATTGATTGTTTTCTCATATGTGTCTTAACTGGTGTTAGGGGGCTCCAGCTGAGCCAGTGACACCTTGCTCAATCCAGTGATCTTGGGCCCAAACCAGCAACCTTGGGCTCAAGCAAACGACCTTGGCTTTCAAGCCAACACCATGGGGTCATGTCTATGATCCCATGCTAAAGCCGGTGACCCTGTGCTCAAACTGGCTGAACCCATGCTCAGGCTGGTGACCTTGGTGTTTCTTATAAACCTGGGTCCTCAGCTTCCTAGGTTGACACTCTATTTACTGCGCCACCACCTGGATGTACAAAGGAAGTGTATTTTTAACCAGCATTCTGAAATCATTCACCATTGTGCCTAATTACTATTCTTTTTTTTTTTCCTTTCCTTTCAATGACTTGCTTATCTAGCTGTTTTGGGTCTCTACACAGATTTCTGGAGTCTACAGTTTATCTCTGTTTTCTCCTAGTTATGCTTATATTTTAAAAAATTCTTCTGGTTGCTTCTAGTGTTATTTCCAGAAGGAATGGTAAAGGATGCTGTTTGTGCAACTATGGTCATGTTATTGGCATGTCTCTGAATAGTGCTCTAGTCATACATCTCTAATGCAACTCTTAGACTTTTCTAAGGTTTGGAAATAATTTAATATATTTGCTTTCTACATTTTCTACTTTTATATGTTTTAATTATTGTGTTTCAGTGGGAGATTCCAGCGTTTGGCAAAAGACTAGTCATTCCTTCAAATGTATAATATCTCCTTTTTTCTTGCCTCCATCAGTTGTGATAGACACTTCTACTGGAGTAATTAGTTTTGTTTAGGACCCTGTAGTCAGTGCTAGTTAGTAGGCTGTAATGGATCAGAATGGGTGCTTAAGTGGCGTCTGGGAACAGAATTGTTAACAGATCATTCACACTCTGGGATCATAGCTGGGAAGGATCAGAAGGAGAATAATCAGAGTCCCAGGATTTGTGAACGACCTAGGATTTCCCTATGTCCACTCTTCAGGAAAGTGTGGAAAGTACCACGCCCCTCCATCTTGTAGTGAAAGTGGAGGTAATTTTGAGAAAACCTGGCATCCTTTATTTATTTAGTGTTTAATATTATACGCCATAACCATAGGTTGATTTAAAGAGAATACAAAAATGAAAACTGATGTGACATAAGGAGGAACAAAATTACTTCACTTAGGAGCATATTAGAAAATTGTCCTCCGAAGAAGTATTATTTGAAGTTTGTGTAGTATGTATTGATTTCAAAGAAATTAGTTTTTCTTGAAGAAAGATTATTTAAAGAAAGCACATATTACTGGGGCTTAATTGCCCAATTCTTAAGTCTCAATGTCTTAGAAATGAGTGCTAGACTCAGTACAAGTTATTTTTTTAATTTAAATATTGGGGTGACACTGGTTAACAAAATCATACAGGTTTCAGCTGCCCACTTCTACAACACATCTCTATACTGTATTCTGTATCCACCCCCCCACATCAATACCACACAGTCTTGTTTACTATATAGATTAACCCTAATATCAGGTAGAGTGATTTCTTCCACTTTTTTCTTCTTTTAAAGATTGCTTTAGCTGTCTAGTACCTATAACTTTCCATATAAATTTTAGAATAAGGTAGTCTATGTCTACCAAAATCCTTGCTGGCATTTAGATAGGAATTGTATTAAACCTATATAGACCAGTTAGGGAAGAATTGACATCTTTACTATAGTGAGTGTTCTAATCCATGAACACTATACACCCCTCCATTTATTTAGGTGTTTTTTGATTTCTTTCATCAACAGTTTGTAGTTCTAAACATACAAGTCCTGCATATGTTTTGTTAGATTGGTACCTATTTCATTTTTTCTTAATGTGAAAATTATATTGTTTTCTATTTTGGTTTCTGGATGTTCACTGTTAGCATAAAGAATGCAACTGATATTTATGTATTTATCTTTTAACTTACGGCTTTGATGGATTATTTTTTAGATCGAATTTTACTGGGATAACACTGATTAATACAATTATACAGGTTTGAGGTGCCCAGTTCTACAACACATCCCAGTACACTGTCTTGTGTGTTTACACACCCCTCCAAGTCAAGCCTTCATCCATCATCATTTATCACCCATATACCCTCCACCAACACCCTTCTTCCCCTGATAAACTACACACTGTTGTCTGTATCCATGAGCTCTTTTTTTTGTCCATTTTGGGCTCTGTCCCCCCATCTCTCTCACTCACCACCCCTACCTGATAGCTGTCAGCCTGCTTTCTCTTTACAATAGCCAAGATCTGGAAATAGCCCAAGTGCCTATCATTAGATAAGTGGATTAAAAAGCTGCCATACATTTAGACAATGGAATACTACGTGGCCATAAAAAAGAAGAAAATCTTTTGTGACAACATGGTTGGACCTGGATATCATTATGCTAACTCAGATAGGCTGGTCAGAGAAAGACAAGTGCCGTATGATTTCACTCACATGTGGAATCTAATGAATAAAATGAGCTAACACAGTACAGTTTCATGCAGATTGAATGTATGGTAAAGAACTTGTACACAAGGGAGCTGCCAAGAACAGAGAAGTCAAGTTCCCCTAGAAGTTCTTGTAGATGACTTATATAGGGGCCTTGGGGTGGGTGTAGGGCTTGGGAATGAGGATGAGATCAGTTGTCCCATAATCGTGATTTGGTAGCAGTTGATCCCAGGGTTGTCATAAGACATTTTTCATGGTCAGTGGACCACCCAAACAGCCCGTACGGTAATTCTCATGCAAACATTTTGGTTACCATTTAATTGACGAAACAACTATTTTGCAGAACATGATGTTAAGAAAGATGTTATCATCATAAATTCTTTCTTTTAAGGATGTGGTTAGGTTAATTTTAACTACAGAATTTTACTGAAAGCAAGGAGACACAGTCAGACCTCTAAGATGGAGTTTGGTCAAGATGGAGTCCAGATGTTACCCCTTAGTGTCTCTAAGGGGGTACTTTAGCAATATGCAGAACAGATAAAATGCAGTCAATCACACCATAGAATATTACCTTCTGCACAGTTTGAAAAAGTATCAGGTAACATTCTAGCTTTAGCTTTTCTGTTTAATAGAAAAATATCAGAGTAGTATTTTCACTAGTTATCAGTATGTATATCTTAAGGTAAAAATAGTCATGCATACTACACCTTCAAAAATTGGAATAAAAATAGGTTTTTTTATTTTTTATTTACAGGGACAGAGAGAGAGAGTCAGAGAGGGATAGATAGGGACAGACAGACAGGAACGGAGAGAGGTGAGAAGCATCAATCATTAGTTTTTCGTTGCTGTTGTGACACCTTATTTGTTCATTGATTGCTTTCTCTCATGTGCCTTGACCATGGGCCTTCAGCAGAGTGAGCAACCCCTTGCTGGAGCCAGCGACCTTGGGTCCAAGCTGGTGAGCTTTTGCTCAAGCCAGATAGGCCCGCGCTCAAGCTGGTGACCTCAGGGTCTCAAACCTGGGTCTTCTGTATCCCAGTCCAATGCTCTATCCACTGCGCCACCGCCTGGTCAGGTGGAATAAAAATAGGTATAATGATTGCTATTTCACTGGAATGCCAATGTCAGGAAGAAGATGAAAATGAACAAGAATTTACATTACCAAGAAAAAGCTTCAGGGTAGCACCTGGTCAGACTTTTAAATAATAGACAAAAACATAGACACATACACACACACTCACACAGACACCCTCTCTCACACACAGTAAGGGATATTTAAGTAGAACGAACTTGAGAATGATTCTTGATTTAGAGTAAATGAAGTGAATCTGGACTAATGATCTGCATGGTGATCACTCCGTTTGTGTTGGGAGCCAATTAGGAAGATTCTACCAGCGTTTTCCTCATACCAAAGATCAGTATTGCACAATATGGGAAGCACAAGGACTAAAATGCTCACATCTTTATATTCTGAGAGCTTGAGTGGTCACGAAGTGCAGAGGTCCCATGGAGAAAAATCACTACTCGCTCTGTCCCTTGTTTTCAAAATTCTTATTCAGGTTACCAGCAATAGCAATGCTTTTTCCCTTTGGTTAGCAAACAATGAGGCATTTATTAGAGTAAGTCATCTGGGAATAGCATCAGCCAACATGAATAGGTGAGAAGTACCATGGGGAAGAGTGGCAGCGTTGCTGCTTTGTTTATCCTGTCTGTTATTTCTTCTTCTAGGTTTATTTCTAGACAGTCTCTTTTCATTGCTTGTGCTCATCTGCGTAGATTTAACATGCCTTAGTGGGGGCAGAGAGTAAATAGCATGGAAACTCAACTTTTAAATTTTATTAATGAGCTGAGTTGAGTTCCCAAGAGCATTAATGAAAAGTATATAAATATGGATACAGGTGTAGTAATAAAGAATTATCAGTCACCCTTACTTTAATTGGTGTCACCTTAGCTTTTAGTAAGGTAATAGGATAGTACTGCCACCTGCAATCATTCAAGACTACTTTGCTCACTAATTAACTCACTTAAAAAAATTAAATGACCTTTCAGCACTGAATGAAATGGAATCTGGCAAGAACCATTGAAATATGTATATATTTGTGAAAGAGCCTGGACACAATATTTAATCATACAATTTCCGGGTTTTGAGGGACCTTTGTGGTTAATTTTATTTGACCTCTGCCCATGAATCTTTTGAAACACTGTTGGTGCTTAAACTTTTCTAAGACTCTCGTAATTGGAGGTTATTTCACTTTGTCTAATATTCTAAGGTCTTCCATCTAGTGTCATCAATTCTTAAATTCTCTATATGCAAAATACTGTCTAGAGCTAGTATTATGTGTAGGAAGGGTACTTCACTCTTTTAGAGGTGAAATTTATTCAACCAATGTTTGTTGTGGGAGCACTGAACTCTATTGTGACTACTTTGGCATGTAGAGAAATATAAAACATGGTTTTGCTGCCCTTGAAGAGTTTGTGTTCTGGAATCTAGGAAAAGACATACAAAGAATAACTTCTCTAAAAAGTTGAATGTTACCTCATGCGTAAACACATTTGCTCAGAACTATCATAACCATATGCAATCATCAGAAGTAGATGTAACTCCAAGTCAGCAGAGCAGGTTTCTCTTGTTCCTTAAGAAAAATAAAATTTCTACATTAAAGAAGGCTTCAAAATGACACTTATTTTTTTCTTAGGAGATACAGAGATAATTTTTATTTAGGAGACATTCAGAGCAGTTCACTTGCTTTTTTTGTATATATTCATTGAAATGCTTTAACACTGCTTGTGATTTCGGCAGTAATCTGTCATATCAGAAGTAGATCTAAGTTAGCACTGTTGGCTTTTCACTTTAATAAACACAAAGCAAAATGTATTAGTATTCAATGCCTCTCCCAAGCAGTAATCCAATATGATGGTAATAGTGGTGGCTCCTCCTCTCACAGGTAGTAAGTACATCTCCAAATGATGGGAGAGCCTGGTTAAGGACCCATGATGGGTGGAGTTGAGTTTTCTTGGAACAGCTGGACTTCTGAGCATTTTCCTAACATATACTTGAGATCTTCATAACCATTTCACTAGACTTGATGCTATACATTGTAACTGATATTTTCATGATTGGACCTGACCACTTACTAGCTCATATCCTGCTATTTCTCTATATAAACTCTCCACAGTAGCAACTAATAATAATAATAATAATAATTATTATTATTATAATAATTTCTTATATTAGTTTATCTCTACTGCCCATTTAACTTTGCATCTTTGGATTTGTGTGGCTATCCTACTTTGGTGAGGTCAATAGAAACTATTTTAGAGTTACAGAAATGAAACAGTGCTATGAAGTATTAATAAATGTCAAAGTCCAGTCCCCTCTTTTTCATGTTTAGCATAGTCTTAAAACCTAAAATTTTATATTAAAATAATAAAAGATTATTTCAGGAATATATTTTTAAAGAATCTTTGAATCAGGCCTCAGTTGAAGACAGTCTTCAACCTACAAATGCTCTTTCTTTTCTGTTTGATGAGCTTAACTCCATCTGGATCTCACATTGAGACTCCAAATGAAAGGAACAATAGCATCAGAAGATACAGGTATTGGGACTTGGAGTCTATATATTCAAGTTGTTACCAAAGCTAATTCATGGACGTAGTTTAGGGAATAGACACACTTTCTGTCTTACACTGAATAATTTTTTCTGTTATAACTTGCCTCTGTAGGATTAATACAAAAAAGAATAGTGAGATCTATTTTTTCTTTAATCTAGAGTATTTTTGGTCTGAAATTTATTCAGTGTGTTTATTAGATTATATCTGATGTGAGAACAATCTTTCCTATTCCACTTAGTATCAGAGATACAGGAGCTTTTGAGAAAGTGCTGTAGCTATTCTGTTTGTATTGATGTACACTCTTTGTGTACACCAGGGATGAAGGCCATGTCTCCCATGTGACATTGTAGGGCACATATGCCAGCAACTCCTGATTGACTAATTGACTTTTTTGAAGTATTGATTTGGACTGGAACTCAGGAGACCTGCTTAAACCATTTCTCTGGTATCCATTAGCTAAAGACTTTGGGGGAGCTATAGCTACTTTACTTTCCTCACCTATGAAAACAGTGAGCTGTGCATGGTTAAGTCTTAAGACATCTTCCAGAAATTACTGTATTTTTTGCTCCATAAGATGCACCTGACCATAAGACACACCTAGGGTTTCAAGGAGGAAAATAAGAAAAAAATATTCTGAACCAAATAGTGTGTTAAAATATTTAATAAAATACCATATTTTTCACTCCATAAGACAAACAGGCATTTTCCCTTCCACTTTTGGGGGAAAAAAGTGTGTCTTATGGAGCGAAAAATACAGTAAGTCTTAGAATTGCATGAGATCTCTTTGTCTTCTGTCCATTACATTATCTCTTTTGCAAAATGGATCTGGATGGCCTTTCCTGTTGACCTGAATAGGATTAGAATATGCCACCCCAAAATATGTCACTTTGACATATGGATTATTTTGAGCTGAAGGCAGTTAGTTGAGGATCAACAGATGTAGAAAACAGCTTTCTGAGAACTTCCCTTATTTGACTAAATGCAAAAATAATCTGAGAAATGATGACTGTCATAAATCTCTTTTCCAGGGAAATGTCATAGTTATGAGGAAGGTGGAAAGTTAGTACTCTCAGTCTGCACAAATAAGTCTTACTAAAATAGCCTTATCTTCTATCAGTTTTTCCCATATATTGTTCTTCCCACAATTTACTGCTCCTGGAAGCCTACATCCACCCTTCCCTTTGTGTAGCCACTTCCCTTTAATGTGTCATTCTTTGTTAGAATAGTATATAAGCTTCTGAGTCCAACCATTTCTTTACGTTTTTATTTCTTCCCTGTGTAGTTCCTGTGCACAAAAAATTAAAAACATCAATTAAATTTGCACGCCTTTTATCTCTGTGAACTTGTCTTATGACAGTTCAAGTCACAGGTCCCAGACACGGAATAGAAGAAGGTAGAGAGAAAAATATTTTTCCTACCCTACAGCATGCTGAGGGTGGAAATATTTCTGTTTGACTTACAATCATGTAGAATTCAATTATTTTCCTTCTTTCTTCCTTACTCCTGTTGTTCGCGGGTTCTGTAGCCTAAAGAACACCCAAGTTTATAAACACTCTGGAATACAGCTAGCACTCTAGGATTTGAATACTCACATGCTACTCATACTGTCGTTAAGTAGGTAAGGTGGAAATTATATTGTCTCCTCACGTGGATATATAGACAGCATGACATGGCTTGTTGCCAATTTAATATCACATTTCTCTTCTGGCTCAATGTTTTATATACAAGGTCACACAGTCAATTCTAGACACATTAAAAACCAGCCTATATCTGTATTACTAAATGATTCATAAAGAGCCAGATTATTTTAAGTCACTGTGGGATACTACCTTAGGCTTCCGGTGGACACAACATTATTACTCTTAACAGTGGAAAAGCATTTGGCTAGGAATCAGAAAATTTACATTTTAATTTAATCTTTGGCACTAATTTGCAGTGTGACTTTAGGAGGATGACTTAAGTCTCTGAGCCACAGTGTCCTGAGCTCCAAAACCACAGCTTTGAAGTAGATGGTGTCTTAGACCTATCCTGAATATAAAGTGCTGGGAAGATAAAGTTATTTTTTTTCACCCTCATTGTTAAAGATGGCCACTTCCCACAAGGTAATACAGCTAATTGCCTTCCTTGCTTGGGATGAGCTTGATTATGCTAATGTATGTTGAAGAAAGGGGTTGTCCCAGGGAAATGTTTTAAAAGGAGGAGTTAGGAGGACATTTTGGGGAGAGTGGCCACATTCTTGTAGAGAGGAGGAACCCATGCTGTAGCACAGGGGTTGGGAACCTTTTTGGCTGAGAGAGCCAAGAACGCCACATATTTTAAAATGTAATTCCGTGAGAGCCATACAATATGTTTAACACTAAATACAAGTAAATGTGTGCATTTTATGTAAGACCAATACTTTTACAGTACAATATGTCTCTGAATTCTTTTTAATAACGTTGTTATGCTGTTGCTAACCAATGATAAATAAAGTACTTCTTACCATTAATGCGACTTCTGGTGCTGCATGGTTTGCTGATGGCTTTGTAGTCTGGTTGATACGTGGTGAGGTTAAGCTTCATGCAGGTGTTGAGAATTCCATCCACTAAACGTGATTGTAGGTTGGTCTTAATGTTCTTTAGATGTGAGAAAGACTGCTCACATGCATACATAGAGCCAAACATTGTCAGGACAGCAATAGTCCCATGCTGTAGTGTGGGGTATGTGATGGGAAGCGCGTTCCAAGTTATGACAATCAGCTGGTCTGTGGGTTGAAGTTTTTTCATTCCTCCCCACTTGAGTTTGCTTGCCAACTCTGCTTGCTGTTGTACAAGTCTTTCCAAATCTTCATTCAGTGACTTGAACTTATTCACCCACATGTCTGAGGTCTTCAGGTCAGCAGCTTGTAGCTCAAAATCTCTAACGGAGACACCGGCAATGTAACTCAGGTTGGCACTGTTCACTGCACACTTGTGTGGATGGGTGCTGAACTTAAAAAGATGAGTACGCTCACAAAATTCTCCAAAGTGTGCTTTGAATGACTGCAGGAGATTAGATGTGAAGTATGCTAGCTGCTGGAGATCAAGGTGTTGAGCAGGGTCACTTGCTGTGCATGCATCTTTAAACTCTCCCAGTTTTTCAAAGTGTAGTAAACAATCTGTTTCAATGTCAGCGATAAAGAATTCCAGCTTGTTTTCAAATGAAAATACTGATTGTTGAAGGGATAAGACTGTATTTCCAACACCTTCCATTTTCATATTGAGCTGGTTCAGATGTTCAGTCATGTCCATGAAATAGTAGAACTTCAGGAGCCACTCAGTGTTAGCTAATTCAGGATGCTCAACGTTTTTCATTTCAAGAAAAGTCCGGATTTCGCTCAGACAAGTCGCGAAATGGCTGAGCACCTTCCCTCTTGACAACCAACACATATTGCTGTGCAGAAGCAGACCAGGATAATTATTCCCAACTTCATCCAGCAGTGTTTTAAACTGGTGATCATTTAAAGCTTGGGCAACAATAAAGTTGACCACCCGAATAACCAGCGACATCACCTCACCAAGCTGCTTGCCACACATCTGAAGACAAAGTGCCTCGTGATATAGGATGCAGTGAAAACGTAGGCTAGGTCTCTTTTTATGTTCACGAAGAAGCGCTAGGAATCCTCTGTTTTTCCTCACCATGCATGGAGCACGATCAATACACACCAAAATAAGTTTATCCATCGGTAAATTGTTTTCTTTAGTGAATTCAGTGAAAGACTGGAATAAATCCTCTCCTTTTGTCTCTTTCATAGGCAAAACAGCAAGACTTTCCTCATGTAGTGTGTCACCGATAGCATACCTTGCAATTATGGCTTACGTCTGTTGACTCATCCAAAGCGAGAGAAAAGAATGGTACTGCATTTATGTCATTCACTTGTGTTGCCTCAAGTTGATTTGCCATCATGATGGTACGATCGTGATCAGTTCTTGCTGACAGAGGCATGTCTTTTATTTGTTTGATTATCTTGTCTTTATCCAAAAAGTCATCAAAAAGTTTATTGGCAACATCAAATAGGAATGTTTTGGCATACTCCCCATCTGTGAATGGCTTTCTATTTTTCACAATTGCTAAAGCACAAGCAAAGCTAGCCAAATTCCAGTCACCTTGTTGGGTTCAAACATAGAGCTGCTGCTGACTATCTTGCACTCTGCACAGTAGCTCTTGACATGCTTTCTACCTGCTGTCCCTCGCTGGATATTTCGATGCAAATGTAGTATGGCATGTGTCAAAGTGCCACTTTATATTTGACTGTTTCATTGATGCAATTTTATCATTGCATATTAGACACACTGCAGAAACTGCTTTCTCTACAGAGGCGAATTCCTCTGTCCATTCCTGCTGAAAAGTATGATACTCCTTATCTTTTTTTCTTTTAGCCATGTTCTTCGTCAAAAGGGTGTCTGCAATTAGCTAGCTGACTACTTGATTAAAAGGAAGTTTACTTTCTGACCTCACAATGACCTGTGTACGTTACCCATTATCCAATGAAAATTTGGTGTCCTGAGCTAAAGACAATAAGAACAGAATAAAAAGACAAACCACACAATGGGAGAACATATTCGACAGCACATCTGATAAGGGGTTAATAACTAAAATTTATAAAGAACTTATAAAACTCAACACCAGGAAGACAAACAATCCAATCAAAAAATGGGCAAAAGAAATGAATAGAAATTTCTCCAAAGAGGACATACAGATGGCCAATAGGCATATGAAAAAATGCTCAACATCACTAATCATTAGAGAAATGCAAATTAAAACCACAATTTTACCTCACACCAGTCAGAATGGCACTCATCAGCAAAACAATACAGAATAAGTGCTGGCGAGGATGTGGAGAAAAGGGAACCCTTCTGCACTGCTGGTGGGAATGCAGACTGGTGCAGCCACTGTGGAAAACAGTATGGAGATTCCTCAGAAAATTAAAAATCGAACTGCCTTTTGACCCAGCTATTCCACTTATAGGAATATACCCTAAGAACACCATAGCACTGTTCGAAAAGAAGAAATGCGCCCCCATGTTCGTGGCAGCATTGTTCACAATAGTGAAGATCTGGAACCAGCCCAAGTGTCCGTCAGAAGACAAGTGGATTAAAAAGCCATGGTACATATATACTATGGAATACTACTCAGCCATAAGAAATGATGACATTGGATCATTTATAACAAAATGGATGGACCTTGATAACATTATATGGAGTGAAATAAGTAAATCAGAAAAAAAAGAAAAACTGAGAACAGCATGATTTCATACATAGGTGGGACATAAAAGTGAGAATATGAGACATGGACAAGAGAGTGGTGGTTACGGGATGGGGGGAGGGAGGGAAGGGTGGGATAGGGAGGAGGGGAGGGACACAGGAAAAACCAGATAGAAGGTGTCAGAGGACAATTTGACTTTGGGTGATGGGTATGCAACACAATTGAATGATAAGATAACCTGGAGATGTTTTCATTGTACATATGTACCCTGATTTATTGGTGTCACCCCATTAGAATTAATAATAATAAAATATATTAAAAAAAAAATTGGTGTCCTGGAGGACAGCTGTGATTGGCTCTAGCCACCCGCAACTATGAACATGAGCAGTAGGAAATGAATAGTTTGTAATACATGAGAATGTTCTATATTTTTAACTTTATTATTTTTTTAATTAAAGATTTGTCTGCGAGCTAGATGCAGCCATCAAAAAAGCCACATCTGGCTTGCGAGCCATAGGTTTCCGGCCCCTGCTATAGCAGGAGAGAGAGAGGCCACATGAAGTGGAGGAGGCAGCCAAAATGGCAGAATGGGGGAAGGAGAAGCCAGTTTGTGCAGGAGGGGGAGATGGGGAACAGAGATGAATAAGACCGGTGAGGTGGAAGCCTTTGATTCTAGGAAAACTCGGATAAGTCAGTAGCTTTGTGAGTGATGAATGAGTGGGTTTTGGAGCCCAATGTGTTTGTTTTTACTTGCTTGCTAAGTGCTAGTCTAGAATAAAGGAAAATGGACTACCAGTTTTTGGCTTTGTTGATTCCTTACCATCTGTCCAAATTAAATGTGAACCTGTGATGGCTAGGCGACTTTGATGGCAGCCGTGACTACTGGCTCTACATAAAGTTTGCTCTGTGCTCCAAAGCCATGATTTAGTTTATGACTAGGGTTATAACATACTTTCAGGAAGTAACTCGGAATAAAATTCAATATTTTAAATAAAATTTTCGGATTACTGGAGGAGAGAATTTTATTTCAACATTGTTGTTCCTGGAATTGAAATATGTCTCAGGTCACATCATAAATCCTGAAGCATTATAAAATATAATGAGTCTAAAGTAATATGATTAAACAATAACAAAGACACTAGTCCTGTCTCACAATAGACTAGATATCTGTTTCTAGGACCAAGTAGAGATTTGCAAACATTTCTACATTTGGGCCAAGATACCTGTGAAGATAGAAATACAGTTAATGTAAAGCACTATTCACTTCATTCTGTTTACATTTTAGTCCAGTTTCTTAGTCTGTAAAATACTCTGGGCTTCCTTGATGCTCATTCTTGATTTAAAAAGAAGAGAAACCTTTTATTTACTCAACCTGAAGGAGCCTCAGGGAAGTCACATCTCATCTCTCAGATCCCTGAGAGCTTTGTAATGCAAATCATACTGCTCCTTTCTTTTTACCAACAACTTAATTTGAACCAGAATTGATTGCTAGAATGTTTGCTAATCAGTTTGCAATAGTACTAGGCTGGGGGCCAATGGAAAGTTTGCCAGAACCTCCCTTCCAAAGACAAGGTGACAGCTGGTCTTATTTTGGAAATGCTTTTACCCATCCATATCTTATCATTTGGTCCATTTTATATGATCCATGTCAAATTACAATAGTTTTTTGAAGGTACTCCAGAAAAAAGAAAAGGCAAAAAAAAAAAAAAAAAAAAAAAAAAGTAAATAAACACTACACACAATTTAGAGATGCTTTGAAAATTAGTTTACCTTGTTGTAAATTAATCCCTCACCCCCACTTCTTCTTTTTATGTGTTGCTAGGTATATTGACAGTTATAAATTACTGCTGAGCTTTAATCTTGGGATGTAGCTAATGTGACAACATTTGCTAGTGATGTAGGAAAACCTTTAATTTGGCCATCAGAACATGTGGATTCTTTGTGTTGCTCTTTAAACTCTTCTTTGTATCATTCTCCAGAATTTAAAAAGACAGTTAAATGTACCCAAATCAAGATGTCAGAAAGTCATCAAGGTGGCAGAATCATTGGATACATTAATTGTAGAGGCTGAAATTTCAAACCTTGTAGGGACTTAGAGGGTCATATGAATGTGTGAATTAGTCAATGATATAGGACAATAGGGAATGGTGGAGAACATAGAAAACTAAAAGTATACCCTTCTTTTAAAACCTTCAAATTTAGATTTTAAAAACAAATATAATTTCCATAAAACAATTATAGAAAGTACTCTGATAAAAATGATTATCCTTGAATAAATTAGAATTTGAAGAACTATATTAATTCTTGTTTCAGAGATATCCATGCAATTCACTGTTTTTTCAAAGATAGGCAATAAGAGCTGAAGGAGAGAGGACTGATATTTGTTGAGAGTTGTAAGCCCAGTAATTGTGGCCATCATTGCTGCCAAGCAGGTGCAGGTGCAGGTGCAGGTACCCATTAGATTCGTACAGACGGTAAAGAAACAGCAGAGCCAAAAACTGGTGAACCATTCCTTTATTTTAGCCTCGCACCCAGCTGGTGAGTAAACACAAACACACAGGGCCCCAAACCCCACTCATTCAGCACTCACAAAGCTACTGACACATCTGGGTTTTCCTAGAATCAAAGCCCCACCAGCCTCAGCCCCATTTGGTTTCCCATCTCCTTCCCTCTTCTCATCTCTGTACAAACAGGCTTCTCCTTCAGCACCCTGCCATTTTGGCTGCCTTCTCTGCAAAAACATGACCTCCTTCATTCTCCTTGTCTTTCTTCTTAAAACATTTTGGTCCAAAAATCCCTCCTCTGGCACACATTAGCATAACAAAGCCCTTTCCCAAGTAGGAAGGTAATTAGCTGTTCCACCTGACAGCGGCCATTCACCTTGGCAGTGGCCATTTTTAACAATAAAAGTGAGCAAAATCAAATAACACAAATTTTACAAACATTTGCCCGACAAGCGTCTAATAAATATCAGGCATGTGTTGAGCAATTGAACATACATGATTGCATAAATCCTCACAATGGCAATCTACAGCAGGCAGTATTAATCCTATTTTACTGAGGACATTTTTATTTTAGAGGCTAATTCACAAAAGTTAAGTGGAAAAGAAAGGATCTGATTACAAAGTCCATGTTCTTTCTTCCATCATAACTGGGTGAACTTTAACTTTCTTGTGACTTACGTTTAAAAGGGGCATATTCATAGTTTCTTCACAGGAATAATTTAAGACTTAAAAAGTTAATTGTTGTGAAACTATAGAGTCATGATTTCATAATATATTTGTTGAATACGAAAATATGACAATGATTCTATAGAACAGTCCTCAGCAGAGTAGCTGTTTGAATTGCTTTTGCAGTGCAGGATTGGGCAAGGCAGGATTTTTTCCTGGATTGCATTTTGGGGTACAGCCTGTGGCTGTGCAATGACTGGAGGTGCTAACACATTGTGATTAATAATGAGAGTAATAACTGTAAACTAAGGATTAATATTATATTATTCAGAAGTCTCCAGAAAAACAGGACCAACAGGATGTGTGTGTGTGTGTGTGTGTGTGTGTGTGTGTGTTTTGTTAATTATAAGAAATTGGCTCACTTGATTATGGAGGCTGACAAGACCCAAGATCTGCAATCAGCAAGTTGAAAGTTCAAGAGAGCCCATGGTTATAGTCTGAGTCTGAGGGTTTGAGATTCAGGAGAGCCGATGGTGTAACTTATAGTCCAAAAGCTGCAGACTCGAGACCCAAGAAGAGTTCATGTTTTATTTCAAGTCCTCATATGGAAAAGACTAATGTTGCAACTGAATTAGGCAGGAGGGGTTCCCTCTCACTTGCAAGAGGGTCATCCTTTTGTGTTTTATTCAGGCCTTCAGCTGATTGGAGGAGGTTCACTTGTATCAGGGAGCACTTTGATTCAAATGTTTATCTCATTCAAAAATACCCTCACAGACAGACACACTCAGAATAATATTTATCCCAATATTTGAACACCACATGGCCCAGTCAAGTTGACACATGATATTGACCATCATGCACAGTAATTGGGATAACTGTTACTGAATTAGGGAATAATCTAATATTGACAGAGTAATAAAGAAAGCAAATATGTTGAATGAGTGTGTGATCTTTGAAAGGGGTAAATGTGGACACGGTGAAGGATTTGGTAAGCTGAAGGTGAATTTCAGTATATCTGCTCATCTAAGGTCATGTTCCCGCAGGAAACCTTGGGAGCTACTCAGGTGTCAGACCCTCTAAGAACCTTCAGATATTGACTGATGGGAAGTGTGCATGTGATCAGCACTAGTTCATAAAAATTTTAGGTAGCTCTATCTAAAAAAATAGTAAGACTGATCAGTGGTGGCACAGAGGATAGAGCATTGAAATGGGATTCCGAGGAACCAGGTTCAAAACCTCACAGTCGATGGCTTGAGCAAGGGGTCACTGGCTCAGCTGGAGCCCCCCCCCCCCCCCCCGTTGCCCTGGTCAAGGTACGTATGAGAAGTAATCAATGAACAACTAAGGTGCCACAACTACAAGTTGACGCTTCCCATTTCTCACCCATCCTGATGGTCTGTCAGCCTGTCTCTTGCTAAAAAAGTAAACAACAAATAAACAACCCCCTCCCCCAGTCTTACTGAGCTAGCTCATACACTGCTGGATACATGCAAAGAGCCCCTGAGAATGGTCATTCTCTCAGGTATAATAAGGCAATATTTACTGATGCCCTTACATTGCACTCAGAGCACGTTAGAGTCTATTCACTACCAACTGATCTTTAAATGATTAATTTCACATATCCCCAGAAAACCTGTCACCCTCTCACTTCATGATGCCTACCCAGCACAGCTTTAGCCCTTATAATCCCAGCTTTCCACAGAGCTGAATGTGGCTGGAAAGACCCACAATTAATCTGAGCGCTCTCTCTTTGAATTCATGGTCACTAACCAGGGCTGACTACATAATTTGCAAAATAAAACTGTTGCCCCTTGTTCAAAAGACAAGAAAAAAATGTCATTGCATGCACCAAAATCTAAAGGGTTTCACTTTAGAAATGTTTTATTAGTTATAAATCATGATACAGGTAACAGTGATACATGAGTAATAAATTTATAAAATGCAAAATATTAATATTTTGGTGTCATAATTTAATGTAATACAATAAATATCATTTTATTAATGTGAGATCATAAGCTTTTTCTGATTCATCTTTCTGCAAATTTACTTATATTTGATCATTTACATTTATTTTTTATATACTTTATTCTCAATATAGTCAAAAGCAACTTCAGGAAAATGAAAGATTGCAAAATATTTTCAATAAATTTTAATTCTGAGAATAATTGCTTTGATGAAGTAATTGTTACTGAACTTTTGAGGTTTTAAGAATAGACTATGACAAGATTGACATACTTTTTATTTAACCTGTTATATTATTTTTGTTGGCATAGTTTTTAATTGTGAATAGATGAAAACATGGCTTACTGAGAAACAATATTATATAACAGGGAGAAATTTCCCAAAAGATTTTTTGAGAAATGTTTTGTATGTGTTGTAATCCTCTTAAACAATCAAACAACTTCTGATCTACTATTAGAAATAAATAGTAAGCCACATTTAGGTGCACATAGGTGCAGGTACAAATGAAGAAACAGAACCAACAGTTTTTAGATAGGATTTCTTAAGCTACCCAAACTTGATCATTTTTTTGTTCTTATTTGTGGTCAGCTTCTTCTTACATGGTGTCCGTGATCTCTGCATCCTGGTACTCACAGCCTGTACAATTATGTTACTGAGAAATTATTTTTCATTCAGAAATTAAATTTAATGGAGTGACGTTGATCAATAGAAGTACATAGGTTTCAGGTAATTATCTCTATAGCATTTGAACTGTTGATTGCACCGTGTGCTCATTAAATATAACTTTTAGTTCTTTAAGTACTTCTAGAGCTGGTGATTCTTGCAGAACAATTTCTCTAAAAAGATCTAACTCTTCGTAAAATCATTTTTAAGTCAACCTGAATTTAACTTAGATGTTCTTAGGCTTCATTTCTTTAACCTTGCTGGCACGAGTTTTGTTTCAGGGCTTGTGGCAGTGGACCAACCAAAAAGGAATGTCCGATGTCACAATTCTGAGAAGTCATGGACGGTTGAAACTGCTGAGGATCGAAAATGCACCAACATTCGTAATTAAGGGAAAGCACCCCTACGGCCAGCAGCCAATCAGCAAATGCCCCGCCCCCCTTCCTACTTCCCTAACCTAACCTTTAAAACTTGGCCTAAGACTGTAGCCAGAGCTGCTTTCCCTTATGAGACAGCCCGGTAGGGTTCCTTTCATTAAAGCCTGTTACACTGGTCTTTTGGACTCCAATTGATTCTATCATTTGGTGCCGAAACCCAGGACAGGGTACTAATTGCCTGGACGATCCCTCTTTGCCATCCAAACTTACAACCAGGGAAGCAGTGGGCAGCAGCAGCTTATCTCGGGTTTACTCCCTGATTCTGTTTGGATGTGTAATTGTAGATTGATTGGCCAGCAATCTGACCTTGTCCCGAACTCCTGCTGGACCAGAGGTAGGAGGTTTTTTGAAGCTTTCCCAATCTCTGGTAGGCTCTTCTTCTTTCCTCACCCTCACTACTGTTTGAGGCTCTCAGTTTGGGAGGTTTCTACTCCGAGTGGCCTGCTTCTACAGACTTTCTAGAAAGTCTAGGTGCCTAGCCAGGTTGCTTTCTTTTTCTCTGGAACTGAGTTCTCCAGTGATGATCGGTTTCATCATGTCCTACACACTCTACTCAGAATAATTGAAAGAGTTTGAGGACGCTCTTCTCTTTCTTTATTCTCAGCCTAACATGGGCTCCTCCCAATTTCAGGCTTCAGAGACTACTCCTTTGGGATGCCTCTTAAAAAATCTCGTCAAACACGGCCTCGAGGATCTTAAACCAAAAAAAATTAACCTTCTTTTGTAATATGGCGTGGCCCCAATATAAACTACTTTTGATTACTGTACACTCAAAGATCTCAATAATTTTTGCCACCAGACAGGGAAAGCCTCAGAAATTCCCTATGTACAGGCTTTCTTCTTTCTCCAATCTCGACTCTCCCTCTGTTCCTCTTGCTCAATCTATCAAATACTTTTAGCAAAAATCCCTTCTCCCCCGTCCTCCTCCAACTCTCCTCTAAGCTCTGATCTTTTTGATTCCTCTGACCATGTGGTGCCACCAGCAGCATCTCAACCGTTTCCTCCTCCTCCTCCTGCAGATTTTGACCCTCCTTCTTTCCATCCATCTGTTCACACTGTCCATCCATCTGCTTCCTCTCTTTCTCCCCTCTATGCTGACAAATCCCTGCCATCTTAAGAAGCTTAAACAGGCAGAGGAGGGCCCTCAAGCCCCTCAATGAGATCTTCTGAGCATGGCTTTTAAGGTCTATAATGAGCAAGACAGTAACAGAAAAGGCAAAAAGAGCCCGAAAGAGATTAAGAAAATACCAGCTTTTGGCATACACCCTTAAAGGCTCCAGCGCCCCAAAGGGGCTTCATAGGATTCCATCAGATGTCAATTTATAGAATGGCATTTTAATATTTTCTCTGCTATCTCTTCTAACTTGTTGAAATTTTATAAGAAACAGCAAGTGGGATCACATCACAATTTCTCTATAATTCATAATGCTTGCTTATGCATTCTCTTGCTCTATCTTCAATTATAACAATTTTTGTCTTCATTAATAACCAGTTCATCTAAAGCACTGTATAAAAATGGTATTTCTTTCTGCTGAATGTGATGATGTTTCATTTAATTTCTGCCTTTAAGCCCGTGGCTATTTGCTTTGCAATATCGCAGCAGCTTCTCAAATTGGAGACTCAACTATTTAAAGAATTCTATTAACTCCCTGTTAAGGTTTGCTTCAATATCCAGGCACACATTTTTATTTTCTAACAATTTATTGTCAGAGTTTGCTTCCTGAGAGTCTACAGCTCCTATCCCAGAGCTCAGACAGGACAGTTAATACCTGTGCAGACTCAAGTAAGCAGTTCAGGAAGTAGTTTTCATTTCTAACTCAGAACCTGTGCTAGGACATCTGCCCCTCCCCAAACCCTCTTCTCTTCCATTAGCCTGCCCTAAACAATTCGTTCTTTTTGGTTAAGGCATTGTTTTCTGTAAAAGTACAAATGAGAGATAACACATTAAGCGGTGAACAGCTATCAATTGTTCAGTTAGAACAAATTTAATTGATTTTAAGTTGAGAGTTCGCAAGGACAGAATGACACAAAAGTGAAGGCCCAGAAACAGGGTGTGGAAAGACCCCTCCACTCAGTGGAGCATCGCCTTCTGCTACTGCCCCGCAGGACCTGGCCAGGAGCAGCCGCCTTCTGGGTAGCCCACAGCTCCCAGCTGTGAAGAGAAGCCATTCCCTTATTTATTTTAATTGCTTATCCTTCAAAGCTGCCTGACTTACAGTACCCCTGTGGCTGCTAACATTCAACTTGGGACTTACTGATCTAAGAAATGCAGAGTTACAACTACTACTAATAAGCTAATCTAAACAAAACTCACCAATTTCTATGAAAAAAAGGAATCATGCAGAAAGCTCTGTATTAATTTGTCTTCATCTTATCTTTCATTATCCTTTAAACCTAAAAATATCTTATATTGTCTAAAACCCTTGTATTTTTTCTTAAAGAAGTCTTCGCTCTCATGATTTCTTATCCTTAGGGATGTGTATTGGTCAAATAAGTTTGTAAAATATGATTTTTATGTTTTCTCACTTATAGTTGCATTGGGGACTAGGCAGCACCAGGTATATATGGTCTGTGAAATTGCAAATTACCTTCCTGCTTGGGAAGGACCATAGGTTTGCTAATGTTGGATGGAGGAGAGGTTTTAATGCCAGAAAGTTTTGTAAAGAGAGAGAGAAGAGACAGAAAGAGGCCATGTTTGCAGAGAGAGAAAGCAGAGAGAATGCAGAGTGCTGAATAAGCCAGTTTGTGCAGAGAGAGAGAAGCCATGTTGGCAGGGAAAGAGAAGGTGTGCAGAGGGGGAACCAGAACTGAGGGGTTTTGGGAGCCCTACTGAGGCTTGTGGGGATCTTTGATTCTAGGAGAAACTGGAGAAGATTCTCCTGGTTGTGGAACTGGAGAATGTGTCAGGGCTTTTGAAGTTCTGAATGAGAGGGAAGTGTTTTTCCTGTGTGTTTGCTTGTCGGCCAGTGCAAGATTTTAATACAGAAATGACCCACCATTTTTTGGCTCCACTGTTTCTTTACCATCATCCTGAGTCCAATTTGAACCTGCATAGCCATGATGGCAGCAGCCCCTGGCCCTACAGATGTGTAATGCCAGTAGCCACGGTCACCATCACAGCTGCCTGGCCCATGCAGGTTCGCATCTGATTCGGGCAGAGGGTAATGAAACAATGGAGCCAAGTACTGGTGGGCCATTAGCTTTAATCCTAGCTTGCACCTGGTGGGCAAGAAATACACACAGTGGGAAAACACTTCCCTTTCCATTCAGGGCTCCCAAAGCCACTGACTTAACTGAGTTTCCTAGAATCAAGGGTTTCTAACCTCACCAGCCTTATTCACATCTGTTCCCCATCTTCTTCTCTCTGCACAAACTCAGCACAAACTGGCTTCTCCTTTAGCACTCCCCTATTTTGGCTGCCTCTCCTCTCCTCCACGTGGCCTTTTTTTGCTCTCCTCCCTAGAATTTAATCTTAGGAACCGAGAGAGAGCAAGCTCCTGGTCTGCCCATTTTATAGTGTAGAATCAAAACCTTTAATCCAATATACAAACAAGGAAGTCTCTGGTACAAAGTCACTTAGGGTGGGAGAGGCTTTTTCTTAAAACTAAGCCTTGGGTTATAACGATTCTGCCTGCTTACAGCCTGTCCCCTACACACATTAATATAATTACGCCTATCCCAAGCAAGAAGGTCAACTAATATTATCACCTGGGTGACGGGCTTCCATGTGGGCAGCGCCATCTTTAACACAGTGAGCATAATATATTTTATATGCCAAACAAGATGTGTATCGCTATTTTTTCATTTCTAAGAAAGTGACCATTCCATTGGAACATTTGGGCTAAGACAGTGGTTGGCAACCGTAGCTCATGAGCCACATGCAGCTCTTCAGCCTTTTGAGTGTGGCTCTTCCACAAAATACCATGTGCGGATGCTACCTTGATAAGGAATGCACCTACCTATATAGTTTTAGTTCAAAAAATTTGGCTCTCAAAAGAAATTTCAATCGTTGTACTGTTGATATTTAGCTCTGTTGACTAATGAGTTTGCCGACCACTGGGCTAAGACATCCTTGGAAATTAAATTCTAGTCTCTGTAAATGGGGCAAAATAGAACTACAGTGTCAGATAATGCATGACAATTTAGCTTACTCGTTGTCTTTGCAGATGGAATTAAAAATATTCTTAATTGATAGAAAAGAAACCCCAATGAACTTTAGCCACTGAATATTCATGTCTTTGCATTACATGTTGATTTCATTCCATGCAGAGGGAAGAGGTGATTTCTCCCCTGTGGCTGTATCAGAGGGGTTTGCAAGAGATCTGCTCAGCTTAGGTCACACAATGGGGCTGCGGTTCAGTCACTCTAGGTGTGGACTGAAGTTACAGCGTTGGTGAACTGCCTAAATTTAACCAAGAGAAGTAATTCATGTAGTGGGGGATGCTGTTGGGGGTAGGGGCAAGAGAAGGTGCGGGAAATGCAAGAGGTCAAGAATAAATTAAAAATCAGGAGCAGGGACATTGGAGGCAAAATTACTCAGGATGCAGGTTGCAAATAAAGGTGAGTGTGATGGTCAAGTGCAATCTACTAAGGCCTGCTAGTGGTAAAGGCGTGGGCTGAAAGTGACCAAGGAAGTTGCTTTGCAAACCCACATGGCAGTCTTTAGTCTGTGGGGGAACCAACTGCTGCTGGTGGTGAATTAGCTCTGAGCTCACTCCTCAAAATATTTTCCATGTGACCGTGCTCAAACAAATGTTTATCTGCTGGTGACTGTCCTCTGTCAACAATGGTACAGCATAAAAATTTTGTAAAAATGCCTCTTAGCAAAGAATTTAAGCCAAAAGTACATGGCATGTCAGGAAAAATCATACTGATAAAGGTTTTTGATTGGAGTTTATTTATGATTTTTAAGAAAAATTTACCAGTACTTTGTCAATTAATAACAAGTACTTATTGGTTAGTCACTGGCATACATAGTGACACCACCAGTGTGACAGGCAAGGAGTTTCCTCTCAGCCTCACTTGCCGAACCCTGACCTGCTTTATCAGCCACCTTCCCATCACTGCTGCTCGAGAGGGGCCCTGACTCCCTGGGGCCAGAGCAGCTGCTGCTGACAGAGTCCCTGAGCTGGGCCACCCAGTGCTAAGAGCATATTAGGTCTAATGGAGGCTTTCTCTTTCATATAAGTTGAGCAATCTTTTTAAAAAAGAAAGTTTGTGGCCCTGGCTGGTTGGTTTAGTGGTAGAGTGTCAGGCTGGTGTGTGGATGTCCTGTGTTTGATTCCCAGTCAGGGCACATAGAGGAAGTGACCGTCTGCTTCTCCATCCTCCCCCTTCCCCGTCCTCTCTCTCTCTCTTTTCTTCTATCTTCCTCTTTCTTCCTGGATCACGAAAGGCAATGCAACCTCTGCCTTACATGCAGAGCACCCTCTTGTGAAGCCCTGAGCCACCATCTAAAAAATCGGAATAGCCCGAGACCCCCATGCTATGAGGAAGCCCAGACCACATGGAGAGCTTACATGAACATTCTCAACTCAAAAGTATCAGCTGAGATTCTGGCTGACCAGCATCAACCACACTACACATGTGCACAGTGCTGTTTCCAGCTGAATCTACTTTTTAGCCATTGAGAAACCTACAGACTTCGAGTGTTGGCATCTGAAGCCCCAGAGTCAGGGAGCAGAAACAAGCCATCCCTGCTCTTCCCTGTCCAAATTCCTGACTAGCAGAATCTGTGGTTGATTTAAGCTTCAGAGTTTGAGGGTTATTTGTTACGCAGCCATAGTAACTGTAACAATGGTTACGTAACTCTTAACCTAGATCTTGAGAGATGAATATAGTTTTTTTGACAGGCAAAACTGTTTGGGAAAGGCTTGACTTTTTAGGAGAAGGCTAAGGAATTCAGTGTGGTAAAAAAAATAAGGTTGTGGAAGAGAATCAGGAGATAAGAAATGATGCATTGAAAATCATAATGCATTTGTTTGTTAATATAGATAATTTTATTCTAGACAAATGGCTTAGAAAATATGTATATATTTTAATTTTCATTTCTTTTTTCTATGGTGGGGGGAGGGGAGAAAGAAGCATCAACTCATTCCACTTAATTGTGTCATAGATTGCTTCTCTTATGTGCCCTCACCAAAGCTTGAACTGGCAACCTCAGGTCGAACTGGCACCCTTGGGATCAAGCCAATGACCCTGAGATTAAATTGGTGACCTTGGCACTCTGGGATGATACTTTATCCACTGTGCCATGAGCCAGCACAATATATATATATATATATATATATTATATATAAATTGAAAAAGCTTGTGCCGTAGTATTTCTGGAGGCTCTCTGAAATTATAGTTAGACATAAAATGTGAATTTTGAATATTTTAAATTTCTTATAGTTCTTCATCAGTTAGCATTATTCTCCAAACTCAGTGAAAATGGAATGTGTCATAAATTACAAGCTATGGCTCACTGATGAGTAATTTTAATTTGATTATTATTTGAAAGAAAAAGCACCACTGTAATTTCTCATGAGGAATCACATTTAGTTTTATCGTGATTTTGGGGGTGGGTGGGGTGATAATAGAATTCAGAAATGTTCTTATCAGACTATCTTGGAGACCAATACATTTTGTATGTAATTTCCCATGGAGGTATTGATTTTAATCAACTTTCAGGTTGTAACACTACATTTGTCAAAGCAGAAGACCAAAATGTGCAATTTTTTTTTTTTTTTTTGTGGTTGTTGTTAGTGGAAAATTGGCCATATTGAATGAGCCAAAATACAGTGTGTCCATAAAGTCATGGTGCACTTTTGATTGATCACAGGTCAAAAGAGCACCATGACTTTATGGACACACTGTATATTGGTTATCTATTAACCTCAACATGCAAGAATGCACACTGATCATTAGCTTGGCTGGGGACACACCAACAGTGGCAGTCTGACCCCTGCACAGGAAACCTTGTCAGCGGAACAAGGGGTCCGTGACGATGGCAGTCTGAGAGAAATACTTGGCTGAATGTGAGGCGGCGACATTATTAGATGAATGCGTCTGATGCATAGCATAATTCTACCACTGATGGCAGAAAAACATCGCCATTTCGTCAAATGGTGAGCTGTGTGCGTCAGAATTCATATCTATCTCGGGGATGCTGTGTGAGTTTTACAATTCTGGAAAGGTTACAAGTCAAATTTTGATTAATTTTTGATGGTTTTATTTGGTTATTGAACTGTAGCTTGATTATGCGTATGTGGTTTTTCTCCCCCCCCCCCCTTCTTTAAATCTCTGACAATCCTGATTACATTTCCCCTGGAGGAGCAGGAAGAAATAGTAAAGTAACTGTCACAACTTCTTTGAGATGAATGGCTTCAAGTAGTTTGAACATGTCATCCCTGAGTAAACTCGCTGGGAGTTTAGTGGAAGGCAACAAGGATCGTGACCCTCTGTGAGCTGTAGTTTTCTTTTCTTCTTTTTTTTAAAATGGATTCTAAGAGTTTCCTCTTAAGGCTCAGATGCATGGTTTCTTTCTGTTTTTTCCACATTGATTCTCATCTCATAATCAAACAACTGTCATACGATAGTCATAGTTAGATCCAGTGTTCAGAATTTAAATTGCATGGGTGAGGGGTTCAGTTTTCTGCTGCTGCTCTGAATTTTTACTGTAAGAAACTTAAAAC
This sequence comes from Rhynchonycteris naso, assembly GCA_037038555.1. Taxonomy (NCBI): domain Eukaryota; kingdom Metazoa; phylum Chordata; class Mammalia; order Chiroptera; family Emballonuridae; genus Rhynchonycteris; species Rhynchonycteris naso. Next base: position 14,840,492 of record CM072998.1, on the reverse strand, counting down.
AAGATCTGAAGTAGATAAGACTTTCTGCTAAGCAAACGTGGAGAAGAGAGCTACTTATGGCTGGTACCCATGTGGACTATACTGAATGGATTTTTACCGCACATGGCTTGTACCCACATTGTAGAATAGGATAGATAGAGTTTTACTCACAATTGCCAAAGAAAAATCTACATGGTCTTCGAGTGACCAATTTGCCTACACATCTTTTGCAAATTGCTTACAATTCTATATATTTACTTTTGTGATTTGCTAATTATAAAGTTTGGCCTGAGGTTAGCTCTTAGGGGGTATTTCATGGACAAGGGCTTGATTTTTTTTTATGGTTTTCAGGATTTATTTTATAAGCACTCATTGAGCATCAATTATGTCCCAGGACCAGTGCCACACACTGGTCTCACACTTTAGGGCTGCAGAAACGTGAACATTCAGAACCCAGGGCCGGGAGGAAACAGCACTGTGTAGATCCCAGGGATGGCACGGCACATCAGACGCTGATACCTGAGCAAACTTGCTTGTCTGTATATGAAAATCTTTTATGGGATAATAAAATCTTTAGGATTGAAAGACATTTGTATTTTAGCAAATTGGCCACCGTTACCTGTATGCTTACAAACATGATTGACTATGGAGTGTTAGTGGGAAAATACAAGAAAAAAAAATACAGCAGTGACATTGCTTTGTTCTGTTAAAATGACCAAACGACATGTAGAGTGGCCCAGGGTGAAGCTGAATTTTTAGGTTATTTTTAAAATTCAGATGGAGTAATTTATATAAAACCAACAGGTAGAACAATCTTTTCCAGGAGAATATATTTTATCTTTAGGTCACAGAGCAAGAATGTGAAGCAGCGAAATTAATTTACACTGAATTACACTAATGTGTACTACTAGTGTATAGATACGCACTACATAAACACACACACACACACACACACACGCACACACGTCTGTATGTAGAATGTATGCAAATAGGCACACCTTGTTTCTTAAGGGCCGCAGTTGCAAATTACTATAAGCTGGATGGTTGAAATAACAGAAATGGATTCTTTCCTAGTTCTAAATACTAGAAGTCTACTACCCAGGTGTCCAAGGGGCCTGCTCTCTGTGAAGTCTTCAGGGACAAATCCTTCCATGTCCCTTCCAGCTCTAGACATGCCTCAGTTTGTGGCACATGACTTCAATTTTTGCCTCCATCTAGCTGTTGGTTTTGAAACCATGCTTTTAGGAATCTAGATAATTTGATGTGGATAAATAGCCAGAGCATTTAATTAATTGTATTACTTGTATTCTATAACTACATACTATATTCTACTACTAATCATTTTAATTGATATATTAATTATGCTGTTAATTATAACAGGTAGAGGACACATTATACAAGTGAATATTATATAGCTATTAAAATCATGCTTTGGAAGAATGTTTAATGACATCAAAAATGAATAAAAATACAAAACTGGGTGTGCTGTATGATCTCAATTTTGTAAAATGAGTCCATCTGTATACACAGTCAAGGATTAGAAACAAGCCATCAAAAGATTTCCAATAATCAGAATACAAGGGATTTAAACTTTCTTTATCATTTGCTGAGTCTTCCAAATTATTTTTATAATAACTTCTTAAAAAGAAATGAAATGAACTATTTGGTGGTTTGGTCCTGTGGAGGAACATGTGAACTGCCACCTATCCTATGTCATATCTGAGTGAGTTGTCTCTCTTAAGGATATCCTGCATTTGGTGTGATTGTGACTGAGATCTGTCAGATGTGTTTGAGTGACAGGAGCATGGCTTTCTGCAGTTGCGGGAGAGCACTGAGTTTCTGGTGTTACTTCTTCATTTATAGCTGACCTAATGATCCACAAAGGGGCTGCCTCCCTTGACAAAAATAAGCACAGCTCCATTCTGGAGTTCACCGGAAGCTGCCTGGATCAGCCATCTCTTATTGTATAACTATTACAACAACTTAGTTGCTTACAATGACACACATATATCATGGCATTTTCTATGGCCAGGAATCGGGCCACAGCTTGCCTGGGTCCTCTGCTTCAATCTCTCAGTAGGCTTTAGTCAAGGTGTTGAGCAGGCTTGGGGTCTTATCTGAAGCCTTGTTTGTGAAAAACATGCTTCCAATCACACACACACACACACACACACACACGCACACACACACACACACACACACATATATTTTTGCCAGAGCTCAGTTACTTCTGGGCTGTTGGAAGGAGGGCCTCCCTCTCTAGCTCACCTTTGTCTGGAGCCTGCTTTTAGGTCCTTGCCATGTGGCCTCTCCAATAGGCTTATTGCTTCAGCAAAGCCAGCAAGAGAAGGAGTTGACTGGCCAGCTGAAAGCCACAATCTCGTGTGGCCTAATCACTGAAGTGACATCTCACTCATTACCTTTGATATAGTATATTAGACAGACTGAAGTCACTATACCAACTGATAAGCAAGGGAAGGGATTACACAATGGTGTGGATACCAGGAGATAAATGGGGAACAGCGACCGCATCTTAAAATATGTCTACTACACTGGCTCTCTACCAATCTTATACAATTATGGATAGATGCCATGTTTATTAGTAACACTATCTATTGTTAAATGAGAGCAGGTATGCCGGCGACTGATGTTTATATCTGTGTATAATCAGTGCTTAGTATATAGTTTCAGTAGCTCAATATATACTTGCTTGTTCAATTTTTCACTTAGTTAACAAGTATTTAGCTTGTGCTAACCGGGTGTCAGGTACTTTGTTAGGTGTGGGGATATATCAGTTAACAAAACAAAGTACTTTCCTCATGGAGCTTACAGTTTAGTGGAGAGAGACAACTACATATCAGTAAATATATAGTCTGATATGAAGAATAAACAGAGCAGAGAAAGATGAAGAAGAAGTGGTATGAAGTGAGTGAAGCAAAGAGGTTGCTATTTAGATGCCGTGGTCAATGAAGACCTCATGAAGGGGAAATCTGAGCAGAAATTGAAGCAAGTATGGGAGCCAGCCATGAGACTGTCTAGAGAAAGACAGAGAGCTTGTGAGGACCATGAGAACCTGCTTCTCATTTCTTTAATGGCCTACTAGGGTGTAAGTGCCCAGTAGCCCCGAGCTGCTCTGTGGTCCATCACTGTCTGCCTGTGACTGAGTATGCAGGGGGATGAAGACAGACCAGACCCATTGTGGGGAGATGAAGGGCCCCTCGCTTGGGCAGCCTGGGCTGGGAGAGTCTACCACAGACCCTGCAGTTTCTGAGCAATGCGCTGTGTCATAGGTTTTCCTACCCAACCTTCCATACTTCTCTCCTTCACAGGGGTCAGAGCTGCACTGGGGTTTGGCAGCTCTCCCAGCCCCTCCAGGCCCCTCCGCAGTACCCCTCACAGGCATGTCCCTCCACATATCTCTTGCATGTCCAGTATGTCTCTCGCTGCTCTAAGGATCATGGCTTATGTTCCAGGCAGAGTCACAGACGTGGAAAGGCCCTGAGCAGGTGGGCATTGTCAAGGGATATCAAGGACAGTGATGGCTTTCTTGAAGTAAAGGGGGAGAGGGGTAGGAGATGAGGTCAGAATGCATCCAAAGTCCTTGGAGAAGAAAAAATATTCGACTTGTTTATTATAAATAAAATTATTTTTAAAGAAAGGGATCAAAAATGTTAAACAATGACATGCGTGTCAATTACAGAATTTAAGGGAAGGGCATAACAGACCCAGCACCTGATAATCTTCTCATTAGCAGCACTCAGCATCTGTCCGGGTAGTAAATGTAAGAGGCAAAGTTCTGGGCCATTAAAATTTTGATATAAACCATTAAGGCAACTTATAGGCCTTCTTTCAAAGGGTTTCCCCATTGTGTCTGTGAGAGCAGCAGCAGGAGAGTGTGAGCGTGTTTATGCAAATCTAATAGATCTGTAATGAACAAGCCTGCTTAATAAGCTAGTTAGACCGTTTGATCATTTACTTGAGAGTGATCATAAATGCCTTTTTCTAAGACTATTTTTAGAGTGCTGATCATTTCACTCTAATAGCACTTAGCATAATGCTAAGCGCACAGCAAGCACTAAGTTTGTTATTGATGATGAGGATGAAGAATGTGGTTCTTAAAAGGGGTCAGTCAACCACTCAAAGGGACCACCAAATGCTACTGCATGACCCAACAGAAGAAGACTGAAAACTTTCTTTTTGGAGGTTTGTGGTTGAAACCCGTTTCTTGAGGCTATAAACTTGACCTAACTTGGACTTCCCAGCACTTTCCGTGGGACCTTTCTACGTTTTAACCCCTTCTCTTTTGCCTCCACAATCCACGACAGGTCCATCTACTTAGCTGGACCTGAAGATTGGAAAACCCTTTTAAGCTTTAGAAACAGAGCAATGCTCAGTCAAGTGGTAAAAGCTTCCAAAATTAGTCTTGAGTATTATCACTGTGTATCGGTTGAAGTCAGATGAAGAGCTCTACATTTTTCATACTAATTAGATCCTCTTCAAAGGTGTAATTACCATTCAGAAATTACTTTGGAGTGCAGGATAGACAACAGATATTTAATGTTTCTAATGTCCTCATGCGTTGCTCATACTTCCTGGGCATTTTCCTATTTCACCAGAGAATTCTAGGACTTTGAAGGATTTCCGCTCCCCACCCCACAAGTTTAAATTCTGAAGGGAAAGTCAGCTCCCATGAAAAACTAGATTCAATTACCAGGAAAAGTCTGTAATAATTAAACACTTGATTGCATGAATTGTCAGTCTGCCCAACACGCCTCCACCTTGAGCAGGGAACTATTTCTGGCCCTGGAGGTGAAGCTGCCTTGCGCATGGGGTAGGTTTCTAAAGACGAAATCGGCCACGGGCTGTTCCGGCAGAGCTGGCCTTTGGACTACAGCCGACCTTGGACAGCAGCAGCTTGAACTGCTCAGATCCGCGTACACATGGATATTTTTTATAAAATCTGTAAATGTATTTTCTCTTCCTTATGTTTTTTTTAAACATTTTCTTTTCTTTGTCAAGCTTCCTTTATTATAACAATACAGTGTATAATAGATATAACACAAAATATGTGTGGACTGTTCATATTACCTATAAGCTCCCAGTCAACTGTAGGTTATTAATAGGTATGTTTCTGGGGGGACACAAGTTATATGGGGATTGTCAGCTTTGAGGGAGTCAGTGCCTCGAACTCCTGCTCAAGGGTCCACAGTGATTCTGAGAAACCCAATACCTTTGCCCTGCTCCATGCCATGTTTCTTGGCATCCTGCACCATTTCACAAGGATAAGAATGACATGGAAAAGATTTCAAGTTTGTGAGACTGGTGTGGGGGCATGTAAGGAAGAGTGTGAGTTTTGTGACCAAAGTAAGAAACCTCTCTGTTCTTCCGCAGTAGGAATAAGCTGCCCAGAAAGCAGTAAAACTCTCCATGGGGGCAGTTGGCACATCCTAGATCCTCTTCCTGCAATACTGTTTCTTCCTCTTTATCTTAATAACTTCAGTTCTTGCTTTAGACTGTGTTTGAAGGACCCTCCTCAAGAAAGCCCTTCCTTCCCTCTACCTGGCCCTGGGCTGTCTGCTGGCCCAGCCCTTGCCAGGGGTCTCTCCCTCACTGGGTGCGTCAGGGTTGTGTGTACCCCAGTTCATGCAAATATTTGACTGAAGTCTGCTGCCCACCCCGTCCCTCTGTAGCTTACACTATATAACTAAGGTAGTGCAGTGCTGAGGACAGCCCCTGGGTCTGCGCTTGTACCCCAAATATCTTTAGAAATAATTCTAACTGTTAGAGCACAGCGCCCAGCACAGAGAAGGGAAGAAGCGCTCAGTGAACACTTGTTGACCCAGTGCCTAAGGAAATGTTTGAGGACGGGTCTGGCCCTTGCTGCCCAGGAGGCCAGCCTCGGGAGCAGTCCAGTGTTCTAGGGGATGCAAATGATTCAACGAGTGGCCACATGATGCTTTGGAAATCATCCTTCCCGGAGAGTCAGGCAGCCTGCACTCCTTTCTTCATTCCCCTGTTAATGAGCTTTCAGACTTTAGCAAGTTGTTTAATGTCTTCATGTCTCCTTATATGTAACATGGGACAGGACGGCCAATATGGCTCTATTTACCTTCCCCAGTTATTTAGAGTGTAGCAGAAGAGGGTGGGCGCAGTCTGAAGGGAAAGCTCCTGCTTTGGGAAGGGGTGCGTTTCAAGAACGGTGGATGGAGACCTGAACGTGCAGTTCAGAAGCAGGTGGAGAGCAGGGGAGCCAAGTTAGCAGATCATTGTTGTCCTCATGGCCTCCACACTGGGCCTCCCTGCAGAGCGCAGGGAGCTAGCCCTTCATCGTCAGCCTCCCTCATTGCATCAGCTTGCATACAACCCCTGCCTGTGTTACAACCCGGAGGGGCCGCAAAGGGGAAAGGTGACAAGCGGGTATCCATTTCTCCGCTTACATCTATGAAGGAGGTAGAGCTCGAATATTTCAGCGATGTTCTGCAGCAAGGTTCAAAGTGGCCCATGGAAGGGGAGGGGTTTGAACATCCACCCTGGTCAGAGTCACCCTAGTCAGGATAGACGTGGTTTCATTGCTGGCTGAGAAACCCTGGTACCTGGCTGCCTCAACCCCAAAGCTGTTTCTCACTTATGCTCCGTAGCCAGCATTGGTCAGCGGGGACTGTATTGCACAGAGTCACTCAGGAATGCAGGCCAATGGAGGCACCTTCTCAACATGCTTTATGACACTGTGGCAGGGGGTCGGGCATGTGGAGATTCCAGTGGCTCTTTGCCTGGAAGTGGCACATGTCACTCATGATTCATGCCTAACTTGTTGCACAGGCAACCTGGCTTCACAGGGGTGTGTATTCTAGTAACTTTCATAGATTCTGTAATCGACCATTAGATCTCTTAATCACAGTCTAAACTAATGGCTAAGGTTGCTTATATCTCCTCTGTGGCCTGGCTTTTGTGGGGGCACAAAAATCAAGTTGCAAACCCTCTGATCACAAACTCTAATATCTGTGTTTTGCTTTCTACCCAAGAGGGGACATTTCCACCTAACCACCTGCCACCACCCTAGTGATACAGGCTTTTTTGCCTTTGCATCCCTTGTTCCTCCTGATTGACCACGTGGTTCTGCATGGTAGGGTAGGCCCCCTTTTTCTTGGGAACTGCAAGTAATCAACTCTTTTTTCAAAAACAGTTATTTTTGTATCTGTCACCTTACCATGCCTGATCAAAACAAATCCCAGGGACAAATCTTGAAATGGGGGGAATGCAACCTTATTACCTGACTGCAAAGAGAAATGGACTATCTGTGGACCCCCCTGGTGGCTGACACACTTGGTTAGTGCTGTGTTGTAGGCACAGAACCTGAGCTTGCCTCAGCCTCTGACTTCAGTTTGCATTCCCTGGTGTAGTAAGGCTCCCTTTAGCCACTCGGCTACCTTGACATTTTCCTTGGAAACTGAAAGCACTATATTTGTTAGCTTTTGGGGTATCCTGTGAAATGATATTATTTCTCAGTCTTTGGAAAAGGAACAGCTGCCGCACAGAGATGACCCTACTCTTCAATCCCATGGCTGTCTGGGAGGTAGGTAGGTTTGGCAACCCAGGTCTTACAGTGCAATGGCATCTTCATAAAACCATGTCACCAGGAACTTAATATTTTATTTTTATATAGAAGATGTATTCAGACTCTTGGGGGCTAATGACCAGAAGTCTAAGGTTTTTACCTGTATTGGTTAAGATAGCACTGGCAAATAGTGAATTTTTATTGAAACAATGATTCATGATGAAAAGGTATGATGTTGTTCTAAGCTTTAAGCCAGGCTGAGAAATCTGCACAATCAATTTTGAGTTTGGGGGAAATTGGGAAAAAATCTTCCCACACTTCTTCCAGAATGCCCCTGTCCCACAACAGAGATCTCAGAACCCTTCAGGACACACATTCCCAAAAGCAGAAAAGTGAGCAAACCAGCTGTCCGTCCACAGAAGAGAGAGCTCGCAGATACATGGCCATGTTCCCTGTCTGTGCATACTCTGTTACGTCTGGCTTACCTTGCCCACTGCCCTGTGTGCATGCATCCTGATGTTAGAGACACCAGGAGGGGTGAGTTAGGCCGTGAGAAGCTTTCTCTTTTCCCAAGTCCTGCAGCTTGGCTTACGCTGCTGAGGATCCCCCACAATCCTGGCATCTGGTTTCCTTCTGGGAGGCGTCTGCCCCTCTGGAAGAACAGGAGGCCGGGCAAAGAATAGATAGTGTTGGATCCAGAGGGCCCTAATTCTTAAGGGAAAAGCAGCATGACGCTGGCCTGGTGGATCTGTTCATGAGAGGCTGCAGGAGAGACCCCACTGCTTTCTCTAAGAAGTTGGGACAAACGATGATGATGATGTTGTTGGAGGAAAACCATTAGAACACTGAAAATCCGTATTGTGAACAAAAGAAGGCTTTTGTACGCTTTGTTTGCTCCCTACAAAGTGCACTTGGTGAATAACTACACGCTGTTCTGTTCTCCAAAATATCAAATGACTGGGCTTTTTAATACCATTGCTGAGACTTCCTCTGAGAGCTGATGTGCACTTTCTGCGAAGTTCAAAGCACCATTTTCCTCTAATTGCCTTGAATATTTCTTCATATTGTTAGTATCTTTCAGGCAAGCATTGGCACATTGATTTTCTGAGAGAGAATAGTAAGGAATGAAATTTTGTGATTTAATCTTTAGAAAGATAAGAAAGAAAAAATCAAAACATCTTAATTTAGTGGTTGCTTTTTTTGTATCAAACATATTAAATTGATATCTAAATAATGTCCAGAAGTATGCTCTTTTATGTTTACAAACCTGAATTATCAAAAACTTTTTTTGTTTGTTTTTCTTGTTATTAATGCTCTCGCAAACACTTGATATGAAATTTCTGGCCTTCTTTAGAGCAGAGTTTCCAAGTTATCTGTGAAACAAAAATAAGGCTGCTAAGTTTTGGTCAAGTCAAAGTATTCAATGGAAGGGCATCGCATGACTGATGAAGAATATAATATAAGGTTATTTTTGTGTATGTGTCAGAAGCATTTACCATTTATTGAGGGCCTTTAGGTTAGATCGTGTTATGGGCTGAATGTTTGTATCCCTCCCAAAATTTGTGTGTTGAAGCCCTATCCCCCAATGTGATGGCATTTGGATATGGGACCCTTTGGGAGGTAACTGAATTTAGATTAGGCCTTGAGGATGGTGCTCTTATAATGAATAAGCTTAGTGCCCCTTAGAAGAGAAGAAAGAGCCACTAGGGCTTTCTCTCTCTGCACAAGCACACAAAGAACAGACCATGCAAGCAGACAGAGAGGTGACGGGTGTTACAGTGGGATCTGCACACCTGGGACATCGCTCTCAAAGTCCTAAGAATTCCAGGACCCATCATCTATTCTCTGGGCCCTCATTAGATCTTTGTTCTTCCTAATACAGATTTAAAAATAGTTCTTCAGATCACTTTTGATTTCATGAATTTAAAAAGCGACACTTAGAGGAATTAAAGAGAAAGGAAAAGTTCTTTAGACAGATATTGAGAGATAATTAGATGGATTATCTCTTGATCTGCCTTGTTACAAGCATTCTCAGGCTCAAAAGTAAGTTGGTTTCTAGAAGGACCTCATCTAACCCTAATAATGGGACCTCAGAGGGTAGATACTGCACTGAGGCAGAGGGGAACCCCTAATTACAGCCGTCAGATCCTTAGCTCTCTGCCCTTAGCACTCAGCTGTGCTATTAGCCACGTTTTCCTGAGTTTGTATGAGAAACTGCACCTTCCCAAGCAATGTTTGCTTTCTTGAGTTGGGTTCAAGCAAATAGGCGCTTGCCAAATTTGGTGGTTTGTTTGTCATTGAGTAGCCAGTGTCCTCCCATTTCTTGTTTTGTCCTTACTCACAGCTTTCTTCCTTTCCAGCACCCTCCTCACCAGCCTACCCACCTCGGGGTGGCTTCTCTTCTAACGAAATAGATGCAGCCAATCTTCCTGCTTAACCGGGAGATTGCGGCAGTCTCTCCGAGGGCGCTTTCTGAACCAGACGCACAGTTCCGGTTTGCTGAGCGCTCTTCCCCGACCTTGCCCGCTTCCCTGTTTCCCTAGTCTTAAATCATGACCTTCTTATTCTCTTGGTTCCTTCGTTTAAAGCCAGGCAGCAGGTGATGGTGGAACATACATTGGCATAGGAGGAAGGAAAAATACCAGGGTTTATGGGTTTGGGCAAGTGACTGAAGCTCTCTGGGGTATTTCTAGCAACGACCACGATGGGATTGTTGATCAGTCAACAAAAGTGATTGGTTCTGAGATGAACACTAAGTGGGAACTGGAATCCTAGAGCCTCAAAGCTTATCTTTTCCAGGGAACTTCCAATGCCCTTTAGGAAAGAAGTGTTGTAGTCATTTATATGACATCTGGTCTGGCTGCTGGTAGCAGCGGTGGGTGGTAGATTCTGCCCGTGTAATCCAGATACCAATTAGGATCCCCTGTTCCTGTGATCTAGATTAGAGAGACCTAACCGATATGCCACTTCCTGTAGGTGCTTAGTGTGTGGTTTGCATCACTGTCCTGTGCAGGCTGACTCTGCTGCACACGCATCAACCCAGATAGACGCTCTCCCCCGTCCCCACTCCTTGGTTTCCATGTAAAACCACACTCATACAAGGCAAGATGCATGGAGAGCTGAAGGAGATATAAGGAGCGATTACTTGGCAGAAATGCAAAGAGCCCCGAGGTGAATATTAGATGCTCTGGTCCTAAATGTTTCCTTTTACCCAATCCTACCCTCCCAGGCTATGTTCTGTGTCTCTGAGACAGAACTTGTTAAAGCGACTGTTTTTCTCCCATAAATGGAACTCATAATATGGGTTTTGAGATCTCTTAAAATATGAATTGAGAACCATTTATTTTAGAAAACTCATTTGTTTGTTTATTTATTCTTTTATTCATTCATTTTAGTTCCCTTTAGCTTGGTGTCCACAAAAAGAATTATGAAAACAATTCAGTATTGCTACTTTCTCCCTACCCCAACGAAACACACATGAAGGAATTCCCCAGATAACTGTGTAATACTAGTACGATCCTTTGTGGGATGGAAATAGCTGGTCCATGAAGAAGAGCCAAACCACACAGAACAAATGCTACAGTTTATGAGACTGTTTCCAAAGTCTGCAAGATCAATGTTGTTTTATCCAATAAATATTATTCAAACCTATAAACAGAAGGAGGGGACACAGAAAGGAGCCTCCAAGACCTGTAGAAAAAGTCTTTTTCTGCCGGGGAAACATTTCCCAGGTAGGATGCCGGCTCCTGGAATATTGCTTGCAAATGTGATTTTTGGAACAGCTCGGACCGGTTAGTGACTAGAATATAAACTAGGACATGCACACAAATAGCTGACTCCTTTTATCCATTTACATGTTTGTCTATTTACTTAGCAAACCCTTTACAATTCTGGACACTGATTCTGATGTGTGGGTTGTTTTTCCCCACTCATCAGAACAACACCCAGACACCAGCGGGGTACCCCCCGATTTAACTCAGTTCTGACACTGGCTCCCCGGGGAGCCAACAGGTTAACTGTCCTGACATCGCTGGTCTTCCCGATTGGCAAAGAGTCCAAACTCTCTTCTGTTCTGGCTGGTTTTCATTTGTGCTGTTTTCTTTTCTCCAACTTTCCTCCCTTCAGGGAAGGATTCTTTACTCTTTGGCCCTGAGAGGCCTTTCCTCGGACCCTGTGCCATTCTCCACCCATCCTCTTTTTGTTTTCTGTATAGTACTTTTTGGCCAATTTTTATTTATTATTGACCTATTCAATGTTTATTATTTTCTTTTTGTTGCTCTTGTTAGAAAGTAAGCAACGAGAAGGCTGGGCTGGCTCTGGCTTATTCACTGTTGTATTTCCAACTTCCTATCTGGTAGGCAATGAGAAATATGAATGAAAATATTAAATGTCTAAGGATTACAAAACATTTAGTTCTTTATGTGGTTAGTTTTATCACATAACTGGCATAGGTCTTGTGTGTGTGGGGGGAGGGAGTGTTCAGCTTATCTTTTCATAGCATTACCCATGAGATGAATAACTTGGTCAGGGTATTGCTCAGAGGTCTCCAGAGAAATGGAATCAGTAGGATGTTCTCAGGGATTCTGGTAGTTAAAGCAGCAGGGGGGCGAGGACAGGCTGGCCGTGGAGCTGCAGAGAGGTGTACCCAATGTGCCGGCCCTGATCCTCTGAGTCAGGAAGGCAAGCAGAGGCTGTACCAGCATGTCCTTGGCCACTGCTCAGTGCCTCTCACTTGGCTTCCAACCTGCTCTAGTTGTGCTCCAGCTCCGACTGGTGCTCAGCCTTGGGTTCACCTGCCGTTCGCAGGAGCATCCCTGCCTTTAGACTTGGTGCTGGTCTTTGATTTATTCCTTTGGCTGTGAGGCAGCCTTAGCCAAACCAGACATGGGTTGGATGGACCATCCTGGTTTTGATTACTCCAGACCACCATGAATGGTTCCACCTGGTCTCATTCTAGCTCTTGGCTGGACCTGCTCAGTGTCTTCCACGACAGCCTGGAATGGCTCCTCCCTGGGTACATGCCAGGGCATGTGTGTCTGTCTAACAGATACTTTACACAGAGGAAGCTGAAAGGAAGGCTGAGCAAGCCTCTCATTAGAATATATGCTTTTCCAGGGCGAGCTGTTCTTTTCCATAGTGTGCCTGACATAGGGAGAGGACGTCCCCGTAGACTGCCAGTCACCGTGCTAAGTGCCTTATACGGATCCCTGAAGTTGCTTTCCCTCTCCTGAGAGTAATGGTTGGCTTCTATACCTGCAAAGCCAGTTCACAGTGGGATGCTAACCACCCATAGACACTATATTGAAATCAGTGATAAGTTTTGCAAATGTCGCAGGAGATAAATGAGCTATACAGTGTGGGAGATCAGTTTACTTCGTACATCTCTTTTGTATTACAAGCTTTCACTGATTTCACTGTGGTGCTGGATTAGGGAATAAGCCTATGGCACAAATTGCTTTAAAAAGTTGTGTTTCGTTTAGCATAATGTTCTCAAGTTCTGTAAAGGGTAAGGGGACCAAATACTGTATATGGCGATGAAAGACGACTTGACTTTGGGTGGCAGGCACACCATGCAATATCCCGATTGTGTATCACAGAATTGGACACTTCAAACCTACATAATTCTGTTAACCAATGCCACCCCAATAAATTTAATTTAAAAAAGTTTTGTTTCGTTGAGTGTTTTAGAGCTTGGATGCTTAACAAGAGTCAACAAAATTGTGTGAAACTTCTTCTTTTTTTTATTTTTATTTTTGTATTTTTCTGAAGTGAGAAGCCAGGAGGCAGAGAGACAGACTCCCACATGCACCTGACCAGAATCCACCTGGCATGCCCACCAGGGGGCGATGCTCTGCCCATTTGTGGCGTCCTTCTGTTGTAACCAGAGCCATTCTGGCACTTGAGGTGGATGAGTCATCCTCAGTGCTTAGGCCAACTTTGCTCCAATGGAGCCTTGGCTGTGGGAGGGGAAGAGAGAGACAGAGAGAAAGTAGAGGGGGAAGGGTGGAGAAGCAGATGGGTACTTTTCCTGTGTGCCCTGGCCGGGAATTGAACCTGGGACATCTACCTACCAGTAGGTACCTACCACTGAGCCAACTGGCCAGGGCCTTTTCTCCTCCTCCTCCTCCTCCTCCTCCTCCTCCTCCTCCTCCTCTTCCGCCTCCTCCTCCTCCTCCTTCTTTTTTTGATTTTGTTTACCTTGCCCTGTATTTTTCTTTTTTCTTTGGTTTTATCTTCAACCCTGAAGTTCAGACCAGATGACCCAGCTCTGTCCTTAACTGGAAGTACCAGGAACAAATGACTGTGATAGAAGTTTGTGTCTCCTGCCCTGGGAACACTGCTCTATTCTGGAGACCCCACTGTGCATACTGAGCCCTACTCCCTCCCATAATTCTCATCCCCGTCCCACCTGGACCTTGTTCAGAATGAAGAGAATGAAGCAGACAGCCAGAGAGAGTGGACAAACGGCAGGTCTAAACCCACCGTGCTGGGAAACATCCAAGGAAGGTGGGTGGCATGGGAAGTGTCGGAAAGAGAGAATGTGGAAGGGTCTCCTGGGGTTGCACGGAGAGCTGCAGGGAGCAGACGGAGCTCTTCAGCTTTGAGCTCACCATGCGAACAGACGTATGGCTGAAGGAGAGGCCTGGGGGCCAGTGTGGTGTTTTGCTTGTCAAGTGGATTTGGATCCATTGCTGTTCCTCTCAATGGTAAATAGTCTTATTGTTTCTTCAAATGCTGATATTCACTTAGATTTTTATTACTTAAACAATTTTAAAAGATTTTTAATTATTGATTTTAGTGAGAGGAGAAAGTGAGAGAGAAGGAGTGGTGGTGGTGGGGGGTGGAAGAATGGGAAGTGTCAACTCCTAGTAGTTAGTTGCTTCCTGTTCATGCCCTGACTGGGCAAGCCCGGGGTTTCAAACTGGGGACCTCAGCATCCCAGGTTGAGGCTTTATCCACTGCACTACCACAGGTCAGGCTCACTTAGATTTTTAATTTTCTCATGTATTTAGAAAAGAAGGGGATAAATAAATCTACATACTAGCAATTTTATCTAATTTAAATCTAAATTGATTCAAAAGTCTAAAAGGGATTTTTGACTCTTTTTTTTAATGTGAATTAATCTTAAACTGAATTTAAGGGACAGTTACTTAAACTCTCTCTTGCTTTCTACAGAAGGACATATGGTTCAGGCTGATTGGTCCAAAATTTAACTTCTAGTTTTCCTCATGAAATATCCCTACTACCTAACTTCTTTCACTGATTCCACTATTTCCTGTCACCTAGATTCAAAAACTGAAGCTATTTTTGATTTCTTTGTACTGTTTGTCTACTAGGTCCATGTTTTCAGATCTTGTTCATTTATCCTTTGGGCCTGGCCTGGGGTCTCTGTTTCCAGAGCCCCAGTCTGATGTCTCAGTTTGGATTGATGATTGCCCCCCATAGCTGCACATGGTTTAGTGTTGCTTTCATTTTCTCTCACATATTTTAGAACTTGATTCACATAGCTTTCTTACATAATACATAATGTTGTCCTCAGTTTACAGACGAGGAAACAGACACAAGGGATTTCAGGGACTTTTCCAAATTCACACAGATGGTAAGTATTGAAATTAGGACAAGTACCCAGTGTTAAAAACTAACCGAGGAATATTAAAGCACTTAAGTTTATTTTAGCAAAAAGCAATTCAAATTTTGTGACTTCCAACTTAGCAGATAGGAAGGAGCTCCAGGGAGCTGTACAAAGTGAAAGACTTTATAGGCAGAAGGGGGCAGAAACAAGGAAGTTATCCTAGGCGAAAGCACTGTTGCCACCAAGTTGTTTTTTTTTAGGAAATGGTAGGGTCTGTCATGTAGATGACCCAACTAGTGTGGATCAGTTGATTTCTCTCTCTTTTTTTAAAATTGAATTTATGGGGGTTACATTGACTAATAAAATTACAAAGGTTTTAGAGTTACAATTCTATACATCATTTGTATATTACATTGTGTGTTCACCACCCCAAGTCATGTCTCCCTCCATCACCACCTATCCCCCTCTACCCTCCGCCCCCTCTTTCACTCCTTTCATTCCTGCAGTCTTCACACTGTTGTCTGTGTCTGTAATTTTTTTTTTTTTTTTTGCTTAATCTCTTCACCTTTTTCATTCTTTCCCCGTATGTATGCATCTGTTTCTATTTTGGTTGTTAGTTTATTTTGTTCACTGACTGGTTTTAAGATTGCATTTCTGGGAGAGCTGAAACTGTAATTAAGTCTCAGTTTGATGTCATGGGACTTAGCACAAGTGACTCCATTTTGGGTCCGTTTTTAATACTAGTTCTGGTGGAAGAGTCCTGTTCGTTGCTCTGCATGCTGTTCATGCTCTTCTCTGTTGATAGTCAGGAGCTATGAACATATGTTTATATCCTAAAGGGAAAGGTTAGAGCTCCTGAGTTGGCATTAACTATCTTCTCCAGCCTTTATAATTTACTTACATGTTCTTCTCTTCAGTTTTCTTTTTCTCAGTTATGTGAAACTCTGCTTCAGCCGGTCTAATCCTTTGTCCATAAGCAACCTCTGCACACATCTCCAGTAAGCTTTTGATGATATGGCTCTGTCTGCCTGAATTGCCTTTCTTCCTACTGCTCGGTCCCATGTTTTTCATGCAACTGGCCTTGTCTGCTTCTCTAGATCATATGCTGCTTGGTAGCATGAATAGCAGAGATTCACTAGATGCTCTCTAATTGTTTTCTTCTTCTTAAGAACATACAAAGACTATCTTTTTCAGTTTCCTAAAGGCTATGTAGGGAGCATATGACTGTGTTCTGGCCAATGGTATGTAGGTGGAATTGAGATATGACACTTCCAGGGTTGACCATAAATACAACTCTCTTTTCCTTCTGTGACCTAGGAAGTTGAGTGTTCCAGATGGCGTAGTTGTAACATGGAAGTTGTTATAACAGTTCTAGATGGAATAGTTATAACATGGAAGCAACACAGGTTTCTGAGTCACTGCTTTGAAGACAGTGACTTTGCAAGAAAAAGACATACTTTTACTGTGTTAAGTTACAGAGATCTTTGGGGTTGTTTGTTGCAGCAGCTAGTGAGCATTGCTCTGACTTTGCTACTTTGTTTTTGACACTCCCAGTGCCTCACTGTACTGCTTGCTTGCTAATAGCAGCTGCTTCTCTGCTCTTGTTTTCCACATGCCTGCTTTGATTGACATATGTATATCTTGATATCCCCATCCAGATTTTAGAGTTGAGGTTAGGGTTGCCATTAATTTCTTCCCTCTTCTCCACTTATCATTCCTTCCCTTCCCTCCCTGCTTTTCTTCATCTCCATACAATCCTAATTATGATTCTACCAGGAGGTAGATTCTAGTGATTACAGAGATATAATAAATTCTGGTTTGGGATCTCAAGAGAGTAGCTGTATAGCAATGGTCTTGTAATTTAGTAGTTGCTTACAATTTAAGCATTTTACTTACCAATAAAACTTAACTCAGTTTTCTAGGCATAGCAGATTCTCAATGACTAGCCATTGAATGCAAGTAGCAGCTTCACAGTTTCTCAAGACTGGCCTTGAATGACATTGTAGAAATGTTGAGTCGGAGACAAAATTTACTCTACACTCAAATAGCCCCAGATACTCATTGGTTGGACGATGTGGTTATACTTCCACAGCCCTACAGGCTACAACACAGAGAAATGACAGGTCATCCTGATTTAAAGAGCGAACATGATGAGCATGGCACATTATTTGCATAGCGAGGGTCCATTCTGGGGCTCCCAACTTTGTGGTCTGTGTACTCTTACTGTACACCATCCTCCGGTATCTGATGGTACATGTGGAATTCCCGTTTTCATCATTTACCAATTGTCGTTTTCCATAACACCATGTGATTCTGCATTTGGCCACTATTTCAGTTTGCAGATTTTTGCTTTGGACTGATTTTCCATCATTATGACGTCAGCCTCCATTTCTCCACTGATAATACTGTTAGATCTGCCTTTGATTTTGGACATCTTTTGTCTGTCTTTGTCTGGCAGGCATGAAATCATTAATGTTTCAAAATCACATGCAGCTGAAACTTTGTAAAACAGAGTTTCCAGTGACGAGCTCCTTAAAATTCAGACACAATCTACTTTCTCTCTCTCTCTCTCTCTTCTTTGGCCTTTGCTGACCTCCAATTTCACTTCAAACAGGTATCAAGAGGGTTATCTTTGATAATTGTTTTTCCTGATCTCATATGTATGAAAACCTGCCTTTTATCATGGGAACCTTGCTGGAGTGTAGGTATTTCTCTCCATTACTGATGCAGGAAGCTTTTCAGTAGTGATTTATATCTTTCAGATTAAATTACTGGGAAACACGGCCCTTCCTAAAGACTGGCTATCTCCACAGCAAAAATAGTCCTGACTTCACTACTTTGTTTTTGACACTCACAATACATCACTGTGCCGCTCGCTTGCTAATTAGCAGCTGCTGCTCTGCTCTTGTTTCTCTACTGTGGGATTTCTGCACAACTTGCTTTCAAGATAGGCCTCCATCTTACCTCACCAGGCATTCTAACTGCTGACAGCAGGGTGTCTTTCCCAGGGGATACAGTGCTGAGAACCTCCCAGGAACACCAGACTGGCTCCTTTATTGCATTTAGGAGGGTCCCCCCAAAATATGGGAAAGAAGCTAAACATTCTGATTTTCATGTATTTTAGCAGACAAGCACAGTGCTATTCTTTGATTATCTCATTTAAGTCTTATTACAACCTTGAGAGCTATAAGTTAGATGAGAACACCGATTAATAAGTAAAAAACAAAATAACTTGTTTAAATCCACACGGCAAAGGAGCAGGAAATTGGGATCCAGACACAGATGTCTGACTCTGAAACCCTGGCTTCGGTCACTGTAAGAAAATTCTAATGGAAAATACAAACATGAATTCTAACACTAACACTAATACTCATGGAAATGGTGGAAAGAACATTAGAAGCAACTTACAGCAAGGGAAATGCAGATGTAACTTATGTGATATCACAGATCTGGGAAGCTATTCTGATAAGATCTTATTTCTGTAGGGTATAAGATTTGTATGAATATAAGCATATTGTTACAGTATCTATTGAGCATAATGCAGTGGGCTTGGTTCTAATAAGTCTGTGAGGCTATGCCAATCCCTGATTGGAGGTGGGTGGTCAGGGGTATGAACGCTGTGCTAAAAAGAAAGAAGGAGAAAGAATGAGAGAAGACAGAGAGAGGGGGCGAGAGGGAGAGAGAGAGGTGAGGTGGGGGAGTAGAAATGTCTTCTAGAGAACACCAAGGATGAAAAAAAGCACACCCCCTGCTGATGACAGGTTCAAAGTCATCACAGTCGTGCATGGGAAATAGCACTTTATTATGGGAGTTGCTCTTCTTTTCTGTATCTGTTCATCCTTTTCCAATTTAGGATAATAACTATAGCTTCTGAATGACTTTCCCTTTATGTTATTTACCATTTAGAATCTATTGTGGGCTCTGACCAGCTGGCTCAGTGGTAGAGCATTGGCCTGGCATGTGGATGTCCTGGGTTTGATTCCCGGTCAGGGCACACAGGAGAAGCAATCATCTGCTTCTCCACTCCTCCCCCTTCCTTTCTCCTTTCTCTTTTCCCCCTTCTCTTTTTCTCTCTCTCTTCTTCTCCCTCAGCCATGGCTTGATTGGTTTGAGTGAGTTGTCCCCAGGGCACTGAGGATGGCTCCGTGGCCTCTGCTTTGGGTGCTAAAAATGGCTTAGTTGCTGAGCAAAAGACCAAATCATTGCCTGTACGGGACTTGCCAGGTGGATTGTGGTCAGGGTGCATGCGGAGTCTGTCTCTTTATCTCCCCTCCTCTCACTTGGAAAAAAAATTTTTTGTGTGTGTCAGAATATTAGTCATTATTCTTCCAAATAGCCACACTCCCCAGCCTCTCTTGGTTAAGCCATTGAAAGTTTCTGCATTCATGCCTTTCTCCTGTTTTACGCAAATACTACATAAGGTATGATATATATAAGGTAATTATACTCAGGCCCTCACACACACTTATATTATTAAATATAAAAAGCACCTAGACATTTTATTGGAATACATAATTTCTTAGTTACAGAGTTTGGGTGCCTGTAATGTGTGGGGTGAACATATTTTTCTGATTGCATCTTAAATCTCCGTACTGATGCTTTTAAAAAATTATTTTTATTGACATTTTAAAAACCACCTTAGTAAACAGGATAATCCAAACTTTTCTTGGTGTTTCAGGTCTGCCATTATGATTCATTCTCCTGTAGTTTAGACGTAGATTTTTGGCTGTGTTTGCTATAATGTGTCTCCTTAAATAACTTTGGGATTAATTCCTTTTTTATTCACTTCTTTCCCATAAGGTAGAATTTAGAATGAGCAGCTACAGAGATTCCTGGGTATTTTAGTAGGACATTTTTAGCTCCAAATATAACTATGGACTCAAAGGCTGAAGTAGTCTTCTAAATTGTCTCCTTGCGCTTAATTCTACAGTGTTTCTATCTTTGTCAGTATCCACTGAGTCTGGACAGCCTTACAACTCTTCTCATCTCAGGGTCAGTATCATCCCAGCGCTGGCTGTGTTCCTTGCCTTAGTTCCCTATGACTTCTCCCTTGGCTAATTTTTCTTCTCTCTGTGTTTATATAAACCCATTTTTGTTCTTCATTAAGTCTTCAGGATTTCTGTCTTGAGTCCATATACACTCTTTTACTGGTACCTTTATTTATATATATCTTTGATAAAGAATTTCTTCTGGAGCCATAATCAATATAGTTGTCGTATGCAGTGCAGTCTCTTTCTTCATTTGTGGATGGACTTCTGGCCCATGGGAGGTTCTTCCAGATCGCCGTCTACCTGCAGGGTCTCGCTCTCTAGTATCCGACTTTAGGGACGGAGTCAGAGGGTCTTTTTGATCTTCCTGTGTTCTTATTGTCTTTACACAATTAAGAATTTTCTTATTTTCTTGGTCCGAGAGTTTGAGAAGAGCTCTCTCTCTCTCATATAATTTATGTGTGTGTGTGTGTGTTTTACTTCCATTTCCTTCACTTTTTTTGAGAGTCACTTTGGCCAGAACTCCCTTTCCTATTTGATCTGACTTGATATAAGCTGTGTCTGTGGCTGCATGAGCATCTCACCTTAGAAATTTCTGTTGTGGGAGTTTGTGAAGTAGCCATTTCTCAGAGGCGAAGACAGACCACGTGCTATTAGAGGAGATTTTACAATGTAAGTCTTAGAGTGCTGTGTCCATGGGGGAATAGCAAATTTAACCATTCATTGAGGCATATCAATCTCACACTACAGTTTATATATTACATTTTTTAGAATGAGGACTAGATTATAAGGCTTTCAACAACTCGATCGTGTTACTTGTGATGCTCAGGAACGTTTTTTGAGGCTGTGATATCTTTTGTGCTCTATAATCTACTCATGTTCTCCCTGCGATTTCCCTCGAGAAAGCCTTGCTGTGACTTTGTTCTCAGAGATGCGGGATCACGGAGTCCTTTTTCTGTAGAGTAATTCACCACAACAAGTCACTGCAGGTCCTTCTGAGAGTCTGGAGAGAACTCTCTCTCTTTCCTGTTTTCTTTTTCAGACCAATCTTTGACAATAGAAGCAGGTAGAGCCTCCCACCCCATTTTTGAAGTGATTGCAAAAGAAAGAGCCAAGTGACAGCATAGACCATCCAACCCTGGTATCATTTTCTTCCACTCTGTTCTTTTCTAAGTGTTTCTGTGCATGGGGAATTAAGGGCTCGCAGACAGATTAATGCAGTGAGACGCTCACCGGGCTCGCTGAGAGCTGATTGTTTCCGTGTGCTCTCTTTGGCCGTGGGAAGCATCACTCTGACGAACTCTCAGTTTGAGGGGTAGCAGTGCCAGGCCCGTCTCCACCACCTGGCTTTCTCTACACTAACATATATTGCTTGTATTGAGATGACATATTTCAAACCTTCACTTCTATTTTCTACCTCGTTTTATTGCCAGGTCATTAAAAGTGTGTGTGTGTGTGTGTGTGTGTGTGTGTGCATTTTGGGGGAGTTTAGGGAAGAGGAGAAAGCCCAGATTCTAAAGACACAGCGGCTTTGAATTTAGAACTCACAGAATGTTTGAAGTTAGAAGTTATTTTTTCCCCCTAAAGCAAATATTTGATTGTTTGCAGGTTTTTTTTTTTTTTTAAATACCCTATCTTCTTCTTGTTTAACCATCAAGTAAAGTTTTGGCAGTTCTATTCAATAAAGGAACATGAATCCAATCAGCACATCTTATAGCTACTGCTAGAGCTTCGGGGAAGAAAAAAATAAGGCATGAAAGAAGAAGTTACCCGGAGTGTGCTTCTAATTTATCAATAATACTTAATCAAACTAAGTATCAGATTAGCAAATTAACAATGTTGAAGATATTTTAATATCTTCCCAAGAGTGATGCTGGCCAAAGTTACACGTGATATCTTATTAGTGCCGATCAGCTCTTCGTATTATTGGTCAGCCAGAGAATTGGATATCATTGGCTTTATGGATCTGAAGCCGTTCCTGTGAGGTGTGAAAGTACAATAAGGAGAACGTTCCTATGCGGGACTGGATCCCAGCTTCTGGTCTGTGCAATTGACCAAGTTCGGAGTGGTGATATTTTCAGAACTTTAGGTTTCTAAGGCAGTCATTGAGCCTGAGTATTTCCTTTGGCTGTATATGTTGCCAGAGGTAAGCAGTGGTCTTTTGGTTTTTATTTGGTTCACATACTAAAGCATATCCTTTAAAGGTGTAAGTTTAATCTCTTTACCAGTTAAACACGGGTATCCTTTCCATATTTAAAATTAAAATGGAAAATGTGATTTCTTATCAAATCATGTAAATGTGATAACCTCAATCGATGATTAAAATCCTTCAAATTTGGAAATTGTAGGAGTGAAAGGGAATTTGGAGATTTTATCTAAGTTGCTCAATTTAAATGTAAAAATGATACAGTTAACACTTATGCAGCACTAAATTTTTGCTGTCAGTGTTTTGTATATGTGTTTACTTCTTATCACTTGGTGAGGTAGTTATTATCCCCATTTTACAGATAGAAACTTAGGCCTGGAAGGGGTCATTCCTCTTCCATGGTCAAAGAGCTAGGAGGTAGCAGAACCAGAATGTAGACTCAGAGAATCTGGCTCCAGAGGTCTTGTTCTGGCCCATTCTTGACTGCCTTGCAGGAAACCCAAACACAAGGAAAGGACAAGCCTTGTCCAAGGTCACACACTAGTTGATGGCAGCAATTACATCAACTATCAAAGATGCCTGACCAGGCGGTGGTGCAGTGGATAGAGCATCGGACTGGGATGCGGAAGACCCAGGTTTGAGACCCTGAGGTCACCAGCTTGAGCATGAGCCCATCTGGCTTGAGCAAAAGCTCACCAGCTTGGACCCAAGGTCGCTGGCTTGAGCAAGGGGTGGCTTGGTCTGCTGAAGGCCTGCGGTCAAGGCACATGTGAGAAAGCAATCAATGAACAACTAAGGTGTTGCAACGGCAATGAATAACTAATGATTGATGCTTCTCACCTCTCTCCATTCCTGTCTGCCTGTCCCTATATATCCCTCTCTCTGACTCTCTCTCTCTGTCCCTGTAAAAAAGAAAAAAAAAATGTATCAAGAGAAAAATAGACACACATACAGAATCATTCTGGTTCTTTTTTCTTAGGTAAACTCTTACCATATTTGATTCTTACTCCAGTATGAACCTTTCACACAGATTCCATTGGAATAAAAACTCTCTTGGCAGCCCTGCTAGTCTTTCTGGCTTTTGTTAACGATAGAATAACAGAGACAAGCTCTATATTTCTGTTCTGAAAGGGCAGGAGAAGAAGAAATCCATAGGTCAAAGTTTTGTGGACTTTGTGAACCTCCGTGGGTGGTCTTCTATCCAGAAGGGGGCATCCTTTCCCTGAATTTCTGAAATCAGGGAGCTAGTGCTCCCACTCCTGTCCGGAGCTGCCCTGACACTACTTACAAGTAATTTACATAAAATTACTTTAATATTCTTCCATAACCAACTATTTTGACGCTTCTGTTACAAATTATTTTTTCGAAGACCCAATATTCCTCCAGAACTTTAATATTACAGAAGACCTTCACCTTTATTTTGGATTATTAAATTAAGACACATTGAATTATAGAGGAGTTGGAAAATATAAAACACAAGGGAAAAACTATTACTATGTTTCTCATTTTGGTCTATTTCCTCTAGAATATTTTATTCTGCATATATGAAAGCAGAATTGGAATCATAATATACATACAACTTGTATCTTTTTTACTTTAACACTGTATTATGAAAACTTTCCATGTTATTAAATATTTATACATCAAAACAAACATTTCAAATGACCACATAGTATTTCATTACTGGATGGGCCAAGTGATGTAATCATTCTCCTACTTTTCTTGTGCATAAATTCAAGTTGTTTTCAAATCTTGCAGTTACGAACAATGTTTCTTAGCCTGAGTTTGTGTAGACTAGATTTCTAAAAGGAAGACTACTGAATTCAAGTTATACAGATTTGCTGTCTTGAAATTTATTACCAAGGCTTTCTATGGAATGTTTTTACCAAGATACATTGCTACCAGCATGTGTGAAAATGAGTATTTCACTACTACACAGTCAGTGTTCACTGCTATCATCAAAATATATAAATAAATTACGACTGCTCAATACTTTAATAGGCATGTCAAGATAGCTCTAAGATGAATTTTTTTTGGATGGGTTGGAAGGTTAATTTTTGCTTCTTTGAGTTTTTAGTTCAATCACTTTGTTAATTTTTCTTTTGTCTCAAGTGTCTTTAAAAATTTTTTAATATATTAACAATGTTAATCCTGTGACAGTCGCAATCCACTTCAGTTTGCACTTTCAAAATACTCTTCTCCTATTTCCGATTCCCTAATTAGTGATACAGAGGTCACCTGCATGCTACTTCCAACTCTGCTTTCCTTCTCCCGTCTTGCCTGTAGAATGGAGTGTGGGGACATCCCCAGGGGACCCTGGACCAGGGGAATGAACCGCTAAACAGGTGGGAGAAAGGAACTTATTTAAATATCCTCACACAGCTGCCAATCATCCTTATTGGTTTTTCTATTGTCAACTTTTGTTCCTTACACTGTTATTTTCTTCTTTGAATACTTGTATCGGTGTACAAAAGAAAGTATTAGGACATGAAGTTAATGACATGTAGGGAGGAAAAAATTATTTGCCTGTGGTATGTGATTATCTATATCTATTTGTGTATATATCTATATATGCAATTTTACATATGTAATACATACATATAAATGTATAAAAATATAAATAGCTATTATATATAACATAAATATATATTTAGCAATCTCAATATACTGATTTTTAATATAACTATATTATATATTTTATGACATGCTATATATTATATTAATTATAAACAATATGTAAGGAAATGATATGAAATATTAATCTTAATATGCAATAATAATTATGTACACACACATATAAATACATACATGGTTTATGTAATATAAATGTATTTTTTTAGCAGGAGAGAGAAAGGGACAGATAGGAACAGACACACAGGAAGGGAGAGAGATGAGAAGCATTAATTCTTTGTTGCAGCACCTTGGTTGTTCATTGATTACTTTTGCATATGTGTCTTGACTGGGGGCCGTCCAGCTAAGCCAATGACCCCTTTCTCAAGCCAACAAACTTGGGTTCAAGCCAGTGACATTGGGCTTCAAGCCAGTGACCGTGGGGTCATGTCTCTGATCCCATGCTCAAGCTAGCAACCTTGGAGTTTTGAACCCTGGACTTGCCATCCCAAGCTGGCGCTCTATCCACTGTGCCCCTGCCTTTTCAGGCATTATCAATGTATTTTTTATAATCTCCATTATTTCTGCATATATTGTGGTACACATGCACACACACACAGAGATGATAGGCCATGACATATGTTACATTTCAAAGGAATGGTCCAGACAAGTATCACAGTTCAGGGGAGTACACTGAGGACTGTGGAAGATGTGCAGGTTTACCCAAGCACAGGAAGCTTAAAGCTGACACTGAGGAATGAGAATTTCCCAATAGTGAAAGTCCTGGAGGACTCTTCTTCGGAAGAATTTCAACCAAGTTGTTTATAAGTACTTTTTCTTTTCTCAGAAAAAGTCTCTTTCCTAAGGGTTGTGTGGCACAATGAACTATGCATATTCTAGAGAGAAGAACAGGCTAGTTTGGGACTGAGGGCTAATTTAGGTGAATAGTGGCAGAATTATGGAGATCTTTGTTATATTTGAAGTGTTATAAGTTTTGACTGGTTAAATAAATTTTGCTCTTCAGCAGTAGGGAGCCATTGAATGCTTTTCTGTGAGAAACTGACCTGCACCAATTATTTGTGTGATGCAATATTACATTAGAAATAGTCAACTGAGTGAGGCAAAACTTGAATTGGGAAACCCAAGTGATTGCAGCATTGGTCTGGTTGAAATGTGATGGAGGTGTAAGAGGTGGGTGTGCAAAGCATTCCTGCAGAGGGTTTGAGTAGCTGATCGGACATTGGGGTTTGGGATTGGAAAGAGTCAGAGATTATAATAATTTAAATAACTATATAATTGATAGAAATCAGACAACTGAGAAGGAGAGTTGATTTTGAGGAAAATAAATGATCTGTTGTGTGGGCCAAGGAAAGAATCAGGCAAAAAGCATATCACTGTATTTTAACTTGATAGTAACTCTTATAACATCTGTCAGGGACAGCCGTTTGAGATGGTAAGACACATCATTATTACTGGATCTCAGGTGTTTGTGTTCCTCCTTCCCCTATGAATTCTGAAATAGAAGCTGTGTTCAGATTTTCAGGGAAGCATGAAGTCTCGCAGGCCATTACTTAAAATCTGCAGCAGTATTTTTCTACTTGGAGCATAATGGTTCCTTCTTACTGTGTCTTTTCTTTACTTTCTTCCTCCTCTTTTAAAAAAATTGGTACTGATGAACACAATCCTGGATAATACCTAAAATATTCCATTTAGAATTCTCTTAATACCTTCATATTGAAATCAGAATGCACTTTAATGGAGCATGTATCCTACTCTGGTTTTGAGGTCCTAAAGGTTAATAATATTTGAACATTAATACCTTTTGTCACAGTGAGAGTTTGGGTCATTTTTATTGCTAACAAAGGTTTTCCTCTTGTCTGTGTTGAAGACATAGATTGAGAAATTCTGGTAGTCCTAGATGAATATAACAGCTATTTCTATGTTGGGAGGAGAATTTGCATCAAGGTAAACATGTTGCTTTTAAAGGGTGATAATGCTTTCTGGAGGTTCTGTGTAATGTTAGAGAGACTCTGACCAAGACCTCTAAACATTACTGTGGGTTGGAGAATTTCTTTAGTTACTCCTCCTTGTGGCTGAAGGGAGCTGGTTAAATAATGATACCCATGCACCAGGTCTCAGAGTTAATTATAAAGTTCTATCTGAAGATAGAATATTTTGGTTTTATTTACTATCATAAAAACATCAAATAATAGAAATGTAAAAGGGATTTAATTTAATTGCAATAGCCTTCTTAATATGACAAGGAAATGATAAAGTAGAAAAGAATACTTTAATTTCAAATTAACAAAATACAAAGTTGGAAATTCATAATACTTCAAATGCCTACTACATCTGTGTCCTGAAAACATATAGCAATTTCAAAAATAATTTTAAAAGTCAACATTTGGGACAATGTTTTAGTTTAAATATTTTTCAACTTAATAGGATTAAACAGCACTTTGTATTTTTTTGTTTTGTTTTGTAGTTAGGGTTTATTGAGATATAGTTTATATATGATAAAAGCCACTTTTCTTAAATGAGTAGGTTGGTGTGTTTTGATAAATGTCTGTAATACATCACTATCAACACAACCCAGAGATGGAACATTTCCATCACCTGCCAAATTTCCCTTGTGCCTCTTGATAGTCAATCCACTGCCTTGATGTGCACGTGCACTCCTGGGCAACCGCTGTTCTGCTCTCTGTTCTTAGTTTTTTGTTTTCTTTTACAGGGACAGAGAAAGAGTCAGAGAGAGGGATAGATAGGGACAGACAGACAGGAACGGAGAGAGATGAGAAGCATCAATCATCAGTTTTTCGTTGCGACACCTTAGTTGTTCATTGATTGCTTTCTCATATGTGCCTTGACCGCAGGCCTTCAGCAGACCAAGCAACCCCTTGCTCAAGCCAGCGACCTTGGGTCCAAGCTGGTGAGCTTTTTTCTCAAGCCAGATGAGCCCGCGCTCAAGCTGGCGACCCTGGGGTCCCGAACCCTGGTTTTCCGCATCCCAGTTCGACGCTCTATCCACTACAACAACACCTGGTCAGGCTGTTCTCAGTTTTGTCTTTGTGTAAATGGAATCATACTATATGTAGACGTTTGTGCTTGTTTTCTTTAGCATAATATTTTTGATGTTCATTTGTGCTATTGATGGTATCAGTGGATCATCCCCTTTTATTGCTGAGCAGAGGTCAAGTGTATGAATGTACTACAATTTATCTATTCACTAGCTGATGGAAATTTTTATCACCCCCCAACCCCGCCCCAGTTCTTGGCTGTTATGAATAAAGTGGCCATACTATTTGCATGCAGGCATTTCGGTGTGCATATGCTTTCATTTCTCTTGGGTAAATACCATGAGTGTGATTGCTGGGTCTTATGGTAACTATGTGCTAAACGTTGTAAAAGACTGACAGACTTTTCCAAAGTGGTCATACTACTTCTGTACTCCTACAACTATTTATGAGAGTTCCAGTTGCTCCTTGTCCTCATCAGCATTTGGTATTTTCAGCACACTGTAATTTAATTAATATTCTATGTCTTGTTTAGGTATTACAAATAGTGTTGTAGGTCCTGACTAGGTGCAGAGAGTTATTGTGGCCATTCCAAGTTTTCTTTAGCTCAATTTTCATTACACTTTTGGAGGAGAGGTTAAGGTTATGCAAATGATAATTTGCCTCTGCTTGGAACTATGGCATTACCATTACTATGAAAAACTTCTCCTTCCTTTCATTAAGCCAGTATTTATTGTGTTCCCATTATGTGGCAAATACAAATAATGCATCATTTCTGCCATCAGGAATCCAAGTTCCTGTGGGGGACATGGACCAATTAACAGAAAATTGTAACTTAAATGGTAAATACTATTCCCCCATGTATAAGACACACCCTTTTTTGAAAAATTTAGGGTCTAAAAACTGGGTGCGTCTTATATAGTGGTTGTAGATATTTTTACTTGCATTTCCTGCTTTTTCGCACTTAGTGCAACTGAGGACGAGACAATATATGAAGTCAATGATTCATCATCAGACACGGATGAGGACAAGCTAATGGATGGGAATTTTGACAGTGATGAGGAGTTGTATAATAATTATGATGAATAACACTTGAGTTCAACAATTTAATGTAATACATTTTTCTTTTATTCAAAATTTGGGCCCGAAATTAAGGTGCGTCTTATACATAAGAGCATCTTATACATGAGGAAATATGGTAAATCTCGGAGGAGAATGGCTAATCAGTGTAGGATAGAAACCTTCAGATTTTTATAATATTTCCTATAAGTAAAAGCAGCACCACTCAGAAATGATGGGGATTATTCAAGTTTAAGTAGTTGAGAGTTTTTTTCCCCACTGACTTCAAATATGTGGTGTCTTTTCCATAGTAATTTTCTGACACCAGCAGGGTGTGGAACAATTCAATTCACTTCTGACAGTGCCCCCTACTGGTGTCAGACCCCACAGAATAGAGGCTCAGTATCACAGATAGCCCTGCTTCAGACTCCAGCCTCAAATGAGTGTCAGGCTCCCCACATTTCTGTACCGCTGACTGCAAATTTGAGGGTCCCATGAATTCCTCTCCATGTTTGATAATTAGCTCAAACAACTTAAAGAACTAAGGAAAATGTGCTCCCTATCACTGGTTTGTTAGAAAGGATAAAACTCAAGAACAGCTAAATGGAAGAGGCTGGGCAAAGTGGGAGGGGTGGAGTCCAGGGCCTCTATGCCCCCTACAGAAATGTCATTCTCCCAGAACTTTGATTGTTCCATATACCTAGTTCCCTAAACCCTATTGCTTAGGAGTTTTTATGGAAATTTCATTTTGTAAATATGATTGATTATATCATTGGCCATGGGTGATTGAAGTTAGCCCTCATCTCATCTCTCCTGTCCAGAGGTCAGTGGGGGGAGGGACAGAAAGTTTCAGCCTACTAATTTTATGATAACCAGTCCCCATCCTGAAGGGATCCACCATTAGTTACCTCATAGTCACCTCACTATCCTAAACACAGGTATGATTGAAAGGGGTCTTTATGAATAACTAAAGACACTCCCATCACTCAGGAAATTCCAAGGGCTTTTGGAGCTTTCTGCCAAGAACTGGGAAAAAACTCAAATATAATTTTTTATTATACTACAGTGATATAATAAAAATCCAGCTCACTTGATTCAAGAATTATGGGCATTAATAAAAAAGCACTATGGGTATTTGAGCAGAGTCCATTTTACTGTGGGATGATATGTCTACTGTAAATGAGTGGGTTTCCAGTTTAACCACCAATTCTCTAAATTCATGCAGAGCACTGGCAACGTTTGTAAAGGACTTGCACATGTATTGTCTCCACTGTGCACAGCACAGACAGACCTGACTTTCTCTGGGCTGCTGTATGTCCATTGGCCTTTGTTATGGCTCGTACTGTAGTAATTAATGTCACTGTAGTTATAGAACATACTTCCATTGATATGTTTTTATACAGAAATCTGTGTGTTTGAGCTCCTTTTGAACTGGGACTGAATCACATTTATCTTTCTATCCTTCACATTTAGTAAAATCTCCATCTTCAAATATGTGTTAAGTGAATAAACAAACACACTCACGTACCAATCTCTAATGTATAACTAATGGTTTGTATTACTACAGATGAAAATAATTTACATGATTTTAAAGACTTTAGTGCATCGAGTCAAAGTTTACCTGATCATCGCAAAGCAAAGGTCAAGATGTTTGTTTAGATAATTTAGGCAAAATATCTCGTTCCCTTTTAAACTGTCAGAATTTTTCACTTGCTTGGATGAGAGACCTAATGGAAAAGAAAGACAATGTTCGTTAGGGTGAGTGTTAAAAAAAGAAAATTAGGGAGAGTGGTGAGGTGTTTCTGTTGTGCTTCACACAGCAGTTTGTAATTCGAGGGCAAATCTCTTGGATCTACAGATGCTCTGGAGCTCTGTCTTCAGCTTAACACTTTAATACTTATGCTTATGTGTAATAACCAGAAAATAATATTCATCAGAGTTATTGGCCATTGGCATATTACTCTGCGGTAATATAACTATTCCATTTCATTAGATTCTGTGTCATTTATAGAGGTCACCCGGCATTCTCGGTGTGTTTATCACAGGTCAAGCTCCTGCCCTATGTAGTTTTGAGTAGAATGCAGCATGAATATTTACTGTGGCACTTACCCATCTCCTCTTTATTTTCTGGAAATATGTGTTTTCCAATTTTTTCCAGAACTCTGTCAGGTATTACTTTCAGACTGTTTAGACTTAAGAGCCTTTATTTAGATGATTTATTTGCTTACTTGTGCTTTCTGGTTTGATTGTCGTTCCTAATTATTAGGAACCTGAATGAATTTTCTGGGATTTATTTTTCAAGTCCTCTGACAATTAATTACCCTTGGCGGTTTTCTCTCTTCTCTTCCTTCAATTTCAATGAAATTTCCTCTTAGGGTTGGTTTATTATGTATTCAGTCATCCCATAGAGAAGATATTTGTCTTCCAGGTTAAATGTTTTTATTTTTTTGTTTTTCATTTGCATATGATGCTTTGTTTGCACTGCTTAAATTGAGGGTTGAAATTCAGGAAAGAAACTCGATTGTTCTACTGTCACAGGCAGAATGATGGTTTCACAACTACACATGCGAAGCCCCAGTTGAGGGACCATGAGAAACATTTGAAGCGTTAAGACTTAGACAACTGTAATGCTTTATCACTTGTGATATTTCATTTGGTATTTACATGATATACCCAAAGGGTTGCTCATCTGTTTTGCCATATGGAAGGTTTATAAATGCTAGAGTACAGAGTATGAGCAAAATGGGAACAAGAAATAATTCTAAGGCAGTTCAGGCACTCAAGAGCAGCAGCCTCTTCTTTTGTTGAGAGAAACAACTGTTGCTTTAGGGAAAGATAGGCACAAATTATTTTCCTCCTTGTTCCTTTGGGGTCTGGTAAAAAATATAAGAGAATAAACATTCCTACCATCCAATTTATTTTCTGTCACTTTCTGAAGGTGACACTATTCCATGATAAAGAGTTAACTGACAGAATCAGTTATGTCAAAGCATTTAAGTGGAAGATTTTTGTGTATTTCTTAGTTAAAATAAAGGAAGAAGAAACTCAGGCATTCAAAAACAATTTTAGAAGCCAAGTTTACACTTCCCCCATATACAATGGAGCTTGACATCATACTGAAAACCATTTAAAAAGAATAAATTGAACATGGGAATGGATTCCTGGAACAGAGAACAAGAAATTCGTATAAAAACATAGAAAAATAAGAAACCAATACAAATCCATCCTAAAGAAATCAAAATATTGGGTTAAATGTGGAATAAATATTTCATTTACAATTTAGAGGTGTGGAGATCAGATCCATAAACAGGACCACTGACAAAGCTCTTTTGAAAAGGACAAATTGTCCTAAGATGGTGCAATATGTTTCATAGAAAAATACTTATCTCTGTTAAAAGAGGTAATTTTCCAAAGCTTATGGGAATTTTAAAAAATATAAATTATATAAAGTTGATGATCACTGAAATAAAGTGAAAAATTCTACCCAACATTTAGAACAGGGGTTGGGAAACTTTTTGTCTAAGAGAGCCACGAATGTCCCATATTTTAAAATGTAATTCTGTGAGAGCCATACAATATGTTTAACACTAAATACAAGTAAATGTGTGCATTTTATGTAAGATCAATACTTTTAAAGTACAATAAGTCTCTGAATTCTATTTAATAACGTTGTTATGCTGTTGCTAACCAATGATGAATAAAGTACTCCTTACCATTAATGTGACTTCTGGTGCTGCATGGTTTTGCTTATGGCTTTGTAGTCTGGTTGATACGTGGTGAGATTAAGCTTCATGCAGGTGTTGAGACTTCCATCTGTTAAACGTGATCATAGGTTGGTCTTAACGTTTTTTAGATGTGAGAAAGACTGCTCACATGCATACATAGAGCCAAACATTGTCAGTACAGCAATACTCACATGCTGCAGTATGTGATATGTGACAGGAAGCTCATTCCAAGTTTTGACAATCAGCTGGTCTGCGGGTTGAAATCTTTTAATTTCTCCCCACTTGCGTTTGCTCGCCAACTCGGCTTGCTGTCATGCAAGTCTTTCCAAACCTTTATTCAGTGACTTGAACTTATTAACCCACATGTGTGAGGCCTTCAGTTCAGCAGCTTGTATCTCAAAATCTCTGACGGAGACATCGGGGACGTAACTCAGGTTGGCGCTGTCCACTGTACACTTGTGTGGATGGGTGATGAACTTAAAAAGACGAGTGCACTCATGAAATTCTCCAAAGTGCGCTTTGAATGACTGTAGGAGATTAGATGTGAAGCCTGCTAGCTGCTGGAGATCTAGATGTTGAGCAGGGTCACTTGCTGTGCATGCATCTTTAAACTCTCCCAGTTTTTTAAAGTGTAGTAAATGACCTGTTTCAATGTCAGAGATGAAGAGTTCCAGCTTGTTTTCAAATGCAAACACTGCTTGTTGAAGGAATAAGACTGTATTTCCAATGCCTTGCATTTTCACATTGAGCTGGTTCAGATGTTCAATCATGTGCACGAGATAATAGAACTTCAGGAGCCACTCAGTGTTAGCTAACTCAGGATGCTTGACATTTTTCATTTCAAGAGAAGTCCAGATTTTGCTCAGACAAGCCGCGAAACGGCTGAGCATCTTCTTGACAATGACCGCACATTGCTGTGCTGAAGCAGACCAGGATAATTATTCCCAACTTCATCCAGCAGTGTTTTAAACTGGTGATCATTTAAAGCTTGTGCAACAATAAAGTTGACCACCTGAATGACCAGCGACATCACCTCACCAAGCTGTTCGCCACTCATCTGAGCACAAAGTGCCTCCTGATGTGGAATGCAGTGAAAACTTAGGATGGGTCTCTTTTCATGTTCATGAAGAAGTGCTACGAATCCTCTGTTTTTCCCCCACCTTGCATGGAGCACCATCAGTACGCACTGAAATAAGTTTATCCATCAGTAGATTATTTTTTGTTAGCGAACTCAGTGAAAGACTGGAATAAATCCTCTCCTCTTGTCTCATTCATAGGCAAAACAGCAAGACTTTCCTCACATAGTGTGTCACCGACAGCATACCTTGCAATCACGCTGAACTGGGATAAATGGCTAAGTCTGTCGACTCATCCAAAGCGAGAGAAAAGAATGGTACTGCATTTACGTCCCTCACTTGTGTTGCCTCAATTTGATTTGCCATCATGATGGTAAGATCGTGAATAGTTCTTGCCAACAAAGGCATGTCTTTTATTCATTTGATTATCTTGTCTTTATCTGAAAAGTCATCCAAAAGTTCATTGGCAACATCAGCATGAATGTTGTGGCATACTCCCCATCTGTGAATGGCTTTCTATTTCTCACAATTGCTAAAGCACCAGCAAAGCTTGCCAATTTTCAGTCACCTTGTTGGGTCCAAACATGGAGTTGCTGCTGACCAGCTTGCACTCTGCACATTAGCTCTTGACATGCTTTCTTCCTGCTGTCTCCCGCTGGATATTTCGATGCAAATGTAGTGTGGTGTGTGTCGAAGTGCTACTTTATATTTGACCATTTCATTGATGCAATTTTATCATTGCGTATTAGACACACTGCAGAACCTGCTCTCTCCACAAAGGCGAATTCCTCTGTCCATTCCTGCTGAAAAGTATGATACTCCTTATCTTTTGTTTAGCCATCTCCTTCATCAAAAGGGTTTCTGCAATTAGCTAGCTGACTACTTGATTAAAAGGAGGGAAATTTACTTCCTGACCTCATAGAGACCCATGTACGTTATGCATTATTCAATAAAAATTTGGTGTTGTCCCGGAGGACAGCTGTGATGGGCTTTAGCCACTCGCAACCATGAACATGAGCGGTAGGAAATGAATGGTTTGTAATACATGAGAATGTTTTATGTTTTTAACATTATTATTATTTTTATTAAAAATTTGTCTGTGAGCCTGACCAGGTGGTGGTGCAGTGGTAGAGCATTGGACTGGGATGTGGAAGACCCGGGTTCGAGACCCCAAGGTCGCCAGCTTGAGCACAAGCCCATCTGGCTTGAGCAAAGAGCTTGCCAGCTTGGACCCAAGATTGCTGGCTCCAGCAAGGGGTGGCTTGGTCTGCTGAAGGCCCACGGTCAAGGCACATGTGAAAAAGCAATCAATGAACAACTAAGGTGTCGCAACAGCAATGAAAAACTAATTGTTGATGCTTCTCACCTCTCTCTGTTCCTGTCTGTCTGTCCCTATCTATCCCTCTCTCTCTCTCTCTGTCACTGTAAAAAAAAAAAAAGATTTGTCTGCGAGCCAGATGCCGCCATCAAAAGAGCCACATCTAGCTCATGAGCAATAGGTTTCTGACCCCTGATTTAATAGGATAAACTTTGTTCTATTAACAGTAACTCTAGTTTCTTTGAATAGGTTTGCTTTAAACCTATTCCACTGTTTTCATATGTTTATAATTTTTTTCAACCTCCGACCATGAGAATATTTTCACCTCTGTTCACCAGTGTTTCTTTAGCACATATTTTGGTCATTGTGCCAAGCATATGCTTGGAAGATTCGTAGATGAGATTCTTGGTCTCTCAGGAACTCATGGTGTACAGGGGTGCAGGGCTGTGGTGAGCTGAGGGCAGTTGCTCTCTGCTGTGATGTCCGCTATGAGGAATCTTAGTAGAAACCCACCTTGATCCCATCTCCTCCTACAGATGCAAAATCTTTATTTAGAACAAACAAAAACTCAAACCTCCTTCCTAACCCAGGTGGCCAAAATTAATTATAACATCAACAAAATTAAGCTCAGTGAGGAATGCTGCAGATGATTCTACTTCTATTTTTTTAATTAATTAATTTTATTATTATTATTATTATTATTTTTTGTATTTTTCTGAAGTGAGAAATGGGGAGGCAGACAGACTCCTGCATGCGCCCGACTGGGATCCATCCATCATGCTCACCAGGGGGCAATACTCTGCCTATTTGGGGCATTGCTCTGCTGCAGCTGGAGCCATTCTAGCACTTGAAGCACAGGTCATGGAGCCGTCCTTAGTGCCCGGGCCAACTTTGCTCCAATGGAGCCTTGGCTGAGGGAGGGGAAGAGAGAGACAGAGAGAAAGGAGAGGTGAAAAGGTGGAGAAGCAGAATGGTGCATCTCCTGTGTGCCCTGGCCAGGAATTGAACCCGGGACTTGCACATGCCGGGCCGACGCTCTACCACTGAGCCAATCAGTCAGAGCTCTACTTTTATTATTTAGTTTAATTTTTTTTACAACAGTTTTATGTTCACAATAAAATTGAAAGAAAATAAATTAATTTTTCATCTATGTCCTTCCCCCATTCCTGAATAGCCTCCCCTATTATTAACACCACTCACCAGAATGATACATGCTTTTGTTTGTTTGTTTGTTCTTTTACCAAGGATGCATCTACATTGACACATTACATTCACCCAAAATCTGTAGTTTGCCTTAGAATTCACTTTTGGTGTTGTTCATTCTATGGGTTGGGCACATGTATAATGACAAGTGTCCATCATTATATACAGAGTAGTTTGCCGTAACAACTCCCTGTTCCTTCTGTTCAACATTTGTCCCTTATACTCCTGACAACCACTGGTCTTGTCTTTATAGTTTGCCTTTTCTAGGCTGTTCATAGTTGGAATCATACAGTATGTAGCTGCTGAATAATGTTCCATTGTTTGGATGTTATACAGTTAATTTATTCATTATTCATCTACTGAAGGACATATTGGTTGCTTCCAAGAGTTGGCAATTTTCAATAAAGCTGCCATAAACATCCATGTGTAGGTTTTTGTGTGGACACAAGTTTTTAACTCCTTTGGGTAAATACTAAGGAACACAATTGTTGGATTATCTTCAGTTTTGGAAGAAACTGTCTTCCAAAGTGGCTATACCATTTTGCATTCCCACCAGCAATGTATGAGAATTCCTATTGCTCCATATCCTTACCTGCATTGGTTTTGTCAATGTTTTGGATTTTGGCCATTCTAATAGGTGTTTAGTGGTACCTTGTTTTGATTCACATTTCCTGATGACATTGACAGGAAGAAATATCTTTTATATGCTTATTTGCCATCTGTATATCTTCTTTGGTGAGGCAGAGTCTTTGGCCCGATTTTTAATGGGTTGTTTATTTCCTTTCTGTTGAGTTTTAGGTATTCTTTGTACATTTTGGAGAGTAGTCAATTATCAGTTTACTTTTTTTTTGGTTTTCTTTATCACTGAAAAATGCAATATGCTTAAAACTTTTTCCCACATATTTCTTCCCAATATTTTGTCTTCTGTTTCTTGAAAATCTTGGTTAAGTAACTTATTTTTCCACAGGAGTAATGGAAAGAATTTTCTATGGAACTGTTTGAGGGCATACATCTATCCTCTGTGGGTTCAAAGGACCTCATGGTATAGTTTAATATTTTCTGTCTTCAAAGACGTTTACAAAAGGCTCAGATTCTTCCATACATAAGCTAATTTAAAGCCACAAATGCAAATGAACACATATTTCTTTTGTTTGGTCAGTAATTTAAAAATTCTTTTAATGTAAAAATACATTTTCTGTTTGACCATGAGAAGTTGTTTTTCTGGTACAGGCTTCCTGATATCTTTATGTGAATAAAAGATACACGCACATGCACATGTATGCTATTGACTAGGATTAGAAGACAAAATTCTTATTGTTATTTTTTGGCTTCTGTTTACTTTTTGCTTTTTCTTGTTGATTTGAGGCTTTGGGTGATAATGTAATATAAAGTACAAGTTTATATTTTCAAGTTTGTAACTCTCTTTGGCTTTATACAAATTTCTAGTCAACTGGGAACTTCAGAAGGAAAAAGAGAAAGGCAAAAATATTAAATGCTATTTGATGTTTAACTATAAGAGAGTTTTATGGAACTATTTATTTTAAAATTGCCATTTAAAATATGGCTCTAATTCCTAATATATTATTTCAGCATATCTATATTAGTAGACAGTGCCTACTGTCTGCCTTTGATACTTTGTACAATTTTATACAATATTAATTTTCTTAACGCATGTGGGTATAAAAGGCAATTGGTATACCAGATACCATCTTTAGGAGCCTATCTACCATTCAGCCCTGCTAGCATATTTTTACTAAGGTGGAGGAATACCCCTCAGAAAGAGCACAATAAACATGAAAGTTTTATTACCAGGCTGCTGGCATTTGACCTTAGAGCAGTTGCAATTGACAAAGGAGCTGCAGGACATGAAACAGTCTTATTAGAATGTCATGGCAACATTACTGAAATTATGAACTCTCCAAGTAAGATGATGGATATTACAGGGTGGTGATGTCCTTGGCAGAACATATTGCTTAATTATCTTCTTTCAGTACAAGTGTGCAGTCACGTTCCTATGATCAAGTACTATTGCAAATGAATATGAAATGAATTCATAAGGCGAGAATATTTAAAGATCCTATCCAATCAAGGAGCCAATTAAATGTCAGATCTTCATTAGGGGTTCTTTAATCAAAGTTCTTCTCGTGCTTTTATGAAAAATCATCCCATTTTGGCACTTGAACTCCTGGGTTTAGAATGAACTGTTAGGTCACTTGAGCTAATGGGTAATATTTAGTAATTTTTAAAAGTAGAAATTATGGTTTGGTGGGTAGGACTTATGAGTGGAATCTGAAAAACCTTCTGTTTTAGTGCTAGAATTAATGTCTCATTTCTGAATCTTTGTGACTTAGTTTCCTCCTATGTTAAAAAGAGTACACCATGAAATAGTATGGATAATTGTTATAGATAATAACATATATCAGGTACCATTACGATTATTAACAGTGTGTGGTGGACTTAAATAATTCTGAAAAAATACAGTGCCTTCAAGCAAGTTACTTAATGTAATTGATGCAATTAGTTAATAGTTGAGAGATTCCTCAGACGAAATGAACAGTATGCTATAACTTTATTCAGGCCGACAACCAAACAGACGTCAGTAGTATTCTGTTTTTCTGGATGAGAAGTGTGTTACATAGTAAGGAAAGCCTCCACCACAGGGAGCTTCAGGAATGCTCACCCAAGGAGCTTCCGGGTGGGCGTATCCGATAGGAATACAGCACAGCACCACCACCCAGTGAGCTGATTCAATGAAAGGATAAAACCAAACTCTACGGTATTGATGAAATTGAAAACAATCTATTATCGATTTGCTTTAGTAACACTGGTTGTGGGAATGAAGGGATAAAGCTGGTTAATCAAATAAGTTGTTTATCAGATACAAATCTGTGTGTCAGTCAGCTCCATACCTTGGAAAATTATATGCATTCAAAGCTGAACTCAAGTTTTTGACTTATCTGAAAAGTTTTTGTGTGAGAAATCATTAGCATTAAAACCATTATACTGGGTTCAAATATGGGAGAAGTAGTCTCATAGAAAACCTCCTTTTTGTCTATTAACCTGTGTTGTTAAAAAATGATTAAAGAAGACATTTTAGGTAATAAAAACAAACTTTATTTAACACTTGATGAAGTAGACAGTCTACATGCATATAGAATTGAAAAAATAGGCCAGACAGCAAGAAGCTTTTATAGGCTAAAGAATATAGAATAGGAAGAGAAAAATAAAAACTATCTGATTGGCTGGGGCGACATAACCAACATTGTTTGGGATAAGAAGTCATAGAATTGTCCTGGTGTTTGGGGATTGGCTATTTGGATGAACTGCATTTCTGGCCAAGGGAGTATTTACAGGGATACAAAAAGGTTTCAGTTTGCTGATATGACACCCTGGGTGGGAGCAGCTTCATCTTAGGCTTGGATATTTATGTCAACACTATCAGAACCCTTTGTAGATGGCAACCCATTGAGTGGTTATCAGTGCTGCTATTGATTATGACTTAAGATGGGCAATATTAAGACGATTACTTAAGACAAAATAATCTAATTCTGGAACATCAATGTTAATGACTTATGCTCAATTGAGTATGTTAATTAACTTTTAGTTTTCCTGTAACCAGGAATATATGATTAATATTTATTAATTAACAGTTTTTGGTTAACGAAGACATCCCAATTCTGGAAACTTGGAACACAGTTGTTGGTACTTTTAAAAATCAAATGGAATCAAATAGTCTTGAAGACATAATAAAATATAAAACTTTTATAAATAAATATATGAGAACCTAAAATAGAAAACAGTGATCAACTGGATCCCATGTGAATTCTCATTAATTATTAAATTATTTTTTAAATGGGATACTGCTCCCATAGATTAAATATGGTAAACATGGCATCTATGAAAGTTTCATATGCTTTTATTATAAACAAGTTGTAGAAGTTTAGAAGTTTGGGCTCATTTGAACAGCTACATTTAGGATGTGTTGATGAATCAATGTTAGTTTTAAGTAAGTGTCCAGTAATATGACAGGGATAAACCACTGGTCGTGTTCCATTCAGTGTATGTATTTTTAGCGATGGTTTGACTATTAAAGTTAATCAATACAAATGTGTTAAATCAACAACTCATAATTTATATAGAATATAGAAGGTATGCTTTTAGATAACAAGAGTGAAAGAAGTAGATAATAAGAATTTAGAATAGTATTTTTAGGTTGGAATAAGAGGGTGAGATGAACTGGGTAAAACTTTATAGGGATAGAAGCAAAGATTTGACTATAGTTTTTTAAAAAAATAAAATATAAATATCAAGTAGTAGCTTAACAGAAGTTCTTGTGAATAAGTCCTAGAGGATAGAGGCAGTATGTGACTCAGCTGGTAAAATGATTAATTCAGAAAAAACACAACTTACTTGTATTTTAATCATTGAAAACTAACCTGGTATCTGGAACATAAAGGACACTCATCAAAGTTCGTTGAATGTGGCAGAGTGTTTTCCAAGAATGACCACAACAGTAATTTGTATCGCACCTGCACTTCTGTAATGTGACCTCATTACCCTGTCAAGAAATGGAGTCTCCCTGTTTGTTTGTTTGATAACCAATTTATGGAAACAAGAAGAACATACCTTTGCTTTTTTTAAATGTTGTCATTGTACATGTACGATCGTACTCTGGATAGTCAGGAGGCAGGAGGACGTACCTGAAAGTTTGCACTGCTCAAAGGGTTTATAAATAAGGCAGACCAAACCACAGCACTTTAAAATGAGAAATAAACTGTGACTTTAACTCACTAATGTTTATGCTTTTTTTAAAATGTAGAAGTAGATAACTGAAACTCTGAATTATTGAAAAAAATGTATAATTAGGTTCTAGATGGGCATAGATGACATCCAACTTCAATCTCTTTTTCTAGGAAAAAGGAAGGAAACTGGGAAGGAAAGTATGTTAATTGTATTAAACTGTAAAGTGCCCTTGGTGGGAGACTGTGTAGACTTAGTTGGCTTTAACCCCATAGGGTGGAACCAAGAGCATGAATAAAATAAGCTGGGAGGCATATGCCCTTAGAAGATGGAGCATTGTAATAAATAACTCCAGTGATCACTAATGAAACCAGCTGCCTTGCCAGGCAGTGAGTTACCTGTCAAAGGTTTTCTTTCTTTCTTTCTTTCTTTCTTTCTTTCTTTCTTTCTTTCTTTCTTTCTTTCTTTCTTTCTTTCTTTCTTTCTTTCTTTCTTTTTCTTTCTCTCTCTCTCTCTCTCTCTCTCTTTCTTTCTTTCTTCTCTTTCTTTCTTTCTTTCTTTCTCTAGCAAAGACTTAAAAGTTCAACCACTTTTAAGATACAGAAGAAGGAGGTAATGTATAAGGAGTTAGGTGGCCATGTGGGACAATTGAGGCAAGGTTTCAAGTTAATTCTAGAAAGAGTGTGTTCACATTTGAGTTTCTAGGAACATTGGTGATCTCACCTCATATGGTGCTGGAATGTTGTCATTTAGACATGACATGATCTATTACAAATGTATTTCAACTCTAAAGGAATGATTTGAATGTCTTATGGAAACCATATTTCCTACCCATTAATTTGCTTATGTAAGGCTCAAATATTACATTACTTTCTAAAGGGAAGAATTAAGGCAATTATCTGAAAAAATTCAGACTTCAGTACATATTCTGTAGGAAAATGTGGCACAGTTGTTTTCAAACTTTGTTGCACATGAAATTTACCCAAGAGACTTTTTAAACAATCTTAATGCCCAGGTAGTACTCCTTGCTAATTACATCAGGAACTCTAGTAAATAAAAAATAAAGACCGAGAAAGCATATTGTTAAAATAATCCACGAAGCTTGTAAAAACGGTCCTGAAGGAGGCAAATACGACCACATTCGAGAGATATATTTGGGAAAACAAAGACCCACATCTGTTTTCATTATTTGAAAATTTATCTGTTCTAAAAGATTATGTCATTTAAAGAATCTAGATATCTTTGTAACAAGAAACAAGTGGAAACCAGGGCTTGCAATGAAAAGCATTAGATGAAATGCTTAGGTTTTTATCCATTTTGTCTCTATATTCTATTTTCCATGTCTATAAATGGAGGCTATTGGTGTTACCTCTGTGATACTATGACGATCAATAGCCTTTAGATTCTCTGGACCACTGAATGAAAGGTACTGAAACATGTAGGATCACATGTTCCATTAAGCAAGGCGGGGAACTCAGCCCACTGAATATTTTTCAAGAGTTGCTAGTTCATGATGTTTTAAAACATAATAATAGTTTCTAATGGTGTGAGCATGAGCTGTGTTCATTCAATGCTTTGTTTTTTCTTCTAATACTAAATACTAAATGGTTTTCAGATTGCTTTGGTTTGCATTTAAAAGCTTGGTTACATATAAGTTGTTAACCAAATATTTTTGTAAGTGAATATTTTTTATTGTTGTTGTTGAAATAATCATTGCCACACATAAATAAACTGTGGCTGCTTTAGCTGGTAACAATCACTTTAACTTGTGTATAACTTAACTACACTTACTTTCATAGTTATATATTAACATACTAGAGGAGTTATTTATTTGAGACAATTTTTATAGCTAAGGTATAAAAAAGTTTTTAGGTGTAATTTTGCCTTGGCATCAACTTTCTCTTTAATATTTTGAAGATTAAAATATGATAATTCATGTTGCAGATTAAGAAAAACTAAACAAATTTACATAACAATATACTTCAAAGTGACTTATTTCAGTAGTAAAACAGGTTTAATCTAGACTTTCTCTTCTATAATGTAGTCTTATCTGAGAGCTCATTTTTTCTGCTTTCCTACACTGACTAGATGAGCCATTGATGAAGGAATTGGGAATATGCTTTGAAATCCACCAGTAATCTTTTTTCAACTTTATGTCAAGAGTCAACTTCCCTTCCCTCCCAATAATTATATTACACTTTAAAGGTCAGAACTATATAGATTCTTCTGTGAAAGGATGCTATAACTCAAGAATAGCTTTTGACTTAGATATTTAAATGCTTCTTAATCCCATTGAATGCTGCCGTTAGCTCAAATAGTGTCTATTGGGGCCATGAATAGACTAATATGGTTCTAATATCAGTAATATATAGAAAGTAATAGTAGATTTTTGCCCAAATAGCTTAAGAAAAATGGATCATTTCTAAGAGATGAAAGATAAAATGTCTGCTATGATTCTTGAATGGGTTCACTGTACTATTAATGTTTCCCCAGTTTGATTTGAAAACTAGAGATCTTTAGTAGGTTGTCATATTAATACCAAAGAATGTTTAGTGTTATATCAGTATCAATAAGTGCTATTAGTATACTTTCCTAGAATAACATGATTTATGATTTTTTCCAGTGTTTTAATAGACATAGGACTAATATTAAACATAATTCATAAAAACTATTATAAAGATTAAATGACTAACTTTATAAACTGTAACATATTTAGAAGAGAGTAGAATGAACTGAAATAGGCACAGCACTCTTCATTTAGTGCCAAATACCTAATATACATTTTATCCTTTGATTTTTTTTTCTTTTGTGGCATCTTATTGCATTTACCTGCTTGCATGTTGTTTCCCTAGCTCCAAGCATAGTGCTTGTCCATCTAACCATGTAGATGGATAGCATTTGTATATGAAATAAAGGAGAAAAGTAATTCACTGGCTATGCAATCCCATTAGAATATCTACAACATATCTGAAGCAAAGCAAGGGGGTGTTCAGAAACTACAGAACCAAAGTTTGGTATGACAAGTAGAAAACTAGTGAATTTTTGTTTTAAACAGGCCCTTTAATCATCACAAACATCACAGATTATAAAGGTGAAAATAAACAATGATAATAAAATGGCAAACTAGTGTTCAAGAGTATTCAAAGCCTCTTGCTGTGATCCCATGATGTAGTTCAAAGCTCATATTTTATTGACATTTCCTGTATGGTAGTGGAAGTTCAGATATGGGGTATTTCTGGCCAAGCAACCATGATATACATGGTAGACTTGAAATGAATGCTATTAAGATAACATGTCTTTCATTCGCAAGGGGCAGCTGGCCATGTGTGACATCTATCCTACTTTATCATTGAGAAGGCCTGGGTGTGATGGGACCCACAATATGGATGGGCAGTGATCTGTTTCAGAAATGAATTAACTTAGAGTTTCAAGGGCTGAGAAATGACTTCAGCCTTTCCCTTTTAAAAAGATGATATCTTATTTTCTGAGTGAAGAGATGAGGGGAAAAAGTGGAACTCAAGCAAAGCAAAGTACAAACTCAAATAATCTGAGTTAAGTCTGAAGGAGAAATTTTGTTTTCTCTTACACTGCTTTTATCTGATGATGATTCTACGATGAACGTTTGTGTTTTCCAA
Source organism: Rhynchonycteris naso (assembly GCA_037038555.1). Lineage (NCBI taxonomy): Eukaryota > Metazoa > Chordata > Mammalia > Chiroptera > Emballonuridae > Rhynchonycteris > Rhynchonycteris naso. Next base: position 14,795,871 of record CM072998.1, on the reverse strand, counting down.
CCAAGTGAGAGTTATGACATGAATATGGTTTGTTACTTTAGAAGGTGACTAGAAAATTATCTCTGTCATAATATTTTTTCTATTTTGTCCCCCCCCCCCACTCATGTAACTAAGGATGATATTACTTTCATGAAATGCCATAGTGAACACAGGCGTAGAATTCTAGTCTTATAACCACTTTCAGGTGGAGGTATAAAAAGATATTTCAAAATGTTAAAATTAATCAGTGTGGGTAAAAATTGGACTTTGAATATTTGACTGCAGTGCTATTACTTCCTTTTGGTGGTGTGTTTCCAATTTTGGGGCTGTGTGGGAAAGACAGACTGCATATGCACATAATCTCCCCATAATGACTGTTTGTTTAAAAGATCCAATGGTTTCATTTTTGAGCTTAATGCCCTTGAGATTCCTTAATAATTTCAAATTCCGTCAGAAATGCCCCTACCTTCAAAACCAGATTTAATGGATTCATTTCTTTTGATTTGTAGAGTGGCAGAGTAAATAAAATTAGTGTTTATCACAGATATTGCAAACCCCCTTCGTTAAAGCAATTACTGAAAATGTTTTTAATGGGGAGTGTTTGGGTGCCCAGAGCCCCCATATACTTACCGATGGCACTGTTGGAGGTAGGAGGGCTCACTGCACAAAGCTTTAGTTAGGTCTAACCTTTTAGCAAACCTGTTCATGCAGCATGGGTGTTGGAGAGAAGGATGATGAATGCTCTAAATAGATTAGCAAGAGGATGTGTAAGCCTTAAAGATATGGGGCAATTATTACAAACACTGAAAGCAACTAAAAGCAGTATATAATAAAAAATATTCTGGAGACATGGAAAAACACATTTAAAGGCAAATGAATGCAACCAAAGTAACAAAATATTGAGCAAACTGGCAAAACTTAAAACTCAGGTATGTTTGTGTGTCAGTAAATCTCTTTTCCATTTGAAAAACAACTCTATATCTATGTGTAGCACAGTATATTAGATGAAATATTCTTAGAGATTAGGGATTTAGTTTTCTTTTTTTTAAGACTATATACACCAATATATTTTATCATTCACTTATATTGTGGATCTGTTGTTTTGAGGATACCATATTAAGCACCCATGCTTTATGAATATTTTCATAGATATGATTAAACTCTCTAATAAAATATTGTTTAATAAAAATGTTGTCCTTTTTATTTTGAATTTTATTCAGGAGGAACATTTCAACAAGCCTGCTGAATACAGCAGCTCCTTAGAAGACCAAGGCTTCCCTTGAAATAGTTTTCCTTTCACAGGTTCCTTGTGTTTATAGATCACTGCATTTTCCTCTTGATTATCGGAGATAGCAGAGCCTGAAGTTAATGTCAGAGGCATCTGTTTGAATCAGGTACACTTTATCAAAGTCAGGAGGGCAGAACAAGCTTGGATTTCTACTGAGCGTATGTGTTAGGTTCTTGGATATTAAATCCCAAGCTGAATTGTTGTCCTTTTTTTTTTGTGCAAGACACAAAATGGCCTGCAGAGATAAGTTCTGGGTTATCCATTAATGGGTCATTGAATCCTTTCTCTTTTTACCTTTCAAAATGAAGCTCATCTTCATTAATGTGCTTTTTCTATGAGGTAGATGAGGTCATCAAAATGTTACAGGAGGTGACATGCCTTGGGTGACCCATGAAGCATCATCAGTAGGTAGCAGCATTACCCAAAGAACAAATGTAACAGCTCCATCATAATACCAGAGGGAGAGAAGATCTAATTTGTGCATTCCTGGGCAGTTAGGTGGCTTCATACACCAGGTTGTTCAAACAGACAGCAAACATGCATTTGTTTTTCCTTAGCTACTTCAGCAACTCTTTTCCCAGATGCGGTTGATGTCAGTGCACTGTAAGCTTTATACCTTTCCTTTAGCATCCTGACTCTCCACCTGGGTGCTGGCTGACTGATTTCTCAGTGAATCTCCCATTCAATCTGCAGGTTGCCCAACTGAATGCACTTCATGTGGTTTGCAGTGTTATCCACAGGACTCCACCAGAGACACTTAGAGGTGTCATTTGAGCAGAGGGACAGCAGCATGTTGGCATCTACTCCCCATAGAAACATCTTAGCAGAGAAATTGTTAGTGTTTTTGAAATGTTTGTATGTCTTCTAACATATCCCTCCCAGCTCCCTAAACACACACACACACACACACACACCGGAGTAAAAAGAGAAATCTGTAGCTTCCATTGATTTCAATAAGCAATTTGTTACTGCAATAAGAAGCAGTTGCCTAATTACAGTAGTCACAGCACACACATTGCAGTGAGTGAGGGATGAAAGTTAGAGGCACACTGAGCCAAGAGGTGCTTTTCTTGAGCGAGCCGGCCTTTGACCTTCAGGGCAGGGTAGCTTCCTGGACTCCGGACTGGTCTAAACAGGTGCAGGAGAAGGAAGGCCACATACAGCTCACCCTGAGCTGCAGGGTCTGGAGGGCACAGATCCTCCCCCTTCGAGGGCCCTGTTTTGCGCTGGCTGTTTGTTCCTAGAATGTATCCCGGGAACCCTGACCTGTTCCCCCAGGAGCCATTTTTAGTCTTGGTAACTTAACCTTTTCCAAAGACAGAATCCACTGTGGCTCCCAGAGCCGCCAACCTGCTTCTCAAATATCTGCTGAAATAAACAGCCTTTATCTCGACCCTGGGAGACAGTGGGGGGATGCCAGGAGTTAGCACTGGAGGCCAGTCTGGTGGTTTATGACATGCTCAGTTACAGACCCAGCGAGCGAGGTCCCCCAGTTTTCTGTGGCATATGTAGAGGCACCTACAGCATTCGGATTTTTTTTTCCCCAGATACAGAGCCTAGAAGAGTCTGAGTTACTCAGAAATAGGTAATAACACTGGGGAACAAAATTTTTGTTGCATCCACAAAACACTTGTTCTTACCTAATTCGAGTGTGCTGATCTCAAATCTGACAATAGTTTTTCCCTGTAAGCTACAGTTTTTTTTTCAATTCAAGATTTTAGATTTTCATCTTATTGTACAATTTTCAACATTAGGTTAATATAAAGAAGTAGAATGTCTTCTTGGGCATCATCTTTGTGAAAATACAATAATTTATATAATACAGTGAATACACTAATACACTAAAAGTTATGATTGCATCAGAATTTGTCTACAATTTTGAAATAGAACATATTAAAACACCTATTTTAATCATAAAATTTGCACAAAACTTATTTAAATTCTATTCAGGAAAAAATTTGTGTTTGTAGCTCTTGCGTTTGTGTACTTGTTGAGGACAATCTCGTTTTATGCTCCAACAGTAGTCTGCTCATCACTAACAGTTCCAAGATTTTTGGGAAACTTATCAAAGTGACTGTTCAGGAAGTGAATTTTAACGCTCATGTCGCATCCAATGTCAAGGAAAGCCAACAGCATCCTTTGAACCGGAAGTTCATAGTTTTCTGCTTTTTTGTTGCCAAGGAAGTACTTTGTAACTGCCACAAAAGATTGCCATGCTGCTTTCTCCTCCTTATTCATCTTCCTGGCAAATTCTGTGTCACGTATGAGGGTTTGAATTTGAGGTCCATCTAATACACCTGCTTTTATCTTCTCAAAAGAGAAGGCAGGAAAAGCAGGAACAATATGTTGAAAGCATTCACTTTCTCTATTCAAAGCCTGAACAAACTGCTTCATTAAGCCAAGTTTGATGTGAAGTGGGGGAAGAATGATCTTGTCTCAATGAACTACAGGTTCATTCACAATATTTTGCATTCCTACTTCCAGAGCTTCATGTTTCGGCCACTCCTTCTGTGTCCAGTGTTTCTCCCGAGCTCAGCTGTCCAACAAACACAGAACAAGGATACTTTGTGAAACCTCTCTGTTGTCCTAGCAGGAAATTTACCATTTTAACGTCCACACAAATGATCCAGTTATGCTCCTCATACTTCAGTAAGTCTAGGACAATTTTTATGTCATAATCTTCTTGCAGATGAGTTGACTAACCAATTGGAACCACTGCATAAATATTACCGTTGTGTAGGAGAACACATTTCAGACTCCGTTCAGAGCTGTCAATAAATAGACGGCATTCTGTTGAACTTTATGTGGTAACACCTAGCTGGCTGAGAAGATTACTGATATCATGACAGTACACAAAGTGTTTGTCTTTGGAAAAAAAGTCCACAAAAAATTTGTTTTCGCTTCCTGAAATGGGATACTTTAGCTGACCGGAGAAGTACATTCTTTTCTTGAAGCCTGGAGGCTAAGAACTCAGCTGCTTTCTTTGATAGGCCCAAATCTCTTACAAAGTCATTCAATTTGGGTTGGCTAAACTGCTGAGGGGTTAATGACTGCTTGGCATCAGAAGAAGACCCTTCAGATTCTACAACCATTTCCTCATGCATCTTTATCAAAATACACTTGATCCCCATGTTGACTTTCTTCATCCTTAGAAGAAATAAAACCATTGAAAATTGGAACTGGGAGTGTCTCAGAGTGTGAGATAGGTCATATTTTGAAGGAATATTAGGATATGCAACCATATGCTGTTTTTTCTTGCCGATGCCCTTTGTATGGATCAGACAGAAATAACAGTCATTGCTGTGGTCCTTAGGTTCACAACAAACCATGGGAATACCGAAAGGCATTCCTTTGCATTTTCCTTCTGTCCAGTCACAAAGCATTTCCTCACAATTATGCCACACAATATGAGGAGCCTAATTCTTGTCTTGATTGCCAAGGGCAACTTGAAAATACGCAATACATGCACGTGTCACAAATGATCAAATATTGCGCATTTGACGTAGAAGTGTGTAACAGCCACATATATAACAGAATGTGCCAGGACTATTCTTATATTTATGCCTACTCGAAGAAGGTATGATTCAATCTTAAAACAAAACAAGAGGATGTTTTATATCAGATAATAATTTTTTTCATTTAAAAACAACTACAATTATTTAAAAGTGATGTTTGTAAAACATTAATTGCCTTGTGGTTATGTTCAATCCAAGAGTCGTTGCCCTTTAACTCCAATTTAAAAACCAACTTAAAAACATTAACTCTAACAAAAAGAAATTAAAATTGCTTAAAAACTAGAGCATGCACCAAAAAATGGATTTTAGATTTGGAATCAGTAATGCAGAAATATATAGAAAAGGTTCTAAAATCTCATGCAACAGAAAATGAAAAGAAAATGTTCCCCGGTATAATAAATAGCAAAACCTAATTTGTCAGCCAATCATGAAACATTCTCTCAGAACGACTGAGCTTCTGGAGTGAGGCAGGAGGAATGAGTTACGTTGTGAACATAATAGCTCTGATTCCTGAAGACGGCACAAGGAAAACCCAGGAGAGGAAGGAGGTGGGATGTCACAATCTAGCAAAGCTCTGGTCTCACGTCCTTAGCTTGTTTCAGTTGCCATCTTCATTGCGTTCAGTTTTAGCTGTGGCCTAAATTCTCAGTTGCCATCTTCTCGTTGAATGGCTTTTTCTTTTCATACATCAGGGTGGGTCAGACCAGGTGACCTCCTGGTTGTAAACTGCTTCACTCACTCTTTGCTATACCTACCACCTTTTTATTCCTTAGGCTTAAAGTGAACTTTGTAACTCTCCGTTAGACACCTGGTAGGGGTAGTTCATTTGGGGTTCATGCACCACTGATGGGTTCATGCATAGAACTGAATGAACTGTACTTTCAGGTAGCTGGTTCTCATATTAATTCTATTCATTTTATTTAGCACATTTATAGACATTATTTTAAGAAAGATTCAACTGGCTTTACCAGACTACCAAAGGTATTCGTGGCCCAGAAAAGCTTGTCTCCCCTTCCCCACCCTGAGACTGCTGCCCCAGGCATCAGTAATGCCATGTCCTTCCATCCAGCAACCACTTTTTATTCCTCAGCATCTTTATGAACATAGGTCCATAGCCTAAACGGCATTTCCAGTCTCCAAGAGTAAGCTCAAACGCCACCAAATGTGTTCCTTGATGTATTTTTTTTCTTTTCTTTTTTAACCAGTTTTTATATTCCTGTTTTCAGCAGTAGTATAAAGTCCTTGTGTCCAGGGTCACATTTAATTCATCTTTATATCCTGGTCATTGTTTGGCAGGGACTAAGTGCTCAATTGACACCTGATGAATAGTTTAATGGTTAATTGTCTGCTAGCAACCAAGATCCCATGTTTCCTCTCTTCCTGTTAGAGGACCAGCAGCTGGGCTGCTGTTAGCTTCCCCTTGGGCCAGGTTGTGCCCCTCGTGCCCCTGAGGGTTGTTGGAGAACTTAAGCCAGAATAATAAGATAGAGAAAGAAAAATGGCATAGGACAAGAAAAAGAAAGTAAAAAGTAGAGAAATAGGAGAGAGAAGAAAAATCAGAGAGAAAGAAACTGTGGAGTGGAGGAGGGCCCTGCTCTCTACCTCAGGGGTAGAGATAAATTGCCTCTACCAGTTCACACACAGATGGCTCTGACTTTATAGCCCTTTCTCCATTGTTTATTCAAGTTGTGTATTCTTTAAGAACCTTCAAAACAAACAAACAGACAGACAGATAAACAAACAAACCTGTGGGTCTCTAAGGACTCCTAGGGAATATCAGGTAAAAAGATAAAATATACTCTCCTCTATTTAGGAAGCCTGCAACATACATGTTATTAACAGTATAGCGTGGTTCATAGCATCCTGTCCCTCTCTGTGATGCCTTCCCATGCCAGTGCAGAGGGACTGTGAAATCCATGGTCAGTTACGTCTGGCATGGGTCTTACCTAGAGGCTGGATGGCTATGACATAAGCTGGACACTGACCAAAGCTGGTTTTGCACCCTAACCATTGATAACCTTCACTCCAGAATAATACTATACCAATTGTAGTTATGTTATGGTTGATGATTCCTTAAGGTCTTTCAGAGTCACACCTGCGAATACATAAATACACTTGAAAGATGTGCAGTAATAGCTTCCATTGGCTGCTCTTGCCACATTTTCTAACACCCAAGACCATTCAGACGTGACTTATAGAATATTTAGCATTTGTTAGAGGCCCCAGGCGAGTAGCACCAGAGCATAGGCGTGATGCTGGTGAGGACCACTCAATGCCTAAGGTTGAAACACTGTGGAAATCAAGTGACACTCTGTTGTCGGATTGATAAGGGATGAGACATGGAGAAAGGTGGGAAAGCACTGAAGAAGCATTATGTCCAATGACCCCTCACTTCCATATGAAATATGGATAATGCTGAGATCTAGGACTTTGAAAACTGTCCATATCTCTTTTTCAGTTAAATTAGAAGGGAAACAGACATTTTTATTTTTTCTTTTTTGTGACAGTGGGGGTGGTGGTAGGGAGTCACCTGTGGAATTCAAAAGGCCTTCAGATTTTCAAAAGGAAATGTTTGCAGTTAATCTGGACAAGGTCTTACTATAAACTCTAAATGTGAAAACAGCTGAGTTTTGAATTTCAGCTTCAGACCAGAGCTTCCATGTTATACCTGTCCATAATAGGCTTGTGTGTATAGGTGTTAGAAAAAGGAGGTGGCATTTTCACAATCCTGTTATTACTAGGAGTTCTTCTCTACATGCTCAGGACTTCCTGCTCCACATACATCAACAGAGATGATGAATTGGCCTGGTGTATGAACATTTGGATTTAATGTCTGGTCAGGGCCCACAGGAGAAGCAACCATCTGCTTCTCCCCCTCATTTTCTCCCTCTTTTCCTTCCACAACCAGTGGCTCGATTGGTTCGAGCATAACCCCGGGCACTGAGCATAGCTGGGTTGGAATGTGTCAGCCTCAGGTGTTAAAAATGGCTGGGCACTAGAACATCTGCCCCAGATGGGATTACTAGGTGGATCCCAGTTAGGGCATATGTGGAAGTCTGCCTCACTATGTACCTTTCTCTCACCTTAAAAAAAAAAAGATGCTGAATTGCCCCCAAAGTCTGTCATACTGATCGTTAACAATCTGTTTCCCAATCCTGGGTGAGTCTTTTCCTTTCATTTCTTTAGTTTTGGGTTTCTCAACCTTGGGCCTATAGACATTTTCTGGACTGGATAATTATTGGATGTGGGGCTTTTCTTGAACATTGTAAGATATTTTAGCAGCATCCCTAATCTCTACCTACTAGATGACAGTGGTATCCTCCCCATTTGTGACGACCAAAAATGTCTCCAGACCTTGACACATACTCCATGCTGGAGGTGGTGGAGTGGGGAAAGAATTATTCTTTGTTGAGACCCCGTGCTCTACTCCTTTCTTAGCAAATTAATTTATGAAACCCTCTTCTGATGTGTTTGCTGAAAAGGTATTTGCTAGCTTTCCATTGGTGCATTTAAAGTGTATTTATTGCATTGCTACTTTACACGTGCTAGTCAACAAATCTTAGTCCAGCTGCATGCTAGACTCTACAAAATATTCCACCATCTTTTTAGTTTTATTGGGCAGTTTTCTCTAACAAAATTCTGGAAGAGTTCATGTTCCTTAGTTGCTCTGAACCTTGTTGATTCCGAAGTGATGAAAATAAGTGCACTGATTGGTTAGGGCCTGACTTACAAAGGGCCTGCAGTTATCAAAAGTTGGGAATGCACACTCAACATCCACTGTGTGGTCAGTGAGGCTTCCTCTCTCACTGAGACAATGAGTCCAGATATCAAGAAATTGGAACAGAGACTCAAAAACTGTAGGATACCTGCTATGACATTGCCTGTGAGTTGCTTAGAGAATAAAACAATGATATTGCTCAGATGCTGGTACGCTCTGAGTCCATATGCAAAATGATTATGAGTTTCTGTAATGAGCCAAGCCAGCTGAGACTTGGTGGGTGGACTGCTCAGAAGTGTGGCTGGATCCATTATCGGGGTGTTTCCATAGACTAGGCCCAAGGACATGGCATTTAAAATCAGCAGGCCCAGCAAGCACTCCACACCTCTTAAACTGGTACCTGTGGTGCAAAAATACGAATGAATTATTTTTTTGAAAACTAGTCTCCCAAGTTGAAATGCATAGAAATTAGAGCAAATAGCAACTTTCTAAATTATTCTCTTACTCCTCATGCCATTGTTCAGTCTATATTTTTAGTGCTTTTTCCTATTAACTTCATTCTCTTTCCTGCTATTTCTAATACATCTCCAGTAATGTATTTTCAACAAGAATTCAATTACCTGGAGAGGCAGATATGCTAAATGGCAGTTTGAGAATTATTATTTTTTCCCCAAGTTGATTTCAAAGCTGACTCATGATTCTAGCTCTGGTATTGTCAGGAGAGAATCACTGTCAACAAGCTGTTAAAAATGAAACCTAATAATGAGGGCGAGTAGATGGAACATCAGTAAATCTCCTTGTTCTTACCGATTGCCTCATTTAATTGGCACTGTTTTATTGAATTTATAATAGAATGAAATGAGATTTTAATGTAATCTCATTGAGTTTAGACTTGATTTAATATATTAATTTATTGTGAATCTTTCCTCATTAATTTGTTTTGTATGAAGTTATGCAGTAAAGTTTCCCAAATTTCCAGTTATTTGTAAACTTTTTTTGATTACCTAATTCCAGTCTCTGCCTTTCTTCCTCTCTTGTTCTATTTCTCTCTCTTTCTTTTTTCTTCTCTCCCCCTCCCTTTCCCTCTTCCTCCTCTCCTTCCTCTCCCCTCCCTCCCTCCCTTTCCTTCCCTCCTTCCCTCCCTCCCTCCCTTCCTTCTCTCATTCCTCCCTTCCTTCCTTTCCTCTTTCCTCCCTTCCTCCCTTCCTTCCCTCCTTCCTTCTCTCCTTCCTTTCTTCCTTCCTTCCTGTTGAATTTATTGGGATGACATTGGTTTATAAAACCATTCAGGTTTTAAGTGCACAACCCAACAAACAACCATCTGCCCACCACCCATAGCAACGTCTTTTTCTGTTCCCATTTTCCCCATCTCCCCTTTCCACACTTGCACCTATTCCCACCCTCCTTTCCCTCTGGCTTTTACCATACTGTTGACTATGGCTATGCAGTATGTATGTATGTTTTTTGACTAATCCCTCATTCTCTTCTAAGGAGTTTCGTTAATTGTAATAAAGCAAAAAGCAAAGTGAAATCATTTGATAGGATTTTATTTACAGATGCCCCAATTAAGGTATGTGAGTTTTGAGATAGTATTGATTTAAATTTGCTAATATTTCAGAACCTCGACAATTGAGCTTTAATTATATTAATGCTTTAGATTGATAGAACAATTGCAATAACTGTGTAGTCCTCTGATGTGCCTAACAATTGAAAATAGTGAGTGACGGGTTTTGTTTACTGTTGTTATTTGAAGTGGCTCATACTACAAATCATATACTTAATTTGACTCAAACAACATACATTTTTTTTTAACGAAGAAATTATAGGTTTCCCAGGAAAAAAAATGCTGAGGATGCTTTTTCTGTTAACTATTTTGTGATTATTTTATCCCAATATGTTTAGGGAATTGGTATCAGACTTCTCAAAAAGGGCTCTTAATGAGCTGCAAATTGTGTAAAGTCATCAGTATTTTAACAAAGGGATAATAAAACCAGAAAGACATTTTGACTTGCTAGGAAACAAGTTACAAAAAACATTAATTTATTAGCATCTGTGAATAGAAGAGCTTTTTGGTAAAATTCACAATGGTTCATGTGTCTATAATTCTCTAAAGGGCTTTTCTTTAAACACCTTTAAAATGACATAAGTAATATATATTTATTATTAAAGTGTTATAAGCATAAAGAAAAATAAAAATCACTTGTATACACAACATAATCAACAGTTCAAATGCTATAGAAATGTTTACCTAAAACCAATGTATTCTTACTCATCAATGTCACCCTGTTAAATTAAATTTTCTAAATAAAATTTTAAAAACCTTAAAAAATTACTTGTAATTTTAAACCCAGAGAATCACTACTGCTATTTTGTCACCTAATCATACAGACATTTCTGTTTGTGTGTTTTATGTAAGATGGGGGGAAAAGGCTGTTCATATATTTTGTAATGATCTTCTATTCAACAATGTATTATTTATCAACACTAGAGTGACTAGAAACATCCTTCTTTTGGTGGTTGTGCAGAATCTTTTTGTGTAGTTCTACTAAAATATATTTATTCAACACTCAGTGATGCTTATTTAGTTCATTTTACATATCTTTGAAACTATAAAAAATACTGTGATGAACACTTTGCATATAAAATTTTGTGTACTTCTTCACCTAGATCTTATGATAAATTTCTAGAGTGAAAGTGGATTCGTATTTCTGAAAAAATGAATTAGAGAACTTCAGAATCTCACAGATAGCCCATTTCAACTCTTTCTACTGTGGTTCAGTCAATGAAATACTATTTCAATAGGTACTTAATAGAAGAGATGCTTCTTTTTTGGGTGGATGGAAAAAATAAAGAAGAAAATAAGTTATTCTTTTATTTCCTAATCCAGAATGAAATCCTCTCACAGGTCTAGATATTTCCCCCAGGGTAGGTCTTACTTATGGAGGGTCTGGTATCACTGGTTGCCTTGAGCCTTGGCTAAGCTGCATAGTCTTTGTTTTCCATGGTCATAGAAGAGAAAGACAAATACTATTGGGTCTTGGCCCTGACCAGGTTGTTCAGGAGGTAGAGCATCATCCAGGCACACCAAGGTCATGGGTTTGGTTCCCATCAGGGCACATAGGAAAAGCTACCGATGAATGCACATTTAAATGGAACGACTGAGTGGAGCAACAAGTTGATGCTTCTCTCTTTCTTCCATTTCCCCTCCGCTCTCTCTGTCTCCCCTTCCACACCCAAGTCAATGGAAAAGAAAAGATTCTATCTTAGCACATCACATGGGCACTGTGGCCTTCATATTCAGATCAGTTATAAAGCTTACCCTACTGTAATATTTCCTTGTGTGGTACAGGTTACCACTAACTTGATGGTTTAAAATGAGAGCGAAGTATTCTCCCACAGTTCTGGAGGCTGGAAGTCTGAAATTAGTGTTGGCAGGACCATGCTTCCTCTAAACGCTCTAAGGGAGGAGTCTTCCTGGCCTTTTTAGCTTCCGGTGGCTCCACGCCCTCCTTGGCTCCCTGGGTTTGTGGCTGCATCACTCTAATCTCCATCGCTGTGATCACATCGTGTCCTCCTCTGTGTCTCTTAGAAAACTGTGATTGGCTTTAGAGCCACCCACGTAATCCCTCAGTGATCTCATTTTAAGATCCTTAAATTACATCTGCAAAGACTTTTTTCTTTTTTGCCCTCACAAGCTTTGAGGTGTGGGACAGAGACATATCAGTTAGGGAATGTCATGGCATTGATTTTTCTCTCACTGTGAGGTCCTAGATGGCATCTCCTTCCAATATAAGGCTGTTTCATCTACACTGAGAACCTATTGTTTGTGTAACTCTCTTTATTAATCATCTCAGCGAGAACTTCTGGAGCACTTGCTACAGCTTCTGCACCAGCACTGGCTGCTTCCCCTGCACTTTTATGTTATGGAGATGACTTCTTTCCTAACCTCATGAGCAGTGGTGGGACTCAGCTGGTTCTCACTGGTTTGGCAGAACTGAAAACTGATTTTTTGTTGAGTTTGGTAAACCAATTGTTATAATGGCACTTGTAATCAGGTTTCTCTCTAAGGTGGGCACCTGGGTACTGCACAATGTGGAAATCACAAGTTGACGTTCCTTACTCTTTTTTATCATTCATCTGCACAACAGAGTATTCTAAGTGCCCATTGTGATGTTCATTCCATCCATAGGTGAAAAAAAATTGGTGAAACTGCATTTGTAATATTTATTGATTTCATAAAATTCATTATGCCTTTGATGAAATACTACATTTTAATTCCCTCGCGTTTGTTACTTCAGTAAACAAACGTATGATATAAAGAAGAAAAGTGCTCAACAATCAGGGAATGACAACTTGGAATGTTTTTTTGTCAGGTATTATTTAATATTTTTCCATTAACATTTTAAAACTTTTTCTTATAACATAATCTAGTTTTGTATACCTCTTTTATTCTTATTTAAGTATTAAATGCATGAAGTAATAAACTACCCTTTGGTATATTGTTATTTTTTATACTTAAAACTGTCATTAGGGCAGAGGACCGATTCTTCAATTATTTGAATCCCACCACTGGTCATGAACCAACCTCTGCTAACTTCGTTTTTTTTCTTCTGCAGCTCCCTCGCCTCTCAGCCTGGAGAGGACTGAAGAGTTAGGGCCTTGCTGTGGGGTGGACTTTGGGGATGTTGGGGCTGGTTTGATCCTCTATCCAGAACACTTCTCCATATCAGCCCTAAGGCTGCTCCGCTGTCTTGTTTTTTTTTGTGTTCACTGGAGTGCACTTTTAATTCCCTTTGAGAACTTTTCCTCTGTGTTCACAATGTGGCTAACTGGTTCCAAAAGCCTACTTTTCAGCTTATTTGTGCTTTTGACAAGCCATCCTACTAAGCTTAATTATTTATAGTTTTTTATTTAAGGTAAGAGACATGTAACTCTTCTTTCACTTGAACATTTAGAGCCCATTGTAAGGTTATTAAGCCTAATTTCCATATTGTTTTATCTCAGGGAATAGGGAGGCCCAAGGAGAGGGAGAGAGAGATGGGGGACCGGCTGTTCTGTAGAGTGGTCAGAGCACAACATTTACTGATTAAGTTGGATGTCTTGTATGGGCGCGGTTCATGGTGGCCAAACTCTTACAATGGTAACATCAAAGATCAACATAACAAATATAAGAATAGTGCAAATGTTTAAAATATTGTGAAAATTACCAAAATGTGATGCAGAGACAGGAAGTGAGCAAATGCTGTTTGAAAACTGGCACCAATGGACTAACCAGTTTGACTCAGGGTTGCCGCAAACCTTCAATTGGTAACAAATGATAGATCTGCAAAGCACAATAAAGCAAATATAATAAAATGAAGTATGCCTGCATATTACATTCCACCACCTCTTTAGAGTTACTCAATCGAAGAACATCAGATGTAGCAGAAATGTGTAGCTGGCTTTCTCCAGCTGTCTCATCCTCTCTTCAGAGACCCCACATGAGAAGTTTGCCTCCGGAAGCTCCAATTCACGCTGAGGATTTGCATAATGGAAATTTGCTAATCTTGTGTCATAGGTTTTGCGTTTATCCCTTACTTATATTCAGAAGAAATTTACAATTTCAAGTGGTGGTAAAATGCTTGGGGGAAGAAAACAATGCAGCAATGTGGTACTAATATCCTATAGAGTGAATGCCTTTATTAATATCAAGTGAATGTGGTAAGTGTATTTGAGAAGTTGTGGCAGTCAGGAAGCATTTGACTTCAAGTAATAGAGAGCCTAAGAAAGAGGGGTGTTAAACAATGAAAATGTGTTAGCTATACATCAAGACAACAGAAGTAGGCAGGTTGTGGGGGTGGGGTGCTGAATTAGTGGCCCAACCAGCACCAGGCTTTTTCCTTGCTTGGACTCTGACAGCCTCTGACTCCTTACGCTTGTCCCCTCACCCTGGCAAGATGGCTGTGGTTGTTTCAGACATCACATCCTCACTCTACAGCCTTCAAGTACCAGGGGAAGAGGGCATATCCCTTTCAGGGATTGAATAAAAGGTTGAAGAGGCCCCTGTGGAGACCAGCCCTACACGTTGGGTGGAAAGGACTGCATCTCAGCCCCTTCCTGAGCCATGCATGGGGGAGGGGATGAACAGCCACCATTGCTTGGCTAGTTCAGGTCCACCAGCTGTACCTGGGAAGGCTGAAGCCTTCTGTACTGTGTGCGGTCTCCTGATCACTGCCCTGCGTCATTGCCGTGTTTGTGCACATTGTGTGTGTGTTCGTGTGATCTGGGGGCTTCCGGCAATCAATACTGTTTGGTGTGGGGGTTACGTCTCACATTGACTGGAGAAACTGAGTAACTGACTGATCAACATACCGTTGATCAGCCTGTGTCAGCCACTGGCACTTTGCTAGTGGCTGCCTTTCAGTCCAGCAGGTAAGAGATCACCAGTAGAGCAGAAATTAGAGTTCACTAGGTTATTTTACTCCCACTGGGAAGGGATGCACCCACTGATATACTGATAAATGCTTATAAACAGCTCTCTGGAAATAACGGTCCTAATTTGTAATGTTTGCCAATTTTCCTCATGTAAATACTCTTACGTTCCATTTCAGGTTACCAACATGACGGCCTTACAAATGGAGACGGGCACAATTGGCTCTTGTGGGCTGGTACAAGGCTTCCCTGGGACGCATTGCTGCAGCTGAACCCAGAAAGGACAGCTGGTTTTTCCTGAGGACATGGCTGAGCACAGCCTGGAATGGGGCTTCTTAACTGCAGTGCTGTGGTCATTTGGGCTGGCAGCTTCTCAGCTGTGAAGACTGTCCTGTGCATTGTCAGATGTTTAGCAGCATCCCTGGGCTTTACCCACCAGAGGCCAGCAGTATGTTGTGACAGCTAAAATGTCTTCCGGTATGACAAAGAGTCCCCTGTAGGCAAAACGGCCTCCAGGCGAGAGCCACTGGCCTAAAGGAAGGGAGAGCTGGCTCAGTCTGAAAGCAAGGCCCCGTTTTGATGGTCTTGCTAGCACTGGAGAGTGAGGGAAAGGCCTGGTGTTTACGGTGAGTTTGATAAATGTCTGTCAAATAATGGTCTATGCACAGCAATGACTTCACATATTTCTGAGTGTGTATTTATGCCTCTTTTCTGGTTGATATGTGACAGGTGGAGTCCCTGCAGTCTGTTTACTATCCAAGGCAGTATTTTAACTGGTGGTGGAAACATTTTAAGCTATTGATTTTCCATAACTGGGGTTGCTCTACTAGAAACTATGTATTGATCAAAATTTTTTTTTTATCTCCAGGTATAAAGCAATTGACTGATTTAATTTTAAAATATAGTAAACCCTTATGTTATTTTCTGGATGAGAGCTAAACACTAAAATTAGAAAATGGTTAAAAGAAAATATATTGTATGGATTTTAGGTAGGGGCTTTAAATGTTGATTCAAAATATAAATAGGGTGAATGATTTGCTGAACTCATTTTTATGACTTGATGGAATTGTTATAGAAATGTTATGATGGGAAACACACACACACACACACACACACACACACACACACACACACACACACACACACACACAGTGTCAATATGGACTTCATGGTCCTAGCTAGAACAGCCTTCTCCAGACAAAGTTGCTGTGACAGTTCATGCCATGAACACTTGACTATCTTTACATTTGTGCCAATGGGGTCACCTGTTTGCTAGCCAGTGTGGCTATATATTCCCTGGCTGAAGCACTAGGCAAGTTCTGGCTGTGCCATGTCATTCATACTCACCTGTTCCTGTGTCTCTTAGCCATTTTTCTTTTGGCTGGACTAGTGCTATTTAAGGAGTAGTCTGGAGACTGTTACCAGGCAGTAAGTCCAGAAACTCAACATTTAGAGACTTTAAAGGAATCTGATGTTGCCATGGTATTTAAGGATGTGATCTGTTTTAGCAACTCATGTTTGTTGTACTTCATGAGAGCCTTGGTGCAAAATGATTAAGAAAACAACATAAACACCACCCAATGGCCTCCCAAATCTGGTTCTTTTCCACAGGGTAATTTGAGAGGTGTAAGACTAAATTGCTCAAATCCTAAACATGCCCTATTTTCATATTTAGAATACAGTCTATTTTCAAGATATAAACTATATTTTCATACTTCTGGCTCATGTCACGTAGAAGCTTTGATGAGAGTGAGTTAAACTCCATGGTTCTTTTTTTTTTAAGTGTGCGAGAGAAATAGACAGACAGGAAGGGAGAGAGATGAGAAGCATCAACTTGTAGTTGTGGCACTTTAGTTGTTCATTGATTGCATTCTTATTTGTGCTTTCACTGGAGGGCTAGAGCTCAGTCAGTGACCCCTTGCTCAAGCCAGCGACCTTGGGCTTCATGCCAGCGATCTTTGGGCTCAAGCCAGTGATCATGGGGTCATGACCATGATCCCATGCTCATGCTGGTGACCCCACGCTCAAGCCTACAACATTGGGGTTTCTAACCTGAGTTCTTAGTGTTCCAGGTTGATGCTCTATCCACTGCACCACTGCCTGGTCAGGCAACTTCATGGTTCTTTTGAGGGAGGTAATGGAAATCAGAGAAGGCTGAGTGGCTGGCTGGAGAGAGCAACTCCACTCAGAAGCACCACAAGGGAACCTTGGAGCTCTTCCACCTGGGGGGAGAGCTGCTTACTTGGGTTCCTGTGCCCATCCTGGCCCATCTGCGCTTCCCTCGGGGGTAAAGTGTGAGACTGGGATTTTCATATGATGTCTGGGTACGTGGTGACCAAAACTAGTACGTAACATACTCACTTGTGCACTCTGGAAAGTACTGTGATTTTTAGCATCCCATGTGGAGCTTAAATCTCCTAGAGTCTGACACCTGGCCTACTGCAACCTCTAGCTTAAGTGCTAGGAGATATACTAAATTCATTTTCCTGTTTTTTGCTTTATTTTCAAGGCTCTGAGACTCTACTTAGGTTCATAATTGTAAGTAAGAAAAAAAAAGGCATCTGTTCTATTTAATGTCAAAAACAAATTTAAATAGACACACATGCCTGTGCAAGATGACATTGTAGTGAGCACCATTTTTTCTCAGTCACATGAGGCAAAGTTCCTTCCACACCTAGCTTCTGTATGAAAGTGTTGCTAGACTGAATGTTTGTATAACCCCAAAATTCATGTTTAACCCTAATGCCCAATGAGAGGGTATTTGGAGGTGGGGTATCCTTTGGGATATGGGGGCTTTTGTGAGGTGAATGGATTTGGTTCCCTTATAAAAGAAATCCTAGAGGGCTCACTTGTCCCTTCTGTCATGTGAGTACATACTGAGAAGATGGCCATCTATGAACTAAGAATTGATCTCTCACCAGACACCAAATCTGCTGCCTTGGTCTTGAACTTCCCAGCTTCCAGAAGTGTGAGAAAGAAATTTCTGTTATTTATAAGCCACTTGGTTTGTGTATTCTGTTATAGCAGTGTAAACAGACTGTGGAGAATGTCAGTCCCAATGTCTGGGAGGTTGTAGGTGAGAATAAGTATAGGAGAGGCTTTGCTATGCTGGTGAGTGAATGCAAAACTGTTGCCCTTGTCTAGCAAGTTAAGATTACCGTGAAGAAGGCAGTGAGTGTTCATTTGATTAATGACCAATTCCACATTCAACTTCCTCTTAATATCATTTCAGACATTTTGAATACCTAGTAGAAGGAATAATACTACCTTTGATTAATCCTATTTCAGTGGTTTCCTTTTCTGTTAATTTAATATAAATTTATATTTATGCTACTTTCCCCCTAGTACAGATCTGATGGGAACTTTCTAGGAACTAATTGTTGTGACAGTTTTTATACATTTATTTAAACTATGAGATATGTTTGTGAAATCTCGTTTGATCAATAACACAACAGATTGCTAGATCTTTTTTGTTTTTTAGTCCGGTTTCTCACCTTTTCTTTTATATATATATATTATTATTAATTCTAATGGGGTGACACCAATAAATCAGGGTACATATGTACAATGAAAACATCTCCAGGTTATCTTATCATTCAATTGTGTTGCATACCCATCACCAAAAGTCAAATTGTCCTCTGTCACCTTCAATCTGGTTTTCCCTGTGTCCCTCCCCTCCTCCCTATCCCACTCTTCCCTCTCTCCCCCCATCCCATAACCACCACTCTCTTGTCCATGTCTCATATTCTCACTTTTATGTCCCACCTATGTATGAAATCATGCTGTTCTCAGTTTTTCTTTTTTTCTGATTTATTTCACTCCATATAATGTTATCAAGGTACATCCATTTTGTTATAAATGATCCGATGTCATCGTTTCTTATGGCTGAGTAGTATTCCATAGTATATATGTACCATAGCTTTTTAATCCATTCGTCTTCTGACGGACACTTGGGCTGGTTCCAGATCTTCGCTATTGTGAACAATGCTGCCACGAACATGGGGGAGCATTTCTTCTTTTCGAACAGTGCTATGGTGTTCTTAGGGTATATTCCTAAAAGTGGGATAGCTGGGTCATAAGGCAGTTCGATTTTTAATTTTCAGAGGAATCTCCAAACTGTTTTCCACAGTGGCTGCACCAGTCTGCATTCCCACCAGCAGTGCAGAAGGGTGCCCTTTTCTCCACATCCTCGCCAGCACTTATTCTGTGTTGTTTTGCTGATGAGTGCCATTCTGACTGGTGTGAGGTGATATCTCATTGTGGTTTTAATTTGCATTTCTCTAATGATTAGTGATGTTGAGCATTTTTTCATATGCCTATTGGCCATCTGTATGTCCTCTTTGGAGAAATTTCTATTCATTTCTTTTGCCCATTTTTTGATTGGGTTGTTTGTCTTCCTGGTGTTGAGTTTTATAAGTTCTTTATAAATTTTAGTTATTAACCCCTTATCAGATGTGCTGTCGAATATGTTCTCCCATTGTGTGTTTTGTCTTTTTATTCTGTTCCTATTATCTTTAGCTGTGCAAAAACTTTTTAGTTTGATATAGTCCCATTTGTTTATCTTGCCTTTTATTTCAGTTGCCCGTGGAGATAAATCGGCAAATATACTGCTGCTACAGATGTCGGAGAGCTTGCTGCCTATGTTTTCTTCTAAGATGCTTATGGTTTCACGGCTTACATTTAAGTATTTTATCCATTTTGAGTTTGTTTTTGTGAGTGGTGTAAGTTGATGGTCTAATTTCATTTTTTTGCAGGTAGATGTCCAATTTTCCCAACACCATTTGTTAAAGAGGCTGTCTTTACTCCACTGTATGTTCTTTCCTCCTTTGTCAAATATCAGTTGTCCATAAAGCTGTGGGTTTATTTCTGGGTCCTCTGTTCTGTTCCATTGATCTATGTGCCTGTTCTTATGCCAGTACCAGGCTGTCTTGAGTATAATGGCCTTATAGTAAACCTTGATATCTGGAAGAGTGATACCTCCTGCTTTATTTGTTCTTTTTAAGATTGCTGAGGCTATTCGTGTTCTTTTATGGTTCCATATAAATTTTTGGAATATGTGTTCTATATCTTTGAAGTATGTCATTGGTATTTTAATTGGTATTGCATTGAATTTATAAATTGCTTTGGGTAATAAGGACATTTTAGTGATGTTTATTCTTCCTAGCCATGAGCACGGTATATGCTTCCACTTGTTCGTATCTTCCTTGATTTCTTTTATCAATGTTCTATAATTTTCCGAGTACAAGTCCTTAACCTCCTTGGTTAAATTTACTCCTAGGTACTTTATTTTTTTGGCTGCAATAGTGAAGGGGATTGTTTCCTTAATTTCTTTTGCTGATATTTCATTGTTGGTGTATAGAAATGCCTCTGATTTCTGAGTATTAATTTTATATCCTGCCACCTTGCTGAATTCATTTATAAGGTCCAGTAGTTTTTTGACTGAGACTTTAGTCACCTTTTCTTTTTTTAACTTCAAATTCTTTCTTTCTAAAGAACATCTTCACTTAATTATCACCAAAAAAGAACTTTGTTTCCACATTTCCCCCTTTTCCCAACTTTTTACTGGTAGTGACAGAAAATGGTAACTTTGGTCATTTTTATTTTATTTTTAAATTTATTTCTCTTTTTACATTTAGAAATTAAATTTAATGTGGTGACATTGGTCCAGAGGAACACATGAGTTTCAGGTATACAGCTCTATAGCATTTAAAGTATTTGTTGCATTGTGTGCCCGTCACCCAAAGTCAAACCATTTCCGTCACCACATATTTGTCCCCCTTTCCTCCCTTCCACCCCAACTCCCACCCCATGGTAACTACTTCACTTTTATCTATGTCCACGAGTCTCAGTTTTATATCTCTCCTAAGTGTGAAATCATATAGTTCTTAGCTTTTTCTGATTTACTTAGCATAATATTCTCAAGGTCACTTTTATTTTATTTCTCTACATTGCCATTGATATGTAATGTGTTATCAAGTTCTATTGTTTCTTCCTTCTTATTTTCAGATATATTTCTTTTTTTACTGATTCCCTAGCCAAGTGTGCTGGAAATGGGGCAATAACTGGACTTCTGGCTCCCCTTCTGCAGTCTGTCCTTACCAAAGCAATAAGGATCATTTTGTTGAGCCACTTGCCTGGGCTCTTCTCCATCACAGAGCATTAGTTCTCATTTGGACCAAATTAACCTCAATTTATAAATGTCAAGTTCTGCCAGGATTATTTCCTCTTGTCTCATTAGAGATCATCTACTTCTGAATGAATGAAAAAACATCAAACACTTGAAACTCACTCTTCGTTATAAATACTATTTTGATTTATATTCTACTACTTATACTCATGTGACTATCTTCCTGTAGGGTTGGTTTACTCGGGTGCAGTCCCAGTGTGCTCATTTATGAGGTTGTTGTTGTTGGTGGTGTGTGTGTGTGTGTGTGTGTGTGTTCTCTGCAGTTTTGCAGTGGACTCTGAGAGAGTGTGTAGATAACCTGACCCCACAGGGAAGTAGAGTCTGGCAAGTGCCTGTTTAAGTCAAGTTTTACTGTCACTGGGCTGTGTTCACTCATTTACATATTGTCTGTGGTGGCTTTCCCGCTACAGCAGCACAGCTAAATGACTGTGGCAGAACCTAGCAAAAAATATTGTCTCTGGCTCTTTTTAGAAAAAATTTGTCAACCCATGGTCTAGGTTAGCCATTTGCCAGACTCCCAAGCTAGGAGGAGGATCTGGGGACTGAGGTCCAGAGCAATGTGGGTAAAAGGGGACACATCCTAGAGTGGAGACGAGGGATAGCCAACAATGCAGTTAAAGGTGGACAAGGAGTCAGGAATCAAAGACAAATATAAAAATCAAGCAGTATATCTCAAAGGGCAGGTGCTGAAGAGAAAACAAATCTGAAGCCGCGAGACCATAACTAAAGGTAGTCGGGCAGGATGAGCAGGGTTGAGAGAGAAATGGAAGAAGAAAAGTGGAGATTTCCTGACATTGTAGAATAGACACTAAGTAAGGATCTTGTTATAGAGTAACTGGGTCTTGAGAGTGGCAGGGAGAGAAAGGGCACCATGCCAGTCCAGAGGACTGACGACTGGGAATTTTAGTTAGGATTTTGTGGTAATAATAGTAGCTGACTTTTAATGGATATATATGTGCCAGGCTCTGGGCAGATATTCATTAAAGGCCTTACTGATACTGGGAAACATAATTAACAAACCACTGACTTCTTTAATGTAAATGTAATGAGTTTTTAGTAGTAATTATATTACTAGCAGAAATATTAATATTTATTTAGCTCTCATTGTGTGCTGGCGTATTCAGATTTATCCATTGCGGTAGACTGAAAACCATGACCACAAACTCTTGCTGCTTTCCTTTTGAGATGTGTAATCTGTTTTCCCACCCCCTCGATGGACGGAACGGAGTAGAGGAGCTGGAGCTTCAAGGGGCCTTGCAGCTGTTGCCTTTTTTTTCTTGGAACACGGCTGCCTGCCTGTGAGGACGCCAGTCTATCCTGTCATAGGAAGCAGGAGTGCATGGTGAGAAAGGCAGAGCTGTCCCAGCTGAGTGTAGCTCCAGCCAGCCCTCCAGCTCAATGCCAACACAGTGGGAACCTCAACAAACCTACCGAAGATCCACTCAACCAATGCAGAGAACTGTGGGAAATAGTTCAGTGAGATTTGGGTGCTTTGCTAGACAGTATTAGATAACTGATAAAACTACAATTTGGATAAGCCTTCCCTTTGGCATGTGTGCTCAACCCAACACATTGATACAAAAGGCAAACAATTTGAGTTCTAGGACAAAACTTAGGACAGAACTAAGTGGTATGTCATTGAACACCCCTCTCTAGGTCATTTAAGAATTTTTCAGTAATGTAACTGGATAGATTATGCTGTTGAAAAACAAATATTGACTACCACTGTTATTTGAATTTAACATCTTTAAAATACATAAGTTGTACCCAGATATGAGACCTCATATTCAATATGTGGTTACTTTAGAAATAATTAGGGCACCATGTTTCACCAACTGTTGCACCCTGATAATATTTATTGGAAAGAACTGGGGTTCATGTTTAAAATGCCAGCATTTACACTAAATATAAACAGTAATTACATATTATTATTATTATAAATTTTATTTATTGATTTTACAGTGGGAGAAAACAAGAAGTATCATCTCATAGTTGCTTTACTTTAGTTGTTCATTGCTTGCTTGCTATATGTGCCTTGACCATGCAAGTCCAGAGCTTTGAAGGGGCGACCTCAGTGTTCCAGATCAATGTTTTATCCATTGTGCCACCACAGGCCAGGCAATTAATATTATTACTTTATTAATTTTTAGAGTGCATTTTCTTGATAATATTCCTTTTAAACACAATATTTATGGCATCCACTAGAATGGCTAAAATGGAATAGACAAAATATTAAGCATCAACTAGAATGTAGGATGTTCTATAACTCTAATAGACCACTCCTGACAGTGTACACTGATAAACTGTTTGGTAGTATTTTCTAAGGCTGAACATATTTATGACCCAGGAACTCTAAACCTAGGCAGGTTCCCAATAGAAATATGTATATGTGTTAAAAGGCATTATTAAAATGTTCATAACATCCCTATTTGTAATAGCTCCCAGCTAGAAACTACTCAATGTCCATCAACAGTAGAATGGATTTTTAAAAAATTTAAATATTTTACTGCAATGAGACTGAATGAACTACAAATATAAGGTACAACATGGATGAATCTTGCAAATATAATGTTTTAAATTTTTTTTAAATTAAACTTATTGGAATGATATTGATTAATAAAATTATATGGGTTTCAGGTGCACAATTCTACAGTACATATATCTCATTGTATGTTCTCCACCCCAAGTCAGGTCTCCCTCCATCACCATCTATTCCCCGTCCACCCTCCTCCACCTTTCCCCACCCACCTTTCCCTACTGCAAACATAATGCTGAATGCAAGAAGCCAGCATAAGAATACATACTGTATGATTGAATTTCTTAAGTTAAAAAAATGGCAAAACTAACCTATGGTGTTGGAGAGTCAGGATAGTAATTACCCTTTAGTGGAAAAAGTGACTGGGAGCGGCCTTAGGGAGTCCTCTGGG